>OX388210.1:3664204-4883939 GCA_947578815.1 Epinotia ramella
TTGCTGAATATATCGCGGATAGTGCCTCATAATGTCGGATATTAGTTGTTGTTCTGACATAACGTAATTAAGCATCTTCGCTTGTCCCACTATTTGAATGAAGTAATTGTGCATGGAGGGTTCTTTAGTCTTTTCCCAAATGCCATGCACTATGTTTCTTCTTAATTCATTCTGTTCATAATCCCCCCAGTGAAACTTCAAAAAGTCGGTCCTAAAATCGGCGACGCTAGTCCAGCGATTTTTGTAGATTCGAGCCCAGTCTCTTGCAGCGCCCTCGAGGCATTCTATGATTGTTTCTAGCTCGTGTCCGGCTGCGTCCACTTTTCGTAGATATGCATCTAAATCTTCTAGAAATGTGACAGGATGCATGGCTACTTTCCCAAATTTGGGACGTTCATGGCTCACTTGTCTAATATTGTAAATAACATTTCGTTTTTCCTCTGGGGCTAAGCTTCGTTCTGCCGGTATTGCGGGCGCGCCCTCAGCTTCATCGGGTTCCATAGGAATTACTGGATTTTCGTCCACGGTGGAACATATGGCAGTGTGCAACTCTTCCCTTAGTTGCCCTAAGCCTTCCGTCACTCTTCGCTCCGTCCGCTTCAGCATATAACGAAATAGCCCCTGTGCCGGTCTAGCCTTTTTAGAGATTATTTTTCGCAGCCGTCGTCTAGCCGGTCTTATAATAGCTTCTCTCGTTACCGGTGTTACATCGTCGCGTAATTTTATAGGGGTAATCTGCACGGTCCTACGAGTCGCTTCTCGCAGTTTTGCAGTCATGGTTTTGTTTCTGACAGGTCTACTCATCCTTTTGGCGCCTAAAATCGAATTGATACTGTCATAAAGTCTAAAATACACCTACTGATTCCCATAGTACCATGTTTTATACATTATCGCCCCGCTGATTTTATGTTATTATATCTTAAGGATTATACTCAAAACATGTGTTATATCCGTAATATAGTAATGATATTTATTTATTTCTATTTTCAGATGGAGTCCTAAACCTGACCTCGCGGTGTCCCTAGCTGATGGTTAAAAGAAAATAATGAAGAGTCCAACCCCTATCAAGCTCACCTCCAACTTCAGGGCAACAAACTGTAGCCCTCCTGGAGGACCTGGAGGGCTACTGAAAATCCGGGTCAACGCGCACCAAACTGTAACAGTTTCCCCCCTCTTCAACGACACACGCAAAACGAAAAGAATACGAAATACCTACGAAAGACCTAACACGCTGCAGAAGCTCCTCGTCGAAGCTCGAGAACGCTGAATATTTTTAATAAACTCTAACGTAATGTAAAACCCTAGACTACTGTAATTCGCACTCTCTATTTTCCTACTTATTAAACCTTCTTTCGTTGTGTGCTTTCATTACAAATACCTGAAGATATGGCCAAATTTGTGATCGCTAGTGGTAGAACCCTGAAGTGTTGTGAACCGTAATAACCCTAGGTACTTTTATGAAAGCTTGACAGGTTTTGGACTCCGCATTCTTAATACAACTAAAGCTAGTCTATCTGTATATAAATAAGCCTATCTATACGCTAATTTCCACTGCTATTTTCCTATTTCTTGATATAACAAAGTCCTAAAACTTGTTATTATAATTTATTCTTTATTCGCTGTAAGTTACATATGATTATAAATATATTTTGTTTTTGGTAGAAGGTCTCCTACCCCCCCCCCTACCCCTTACATGTCCGGTTGAACAAGGAGTAGCTCTTATCAAGATCAAGATTATTTATTTAAACCTATAATGAGATAAAAGACTGCCCTATACTTGTATTTTGGAACAAAGTTCTATCGACGGGTCGTGCGGTAATCTTTTACTCACACTTGCTACTCTCTTGTTTGGAATGGAGTCTGGACATCCTATACACGTTACTTACCTAGCTATCCTATGGGTTTATGACCCAGAGAGTGAATCTACCAGCGTCTCAAACCTAGCGGTCAGTTTCGAGAAGAAACGCCGAAATAAACTCGTCTGACCTCTTTTAGTATTATTAAATGTTTATGTTGATAGCTTTTATGACCCATAACTTGAGACCATCCTATACCGACAACTGGTGGGTAATGCCGAGGTAATCCGTTCATTACATGTGAAATATTCTACCTAAACCGTGCCTTAAATGAAGAGTATCCACTCATGATAATAAATACCGTGAATGAAGAGTATCCATTCATGATAATAAGATATTGATAAGGATTTGATGAACTGCTCAGCCTGTCATCAAATCCAGAATTATTTCATCTTTCTGAAACAATCCTGATATCTCAATGTCACGAATAGCATTATAACCTTTTGATGATCTTTAATAATTGTCACACCTTCATAATATTTTACATGTAATTCACGGCAACCCAACACCACTTGCCCACGCTACTCAAATGTCACATCAGTTACTCATATTAATAATTTGAACCTTCATTAAATCTTATTGGAATAGTGATTCTACCTTTAGTGATCCAAGCAAACCCTTGGAATATCTTAAATTACAGTAGATATAGTTTTTTAAGCCCTAACACCCCATATCGCGTGAGTCTACTTCTACGTCTATCCCACAGTCCCTATTCTGCTTACTTCTAGAACCATACCTTAGTTCAGAAGCAAGAATGTATCCCTAGTTAAACTGTAAGTAGTTCAGTCGGCGAAACTGAGATAGCAACCCCTAGCAGCCTGTGTATTTGCTTCCCCCCGCCGTGCTCGAAAGCTAGGAAACGACGGGTAAAGCGACCTATCTGGGAATAAGTCTATTATATTTACGTATATATAATACTGAACGACCCCTCAGGCATCCGATCGATTTCAACGAGCGGAGTATCCTCCTGTGCTTATCACATGAATGACCAAGCCTCGTCTCCGTCGTCAGATGTTCTGAGAGACGTGAGGGCCCCAATTAAGGAGTTTCGTCTCCTGTGTCGGTAAAAAGGTAGACGCCAGACCACACCTCAAGTCTGGTTGCAAAGGACACGGACTCACTCCCATTTGGCACCGTTAGGCGGGACTGACTTCGCAGATATACTGATTCTTGGCAGTGTTCCGGCTGATTAGGTAGTGAGAATTAACCCCAACTAAGTTTCGAAAGCAATCACTCAAATATATCCAATCCCAGAGAGTACTCGGGCACATTAGCTATATTTGATTAACCCCATTTACCTCCGGACTTAATCCGTTACGGTAAATAACAGTTTCGACTGAGTTCCGGAACCACTGGTCAAACATGCCCAATTCCAAAGAGTAGCCCTGGCGAATAAGACATGTTTGATTTAGCCATATAAACCCCACAGAATATTTCCGATAAGGTAAACATAGCTTAGGCCCTAATACCCCTTTAAATATACAAATGACAAAAAAATTAAGAAAAGCAAATGACTCATAATTACGGAGAGAGCTTCCCCATAACGACGAGCCATTCACCACAATAAAGGTAACACGCACCAATAATTTCCTAGCCCACAACCAGAGACACTGCCAGTCCGAACGATGTGAATTGAATCATCCGGTACCAGTCCGGCAAGCCCTTTTATACTCTTCACGAGGGTTACGAGGGTCACGAGGGTCACGAGGGTCAGTAGGGTCAGTAGTACGAGGGTCACGAGGGTCAGTAGGGTCACGAGGATCAGTGGCACGAGCTTCACGAGGGTCACGAGGGTCAGTAGGGTCAGTAGTACGAGGGTCACGAGGGTCAGTAGCACGAGCGTCACGAGGGTCAGTAGGGTCACGAGGGTCATTAGCACGAGGGTCACGAGGGTCAGTAGGGTCACGAGGATCAGTAGCACGAGGGTCACGAGGGTCAGTAGGGTCACGAGGGTCAGTAGCACGAGGGTCACGAGGGTCAGTAGCACGAGAGTTGCGAGGGTCAGTAGGGTTACGAGGATCAGTAGGGTCTCGAGGGTCAGTAGGGTCACGAGGGTCAGTAGCACGAGGGTCACGAGGGTCAATAGGGTCACGAGGGTCAGTAGCACGAGGGTCACGAGGGGCAATAGGGTCACGAGGGTCCGTAGCACGAGGGTCACGAGGGTCAGTAGGGTCACGAGGGTCAGTAGCACGAGGGTCACGAGGGGTCAGTAGGGTCTCGAGGGTCAGTAGGGTCACGAGGGTCAGTAGCACGAGGGTCACGAGGGTCAATAGGGTCACGAGGGTCAGTAGCACGAGGGTCACGAGGGTCAATAGGGTCACGAGGGTCCGCAGCACGAGGGTCACGAGGGTCAATAGGGTTATGAGGGTCAGTAGGGTCTCGAGGGTCAGTAGGGTCACGAGGGTCAGTAGCACGAGGGTCACGAGAATCAGTAGGGTTATGAGGGTCAGTAGGGTCTCGAGGGTCAGTAGGGTCACGAGGGTCAGTAGCACGAGGGTCACGAGGGTCAGTAGGGTCACGAGAGTCCGTAGCACGAGGGTCACGAGGGTCGGTAGGGTCAAGAGGGTCACGAGGGTCGGTAGGGTCATGAGGGTCAGTAGGGTCACGAGGGTCAGTAGGGTCACGAGGGTCAGTAGGGTCACGAGTGTCAGTTCACGGGAAATGCGTGAGTTAAAACGTTGGTTGTATCATGAATCTCTTCAACTCTCCTTAATCTTTTAGCAATAAGTTGATTTAGCTTCTAATGCTCTAGCTATTAAGATTGAAATTCGTATTTCACCCTACGCTTCCAGCCATGACGGACTGTCGTAGTATAAACATTATTTGGGTATCTATATTTTAAATTATTCATACAATGTTCATAATTAAAATAAGTTTCCAATACTGATTGTTCACACTGTTGAATGCTAGCTTCGTTGATTTTCTTCTCCCCTTTAATTATTACGTCAATTTCCCAAACTGAAAGGTATGAAGCAATAGTTTGGCTTCCCCTCTCTTTCTATATCAATAATTGTATAATAAATATTCAGAAATCCGCTAGCGAGCATGCCCATTCTGTTTCAACGACATTGCGCGAATTGCGGCGCGGCAAGCATTTTTTCTGTTCATTGCGCGGTTGAGATGCGCAACGCACTGTGGTTATAATCATAGGCTGCGCATTTTCGTG
The DNA here is from genome assembly GCA_947578815.1 of Epinotia ramella. Classification (NCBI taxonomy): domain Eukaryota; kingdom Metazoa; phylum Arthropoda; class Insecta; order Lepidoptera; family Tortricidae; genus Epinotia; species Epinotia ramella. The sequence goes on from OX388210.1 coordinate 3,669,227, forward strand.
GTCGGGACGTAACAGAAGTAGCGAAATAGGATAAACCATATTGAGCTCTCACGCCGTACAAACATGACCCTCCGCACCGCGTACCACAGGAACTGACTAAGGGCCTGTTTCACAATATCCAGTTAAAACATATCCGTCAGATAAATGTTGGCTGTCATTTTTCTTTTATATGACGGGAGAAAAGGATAGCAATAATTTTAACTGGCAGATAACTCTATCCGGCGATTGTGAAACAGGCCCTAAGTAAACCTATATGCCTATGGCTCAAAATAAACTAACTTTAAACTTAGGAAAGCTACGGCACGTCTTTTCATCCAATATTCCGCAGTGTCTGAAGACGAGAGTGTATGACCAGTGTGTGTTGCCAGTGATGACGTATGGCACGGAAATGTGGTCGCTTATTATGGGCCTCATAAGAAGCCTCAAAGTCACCCAAAGGGCAATGGAGAGGGCTATGTTGGGAATTTCTCTGCGCGATCGCATCAGAAATGAGGCTATCCGCAGCAGAACCAAGGTAACCGATATAGCCCTCCGAATCGCTAAACTTAAGTGGCAGTCAGCGTGGCACATTTCACGTAGAACCGATGGCCGTTGGAGCAGAAAGGTTCTCGAGTGGTGACCACGTATCGGAAGGCGCAGCGTGGGTAGACCCCCCACAAGGTCGCGGGAGTCCGCTGGATTGGGGGAGGCCTATGCCCAGCAGTGGACGTCTTTCGGCTGATATGATGATGATGATGATGAAACTTTGGAAATGCTGCAATGAAACTCTGATTGATCAAGCGCTCCGAAGGGACCCTGACTACTAATTGAAGCTAGCCCTAAAGGTTTCATAAGGATAGCGCAAAGTTCTTTAATTGGAGGTTGGACCACACATGGCAATTTGTATCTTATTAATTGCATTTAGTAACAACATACGGGTGCTACCGCTGATCCAGTTACGCTTATCTTTCAACCAAGTGCCTTCTAGCCATGGGCGAGTCGAGTTGTATGATTCGAAATGCAGTTCGGTCGCAAATCGAATCAACTTGCCGGTTTGACTCATACTTTCAGTACCTACATTTGTTTAAAGTTGACTCGTGCGTCGCAGCGGCGTAGCGGAGACTCGACAAATCAAGTCAACTCGATCAAGACAATATGCTACAAATGTATCTCGTCCACAATACATTTGAAAAGCTAAAGTAATGTCGTTTCTTTGACGGTACCTGCTGTTCATGATCCACAATCTATTTTCAGTTTTGTATGCTATCTTGTATGCCGATTCCCCCATCTTTTCATGTTATACAGCGTGTTTTTCTTCGAAAGCGCACTATATTATGGCATGTCGTGGAAAATGCTACTCGAACATCGACCATTGTACGGGGTGAATAAAGACGTGAACACACAATGATTCGAGGAATTGTTACGGTGGCAATACACCCTGGAATACACCCTGCTTGATGGTAAAAAGACGCCATATTGGACTCTTGCAACTCCAGAGGAGTCACAAGTGCATTGCTGACCCTTATTGATCTGAAGAGCGCTTTTGTAGACTACTTATTCGCAAAGAATGTTGCTCTGGTTACTTACTCACCTCCAGAAAAACAGTATCACATACCTTCGAAGGAAGTATAAATGAACGAGCGAGCGAAGCGTGGAAGTTCTCCGTTTCAGCTTGGGCAAACATTCTTTCGTATGTCTGGATGTCATTCTCGACCTGATGTCATTACAGACCGCATTCTCGACCGATTCTCGCTTTTGTGTAGCAGGTTCATGCATTGTTTAGATGATATTTTGTCGATCAACTTTTTCTAATTAAAATAAATAAAAAAGAGAGGCTCGCGATTTCTACAGCTCATAGAGCCACTATTGTCTAAGGTACATACCACATAGTCAAAAAATAAGCTTATGTCTTGCCTCGTATTCTTTTGGGAATAAGGAGGGCCGTTTTTTAGGCCGAGTTTCAGAGGTTATAATGCAAATTAAACGTCAAAAATGGCTATGGATTCTGGTGAACGGCGGAATCCAACACAATATTAGCGGGATTGTCATTACGATACGTTCTACAACATAGCGGCGATCCGCCGTATTACATTACAGCGGATTTCCATTCAGCGGTATTCAATCCGCCGTATTAAAAAACAGCGCTGTTTTGTGAAACAGTCAGCTGTTATGTAAAAAGGCGGATATGCTTGCGACAGATATCATGGTTTGAGGTAGCGAAGTGTAGTCCGCTAGCTATGTAGGATCTGTAGTAAGTTTCCAATAGTTGGATATTAAACCTGTATAAAACCAGTGTGCTCCTGCCTAAGGCTTGCACGGCAATCGATAACGCTCGGAGCGTTGCTGTTGCCGCTTTCAGGAACCGCTAACTGGGCGAAACGCTTCGACGAGAAAATAATGGGAATTGCCGCTTATTCTGCCGCTGCTGCAAAATGACTCCAAGCGGGGCGTTGGGAAACGCTCTTATGCCTTTTGGGGTTAGGAATGCACCGTTCTCAAAGAAATGGCAAAAAGTAGTTTAACTGAGCACGTTGAGTATGTGGTCGTTTTTATTATTTACATTGTTTTTGTGAAGCGGTTTGCAATGTGAAATTGTTGTAAAGATTAGGGTGAGTTGAGTCCACTTTTTTCGTTTCTGATTAGGCTTTTTAAAATGAGTGCGTAACAATGTCTAATACTTCACCTTGCAATTTCAATGGTTGTCAGCTAGCGATTTTCGAAAATGTTTGAACATTTTTTCCTTGATGGGAAAAGGTCTCATTTAGTTTGGAAGTTTTTGGTGTTTGTGAAGTGCTCAAAGCACACCGGACCAGGGGACTACCACCCATTCCCACCCATTCCCACCCATCCATCTATGGGAGAAGGCCTGTGCCCTGCAGTGAGACGTACATAAGATATCAACATCTTTTTCTGTCTAATATTTTTTGCATGTTCTGGTGGATAAGTGAAATATGTTTTAATACTATAAAAATATTAAAATTATTGGTGTGCAATTTCAAATAGCAATACTGAGACCCAATTCAAAGTTTCACACGTATATTATGATATGTGATTGTCTCAGATGCACTGTTTATAATATTAGCGCATAGTCCAGCGTGAGCTAGAAAAGCACAGATTTTGAAATGCATTTACTGGTTGCAGAATTGAGACCTACCTCCTTCATTAATTTCTGCCTCCGAGCCGACCAAAGCAAGCCATCATAACAACCCACGTCATAACTCTACGCTAGACATGAAATCTACCCCTTGAACCACAGTTCCTATGTAAGTATTACCAGAAAGACATAAACGCTATGCAACTAGGAACAATTATAAGCCCTTTAAAGGGTAAAAACAGTTCATATAACCAGAAGGATACAAAGTTGTTGAAGTGAGCATGCGCTTTTGTTAAGAAAAGTAACAGAGTTAAAATACTCGTATAAAGCGGAGTGTCTATGCATGATGCAAAAAAATAGTGTATACGATTAATGTCTCTTTCTGAGCTCTGATGCATTAAGTAAACCTTGAGGTTTACATGCAGAATAAATTATAGTTTTTTTTAATTTGTTTCAATATCTTACCTTGAAGGACACGACAGAACGGTTATTCCAAGCAAAGCCTTAAATTGATTATGCCCTGTATAATAGCGTTAAGCCTCGACTGAACTCGGAAACAATACAATATACTATACAATACCAGTTTGGATTCAGTGAAGCTAAGACCTCGTCAAATATTAACATTTCTATACAACGGGGCAGTCAAATAGTAGGTTATTGAATAATAGTGCTTGTCATTTGTTTCCAATATTTGGTAAATTATAATAGTCAAGCAAATTAATAAAAGCAGGGAAAATAATTCGTGTAGTTTTGTAAATTGGTACAGTTATACCTTGTCGTGTCCAGATGAACATACTAAAAGTCCTCGAGGGTGGGGGCTGAGCTGAGGGTGTAGGGGGGGGGGGGGGGATTGTAGGGGGAGGGGGGGGGGGGTAATTGGTCGTATTTATTTTTACTCTACACACCAAAACGGAAGATGCCCCCGCCAACCCCGCTCCCCTCGGGAGCCCCACAGGAGCGGGTAAATCGCTCCCGGACTTTCCGCCGCACCTGCGGCCTAAGCGGCACAGCCAGAGCCGCTCGCGACCCGCGCATCCAGATGTCGTTCAAGAACGTCCTGCGCGCATCCGCGGCGGCCTATAGGGCCGCGTCGACGCCCAATACCCCCGGAACGCCGACCAGCGAGGGAGCCGGAGAAGCCCCGTTCCCCAGGCCAATCAAGCTGATCCAGGGGATTCTCGGCCAGCTTGGCCCGCCCACCCAGGGCGAAATCACGGCCGCCGACTTAGCGGCCGCTATAAACTCAGCCGCCGCCGCGCTCAGCGTAAGGGACCGCCCCCACCCTCGAGGACTTTTAGTATGTTTATCTGGACACCACAAGGTATAATTGTACCAACTTACAAAACTAAACGAATTATTTCCCCTGATTGCCCATATTCGGCTTAATTTTCTTAGACTATTAATTATCTATACGTAACTAGGTCGATCACGTAACGCATTGTTCGTACTCGTACGTTAGGTAGACCTACCTAACGCGGGTTCAAAACGTTACGTTATTACTCCTATGGACTAAGTGTCAGAAATATGCGAATATCGTCTTATAACATGAACATAGTAATGTGTATATCATAATTTGACACTGGTATCGTACCCACCCACACAAAATAATGATTTGACTGTACATAATTCATCTACATTACTACTACCGCTACATTTCAAGACCACGGACGGAGCTCCCCAGGAAAAAACAAGATGGAGACCCCTGGCACGTGAAGCTCTCCCGGCACCTGGCTGCGACCTAGGCAAGCCCCGCCCGTCGAACCACCGCTATCAGCGCGTCCACATTCCACCTCGGGCTATCCACCGTCTTCTGCCGTCCAGCTGCGCACCGCGACAGTAACCCCCCACAGTGGCCCGACCACCCTCAGACAGACCAGGCATGAACTGCCTCTTTAGGCTCATCATTAATAAACAAATTCCTTGGATTTTTTATACTGTTTATATTTGCTCCGAGATATTTAGGTCCTGCTAGAGTAATCTAATCATGACAAATTGGTTCTAGTGCTCTGTTTACCCCTTTTGAATCTATGTATGTAATCAATGTATAGTTCATCTGCGTTGCCTTCAAGTCGATTAATAGAGTATGCTTTATGTCATTAAGACTGCCTTTTGTTTTAAAAGTTCTTCCCTCTTTTGTCCTAAATAAACATGATATTCTGATGTTTGCCTCTGCAAAGCCATTACTTTCTCAAAAATTTCATCGAGCAGAAGCATGAATACGTTTTACTACGATTTCCCTTCTTTTACAGCTAAAGAACTTCTGCAAAATTCAACAGCTTTTTAAAATGACGACAAACCGCTCACAAATCGGCTTACCTCTACTATTATGCATACCCGTACTTTCGACTTAATTCATTACCACCGGCAAGTTCTGGCATACTTTGAATAGGTATATTTTTAATCCCTCGGCTGACCAGTTCACGGCTTGTTCACAACGCTCGACGACTGACGTGAACCAGTGTAAGGATCTGGTCTTTGATTACGCTTACTTGTGATATGTGTAGGTACGTTTGTTTCTGTGAGAAATGGATCCATCCAAATGGACAGACGTAATATTTTGACGCTGAGTAATATTTTTATGCTAGAAGTTTCTGTGCGTGATCGCTATCCACAGCAGAAGTAAGGTACCTGATATACTTAGCCCTGCGAATCGCTAAACTTAAGTGGCAGCCGGCAGGGCTCATTGAGGTTTTCGAGTAGCGACCACATATCGGAAGACGGAGCGTGGGTAGTCCTACAAGATGAAAGAAGACTGATGAACTGGTAAAGGTCGCGGGAGTAAAGGTCACTATGGCACTCTTTGGGGGAGGCCTATGTCCAGCAGCGGACGTGTTTCGGCTGATACGATGATGATGATGATGATGATGATGTTGTAGTAAAAAATGTCCAGTTCAAGTAATATTGGAGGTGAATGCTGTTAGCTTGTAAATCACCCAGCTTTGTCCAAACTTGTTGCACCCCTAAACTGGACGCTGTGACGGATTAGTCGGCCTGTCAACGTTAGAGCTGATGTTGTTTTGTTTCGCCACTTTGCTTTCGTTGCAACGCTGATTGATTTTTTTTGCAGAACTGGTTTTTCGGTTCTTATTTGATGTTGGATGTATGTTTGGCGCGTGAGTATGTCTCGCGTTGTTGCTATGAGGCATGCAGACATGTAGAGTCCTCATGATTCACACTAATATTATAAATGCGGAAGCGGATCCCGAAAATCATCGTCTAAGATGGCGAAATGGAGGCGGAAGTATGTATGGAGATAAAGGACTTCCATGCGGACGAAGTCGCGGGTAAAAGCTACTGATAAAATATAAGAGCCGAGGTCTTATCGGTTGAGTGCTTGCCATTCTTTTGTTTTTTCTGCCACTGCGTTGAAGATATATTTTTAGGGTTCCGTACCAAAAATGGTAAAAAAGAACCCTTATGGTGCGACTCCGTCCGTCTGTCTGTCTGTCTGTCTGTCACAAAGTAAAATATCTCACGAAATACTTAAGCTATCAATTTGAAATTTGGAATGGTTTTAGATGAGAGCTATCCACGTGCATGGAGCATGAGGAATTTAAATATACATTTTAATTTTCTATGAAAAATTACGAATATGAGGAGGTGGCAAAAAAAAAAAAACAAACATTCAGTAATTAATTTAATATTAAAAAAAAAAAAAAAAAAACATAATTAGATATATTGTATAGTAGTATAGTATATTGTGTAATGTAACAAGCTAATTATAATTATTTCATGTTATTTCTCGCCTTGTAATATGATCCCAGTTGGTCGAAATAAATGTTTTTTTTTTTTATTTTTTATTTTTTTATTAGGTCAAGTGGGGTATTATATGAAAGGGCTTCAGTTGCACTTTTTCAAACAGTTTTTCTTTTTTTTTCTACCTTGGTAAAATTTCGATCTATGAAGGAAAATGTAAAAAAAAAAAACCATTCCCACTCCCTTGTCTCCGAAGTTATCCAAGCGAAAAATTTGAAATAATTACTTGAGATTAAGATAAACATAAATATTAATGGAAACGTAATTTTTTTTCTGTATCTAGCGTATTTTTTGTTTTATTTTCAAAAATCATTTCCTAGTTAAGTTTGCAATTTAATCAACTTTATAAGTATTTTTTTGTTTTGAAATTACTATAAGACTATAATAGAAGTACTCTCTTTCAAATAAAAAAATAATAATCGAGATCGGTTCACGTGATAAACAATAATCGCTAAAACACCAACATACATACTAAGCTCATTGCCCTTGCACGTTAGTACCAAATGGGGCCGATAGATGGCGCTGACCCCATTCCTACTTCGCGCTGTTAAGATTTTTTGTTCAACTCCTCGCCTAGTTCGAGTGGAGTGAACTGCCACGCGTTTCGCGGGTCATATAAGCCAGTGGATTGGCTACAGAACTTGTTCAACTCACCTGATTCCGGGAGGCGCGATGTTCGCTTCAACTCCGGTTGGTATCTGTCAAGGTTCAGTCAACTGTCAGGTCAAGTCAAGTTCAATCAAGAAGGTCTCCGGGCTGAAGAAGCAGCCGTGGTGTTCCGGGGCAGTATCGCCAACAATCCGCGGCGTCAAATCACCAACTCTTCCGATGTCACCGAAATATCCACACAAAACACTCGGACACCCGTGTGTCTTCAAAGCGAGCGATATTACACAAAACAAGGAAAATGCGTTTCCAAATTATCCAAAAACACTCGTTCCCTTTCGGGTCCGCAACAACGAGGTTATCTCTTTTCTCGTCCGCGTTGACAAGAAGTGTCACTGTCAAAACCACAGACTCAAGATGGTACACACGTGAGGAGTTTAAGGGGCGGGCAGACGGTCGGCCCGAACAATCACCCGCCTCGGAACGGCCTCTAAGCCGGTCCGCTATACTAGGGGAAGTCGCGATAGGGTTGCTACCGCTCGCTTCAGAACCGAGTCCCCAACCATGACCTCGGCAAACCGAGGGGTCCCGTCTTTACCGGGAAACAAATTAACGATGCGCCCCCGACGCCATCGCAGTGGCGGAAGGTTAGCATCCTTAACTAGCACAAGGTCTCCAACTCTGGGGGGACTGGTTTTGTCAGTCCACTTGAGGCGCTGCTGCAAAACATGCAAATACTCTAATGACCATCTGGTCCAAAAGTTCTGAGCCATTTGTTGCAGCATCTGGTAGCGCGACAAACGACTGGAGGGTACGTCCCGGAGGGGGTGCTCCGGCAACGCTGCAAGTGGCTGACCAATCAAGAAATGGCCTGGAGAGAGCGCTTCCAGGTCATTTGGGTCGGAGCTGAGCGGACACAACGGACGGGAATTGAGGACGGCCTCAATTCTACAAAACAACGTCGCGAGTTCCTCAAAAGTCAATACAGTTTGACCGACTACCCGATACATATGGGCTTTTGCTTGCTTCACGCAAGCCTCCCAGATTCCACCCCAGTGGGGGCAGCCTGGCGGATCGAACGTCCAGGTGATACCCCGACGGGAGAGGTCTGTTCCAATATCAATCTTATTTTCAAATAAAAATTTTACAACATCTTGTAAATAACGGTCGGCACCCTTGTAATTGGTTCCACAATCTGACCGGATCAGAGATGGGAGTCCCCTACGGGATACAAATCTATCCAATGCCGCAATAAAAGCCTCCGTCGTAAGATCACCAACAAGTTCAAGATGAGCAGCCTTGGTCGACAGGCATACGAAAACGCACAAATACGCTTTTACAACCTTCGCATTTCGAAGTCGCGACGTTTTCACTAAAAAAGGTCCCGCAAAATCGGTCCCCACCCTAGAGAAGGTCCTAGCCTCGTTGACCCGATCAGGAGGAAGGTCCCCCATCTGGGGCTGCATCGTGGCTGCCTTGAGCCGAAAGCAAGGCAAGCACCGAAACACGATGCTCCGAATAACCCGTCGGCTGTTCAATATCCAAAAGTCTCGCTGCAAAATGCCCAAGAGTGCATTGCAGCTGGCATGCGAGTTCTTTATGTGGCGGTCAATCACCAACAATTCCACCAGATGCCCCTTCTTAGGCAGCAAAATGGGGTGGCGCACCGAGTACGGCAAGCTAGCGTTGCGGAGCCGTCCTCCAACCCGGAGTGTACCCGACTCGTCAATGAACGGGTTGAGGCGTGCTATCGCCTTCGGTAGCTTAGGACGTCCCTGCCGCAGGGGCTTCAATACGTCCGCAAAGTGTTCTTCCTGCACAACCCTAATCCAATGATGTAGGGCGGCATTCCGCTCTTCTGTGGCGAGAACTCTAACGCGTGACCGGTTGTCAGGGTGGCGACAATTGTGTATAAATCGCTTGACCCAGGCGGTCACTCCAACAAGCTTGTCGAGAGAGCTATACCGTTCTAGCAACCAAGCAGAGTCTGACACTGGAGCGGTCTCGACAAGGTGGACACCCAAGCCAGAGGATGGGGTCCCAATCACACAACTGGCAGGCCAGAGTGTCTCCGGTTCCAACAACCAATCTGGTCTCCACCACAGTGAGTGGGCAACAAGCTCAGGTGCCGTGCAACCCCTGGACGCCACGTCCGCTGGGTTCAGTTCACCTGGCACGTGTCTCCAAACCAAGGCAGTCTCCGAATTCTGGATTTGCGAGACCCGGTTGGCCACAAAGACCTCCAAAGTATGGAATGACGACTGCAGCCAACACAATACAATTTGGCTATCAGTCCATGCGTAGACACTCTCCTCAAGGTTCACGGTGTCCTTCAAGGTAGAGGCCACGTGGTTCAGTAGGCGTACAAGAAGAGCCGCTCCAGATAATTCCATTTTTGGGATTGTCAAACGCGTGCGAAGGGGAGCCACCTTGCTCTTCGCCATTACCAAGTGCAAATCGACCGATCCGGCGGAGCTGACCGTCCGCAAGTAAACGGCAGCTGCATACCCTCGCTCGGAGGCGTCGCAAAACCCGTGTAGGGTTACTCGGCATTTCCCTGCCGGCAACAGCTTACGCGGCAGTTCGACCTGATTTATCTCCGGGAGCGTGGAGAAGAAAACCTCCCAATCGCTCAACAAATTTCCGGATAGTGGATCATCCCAACCCAGTTGGACCATCCACAGGCGCTGCATAAATGCCTTCGCCGTGAAGATGACCGGCGCGATCCATCCATTCGGATCGTACGTCCTGGCCACCGTGGACAGCACAAGCCGCTTCGTCCAGACCCTCGGGGAATCCAGTTCCACCCGATAGGTGAACACATCTTGGACTGGTCGATATTGCACGCCTAGGACTGATAACATGTGCGGGCTCTCAACATTTTCGAACAGGTGCGGATCCTGCTGGTGATCCTCGGGGAGGCCGGCCACCACGGCCGGTGAGTTGGACATCCATTTGCGCAATTCATATCCACCCGTCCGCAAGAGTTCCACCAGCTCATCCCGCAAAACCAAAGCCTCTTCGACACTGTTTGCCCCGGTGCACACGTCATCGACAAATAAGTCCCGTTCCAAAATGGCGGACGCTCGAGGGAACCTCAGTCTCTCTCGAGACGCCAATTCTAACAAAGTTCGAATTGAAATGTACGGACTGCTCTTCAAGCCGTATGTATTCGTATTCAGCTCGTACACCAACATCGGTTCATCAGGGCTCTCACGCCACAAGATCAGCTGATACCGACGATCATCAGGATGGATCACTGTCTGCCGAAACATCATCCGGATGTCGGCGACGAACACCACCTGATGTTTCCTAAAATTTGTGAGGATATCCGTGATATCCTTGTGCAGCTTAGGACCTGCATGCAAACACTGGTTCAATGACACCCCAGTCGAGGTGGACGCGGACCCATCAAAGACCACACGAATCTTGGACTCCGGGGATTTTAGGACCGCGTGGTGCGGCAGGAAGCAGTGCTCCACTGTACTCCAGTCCGTCCGAGCCACCGACATGTGTCCCAAACCCTCGTACTCCCTCATGAAGTCCACATACTTCTGCCGGAAGAGCGCATCTCTTCTCATTCGGCGTTCCATCGAAACCAGCCGCTTCTCAGCCATCTCACGTGACGCTCCAAGAGGAGGTCGGTGGATGAGCAGAGGAAGTCGTGTTATGAACCGACCAGAGCAGAGGCGCCCAGTATTATTTTGGTAAAACCGTTCGCACTCTTCCTGCTCGGGGCTCATACGCGACGCGGTAGGTGGTTCCTCAATCTCCCAGAACCGTTGCACGGCTTCTGAAAGAGCAGTTCCAACCAGACAGCCCTCCTCAGTAGGAGGCGGTGGAGCCGCTAAAACCAAACCCATTACAGCATAGCCAAACACCGTTTCCAGTGTAACCAGTCCGCCAGGCTGTAAGGTACGGTTGCCGCTCAACAGCACCCGCCCAAGAACGTCTGCACCCAGCAACACGTCAATCGGACCAGGTCTGTCAAATCCAGCATCCGCCAGAACTAATCCAGCTGTCAAACTCCGAACCTCTGGAGGCAGCTTCACCTGGGGGAGTCTCCCCACCACTTCATCCAATACTAACGCGGGAGCATTAATCCTCGCGCGTGAAGTGGGACCCGGTCCAAAGGTGAGTAAGGTCTGCCCTACCAGGTTTGACACTGTCACATTGCATACCCCACGTATACTTTCCGGGTGGGGTTTCACAACCAAGCCCAACTGTCGCACCAACCTACTGGATACCATGCAGCCTTGCGCTCCCGTGTCAAGGAGAGAGCGCACGCAGGCTGATCCTCCGCCAGGGCCCCAAACACAAACCGAAGCCGTGGGCAATAACACGGTCTCCAAGGGCGTGGCGGTGGCTGGTGCGTGGGCGGCGTATCCCTAGCAGGGATAACGCGTTGCATCCTGTTCCGCATGGGCGGGCCGCTCGTACCGCTCGAGCGGGTCCCACTCCGGCTGGTACTGCCGTCGCGCCATGCGTGCCGCCTGCGGCCCCTGGTATGTCCTACTCCGGCCGTACACCGGAGGTCCCGACCCCCAGCGGGGTCGCTCCACAAGCGGCGGCGACATCCGTGGCGCCTGCCGGGGTGGAGGCGTATGCGGGCACCCGCCCGTAAGGACCCCCCGTTGGGGCACGGGTGCGTGCGAAGTAGTCGCGTAGTTTTGGAGGGGGGGGGGAGGGGGGTGTTACCCGACGTCCCCACTTCTCCTCGGCCATGGGCCCCTGGTCAGCCCGCTGCTGACTCCGAACAGGGGAGCATGACCCCTGCGCAGGGGGGGGGGAGGTGTATCCCCACTGCGGTTCATGCATAAAATGGGGTGGTGCTTCCCACCACAGGACTTACACGCCTGCGGGTGGGCACAATCTCGCACAAAATGTGGGCCCAAGCAAACAAAGCACCATTGCCGCTGCTTAGCAATGTTGCGGCGTCCCACAACCCGCTGCGCAAGAAACTTCGGACACGCTGGCACCCGATGGCCAGGGTTCTTGCAGCATAGGCAGACTTCAGGGTCCAATGCACTGGTATTATATTGGTGAGGACCCGCTGGTTGTGGGGCCGATTTGCCCCACCCTCCCCTTTGAGGTGCAACTCTCCCCTGGGCCCGCTGGGCCCCAGGAGGCCTCGGGGGTGGAGGTAGATCCGAGGTGTCGGCCCGTCGACACTCAAGTTCCAATTGGTCGATAAGATTGGTGAAGGTCGGCAGATGCTGAGCACTTTCACCACCATACCGGTGCTCAAACCTGGCCCGTACATCAGCCGGCAGCCGGTTCAACAAAAAATTCAACAGTATGTAGGACCACTGGTCCACCGGCAAACCAAGGTTCTCTAACCCTTTGGTCGCTGTCAAAACAGGATTCAGCATTTTCAGCCGGATGTCTGAAGCCTGAGCGATCCGAGGGATATTCCAGATCTTATTCATAAGAGTATCCGCAAGTCGCCGCACGTTCTGGTATCGGTCCCTCAGCAACGTGCGCGCGATTTCATAATTGTCGTCGGTGACCGACAAATGCGCGATCAAGTCGCGCGGTTCCCCGACGAGAGCAGACATCAGCTGCGCCAACTTCAACGCCGCTGGCAGGTCCGTCCGGGCATGCACCAAGCTATCAAAGAGGTCGATGAAGCTGGTCCACTCGTCCAGGTCTCCTCGGAAGACCGGCATCTGTATGGCTGGCAAGCGCGCTGCCAACCCTGGGTTATAGATAACTGCGTGTTTCGGAACGTCCCGGGCCGCACCATTCCGAACCCGCAGTATCTTAGAAGCCCTCTCGACAATCCTGTCCCCAAAATCCATACATTGCTCAAAGTCCCGCTCCACCTGCTCGGTCTCCGGGGTCGTCCGGCCGGGCTCCGCTAGGTAGAGTTCAACCTGGAACTCCACAGCCTTAAGACGGTCTGACACCTCCTCGTACCGGGCCAACAAAGCCTCCTCCCGGTCATTTCTGTCAACCAAAGCTGCTGCAGATGAAAACCAACGCAGTGCAGACTGGATCTTAGCCTTAGGTGTAGATCCCATTTTAAATTAATTTCCAACAATACCAGAGAAAATTAAAATTAATTTAATTAATGTGGAAATTCCAATCTCTTGGTCACCCTAGTGAATCAAAACCAAATATCAACTCAATTACAGAAATGCCTTACAATAACAACCAATATAGATTCTCAAAACGCAGTGGAAGCTCAAATTATAATCTATAATTGGCTAGTTACATCACTTGTACAATAATCTAGCTTACAACTAATATTTATGGTAACCTTATATTTTAGCTTATATTTTTAGCAACCTTGGCCGCTTATAGCAAACTGAATAAAACAAATGCCTTATTACCAAACAACAAGCTATGAAAGGCTTTCCAAATTACAATCAATCACCTTCCGGAGGTTGTAATCTCACTAATTTGCACTGCAAGTACAATAATTTCGTGAAATCTACAGTACAAAACACTTGCAGTGCCACAAAATAGAGGTTTTAAATACTTGTAGCTAAATTTGGTTTTAACAAATAACCTCAAAATGCCCTTTTTTACCCAAAAGGAAAAAACTATCAAAATTCGCGTTTTTTCTTTGTGAGTAACCACGCTCTGGGTACCAAAAATTGTTCAACTCCTCGCCTAGTTCGAGTGGAGTGAACTGCCACGCGTTTCGCGGGTCATATAAGCCAGTGGATTGGCTACAGAACTTGTTCAACTCACCTGATTCCGGGAGGCGCGATGTTCGCTTCAACTCCGGTTGGTATCTGTCAAGGTTCAGTCAACTGTCAGGTCAAGTCAAGTTCAATCAAGAAGGTCTCCGGGCTGAAGAAGCAGCCGTGGTGTTCCGGGGCAGTATCGCCAACAATCCGCGGCGTCAAATCACCAACTCTTCCGATGTCACCGAAATATCCACACAAAACACTCGGACACCCGTGTGTCTTCAAAGCGAGCGATATTACACAAAACAAGGAAAATGCGTTTCCAAATTATCCAAAAACACTCGTTCCCTTTCGGGTCCGCAACAACGAGGTTATCTCTTTTCTCGTCCGCGTTGACAAGAAGTGTCACTGTCAAAACCACAGACTCAAGATGGTACACACGTGAGGAGTTTAAGGGGCGGGCAGACGGTCGGCCCGAACATTTTTCTAGCATTAATGGGGTTGGGACGGGAATATTTCAATAGCAGGTCAAAAAAAGATCGCGATTCAATTGTCTTGGTAGTTCGATGGTCTTGGTGTAAAAGTTATTCGTTGTTCAAAATTGAATTCTGTTGTGTTGGGTTATAATAATAAATACTCTTTGTTGCACCACTACAAGAGAGAAACATCTTACAAAAAGTTTGCTTGTTATAATAAGTAATTTAACAAATATTGGGACATTTTCTTTACCTTGACTTGAGTTAATTGATAGTTTGTACGGAACCCTCGGTGCGCGAGTCAGACTCGCACTTGACTGGTTTTTTTTATCAGCGCATACTCGCTTTACTTTGAAATATTGCCCAACTGTTACTCGTACACCGCAGTACAAACACTTTTAGAAAACCACTAACACAACTCGACTAATTACTAACTAGTGGCTCTGTGACGGAAATAACCAGTCGGTTTTTATTTTTTTATTTAATTTAGTAAAATCAGAGGCGACAGAAAACACCAAATAATTATTAAACCTGCTCACCTAATTCCATGTGGTTTGGTTGACTCTCATACTCACACCAGACTTCTATGTTTTTTTTTGTTCGCTGGCAACCGGCGGCGGCATGAAAGTATAATGCGGCTACACAGGCTTGCGTCGTGTAAATTAGCACACGGGTAAACTCGCATAGTATCCTGCATACTTATCCAACTAATATCATAAATGCATAAATGTTGGATGCTTGTTAATCAATCACGCTTAACCCATTCAGGGCCCATGACGACACATATGCGTCAGACCGCCGTAGTCGCTTTCCGCTACATACGAGAAAAACCACGGGATCGGCTACGAGCGTAGCGCGTAGTGATTCTGGGCAATGAATGTGTCCCGTGGTTTTTCTCGTATGTAGCGGAAAGCGACTACGGCGGTCTGACGCATATGTGTCGTCATGGGCCCTGAATGGGTTAAACGGCTCAACCCATTTGGATGAAATTTTGCACGAAGATGGTTAGCCTGGATTAAAACATAGGATAGTTTTTATCCCGGGTCCACGCAGAGAAAATCGCGGGCGGAAGCTAGTAATAAATGCGAAAGTAGCTCTGTCTGTCTTTCTATCTATCTTTTTGTTACGTTTTCACGCTTAAGGCGCCGTAGGTTCATGGTCTTCTCTCCCTCTCACTGAGCATAAGCGTGAGCGAGATGGAAGTGCGTGCTTGGAAGCGCGGATATCATGTTTTTTAATTTTATGGCTATTTAAATAAATAATAATGTAATCACTGATTTCCCTCAAACATAATATTGCCGATTTTTACAAGCAATTTAAATATTTTTAGCTTTTGTGCATACTTTGTTACGAATATTTTAAGTGTATTTTTGTGTATTTTAGACCTATGTTCGTGATTTTTTTCTATCAAGCAAAATTTGCTTAATCATGTTTTGGATCACTGATCTTGCTGCAGAAAAGCCTCAAGATTACTGTTCGTATTTTTTTGAAACCAAATTATTATAAACTGTTTCAAAAACTCTGTTCGCTTAACTTCGCTGAACCTACGGCGCCTTAACCGTTTAAGCGATTGAGATGAAATTTAGTACCTATGGAGTTAGATTGAATTCTGGGAATGGACAATACGGTAGCTTTTATCCCGGAAATCATCATAAGAGGGTGAAATGGGGGGTGGACATTGGTATAGAGACTATAGAGGTACGATATAAACGAGTTCTACCCGGACGGAGTTGCGAGCAGAAACTATTAGGAAATAAGTTAGTTTTTGTTTCGTATTGAAGTCGTGGTCTGACCTGCGTATATAGGTATATACTAGATATATACATCCACGCGATTATTCCCATAAGGGGTAGGCAGGACACATGCAACTTATGTTCCAGTGCCACTTTTAGCATAAATGTGACTATAGAAAATCGACAAAATGTGATATCACAGTGATTGGATAGATACATACCTTGCTATCACCTGTTCTTTGTCCCACCCTTTTGAAATTGTGTGCTCATAGAGAAGTACAATACCGCTCTGATGGGACGCAATGTTAACATAATGGCTTCAAAACTATATAACAAATTGCCTGTTGTGCTAAAAAATGCTGATGTAAATAAATTTAAACATTTACTATTAAGATTGCTATTACATAAATGTTATTATAATATTAAGGAATGTATTAATGATGTACATCTCAATAATGTGACTTAATGAAATTGATAATTTTTGACAATTTTAAATTTTCTATTTTTTTCTTTCTTTAATGTTAATAGTATTATTTCAATTTCTATTTATTTATTTGCAACCTTGTACAATTGACACATGCAACTTAAAGATAGGCAACGCACAGGACCCCGTTAGGGCATAGCTAACGTTATAATTAATTATTAGGTACAATACAACAAATATTTAAAATATAAAACAAGATTAAATAAGTTTTAATACATTTGACTAGTTAAAACGTTAAAGTACAAAAAATATAAAATAAAATAATAATCACTTTCTAAAATATTAAATTAATTTGTAAAAATATATAATTATTTACTTATAATTATGTAAATGATAAGTAAATAATTCGTACGCCAAAAGGCACGTCATAGATCTGCTACCCATTCTGTACTGTTTGTCACCTATTTTATCACCTATGATGACGAAATAAAGATATTTGATTTATTTGATTTGATTTGTCGTGTGTGTTACGTTCACTAGCGCGCCATTTGTCTCGCGACAATTTGCCTACTAGTTTTTTTTTTTCACGCTGTTAATCGAACTAGTTTTCTAAGTGGATCAAATGTTTGCATGGAACTAGCTACAATTAGAACATGTAAAAAGACAAAGTAGAGGGCCTAATGCAGACCCTCGCTTGCGACAGCCGAAACGACGTATTATGACGTCAGCATTATCTTCTATCTATCTAAGAATTCTATTGGTATTCTATCTTTTCCTCTTAGCCGATTTTTTTTTATAATACACATTTTTATTAAACGAACAAGTCTCATATCTTATTTACGTTTTTAATTATATTTTATAGTTTAGGTTTTAATTGTAATAATTTGATGGTTTAACTATCAATACAGCAACACTGAGTCATACATTTTAATATGAGGAAAGTATCTATGTTTGATATGCATGTTATCTAAATAAATAAAAAATAAAATATGTTTTATTGCTAAAACTAGAGTATAAACTCTAAACTAAATAAAAGAAAAAAGAAGACCAGGTTGCACTCCGGGAGTGCCGGCAGAAGTGAAAACTCAATAACATTGTAATGTAACAGTTTTTCGATCAGGTCACGTGACATCTTACGGTGTCACCCTAAAAAAAAATTGAATGAATGTTCGGCGCCAAGAACAGCGGACGGCGGCGGCGAACAAAATACTAATTTGTTTTTGCCATTGCAAAATATTTTCCAAAACTTTATCTCTTTAGGAATAACGTCCAAATTCGAACTATTCGAATTTGCAAGAACAGCGGACGGCGGCGTCGAACAAAATACCAATTTGTTTTTGCCGTTGCCAAATATTTTTCAAAGCTTTATCTCTTTAGGAATAACGTCCAAATTTGAACTATTCGAATTTGCTCAATAGCAAAACGGTGAAGGACGCGTGGACAAAATTACAAATTCATTTGCAGAATATGCTATTGCAAAAAGTGTTTAACGGCTTTATACTCTTACGAATAGCGTTCAGTTTTTAACGAAGTCGAATCGGCTAGCAGCAAAAAGTGACCTCCTTCGCATCTGACGTCAGAAAAAGCTGTCGCGTATTTAGCAATTTTTCTCCATCCCAAAAAGTGCTCAGCGCCGCTAAAGAAGTTTTCACTTCAAAAATATTGTTGGAGACACCGCAAGACACCCCGCGACACCGCGCCTCGACACGGTGTCGATATCGTCTAACGGGATTGACACCCGCGCCCGCTGGACCAGACGCTATTCGATCGCGCTCAAGCGCACACCCTACATTTTTGTTAATTTTATAAATTTAATTAAAAGCTAAGAGAACCTGAAAACGTAGTCGAATTATTGAAGAAGACCTAAGAAGAATCCTCAACATTGTTTGGCGACCATGACAGGACAGAAGAACTGCAATCTTCGGATTCTTCGGATTCTTTTTCAACCATAAACTCGAGGAAGTGGAAGGCATGAAGAGCTGGACTCCTGACTGCAGATCAACAAATATCAGGGGAGTGCCGTTCCTTTTATTCCATTAGTTCCAACTTCCTTTCCAGAGAAAGTCTTAGCTAAACGAGTACCGTTGTGGGTTTTCATATGGCACGTGCACGTGGCAGTTAGCACCAGTAGCTTAGTGTTGCATAATAGTGTCCAACAAATTAAAGTATAATTCTAATAAATATAGCGTTCTCACATATCGAATTCAATTGCTAAATCAGTAAAGTTCCTAATTTATTAACGAACTTAGTTAATTGAAAATATCCCTATGTACAATATCAGAATTGATTCCCCTTTATCTCATTTATGACCAGCTAGCAATCAGAAATATAAAACTGCAGCATTGGTGCATAGGTATTTATTGCACTCGCCGATTATTCCAGATTTGCGTCAACAAGTCGAGCGGCCGATGGGCTGTGGCCAACCGCGGAGAACAATAGATCACGCGCAGCGGCCACTCGATCGGCGTGGTAGCACATCATTAAGCCTATGACAACAACGTGGGTTGGAATCTGAACTGCAAGGTTTGCCGAATTAAACGGTATTTATAACATTTTGTTACTACTTGTTCATTGCTTACGATGTCTGACACAGAGTTAAAAGAGTTATTAAAAAAGCGTAGTGTAATTAAAGGAAAAGTAACTGTGTTTCGAAATAAGTATGCAGAATTTGTGAACCAGACAGATATCTCGGCTAGCAAAATTAATGAGTTAACCTTAAGGTTAGGCAGATTTGAAATCGTATTCAATAATTTTGATGCAGTGCGGGACAAAATTGAGTCATTCACGACTGAAAGTGACCAGCTGTCAGAAAATATCCAGATTGAAAACGATTTCTTTGATCTGATTAATTGCGCACAAGAATTTATCGAAACAAATAAACAGAAATTTGCTGATGCTGACGATAGGAGTATTGGTAGCCAATCAAGCCAACAGATAAATGTTAGATTGCCTCAAATACAGTTGCCCTCGTACGATGGTAACTATAGCAAATGGCTTGAATTTAGGGATACATATACTTCTATCGTGCATAATAATAGTTCACTGAATGAGGTAAACAAGGTTCATTACCTACGCACCTCGCTTGAGGGCAGCGCCGCACTCGTTATAAAATCATTAGAAATATCTGCCTCCAACTATGCCGTAGCTTGGAAACTAATATGTGATAGATATGATAATAAGCGACAGTTGATTCACAACCATCTACAGTCCTTATTCCAAATGGAGGCCTTGACGAAAGAGTCAGATAAAGCTTTGAGGAACTTGAGTGATCACGTAGCAAGAAATTTACGAGCACTGGAGAGCCTCGGCGAGCAAGTAGACTGCTGGGACACTCTAGTTGTTTTCCTTTGTTCTTCCAAGCTTGACCCGATCACATTAAGAAAATGGGAGGAAAAAAGAAATAGTTTCGAAAACTCGCCGAAGCTCTCTGAATTTATGGACTTTCTTCGTAGCAGAGCCGATGTGCTGGAGTCGTTGGCTAGAAGTGGTGGCAGTCACATTGATAAACCTGAAAAAACATTTCAAAAAAGATTAGATAAAGCTCAAAAAACATTTGTAGCCGCTGTTTCTAAACCAACGACGACCAACTTACCTCAGATATGCTGCTTGATATGCAAGGGTGACCACCGTGTTTATACTTGTAGTAAATTTCTCGAAATGACGCCTGAAATGCGAAGTAATGAGATATACAAATTAAAAGTATGTCCAGTTTGTTTTCGAGGTGGTCATCGCGCATATCAATGCCGAGCAAATCCATGCAAAATATGTGGATATAAACATAACTCATTATTACATCGAACTTACGTGCCAAATAATACACAGTTACCTAATACCTCACAGGCTAACAACTCGCCGCAAGGTGATAGCCATAGTAAAAATGCATGCCCGGTTTCATTGTCTTCATGTGTAGCAACACAAGTATTGCTATCGACAGCTATAGTAGATGTCGTAGACAAAGCGGAAAACCAATGCCATCGCGTACGTTCATTGCTCGATTGCGCGAGCGAATCATCTTTCATAACGAAAGCGTTACAAGAAAGATTAAAGCTTCCCATTATGGAAACCAAGCCCACTGATGTTACAGGCATCAATAATATATCATTTACAGCTATACGACGGTGCAAGATAAACTTGCAAGCCAGGGATGGATCTATCAAAAGATCCGTGCATTGTTTCGTAATCGATCAAATAGCAAATAATCTCCCGGCTAACGAGGTCGATATTTCATCATTTGAAATACCAAAAAATATTAAATTAGCTGACGAGACATTTAATAGTCCCTCACAAGTAGAATTGTTACTAGGGGCTGATGTTTTTTGGGATTTCATACTACAAGGCCAAATCAAGTTAGGAGTAAACAAACCAGTTTTACAGAACTCGCATTTCGGATGGCTTGTTGTAGGTCCAACCGCTTGTGCCTATAACAATTATAATAAATCGCAAAACAACAAAATACAATGTAACTTTAGCCACGAAATCAGCGTTCAACTGAGGAAGTTTTGGGAGCTGGAAGAGCTACCACAGAAGGAGAAGTGGACAGCCGAAGAAGAAGCATGCGAGGCTCACTTTGTCGAAAATACGCACCAATTGCCCGATGGTAGGTTTTGCGTGAGTTTACCTTTGAAAGAGTCACCCGAAAAATTAGGGGATTCATTTCATATAGCTAAAAGACGATTAAGTTATTTAGAAAACCGATTCGAAAGGGAACCTCACGTAAAACAACAATATTGCGAGTTTATTCGCGAGTATCAAGATCTAGGGCACCTAACGCAAATAGAAAAACCAGACGTAGCTAACTACTTACCCCATTTTCCAATTTTGCGCGAAAAAAGTACCACGACCCGCTGTAGGGCGGTATTTGATGCGAGTTGTAAGACGTCGTCTGGTCTTTCTTTGAACAATTTATTGATGGTGGGACCTGTAATACAAGACGACATTTTTTCAATTCTCACTCGTTTCCGTCAGCATAAATATGTGTTGATAGGAGATGTTGAAAAAATGTATCGCCAAATTCGTGTTAACGAAAAAGACAGATATCTACAAGTAATATTGTGGCGCGAAAATAGTACGGAACCCATTAAATATTTGCGCCTTGATACTGTCTGTTACGGAATGTCCTGCTCCCCATTCTTGAGCATAAGATGTTTACATGAAATTGCTAAGACTTGTGATGACTCATTAATAAAAACCATAATTGAAAAAGATATGTACGTCGATGACTTGGTAACAGGGACAGACAATCCTGAACATTTGACCTACATTCTAAATTCTGTGTCACAAACCTTAGCAGATGCACAAATGAAATTGCGAAAAATAAAATCTAATTGTACTTACCTGTTTAATAACAGCGATAACTTCAACGAACAAACGAATGTCGACTTTAATAGCGAGTGTTCAACGCTCGGAATTAAGTGGACCCCAGCGTCGGATAAACTATCAATCAGCTGTGCTAAAGATTTTAACGATGTAGGTAATTACGATGAGAAATGTACAAAACGAACGATTTTATCCACGATAGCCAGCATTTTTGACCCGTTAGGTCTTTTATGTGTGTGTACAATTACGTTTAAAATATTACTACAAAGGCTGTGGGTTTTGAAGTTAGATTGGAACGATGAGGTACCATCCGAAATAAAACAAACATGGCATAAGATCGTGCGTGGACTAGGTACGAGTACCTTATGTACGTTCCAAATTGATCGTTACGTATTGCAATCGAACGCCGACACAATAGAACTCCATTTTTTTTCTGATGCTTCGATATTAGCGTATGCAGCGTGCGCATACATTCGCTCGGTAAGCGATAAGGGAATAACGGTTCGGCTGCTCTGTGCGAAGGCCAAGGTCATGCCTTTAAAGCCAGCTGTGACGATTCCGCGCGCTGAATTATTGGGCGCATTATTAGCAAGTCGATTATACGAAAAAATTAAAAACTCATTACGCCATAGTGTTGATAAGGTTTACTTTTGGACTGATTCAAAAATAGTTCTAGCTTGGTTGAATATATACAAGTCTAATAAGATGCAATTAAAAACATTTGTATTACACCGAGTATCTGAGATAACGGAATTGTCTCGCGGTGCTGATTGGAATTACATCCCATCTGCGCTGAATCCCGCTGACTTAGGATCCCGCGGAGTGTTGCCCGATCAGCTGACGCCGGACGGGATGTGGTTCGCAGGGCCGAGTTTCCTGCAGCACGGCGAGGCCGCCTGGCCTTCTCACAATGAATCAGTTGAGTTAAGTTCAGAGATTCCCGAAATAAAATCAACTGTTATAGTTATGAACGTGACCGTGAATCCATCAACTGATTTCATAAACATGGAAAACTTTTCTAGCTTTAATCGGTTGAGAAGGACAGTCGCATACATTTTACGATTTATAAATAATTGTAAACTGCCCGAGAATAAATTTCAAGGCCCGTTAAATGTGCAAGAGCTGCATGCGGCTGAAATTGAACTTGTAAAGATGGCTCAAAGAAATGTATTCTCAGACGAGATTAACCTGTTAAAAAATGATGTTCCAATTAATAAAAAATCTCAGTTGTTGTCTTTAAATCCATTCATTGACAACGACAGCGTTATGCGCGTGGGTGGTAGACTATGTAACTCGGATTATGCTTACGAGAAAAAACATCCCATCATTTTAGGGAACAAACATTATTTAAGCACCCTTATTTATGAATACTTTCATAAACAATTCAAACACACTGAGCCCCAACTGCTGCACTCAAGCGTACGCGAACAGTATTGGATTATCGGAGGAAGATTATTAGCGCGAAAAGTATATCAATCGTGTACAACTTGTAAACGCGTGCGCGGAGCAGTTGCGTCCCAGATTATGGGAAATTTGCCATCCCAGCGCGTTACGCCAGGGTACATATTTGAGGTCACGGCTTTAGATTATGCGGGTCCATTCTTAATACTAAATAAAAAAGGACGTGGAGCAAGACTAATTAAGTCTTTTATGTGTATCATGTGTTGTTTAAAAACTAAAGCCGTACATCTGGAAATAGCAAGTGACCTTAGTACTCAAAGTTTTATTTTAGCTCTTAGGCGATTCATTGCTAGAAGAGGGCGGCCACGCGAGATTTTTTCTGATAACGGCCGAAATTTTGTTGGCGCGAGTAAGGAAATAGGTCAGTTTCTTTATAACTCTTGTGACTCTGTGTCGGAGGAGTTTGCTAATGAACATATACAGTTCAGATTCGCGCCCGCGTATTCACCTAACTTTTCTGGCTTAATAGAAGCCGCGGTGAAGTCCGCGAAATATCATATTAAGAGGATAATAGGAAATATGCATTTTACGTATGAAGAGCTTATAACGATATTCGCGCAAGTTGAGGCTATTCTCAATTCGCGCCCTATCTGTCCTCTATCATCCGATCCTCACGACCTGTCCCCGTTGTCCCCAGGGCACTTCCTCATCGGACGACCGTTGACCTCGCTGCCAGCGCCGAACCTCGAGGAAGCCAACTCGAACCAATTGCACAGATATGCAAGAATCGAGCAAGTGCGACAACACTTTTGGGCCAGATGGAGCCGCGAGTATGTGGCTCAGCTACAGCAGCGTGCCAAGTGGCGCGTAAAACAGCCCAGCCTGCAGCCGGGACAGCTCGTCCTCATCAAGCAGGCCCACGGCCCACCGTTGACATGGCCGTTAGGCCGCATCGTGCAGCTACACAAGGGATCTGACGGGCTCTGCGGCGTAGTCGACGTCAGAACCAATAAGGGCATCGTACGACGTGGCATTTCTTGTATATGCCCCCTGCTGGATGAAGATGGAGATGCTGATCAAAGAAGCTCTTGAAAGCAGGAGCTTTCAAGGCGCGGGAGCATGTTGGAGACACCGCAAGACACCCCGCGACACCGCGCCTCGACACGGTGTCGATATCGTCTAACGGGATTGACACCCGCGCCCGCTGGACCAGACGCTATTCGATCGCGCTCAAGCGCACACCCTACATTTTTGTTAATTTTATAAATTTAATTAAAAGCTAAGAGAACCTGAAAACGTAGTCGAATTATTGAAGAAGACCTAAGAAGAATCCTCAACAAATATAAAGCTTAACAAACAAAGAACATACCTACTTCAAAAAACTTAAATATCTAGGCAATGGGTAGGTACCTGCAGTATCGGTCTAAGCTGGATAGGAACTATCCAGCGCTAAATAAGCGCGAAATATATTCCAATTTGTTTCTTCTCGTATAAGTATAAGTACGTAGCTGCGTTTCATCTTGCCTATAATATCTCAATAGCACATTCTTCCACATCGCAACAGAATCACGGTATATTGAACTATGAAACAACGACATAGGTTCATGTATACGGGGTGGGCCCTGTAACAGGAGCAAATATTTAAAAGGACGCTTCCTCAGAGCATCTGCAGTAACCCCCTTGTGTCCAATTTTTTTAGTATTCTATTTAATTCGGAGAAATTTTGTTCTAACGTTATGACCTTCAAGTATCTAATGTATCTTGGCACCACGAGATAATAGCTCAACAACCAATGCAGATATTAAGGTAGCATCATGTAATGAGTCATAACAGTTTTTGCATTTTTTGTTATTTTTTTTTCCTGTTTTTAAAATAAAAAAAATCTTATCTCTCTTATGACACCCCAAAAGAGTAAAATATACAGGTAAACTAACTTAAAACCTTTTTTTTCCAATTTTAACATCTCGGAAATAATTATTAATGTATACTAACACTATGGACATTGTCTGAATTAAATAATTTGAATTGAATTGAATTGAATAATTGCCCACAAGCTCAATAATCTACCGTTTAATTGTTTGCTCCTGTTACAGGGCCCACCCTGTATAATTATTCTGCGCAACCATCGATATATATGAGAAAAGAATCAATCTCCATCTTGTATCGGCAAAGTTACGCGGTTTCTGGGCTGATTGATTACTGGAAAAAGTTTTGCTCATTGCTGAGATGTAGGTACCTTGTTGCACTGCGAAATATTTATAAGTATAGCTGTCTATATATCGGTTTCTGAGCCGTAATTAAAAGCTTAGCTAACCGACTATCCGTGCATGTGCATTGCAATAAGGTTCTATAAGTGAGAACCTGTAATTGGCCATATGGTTTTATTATTTTGTCTATAAATATGTTGCGCTGTTGGTTTTCCATGTATCAATAAATAAATAAATATAAATACAGGATGGTCAGTTAACTGTGTTGGCGTTTGTACCATGACCAGCTTATATGGGTTAGTTATTTATTTCTTAACTAGAGTCGGTAGGTATGTGGTGTTGTGTTTCTAAAGGCCTCCACACACCGCTCGCAGTTGCGGGTCGGGCGCGGGCCCGTGCAAGTTGTAAAACATTGAAACTACACTTCAAACTCACATCGAACGCGGTCCGTACGCGGGCCCGCCACGGGCCCGCGGTGCTAAGTTACAACTCGGGCAGCGCGGCCGCGGGTCGGGCGCGGCGCGGGGCGGGCGCGTTTGAAGCAGTATATTCACACCGCAGGCGGGCGGCGTCTCTATAATGTCTCTATCACTATCTCTAACACACAGTAGCGTGGGCCCGCCGCGGTGTGATAGAGATATTAAATGCGTTGGTAGTGAGAGAGATAGCCGCGCCGCACCCGCCCCGCGCCGCGCGCGACCCGCGTTCGATGTGTGGAGGCCTTAAAGGTGGGTAAGACGGCTAGAGCTCCCGAGGACACAACAGTTGACAGTGAGAGAGCTGCGTTCATCTCTAGCTATCGATACAACGCATCCTCAAATCAATAAAGGGCCGGCCACCGACTAGTGATTCTTCTGGGCCCTAGCAGACAAGCAGTGTCGTAGTGACTATATCAAAAGAGATACCGCAGTTAAGTGGCGATAAATGTTGCGATCTATAGACGTTATGCACGTGAATGCCTAGCTAGTTAGTACAAGTATATAGTTATTCTCAATTTTCAAATCAACCGTAAAGCAAGGTCTCCGTTACGCTATTACATCAAAATCTGTCTTATACATTTTTTTTTTTTATGTTTGCAGTTTTGGAGCGCATCCTCCATTTACTGCAGGCGTCTCATTCATACATAAGTTCACGCCTTTATCCCTAAAAGGGTTCTCCTTTTTCATTCTGTTCCAGTACCATTTTTTAACATAAATGTGGGTATAAAAGATCGACAAAATGTGATATCGCTGTGAGAGGTTGCTAGTCCATCGCCCACAACACGCTTCAACCCTGTTCCCTTAGTCGACTCTTACGACACCCATAGGAAGAAAGGGCACCCTTTATTCTAACCCGACACCAAACGGGGAAAATCGGTCTCATACTCGTATGTAACAAAATCTGTTAAAAAGGTCCGCTTATTATAAAATGCTTCATCAAAAATCCAATTATAACTCCCACCTATCCCGCTTCCACCGAGTCGCTATTAGACTGTATTTCACGTTCGTATGTAATACCGTAATCCGCGCCAGTGTTTCTGGCCCTAAGGCTGCAGGTAGCTCACTGGGTCGGCAGTAAAGTGCACCCGCGCTGTAATTCACCCCCAACCACCCTGTATATATTCAAGAAGCGTTGTAATCGCTGAACTTTCTGGCTAGCGGTGCAAGCGCAAGACTATAATAATATAGAAAATACAGTTTTTACGGTTCCGTACCCAGAGGGTAAAAACGGGACCCTATTACTAAGACTTCGCTGTCCGTCCGTCTGTCTGTCACCAGGCTGTATCTCAAGAACCGCGATAGCTAGACAGTTGAAATTTTCACAGATTATGTATTTCTGTTGCCGCTATAACAAAAAATACCAAAAACAAAATAAAATATATATTTAAGGGGGGCTCCCATACAACAAACGTTTTCTTTTTCAGACTGTATCTAAAGAACCGCGATAGCTAGACAGTTGAAATTTTCACAAATTATGTATTTCTATTGCCGCTAACAACAAATACTAAAAACAAAATAAAATAAATATTTAAATGGGGCTCCCATACAACAAACTTTTTTTTTTTTGCTGTTTTTATAGATGAATGGTACGGAACCCTTCGTGCGCCAGTCCGACTCGCACTTGGCCGGTTCACCTCTATCGTTTTGACATAGGATTGAAAGTGTCATCTATCAGACAAGTGTCGGGTACTGGGAGGTTTACCTTATACGGTTTTTTGTATAGAGTAGTGCATGGGGCACGCACTATTTTTAGTGTTCCGTAGTCAACAAGGAACCCTCATAGTTTTGCGATGTCCGTTCGTCTGCGGCTAAGCTCAGTGATCCTTACTACCAGAAAGCTGTAATTCGGCACGGGTATTATCAATCACACCGACAAAATGGTTTTTATTTTTTTATGTACCTCCACTTCCCTACACATAGAGTGAGGTTGCATTTTTTTTTTGGGAAACAATGTGTTGAAAACGTTGGATACTTCAAAAATCATATGGGTCTTTAAAACCATTTTTCAAATCAAGGATGCGTTGGCGTGATATTGGGTTTTAAAGCCGTAATTTTTATTAGTCATGTGTCAAAAAAATTATACGCTCTGGGACTTCATGTACCGACGCCTAAGGGTACGAAGTTGTACTCTCTGCCGAGGCCTCCACATTCACTACATTTCAGATTTCGTATTACATCATGTTCATCCTTAGTCTTCCTCAACATAAATTCACTGAAATTGTAAAATTTATCTGAACTGTCATTTTGAAGCTGAAACTAACAGTAAATATGCTAACGTTCGTTCAAAAAGCTACGCAACAGCAACACCCTTGTAGGATTATAGATTATACTAGTTAGTATGCTTAGGAGGATAGATTATACTGGCCCACTTGCACTGGTTAGTAATGTTAGTATGCTTAGGAGGATAGATTATACTGGCCCGCTTGCACTGGTTAGTATGCTTAGGAGGATAGATTATACTGGCCCGCTTACACTGGTAAGTATGCTTAGGAGGATAGATTATACTGGCCCGCTTACACTGGTAAGTATGCTTAGGAGGATAGATTATACTGGCCCGCTTGCACTGGTTAGCATGCTTAGGAGGATAGATTATACTGGCCCACTTGCACTGTTTAGTATGTTTAGTGAATCACCCATCTCCCCCGGGGTCGCAACCCGCTGCAGCGCTAATGTTCGGAGGCTGCTGTAATTAAGGTATGGCTCGTTTGAAGGCGAAATTGTACATTTTGAGGTTCTTGAGATTACGTTCGTAGTTTATAAACAACTAGCTTTTGCCCGTGACTTCGATGTGTGGAAATCGTTGATAGTGTGAGGGATTGTTTGCTACAAGATTCTCAGTGACGTTGTACCCCACCACTATCTCTTATTTACGTCATTGGGGATGAGAAGTATCTTTTTCCGTCAACCTCCAAACTATCTGCATTAATGAGTCATTACAATCAGTTCACCTGTTTAAGCATGTTGATTTTTTTCTACCAAGAGAAGAATAATCAAAGCCTCAAGACGATTTCTTACTACTACTTACTAATTAATAAGCTGAATGAATGAGATTATTTTGATATCAAATCAGTTGTTTGGTGGATTTGACGCGCTTTAAAAACATTATATATTCATCTCAATATCTATTTTCTTATTCGTCTGTCTGCCTGTCTAATACCTTTTGACACTTGAACCGCCGCGAAAATCGTTCTTTAACCCCTCGTATGCGGATGTCAAAAATTGCTGATCAAAATATGACCTTGAGATTGAAAACTGTAGGTTCAAATGCTTGGCACGGATCCGTGTCTAAGCATACGACGGGTTAAAGGGATAAAAAGGGAACGTGGACCCTTTTCATCCCAAATTTTGATGAAAGTGGAAAAATGAAAAATTATTTGCCAATTTAATTATTTGCCAGGAATAATTTTCGGGATAAAAACTATCCAGGGTTTCAAACTATTTCCATACTGAGTTTCATCGAGATCAGTTTAGCGTGGAAGTTTTATTGGAGTAATTATTGATGCTGCGTTAGTGGGAAGTCACATCGCATGGGTGCATGTTACACCCCTGGAGTTGCAAGCGTCTACAGTCTACGGTAACCACTTACCATCAGATGGGCCGTGAGCTAGTTTACAAAAGGTTAACTTAGTGCTATAAGGCATTCTCTTCTAAGGTTGACCTTTAGGCAGAAAATAATCATATCTATATATATACTTATACTATTCCCTTAATGCAAATGCCGATGAAGCCTAGGGCAAAATCTAGTCTACATTAAGAACTTCACTGCTCGCTTACTGGAAGACTGCTATTTGACGGCCAGAACCCACACACTATGTAGGTGTTTTCCATTATTTAAAGTGGAACTAGTATTAGAAAATACCAGGCACGCTCGGCATTTAGGTGCGAAATTACAACTTTGCTTACTACTTTAAGTACAAAAAAACATTTCAAAAGTGGGTACGTTTTCAAAGTAACCCCAGTTAACTGCACTGTCGTATAATCTATGGTAACACGCTCAGTGGATATATTACCAAAGAGGGATCGAACTCCTAACGGACGCTGGATAGTCTTACCATATTTACTTACCGATATTGTATGCGAAACTTTGAGATTAAATTATGTACAAAGCGAAGTCTGCGCCATCCATGGATGCTTTTAGTGCTTACTGGGGATCAAACTCTCTCTCCAAGGGCTTAATGCATCTTTATGATGTTTAATATTCCGAGTTCCGACATTCTACATAAAAATGATGGAAAAAAAAACCCATATTACCTACGGTAACTGACATTGTTATCACTAATCTCATTGTGTACAACGTGTTTTTTTAACCGTCTTAGAGCCGAAGCCTACTTAAAGTATTCAAAACGTACTAATCACTCGTGAAAAAAAAAATATTAGTTAAGCTTTTAGTAATAAAAGGTAAAATTAAGTTTGATAAATCCTGTATGGCGCGCGGTGCGAAGTTTATTCACCCGGTTAGAGTTCCTACCTAGCGGTCACTGCGGTCACGGCTGGATGATTTAAGTTAATATTATTACAAAAAAAACAACATTAATACATAAAAAACACATATTTAATGCCCTATAGTGGAAGCTTTATTCTTCTTTATAAAAAATCCCTTCCTCCCCCCTCTCTCCCCCTGCGTGCCAATATATCAACCAATATAACAACCTTATTAGTAGTACGCTGTAGTTCAACTTAACTCAGCAAAATTGATGAAGGAGACGAAGAAATAAAATACCAATTTGTTTTTGCCATTGCCAAATATTTTTCAAAGCTTTATCTCTTTAAGAATAACGTCCAAATTCGAACTATTCGAAATTGCTCAATAGCAAAACGGTAAAGGACGCGTCGACAAAATTACTTTATTTCCAGAATATTCAATTGCAAAAAGTGTTTAACGGGTTTATACTCCTACGAATAGCGTTTAGTTTTGAATGAAGTCGAATCGGCTAGCAGCAAAATATAAAAGTTTGATAAAACAAAATGGAATTTTCATTTACGGAAAATGTGTTACGACCTTATACCTACTGTTAACAATAAAGTACAAATTAGAACTATATGTGCCCCTAGTCAAACCCTCGTTTCCCCCCCGCCCCCAAGCCTCGTCCCGAATCTCTCACCATCATATGGTCACGTGACGCATACCTGACGTCACAAAAATCTGTCACGAGTTTAACAATTTTTCCCCATCCCAAAAAGTGCTCAGCGCCGCTAAAGAATTTCTTCCTGTGGGTCCTCGTGCAGCCGTGTGGTGTTTGGTTAAAATTGGCTCATAAGTAAAACATATTACTCATGTCAAGAATTTATTACAGACACCCTTAAATTGTTAAATTGAATCTACAGCTATAAACTACCCAAAATAATAAATTGACATAGAATTACATATATATATAATTATCAAATAATGTTATAGTTAATAGTTGCTAAATAAGTATGTTTAGACATAGATATGGACATTGTTAATAATTTTCTAGTATGTGACCTAGTTAGTAATTAGATGATTCAGAATTATCTAAAATTAAAACTTATTTCATCATCATCATCATCATCATATCAGCCGAAAGACGTCCACTGCTGGACATAGGCCTCCCCCAAAGAGTGCCAAAGTGACCGGTCCTGCGCCACCCGCATCCAGCGAAACTTATTTAATAAAACGAAAATATTAGGTTTTAGGAAGAAATTGTATGTTAGCTGCATTGGACTCGAGTGTACATTTTCACAATTTTGACATTTTGAATTTTAAACTTGTAGTTTTAAGAAATTGCTATGCTCAACAGAGCTCATGTTTGACTGTACCTAGCTTTAAGACCTATTATACTAATAAATAATGATGATGATGATGATGAAAATAGGACCACCCCCCATCTTCCTGTGGAAGAGTCGATTAAGGGAACAGGGTTGAAGTGTGTTGTGGGCGATGGGCTAGCAACCTGTAACTGCGATATCACATTTTGTCGATCTTTTATACCCACATTTATGCTAAAAGTGGTAATGCAACACAAGTTTCGTGTTCTCTGCCTACCCCTTTTAGGGATAGAGGCGTGAATGTATGTAATTCCTAGAGCTGCACCTCCTATACAGTGCTCTTACACTCTGGAATTGCCCTGAAGTCATTTCGTTTACGATTGCGCGAAATACCGACTACATCAGAATGCAATCTCCCCTTCACAATATAGGACGCACGGCGGCGAGGGCCACTTGTCTAGGGTTGCCAACAGTGATACAATTAAATTAATTTTTTTTACAAGTTAATGAACACATATGTTTGCCTATGTGCTATGTACTATGAATTATGACTTGCCTTTTTGAAGTGGCTAAAGAGCTCACGGTTATCCTTATAAGACCTAAATTGTTCAAATCTAAATTGAAAACCTTGTTGTTTAAACAGCAGACTGACTTTAAAAATTCGTCCTTAGTCAGTGTACAACTTTGATTAGTATTATAACTATGTTTTTTGGCTATGTCAATTTGTATTTTTATTTTGGTATTTTTTTCCTTTTTTTTGTGTTGTTGCTTTTGTGCTGTTTGTAGCAGTCGCTCCACCTTAGCTTGGGGCAGGCTGAAAAACAGCGCTGAAGCCACGCCGCGGTGGCGAGGTTGCAGCACACTGCTGAGACTGTCCCTTTGCCACCATTTAAAAAAAAATACTGATTATTATTTTTTCATTTTAGTTTATCTCTTTTTGTTTTAAGTATATAACTTTATTGTAATTTTGTGTACTATTGTGTTTTTTGTGGCAATAAAATTATTTTCTTTTTCTTTCTAAATCACACTGGTGCGGCAAGTTTACTATTGACCGCGGCGGCCAAGCCGCGCATACAAAAGCTATACTGATTGAGTCACGAGTAAAATTGTAAGAGATGAGCTTTGGTCAAGTCAATTTAATCAATAAAAAACATAGATACTGTAAATAAAATACAATAGGTACTAAAACTACTATTAAATGAAAATAACTAAAACTAAACCTTAAAATTAGAAAAAAATATTAAAATAGTAAATAATTAAATAAAAGCATTCCCGCGCTGAACTGCGATAGCGATTTTTTGCGCGAGAAAGCTGCCGGCGCGTGGATCGCCTGTTGCCTCTCTCAACCTTTTGCTGAGCTCCCTGTAGGGCTCCAGCGCACCCTTACCCCAAGGACCTAGTGTCTCGACGCCGAAAGCGAAGAACTGATATTGGGCGCCGAGACAGCTGTATTTTGAGATCTTGAGGCGTTCTCGAGCATCTGCCACCGGCCCCGCACGTTTGGTAGTTGCTGGTAGGTAGGACGCCGCCAGGGTGTCAGTACAGGTGGCGTCCCACACCACCGCACGGCCCGTCTTCCAGGGTATCAACGACAAGCTTGACGATGAGCTTTTGTTTATGCATATTAACAGTATCTAATCTATTTAAATACTGATTGTTCACTCAAATGGATTATCTGACGCTTATCAGTTGACTCTGGACCACGGATGTGGACTTATAATTTTTATTTCATGAAACGTTTATGTACAAACGCCAGTGTTGGCGTTTGTACGAGTACATGCGGCGCATGCGTGCGTAACTGTGTAGTTAACTGATCAATGCACTTAAAGTGCACCGATGGTCAGTAAGCTGTGTTGTCGAGAGTACTCGTCATACACGACATACGATTAAATAAATATAATAAAGAGGAAAAGTCAAGGGAATTATAATATGTTTGTAGGTATATAATGGGTAATTTCCGGAACGGAAACAGTCGAGGCAGCGCCTCCATGTGATTTGTATGTGAGTTCGTGTGGAAAGCTGAGTTTTTTGGTGAGGTAGGGCACAGCGAAATGTCATCCCGCTCGAATGTGGAGCAGCCCAACTGGGGAAGTACCTCCGCCTTGCAGAAGACCACAGCCATAATAACACTACTACTTGCTCTGTAGTAGTGTTGTGTTCCTGGAGGTGAGCTAGGTCCCCAGAGCTCCCGAGGATGCTTTGCGTTGAGAGCGAGGGAATTTGTTCCTTCAGCTGTCAACACGGCGAATCGTCAAATATATCAAGGGTCGGCAACGCCCATGTTACTCCTTTGGAGTTGCATGCGTCTATAGGCTGCGGTGTCAGCTTACCATAAGGCCGTACGCTTGTTTGCCACCGTCGTTGTATAAAAACTGATGATAGAATGTAAGAAAGTGGTAGAAAGTGAGATGCCTGTAAGTACTATAGAATAATGTTTGATAATTTTTATTATTATCTGTATTGTATTTTCTTTTTGTCATTAAGTAATTCTACAATTTGTGCCGTTTTGGCTGTAGCTGTTAAGATGCAAATTATATGTGTAATAAATAAATAAATAAATAAATAGTTACATATCCGATTTTAATAATTCTTTCACATGTGTACTGTGTATATTGTAGTGGACTCATTGGAATATATAGATTTTTCCGCGGGGTTGCCTGCGCTCTTTGCAATGAGGACGCGAGTAAACCCGTGCGGGCAACTAGCAATGAATATATAATTTGATACAATTATAGATATAATTGAAAATTTCAAAAGTTATTTCTACTCGATGAAGCGATGTTCAAGTCCTATAGGAATACGTACATCATATTCCTGCATGTTTGCATATGTATAAGATGTTGCTTGGTAAATTTACTAGGAGTTTTTCACTTTGTGTACGTAATATTAACCTTAGATGAACACAAGGTTGAAGAATTTTGTCTGAAATGAATAGTATAAGTAGATCGATTTCCTCCCGTAGATAGTATTAGCTTAATTGAAATATTAATGACTTTTGTGAAACTCAAGGCGAAAATCTACTTATACAATACAAACTAATACTACTTACCCTTATTGGTCACCAAGAAAACAGCAAGTACTTACCTAAGTACATGAAACTTAACCTAGATATAAACCGGCGGTCTTATCGCGTAAGAGTGATCTCTTCCGGACAACCCTAGTATAGCGGAGGGAGACAAATAAATAGCCCAAATAAAACGTTAACCTGGGTTCTATTACTTATTTTCGTTTAACCACGAATAATGAATAGTAACTAAAGATATAGAAGGCCCGCTGCCTAAGTGATAACGTTAGCTGTTTTGTTTTGGCAATACACAATTATAGAGGGATAGGGTTGTCGACGGACCACAGCTGTCCATCCAAAATTGTAATTGTTTTAGTTTATATGCTTGTTATCGAAATAATCATCCATTTTGGAAATAATCATTTGATATGATAATAGAAAAATACGATAGACAGGAAGAAAGGATTAATTAAAAAAAACGGACAAGTGCGAGTCGGACTCGCCCGCCGAGGGATACGTACCTACTTAATTACGAATATTAAAAAAAAAAATCCTGTACTTGAATGTAAGTACGGTCGAGGTCATAAATACGTTTACACTTTTGCACCTTATTGCCTTGTAATAAGGTGCAAAAGTGTAAACATATTTATGACCTCGACGTACAAGACGTAAGAATATTAACGTATATTAGGTACTTACCAAATTTACTTGTTCTAGGTCAACGAAAAGTACCTATAAATTTGAATTCCTTTGAGAGAGTCAAAATATACGTTTTTTGAGGCATAATGGACATGTTTTGTTTAAGTTAACTTAGAAGTTTTTTTTCACTACTTCAAAGGACTGTACTTGAGTATATGGTTTTAATTTCAACTCGATACCTCTACGCTTTCCCGAGATAAAGGGTCTTGACAGACAGACAGACAGGCAGACGGACAACAAATTGTAATCCAGTAGGGACAGACTGGCTGTTAAGTAAATGTTTTTACTCTAATGACTACCTAGTTAAATGAATGTACCTAAAAATAATTTCATTAGGATGCATTAACAAAAATTGATATAAATTATAACGATAACTAGACATTGACAAAAAAGTAAACTCTAGCTGTCCCAACACAACAGTCTAACATCCAAAAATAAAATATCGAGGTAGCATAAAAACCCGTTGTTTTAAGAAAATGCTGGGGAAGTCCCTAGCGTGTGACAACCCTGTGTTTCAGGTACGGCCGGTGGTAAATAAGAGTATTTTTCAGTTAGTTCCACGGACGCTTGAAGAGCCGCGCCAGGGTTAACACTCAGAGCACCCGGAGAACGTACGAGCCGATATCACTCCTACCCCAGTAAATTATTTAGAAACATTAGGCACTGTGAGCCGTATAACTCGAGAGCCTGCATTTTTCAAAAACTTTTTGATGTGAAACGTTTATAAAATCTCACTGAAACATACGGGTACCAAGTCAGAAAAGTAGAAAAAATAATTATTATTAGGGGACAATCTTATACAAATCAACCTAGTCCCATAGTAATTCAGTACTTGTACCATAGGCTTGTGTTATGGGTACTAGACAACGATATAACAATAGATATTGGGGTTTACACCTTTTTGACTTTATTTATGTAATCAAGCCGTAAATTTCTATATCTATACCAAATTTCAGCTTCCTATGTCAAACGGTCTTCGAGAAAACTGGCTGTGACAGACGGACAGCCTCCGAGTGATCGCATAAGTGTTCCGTTGGACCAATTTTGGTACGGAACACTAAAAAGAGGTACGTTATAAGCGCTCCAAAAGTGGCACACATAAACTGAGCCAATTGCACGAACTTGCCTCAATTTCGCATCGTCGCTGTACATTTATATTTAGTCTCAGCTGTGGTGTGTGCAGGTGTGGTGGCCATTTTTAAACAGGGAATTTCGGATAGACAACATATCCACTTACCTCTTTTTTGACCGACTTCAAAAAAAGGAGGAGGTTCTGAATTCGGTTGTATATTTTTTTTATATTACATCATTGCCCGGCACACACGGCACATTATTCAAAGTGGTACCTACGAGTTATTGTGTCTGATCCAGCTGGTACCTAGTTACGAAACCTCCGCACTCCTAGACGACGGCAGTACAGTAGGTCTAGCACAACTTGCTGCTCTGTCGCTTCCCGCGCGACTGAGCGTCTCTTATCTCACTCGCACCGTGCAAATTAGAAAGAGGAGGGTAGATCTTTCTCAACTCGCGTCGCGGCGCGGCGTCAGTTGTGCTAGCCCCGCTGCGTCGTTAATTAATTCGTGGCTACGGACAGCGGGACAGCGGGACACCGGACAAACGATTTTCAGCCCAAGCTAAAGC
Source organism: Epinotia ramella (assembly GCA_947578815.1). Lineage (NCBI taxonomy): Eukaryota > Metazoa > Arthropoda > Insecta > Lepidoptera > Tortricidae > Epinotia > Epinotia ramella. Next base: position 3,706,407 of record OX388210.1, read on the forward strand.
GTAGAACTTCGTTTCGCATGCTCGTTCGATTATCAAGTGTAAAAGTCTGTGAACTTTGCAAGTTGGCATGTAGCATATGCATTTCAGAAAAAAAAACACCAGTATGAAGAATGGACCTGTAGGATAAATGCTCCAAGACTGTATTCTCACATACTTTAGACACATCTCACGACGTTCTTCGGTTAGGATTATTATGACGGGAAAAGTTGAGGGCCAGAGGCGTCGAGGCAGACCACTCGTAGATGGAGCACATAAATCACTGCGCTCTTGCAACACGAGGCCATACATAAATGATGTGGTGGAGTACGTTCGTCAGAAGACCGGCTTCTCGCTGAGGGTGTTCCAGCTGCGTTCGCGCCACTATGTGCACTTCAGCTCGTTTGTGGTGCGCGTGCCGCGGCCGCTGCAGGAGAACATTGCATGTGCTGACTTCTGGCCGAAGGGTGTCGTGTTTCGACGGTTCCGGGGCAACCTGCCGAATCCTACACCGGAGATGACGATGCAACGGGGCCACGCCGTTTCGTCGCCTAAATAGTATTATTTGTTGTTTTTAGTTTCTTGACGCATTGGTTTTACTGTAATGTACACGTAACTGTATTTGTCAATAAATATATAAATAAAGCGTGTGATAGGAGCCTTTGGAGAAGTCTGCTCAACAAGAAGAGGACATGATGTCACGATCCTCAGCATTGAGGGAACGACTGATGATGATGATGAGGCCATATTGTATGCGGCGTCGTTTGCGTTTCACATAATAAGCGGGCAGAGTCGCGCAGGTAGCTAGTCTTAAAATAAACTCTATTTTCGGTTGACACTTATTGAATGAAACAACATGAAAAAAAAAATGAAAACATGAAAACATTGTTTATTCATTAACTTATAAGATTTCTTTTTAACCGACTTCAAAAAAAAGGAGGAGGTTCTCAATTCAGTTGTACTTTTTTTTTTTGTTTTTTCATTGTTTTTTACTTCAGAAGCTCAGAACTCCGTCATTGATGAGCCGATTCGAAAAAATTGTTTTTTGTTTGTAAGTATATGCTTCCAAGTGGGTCCCATTATTTTCAAAATTCAGTTGGATAATGGGATCCATGAGGAATTGAGGGAATTCCTCAATTATATTAGGCACGCGTGTAGTGATTTTGGTACTTTCTACTATAACTAGTGTATTTACTTACACCCGGAAATCATAAATTTGGTGGAGTGGAATTGATGATGAAGACCAGAGATGACTTATGGAATTCCTCAATTATGTACTTAAAAGTACAAAAGTATATCACAAATTCTGATAAGATTCCGTTGAAATAGCAGCTAATGTAGTACCAACGGTGATCCTTATGGATTCGGCGGAATTCTTCAAATATTATCGGCCCACATACAGCGATTCGGTTTTTTTCTCTAATAATCGACGCATTTGCTCTCGGAAATCAGTTCATGTGGTAAATTGGAAAAGAAATGTGGAAATATTCTCGTGCCTTGGCAGAGTACTAAATTGAAACTTTGTTTTTAAAGTAAATTATTAAGTATCGAGATAGCTGTGTAAAGAGACACCGCTCTTCCACAGAGTGTGACTTGACATGTACAGAAGTGCACAATACATGTTCAAATATAAAATTATTTTTTCAAACCACATGCTCGACAATGCCGAATTATAGGTCATGTAAACCCTACCGAAAGCAAGACTTAAATCCCTTGGTATTAGCCGGGTTATAATGTTGTACTGAATTTCATTATAACCCGCTGGTTAATAATATGATTTCACTTTTCATAATTCTTATTACTGTATGCATAAAGTTTAATTTTGCTAAACACAATTTGTCCTAGGCCATGGCCTACTTGATTTGACAAAATAAATGAAGTTTGCCTCCGTGTGAACCCCGGTCCGGAGGAGCGCGGTGTTCGAAATTCGAATTTCGAATCTAGGACCACGGCTTGTGCTTTCGAATTTGGAACGTCGCGCGCCTTCATTTGTTCACGCGTGACGAACAAATCGAGTTCTTGTAGGTGCCTATAGAAGATTTGATTTCAAAAATAATATTGAAAATGTCGAGTGATGAAAGTGTTTTGACTCCTGAGTTTATCAAATTAGATGCCATAGGCATTGTCAACAATCTGCTGCCAGAGAAGTCAAAGGAAAAATACCTAAAAGCCTACAACGATTTTGACAAATGGAAAGCTGTAAAAGGCGTAAAGTCTGTGTCTGAATCAGTGCTTCTGGTCTATTTTGAATATTTATCTACTGAGCCTGTTTTTTTGTCTCGCATAAGGTGTGAAAAGTAGAGTATACACCTCGGGGATAAGACTGTTTTAGTCTTGGGCGGTTGAACCCCTCACTGCACTCAGGACTCAGTTTTAATTCCCTCGCTTCGCTCAGGAATTAACTTATAACTCCCTCGCTACGCTCAGGAGTTAAATTATGAGTCCTTCGTTACGTTCGGGATTCAATTCGCTCCCGTGACATAAAACAGTGCTTTATCCCCTTAGTGTATAATCTACTATTGTTTAATTTAAAGTACTTAATCAATTGAACGATATTTGTTGCGATAAGGAAACATTTAAATATCAAAGCGGTAGCTTTTTATATGACAGAGGCAGTAACAATACATAATAGAAAACAGTATAATAACAGATATTGCTGAGGTCACTCTGGCTGGGCGGGCGTGTACAGAATCCTTTATGTAAAACCACTTCTGCTGATTGCCTGGGGTATTATTTCTAACCTACATTATGACTTCGCTATTATTTCACTTGTTATGTATTTGTATGTATGTATGCTAGTTCATTTAAGTAGTAAGAAGTCTATATCGGTTGAAATTTTATCTCTGTACTAAATAATTTCATTCACAGATCAGATGATCAATAATATGGTGCCAACAAGCTGTCCTGGTATGGGGGTGATTTACCAAAAATATGAAATATGTATTTTATTATTTATAACAAGGTCCCTATATAAATTTTAAGACCCCTAGCATCAAAATTTGCGGAAGTCACATACAAAATTCCATCCTCTAGTCTTTTTTTGTTTTTTTTTTGTTTATTGTGTAATACTGGCTTACATACTCGTACCATATTTCAGCTTTCTAGGACTTAAGGAAGTACCCTAAAGGTTTTGATGACCAACGAGTGGCGAGTCAGTTCCGCAATAAAAACTTCTTTCGGGTTATTCGAATTCCCTAATATGCCGTTTAGACCAGTCTTTAAAAATTAAACTATTTAGGTTTCTATTCCCAATCGTGTTTTCTTAGCAAGACCACAATGTATCTAAGATCAGATATCAAACTCGTATCTTAAGCCGCGTTCGCTGCACCATGTTTTCGTGGTTCTTAATGTTTTGGCAATCAAAAAAGTACCCTATTTGTTTGCCGAAACTGACGGATAACATGTTAGATCTTTAAAAACATCGAAAACATTGGCGCTGTGGACGCAGCTTTATATATTTTACGAAACATTTCGAAAGTGAATTGCAGAAAAAGGGCAGGCATTAAACGCAGCTGATGCGGGGCGCGCTGGTGATACCAGATTTTTCCTGGTGTGTGGCTTATATCTGTATATAAAAGTAACCCCCAATCAAGAACACGAGGAAGGTTGTTTCTCTGCAGCTTGCTTCGCCAGTTGGAATTGACATAAACTTTACTGTGGCCTGTTTCAAGTTACTAGTTACAATTTGAAAGGTCTAAAAAGGTAACACAGGTCAATGGCGTGTCAGTACTTATTGATCAAATGCCACTGTGTTGCCTGTAAAAGTTGTAAAACTGTAACTTGTAGCTACGTGAAACGGGGCACTGATTGTTAAATAGAAGCTTTCAAAAACACTTGGAAATTAGACTCTTCAATAGCTTTGATTAATTCTCCCTTTCCAGATTTTATTTATTATAATTTTATTAGGGTAATAGTAAAATTGCCTATTCAACTAGCTTTGATTTTAACGTTTCGTTTAGTCAGCATTTTAAACAGGCCAACGAGCATTAGTGCTATACAGCCGAGCAGCGCGAGGGCTGATACAAGCAGTTCTTCATCGACGAAGTTCACCCAGCTGATGGTTATTGGGGGAGCGTGCCTGTGTGTCCCACGGCGGCGCAGCGTTCGCTCTACCCACCATACCGCGCGGGTGAGGGCAGACTCCGGCCGGTCCTGCATCTCCTGGCCTAGCAGCTTGGAGCGGGAGCGGTAGCTGGAATCATACAAGTTATATCGGAATTAGAATCAAATCTTCTGATTTGAACATATATTCGTGACCTAATACAAGACAAAAACAATAGAAAAAGTAAATCTTTGCCGTGTCGTGTCACGAAATGGGCCACACTCAGCATCACAGATCAAATACTAGTTCCTTACGTAACAGATAGGTACAGCACGCGTCTAGGGCATGGATGTGTCTGCGCATTGACTATGTGTGTCTCGCTCGCTTTATCTAAGACGGCAGCCGACGTAATTTAATTTGACACCGTCTGTCTGCTCAGTTAAATGTTAACAATAAGTAACTAGTGTTTCCCGCTTTGCTCGCGTATAAGTATTTTAGTTATTGGGTACTACTCTGAAAAACTAAATAACTGTGTGCGAGTTGTATGTATTCTCATTAAGTAAGTAGGGCTAATTTTATTACGTAGGTATGATGAAGAAGAATAAAAGTACTGCATCCATTTGCACATTTTTAGTTATAAGTATTTTAACACAATTAAGTAAAACTCATGTAAATGTAAAAAAATCAATATTAATTAATTAATCTTTCAAATAACATCAAATCAAAAATATTTATTTCGGTCAACTATATTAATGTAGCCCCAAATGAACGGTATGGTCGAATGTACCTACTTCATACACTCGACTGAGTACGCCGTCCTTTTAAAAAGACCTGACTAGATCGGAATCTCACTTTATTGCAGTTTAAATGGGAATGGACTTTTCATTCCACTAAGAGGTCTGACGTAAAGTATCTTTGAGGCTTAATTTACATATTATTTGTATACCTATCCTAAAAAAAAAATACAAATGTTGTCCCACTTCTCATGCGATGCTTGAGCAAGAATTTTACTAGGCGCCTCACCTGTAGTCTAAGTTAATATTCCAGGTCATTGCTGTAGCTAGTAGTCCGAAAGCGTGTTTCTGCCTAAAACTTAAATGATTCCATCACTTTTGGCTTACCCTGGGTCTTTAATAATCTCCTCAATGGCTGCCCTCAGTTGTTGATCAGTCAGTGTAGACAGAGCGAACCGCTTCCCCACACCAAGCCGCTCGTACTGCTCAGAGTTGTACCACTGGTCTCCAAGCATTGGGAACGCCAGCAAAGGAACACCGGCGCGAAGAGCCTCGTCCGTGGACTGCAGGCCCGCTTGGGTGATGAAGAGGACTATCTTTTTATGCCCTGCGTCGAACATTAAAATTATAAAAGATACAATAAAGTATAAAAAGGCTTTGCCTTGTTGTTCATTGGCAAAATGATGTGTTGGACTACCTAGTAATGATATTACCATGTGGATCAAGATGGCCAGGTTTGTGAATCTTGTTTTAGGGAGTCCCAGTTACTCCAAACATTTTTTAGAATAAAAAAGAAATATAGCGTCGAACATTCTCAAAATTACCGAAATGTTCTGAAACATTCATGATAAACTATAATTTTAAAGAGGTCATGGTTTAAAAAAAACGCTTAAATATCACGTCATCCGCACCAAATATCGAGAACTTTCCTTTATTCGGAAACGTATGATTATAGTATTGGTGCTGGGCTAGGCTAGGTGTGGTGCCGTCAAATCATTGGTTAGTCATGTAAGAGCAACTCACTGAGCAGGTCAGGCTGCGGTAGCCAGGCAGATGTGCGCACGTTAGCCGGCAGTCCCTTCGGAGGATCATTCCACTTCCACAGCACGTCGTACGGCAGCGCCGCGAACACCCGGCTGAAGACCGCCATCCGGTCCGGCGGCAGCAGCGCCGGGTCCGTGTTGGTGCCGAAGCTCATGTAGATCACGCCGTGCTGCGAGGAGTCCATCCATGACTGCAGCTCCTGGGGATTAGATGCTATATTATAAATACCTACTCATGGTAGCAATCTGGGGGTAAGCCAGTGCGCTGAGACACGCCAAAGGGTATTGAAATGAAACGATGTAAAACTGCGGATAAAACATAACATGTAGTTTCTATTTTGCAACCAAGTTACAGTTTATAATTACAAACTGAATGTAAAAACAAAGTCAAAAAGTGTTAGACCAATTTGTTGGCTTGCTGTACCAATATAATAGAAATCGTGGTGTTAAAATTGGTTCACTAGTTTGGGAGCTACGGTTCCACAGTCAGATACTTAGACTCATAAACACGTTAAACTTGTAACACCCCTCTATTTGCGTCGGGGGTTAAGAAGGAAAAATACCTATCTTTGTATTTATTTACAGCGAAAAAAAAATTCCTTGGGCTCCTTGTTTAAAATTAAACAATCGGGTTTCGGCTCCGAATTGCTAAACTTAATTGGCAGTGGGGAAAGGTTCTCGAGTGGCGACCTCGTACCGGAAGGCGCAGCGTGGGTAGGCCCCCCACAAGGTGGACCTGGTAAAGGTCACGGGAGTCCGCTGGATCCGGGTGTCGCAGGACCGGTCATTGTGGCACTCTTTGGGGCCTAATATTTTGTTTTGTTGCCAAACGATCAGAAAAACAATTCACCGAGTTTCCCTGTTTCGATAATATACAAGGGTGTATTATTCAAAGGGGGCAGTGAAGGAAAATCTGAAACATAAGAGGAGAAAGCAGGAGAGAGACCGATTTAAAAAATATAAAGACTGCATTTTAAGATTTTCAAGAAACACTTACCTACCTACTATGTATATACACGGCTGGGAATCGAACCCGGTCAAATCTGTCTAAAAATCAGCGTTCCCTGGGATCCCAGCATTAGATCCTAACTTGATGACAGTGGGAGGACCACCTAAGGAATATTAGAATAAAAAAAAAATGAAAATCGGTCCACAATTGACAGAAATCGGTGAACAAACATAAAAAAAACATACAGCGGAACATAGACCCTCCTACTATTTTCAACTAGATTCGGTTAAAAACAAATATAAATAAAACTTCTAAAAAGATTATTTAGGTATCTTCATTTTGACAAAATAAAACCAACCCGAAGAGTGTTGCATCTCGTTTTTTCGTGCGTGGAAGACATTAACGTGTAAACCCGTGCAACCCCTTAAAATGTATACGCGTACCTCCTCATCCTAATTTGTCATTCTCCCATACTAAGTTACTATATTGCAACGTTCCATCAACTTACCTGGGGTAAATCTTTGGTTGGTGCGCAGTTCAGGCTACCCAAATGTATCACATTCGCCGGCACTGGACGGTACCCCTCGAACACTGGATCAACATTCACCATCAGCAATTCCACATTCTTCTTCAACTCCTCGAGTGGGGGAATCCCCGCGCCGAATACTTCCCGAAGCATCGCGTCTTCCTTCGCTTCGTAGGACATAATCATTTGGACCATTTGATAGCGAGTGTACATCTCTGTCGCCTTCTCCCATAGCGTGAGATTATAAAGCCGCGTTCGGAGGAAATCAGGGTACAGGATTGGATTCACGGGAGCACCCATGAGCTGGTAATGTTCCTCGAATGCACCGAAGGAGCTCATCAAGATGACTCGTGCATTGAAGATGTGGGAGAGTGCCAGAGCGGGCCGCGTCCACGCTTCTGCGATCACCAGGTCGAACCCCTTTTCATCTGCAATCAGCTTCGTCACCGCCTCCGTTCTCATTTGTGCTGGAAATATCTCGACCATGAGATCAAACGCTGTGTCTATTTGCGTGGGTAAGTCTTTCTCTTTTCCTGTCGCGATTTTAACGAACCGGTTGGTCCATATAGGGTAGGATATGTCGTGGAGGTCGATCTCTGTGAGGTTGGGTGGTGCCTGGTTGGGTGGGAAGGCAGGGTCGGTGGTGAGGACGACGACGCGGTGGCCGCGCCGAGCCAGCTCCTGCGCTACGGGACGGAACACCACTTGGTGGCTGAATGAGGGAGTGGGCACCACGATCAGCACTCGCGCTGCGTCCAGAATATACGCGTAAGCGCAGACGATCACCAACGCGTAGCGCCACCCGTGCGACATCCTCGGGTTGATTCTCACAAATGCGCTCAAAGTAGACGCAACACGTTGTGATATCTGACGAAATTATAAAAAAGGCACTAACTGAATAATGTAACGGTAATGCATTTTGAATCTTATGAAGAGTCGCATAGATTCGATATTCTTTCGATACCTTCCTCGCTGTTGAGACCGCTTTGCAGTAATTTAGCTACCATGGTCATTACAATCTAAGGTTATGGGCGCACAGATTAGATATCTAAGTAAGGCCACTACCGTATAGATAAATCATACAAAAAAAGACTAATGTTAATAGTTAATGTTTCATTGAAATCTATATAATTACTTCCGGTTGAAAAGTTTGTAGAATTGTTGAATAAATCATTTTTACAATCCCTTCTAATAAAGACTTGACGACTTCGTATGCGCAGCTACTTTTGATTCTGACTGTACACACGTTTTTACAATGAATTGAAAAAAAGACCCGGTTGCACTCCGGGAGTGCTGGCAGAAGTGAAAACTCAATAACATTGTAACAGTTTTTCGATCAGGTCACGTGACATCTTACGGTGTCACCCTAAAAATGAATTTGACGCAAATTTATAAACAATTATCAATTGATAATAAACGCGCGGCGCGCCGACGGGCGGCGGCAAACACAATACCAATTTGTTTTTGCCATTGCCAAATATTTTTCAAAGCTTTATCTCTTTAGGAATAGGTAACGTCTACATTCGAACTATTCGAATTTGCAAGAACAGCACAACAGCAGACGGCGGTGGCGACCAAAATATCAATTTGTTTTTGCCGTTGGTAAATATATTTCTAAGCTTTATCTCTTTAGGAATAACGCCCAAATTCGAACTATTCGAATTTTCTCAATAGCAAAACGGTGAAGGACGCGTTGGTTAAAATTACAAATTTATTTGCAGAATATGCTATTGCAAAAAGTGTTTAACGGCTTTATAGTCTTACGAATAGCGTTCAGTTTTGAATGAAGTCGAATCGGCTAGCAGCAAAAAGTGACCTCCTTCACATCTGACGTCACAAAACTCTGTCGCGTATTTAACAATTTTTCCCCATCCCAAAAAGTCGCTAAAGAAGTTTTCACTTCAAAAATCCCGGCCAAGTGCGTGTCGGGCCACGCGCAGTGTAGGGTTCCGTAGTTGTCTGTGTCTTTGTTACATCGATACGCACGCGCCAACTAAATAGTGCGGTTGCTGTCTTCAATTTAAAAGGACAAGTCTGTGAGATTCTACGTAAGGCTAAGGTTAAGGCGTAAGGTAAGTTTGTATGGCTGGGGGGTGATCACGTATCGTTTCGAACGCACGTTAGGAAAACTCAGCTGTCATTTTCCCATACAAAGAGTGATATCTAGATCTACCTGACGCGCGGACAATGCGTTACGTGATCGACCTGCTGGGGTAATTTCTTATCTGTAGGACTGGACTTACAGACTTTCTGGATGGACACAAGCTATTTTTATCCCGTGGCTTCACCTGTGTTCTTCGTAATACGCGGGCGGAGTCGCGCAGGCAACTAGTTAATACTTTTTTTGTATTACGTGCATAATTTGTCATAAAAAGTGCAATATCTCAAAAACGACTGAACAGATTTTCATGAAACATGGCTAAGAACACTGGGATCACATCAGCTTTCGAATAAAAAAAACGCTTTCAAATCGGTCCATCCGTTTGGTAGCTACGATACCACAGACAGATACACAGATACACATGCAGACACGTTAAACTTAAACACCCCTCTCTTTGCGTCGGGGGTTAAAAAAAGAAAAAGACAATAAAATATCATTTAGTTTTACCCCACTCCCCCAGTAATTTATGAGAGAGCAGCAATATTCAAAGTGGTTTGACCATTTTTAGGGTTCCGTAGTCAACAAGGAACCCTTATAGTTTCGCCTTGTCCATCCGTCTGTCTGTTCCGTCTTCGGCTTAGCTCAGTAACCATAACTCCTAGAAAACTGTAATTCGGCATGGATATATAAATCAATTACGCCGACAAAACGGTACAATAAAATTTTGAAAAAAAATTTTTTTTAGGGTACCTTCCCTACACCTAAAGCGGGGATGTATTTTTTTTTTCTCGTTAAATCCATGGTGTGGGGTATCTTTGGATAGCTCATTTAAAAATATTATGGGTTTTCTATAACTACTTTTAAAATCAGTAATTCGTTGGCGAGATATTGGGCTTTAAAGCCCTAATTGTTTTGTTCGATGTGTCCCCCCCCCCCTGCCGGCTAAATGGCTACTACTTGGGATGTGAAAAAATTCGTGGTAGTAGTACATATAATGAATTTCCTTAAAAGGAAAACTATAACGGACAAGTAGGCAGAAATAGTTACCGAGTAATAGTCGACCAACTTAATGTGTACTTGGAAAGGCCAATTTTCGTACAAATTCGTGAGACGCAACCGCACCGCACGTCGATGTAACGAACATAGACAGGCAACTACGGAACCCTACACTGCGCGTGGCCCGACACGCACTTGGCCGGTTTTTTTTTTCAATGCTACGACGGTATCAAGCAAAGATTGCCTAATGGCAAGCAACCACCGTAACCAATGGACGCTTGTTACTCGACAAGAAAATAACTTCATCTATAAAATTATTCTAATTAATCATAGACCCGAGTCCGCTGGATGCGGGTGGCGCAGGACCGGTCAGTTTTTGGCACTCTTTGGGGGAGGCCTATGTCCAGCAGTGGACGTCTTTCGGCTGATATGATGATGATGAATCATAGATCATCATTCTAGTAGCGTTAGCGCAAGACGACAATATATTTAATACGGGTGTATACTCAAAAATTATTATTATATAGGTACCCCAGAAGAAAGGAGGCAAAAGCAAACGGCGAAAATCCCATTTAAATACACAAACAATAGGCATGATGCCTCATGTTCAAATTGATAACGTAGTGATGCTAAATGGATAGTAAACCATCAAATTATCGTAATAAAGTATAAATTATAAAATGTAATTAAAATCATAAAAAGATGTGAACCTTGAAAGTTAAGAAAAATGATGCATTTTTTTTTCTGGCCAAGAGTAAAGCTACCAATAGAATCCTTACGCTTTTATAGAAACAAAATTGTATGATAACTATGTACTTAAACGCAGTATTTCGCGACCGAAACAACAATTTACCGGATTTTCCATATAATGATATAACTACTTTATACAAGTGAAGTCATACGTAGCTACGTCATCAGTATGAAGCGTTTTCCGCTGCCGCCAGCGACGTCAATCTTTGTCTCAAATTTTTGGGTATTTATGTTCTATAATTGTAGTTGCTCCCATACAAACATTTGTTCCTCTCCAAAATCTGGTTCGAATGGCATCGTACAAAAATCTTAGTCCGCTTTAGGAAGCTACAACCGTTTTAATATTGCTTGTTAGAGAGAAAACGCTCGCAGTTAGTGACGTCACAATCTGCGAGGGTCATATAGTGAATGACAATAGTTTCATATGAAGTTGCGTTTTGCGGAAAAGGGACAGAACATACTCCTTCTTAAAACTTTGGACACATAACTTTGTGATTATTTAAGCTCTTGCGTTGCTTTTTTCTCCATTTGACCACATTTTAAATCCTTTTTCGAGAAAATACGACATTATTGATTTTTTTTGTGCCTAGGTACATCTTATGCAAATATAATAAAAAAAAAAAAAAACTACCAAAACTGGTAAAATCTACCTAAATCCAACGAAGCGGTCCTATCCATCCCTTTCCTTTTAGTAGCCCACCCAGGTCCTCAGAGATGCGAGGTTGACGAGGGTCCACACCCTTCCAGTTACGAAAAGTCATAACAACAAGGTTTTTGTAACTAAACATCGACGTTTTGCGAGTAAAAGTTAGGGGGGATCAGTTCATGACGTTTTTACGCGCCGGTGGGCTATTTGTCAAATTTTGAAACGGGACTGTGTCTTAACTTTGATCTGATTTCTATGACCGCAAAATACATACCTAGCTATACAAGGTGTTTTTTATACTATTACGGTGACAAACAAGTATATTTAGCATGGGATCCGCAATCTATGTGACCATATTTTCGTAGGTATGTATGCCGTTGCCGTATGAATATATAAACTGTAGTATACTAATAATGTAGTGTAGACACTAATTAAAATAATCAATAATTGTCACTTATTGTGTGTACGTTGTGTGCTATTTTCTTGAAAAAACCGGCCAAGTGCGAGTCGGACTCGCGCACCGAGGGTTTCGTACAAACCTATAACAAGCAAAAGTTGTAGTATGTTTTATCGCTCCATCTGCCTCAAAAGGTAAAGTAGCAATACTGTAACATCTAGAATGTATTAACTCTACATCCATAGAAGTCATACGACCGACAGCCATATTACCTTCTCAGTTTTAAATTATGCTACTTATATTGCTATTTCTTATGATTGCGTTGACATGAAAGTTTGGTTTTGCTACATCTGAAAGGTCCTATAGCCCTGAGTATTTGACATGAATTTCCATTTAATACCTCTGTTTACGAGGAAAAAAGGAATTACTTAAGTTTAAAATATGAAAAAATATTTTTTTGTATGATTTAACTAAAAATGTCTACTTTTCGTAATTTTTCCTTTGTCCGTGCTATATGACGTTGCTTCGTGCCAAATTTCAAGTTTCTGAGTTCACGGGAAGTACCCCGTAGGTTTTGCGAGTGTCGAAAACGACTGTATCTTTTGATTGCGTTGCTTTTTAAGTTTGATTTTTTGACAGCTGTAAGGGACAATAGACCTGAGTATTTGATATAAATTTCAGCTTGATACCTCCACGCGTTCCTGAGAAAAATGGTCTTGACAGACAGACAGACAGACAGACAGATGGACAACAAAGTGATCCTATAAGGGTTCCGTTTTTTCCTTTTGAGGTACGGAACCCTAAAAAGATTAAGAATGTAGTCAATTGGAGAAAAAAGTTAGTTCAAGTTTAAAGTGTCCATAGTTTAAAGAGGAGGTAAGGTGCACTCGGGTAATTCCGAAAATTACTAATATCTACTGAACGCGGCTACATTATTTGATCTGGCAACACTCTCTATGACTATGGTCAAGTTGAACGTCAAAACGCACCTTCATATGAAACGATTGTCATTTACTATGACGCTCGAGGACCGTGACGTCACGATCTGCTAGCGTTTTCTCTCTCTAATAAACTCTTAAAACAGTTGTAGTTTCGTAATTGTTTGAGATATTTGAATGGGATTTTCGTCATTGGGCATTTTATTTTCCTTCATTCTTTTAAAGTAATAAAAATAATAATAATTTATTAATACATTTCGAGTTGACACCCCTATTGGATGGATTGATAAATGCCAGGTGACAACAACATTTCAATCAAATAGCGTTTAAAATTGCATTAGGGGTTGCTCAACCACTTGGTTTGTGTTCCTGGTGGTGGTGTGAGGCCCCCTGAGTACCCGAGGATGTGCTTGTTGGGGGTGAAGGATCAGCGTTTGTCTCTAGATAAACACAGCGAACCCTCAAATCAATAAAGGGTCGGCAACGTGCTTGAGATTCTTCTTGAGTCGTAAGCTTCCAGAGGCTACGTTTGCTTCTGATGGTAAGTGTCGTTTAGGCAGTGTGGTTGTTAACTTTATACACATACATACATTCACGCCTTCGATCCCAAAAGGGGTAGGCAGAACACATGATACTTATGTTCCAGATGCCATTTTTAGCATAGGTAAATGCGGGTATAAAAGATAGACAAAATGTGATATCGCAGTGGTGGCTAGCCCATCGCCCGCAACACACTTCGATCCTGTTCCCTTAGTAAGACTCTTACGACAGCCGCGGAAAAAAAGGGGGTAGTGCAATTCCAACCCGACAACTACACGGACAATAATACTTATCTTATCTTATTATAAGTTTGTAGGTATTTATTTATTTATTTAAACTTTATTGCACAAAAGAGAACTTATCGTACAAAAGGCGGACTTAATGCAATATGGCATTCTCTACCAGTCAAACTGGTTACGCCATAAATCCTCTCGGTCACTTAACTTCCTTGCGCGGATCGCAAATCGAGCCGTCAAGAAAAAGACAGTAACTGTCGTCGTCGTCACGTCAAGATGAAAAAGTCGTGAAACCAAACCGTGAAAATTAATAAGATTATCATAGCTAACGGTGTCAATATTCGATCGTAGCCTTAGAACAGTACGCTGCCGAACGAGCAAGGAGGCCTTGGAATTAAAATTGAACCAGGTATTTCTAATCATTATTCCCCACAAACCTTAAGGCAAAGCGGAAAAGATTGTGGGACAGTGCAAATAACAACTAAAAAAAATTACATTACGGTATTCCTATATACAACGTATTTACACAAATACATATACATAAATAAAATAAATACTTACATACACAAATAAATACAGAGTGTTTTTTTTAAATGGGACAGTATGGGGAAATCCGAATCTAAAGGAGATAGAGGAAAAGTGTCCAAGGAGACATTAGGTGTTTTTTTATGTAAACAAATTTGGCTCGTTAAAATTTTTGGTCAAGCGTGAGTTGTTCTTAAAAAATTATAAAGTTGGTAAATTTTTTTTTTGAGGCGGGTCGGCTCTGTTTCATGTAAGGATTATTTCATTGTATGGAAAGAAAAAAATCTGAACAGCAGAAGTTGGTCAAATTTAATGAAAACTAATCTTCATACAGTTGGTTTATTACTTGAGTAAATGTTCGATGTGGCCGCCGTCTTGTCTTATGCAAGTACGAGCACGCTTCAAGACACTTCTAGTTGCATTTAACAGAGACTTATGGTGAATTGTGATTAAAGTGAAAAAAAAAAAAAAAATTACAAGCATGAACTGATTGGAAACAAAATCTGCTGCAGAAATAACTTACGTTCCAAATTTGAATTCTTTGCTGCAGAAATAACTTACGTTCCAAATTTGAATTCTTTTTTTTATAATTTCAAGACTATCGCGTGCCATGATGTTTACGAAGATTAAAAAAAATGTTCTTCTCTTGGGTGCTCTTATCGATTATCGAAATTTAAAAATGGAATAATTTTAAATATTTTTTTACACGCCTAGGCACTTGTAACAATATTAAAAGGCGAATACTGCAATTGTATGAAGATTAGTTTTCATTAAATTTGACCAACTTCTGCTGTTCAGATTTTTTTCTTTCCATACAATGAAATAATCCTTACATGAAACAGAGCCGACCCGCCTCAAAAAAAAAATTGACCAACTTTATAATTTTTTAAGAACAACTCACGCTTGACCAAAAATTTTAATGAGCCAAATTTGTTTACATAAAAAAACACCTAATGTCTCCTTGGACACTTTTCCTCTATCTCCCTTAGATTCGCATTTCCCCATACTGTCCCATTTAAAAAAAACACTCTGTATATACATAAATATACACTACATACATACTTACAAGCGAAATTTTCAAACCTGTAAACTTTAGTCTACTCGGATCTGCCAGCAAAGAAATTACGCACAGATTTCTTAAAGACGAATTTGCTCGGGGCTTTCCTGATCGCGGGGGGAGTTCCGAAGACGAACCACCTGTGAAAGAATTGGACATAAAGCCAGTACGGTGAAGAGGGATCGATAGAGAAAGATTGCCAGAAGAGCGAAATTGACGGTCACGAGAAGCACCATGAAAGTGAAAGAAAGATTTGAGATATTCAGGGGAATGTGGATCATTAACAATAGAAAATAAAGTGCAAAGCATGCGAGTATTTCGCCGTTGACGGATAGGAAGCCAGCCAAGCCGAGCCGGAAAAGAGGAGACGTGGTCGTATTTCCGTAGACAGAAAATGAAACGAATACAGTTATTGAGAAGTCGATCCAGCTTATCGAGAAGTTCTTCATTTAAATCCGGATAGCACACATCACCGTAGTCGATTATGGTTAAAATCAGCGTGTTCACAAGCAAAACCGTGTGTATGGGCAAAAAGTGCTTGAACTTGTTAAGAGAGTGGAGAGATCCCGTAACTTGCGGCTAATTTCCGCAACCTGTGTTTCCAGCTCAGAGTACAGTCCAAGTGAACACCTAAGTCTGACACACACACACAGTGACAGTGACAGTCTCACACTCTGACTGTAAGGGTATGTAATGGGTAAACTCCGGACCCGGCCAGGGATTGCATAAAGGAAAAATACCGATATGTTTTTATAACCGTTATGAGGTCATATCGGTTTTCAAATAGCGGTTTCGGTAGTCGAACCTTTATATTTCGCTTTCGAAATATAACAGTAACCTTAATTTTTTTCGGTACCGTAACCGCTTTTTAAAGGTTACCGATACTTCGATTTTGGCGTCGTTGCCAAACCGCGGGCGCTGCCGTTTTGTCATTAATTTTTGTCGGTTCGTTCCTATTGGAAGAAGTTGCCTGTGTAAGTGTAAGTTCGCTTATTTTTTCGGTTAACTTTATAATACCGCTTTCGAACCGATAATCGATAACGGTAACCGATATTTCAAAACGGTTACGGTACCGTTATGTTGGCGCGGCGCGCGTAATCTTTACACCATTACGGTAAAGTAATGGAATACCGGTTTCATACCGGTAAAACCGTAACTGAAATCAGTCCCTGACCGGCGCATATCCGACTTCAAAATGCCTACCTGCGTGTAGACTTTACTTTCTGGATTGTTATAGACTATCCTTTATCCCGCGGGAATGCTAATGCTAAGCTAATGTAAAATTAATTAAACAAATTAATAATAATACCACCTAACGATAAAGAATGTGAAGGGAAGAACTAAGGAAAAGTGTGTCTGAAATAAAAGGTTTATTGAAGTGAAAACTTTAGCGGCGCTGTGCACTTTTTGTGATGGGGAAAAATTCTTAAACTCGCCACAGGGCACGTGACCGTAAGATGTCACGTGACCCTAAGATTCGACAGATTGAAAATTCGTAAGAAAATTCGAAAAACTGTTACAATGTCATTGAGTTTACACTTCTGCCGGCACTCCCGGAGTGCAACCCAGTCTTTTTTTTATAACGACAAAGATTCCAGAACTGATAGTGATGATGTAAGTATCTAATAAGTAACATAAGGGAACGGAACCGACCGTCTTCAAAGGTTCTGCGGAATTCACCCAATAACCAACGGATTTATCGGAACGAGGATCGATATTCGGTCCTGTTGGTCCCAATTTACTAATCCATGCTAATTCTAAGGCGTCCCAATCAACGCTGATCCATCCTGTCACAGGCCGAATCAGTACTATTATCAAACCAAACCTCAACGTCGATTACCTTTATCTCTTTCCTACCCACGTGTTCACGCAAAAGGGCGAATGAAACGGCGTCATAGATGCACCACTAAAGAATGACGGAACGGGTTTACAGACCATACCGGGCGTAATCCTCCCTCAATAGCTTCGCTCGCTCATAAATACGCAACGATCACTCATTCGGCTCAATACGTGTGGACATGCTCCAAACAACGTCTCCGAAAACGCCGTTTAAAAACCAACCGTAACCGCTAAGTTTAACGTTCAATTTTAAACGCATTTATCATGTCAAGCATCATCGCTGTCTGCTTTATTTGACGTTGATATATGGATCGTAAGTTAAGTGGGGTAAGGTTGGGTTTGGGTTGGTGGTTTAGCGGCCGGTACGGCTCATACATAATGTAGGGCCGCTATTGGGCCGGATGAGGCGCTTCGGATGAGCCGTGCCACACGGGGCGATATTTTATGCGAAGGCTTTCAGGTGAGAGTCTGCCGACGTTCTTTATGATGCTCTTCAGTCGCAAATTTGCTCTTTTAGGTTCTGGGTTTCGGTGTTCGTGACGACCAACCATCAAGCTGGTTTTCCACCGTAGGGGCGAGACGAGACGATGCGTGGCGAGAATTGAATCGCATCGCCTTGTCTCGTCTCGCCTCTCCGGTGGAAAACCAGCTTCACACCACGGCCAGCAATTGATGACTTTTTATTTTTTTTATACACTCATGGTCTATTTCTACATGCAATCCTTTCTAATGAAAGCAAAAATTTATATATATCGGCAATCCGACATGGTTTTACGATTACAATTATTTATTTACCTGACGTACGCTTAATTGTTATGACCATGGGTATGACCCTATTTAGGCCCCTAGCACACGGCGTATTTTAAACGCGCGTCGTCTGCGCGTTTAAAATACGCCGTGTGCTAGGGGCCTTATCATCATCATCATCATTATGATATCAGCGGAAAGACGTCCACGGGCATAGGCCTCCCCCAAAGATTGCCATAATGACCGGTTCTGCGCCACCCGTAACCAGCGGACTCCCGCGACCTTTACCAGGTCATCTCTCCAGTTAGGTAGGTCCAACTTTGAGAAAGAGGTCAATCCTCGAAACCGACTCGGCTGGGCAGCAGTGTCTCAAGACGAGAGTCTTTGACCTGTGTGTGTTGCCAGAGATGACGTATCGTATGGCACGGAAACGTGGTCGCTTACTATGGGCCTCATAAGAAGGCTCAAAGTCACCCAAAGGGCAATGGAGAGCGATCGCATCAGAAATGACCCTATTCAGTAATGATAATTACTTATAAGTAAACATTATAAAAAGCTCGTAAAAAAGTAATCTCCATCATACTCATAATTCAAAACAATTTGTCAACGTGTTTATGATTAATAATCATAAATGTCTTTACATATTTATTCATGTATTGTATTACAATGAGATTAGATCTACGAATCAATTATGTTATCTATACATCTATCTATCTATAACATCTATACATATTAGCAAACAAAGTACACACTGCAAGTACACGCGTACATCTGTATGTAGGTATGTTATTGATATAATATACTTTAAAAACAAAGTTTTAACCGATTTCAATTTAGTACTCCGCCAAGCCACGAGAACATTTTCCACATTTATTTTCCAATTTACCACATGAACTGATTTCCGAGAGCAAATGCGTTGATTATTAGAGAAAAAAACCCAATCGCTGTATGTGGCCCGATAATATTTGAGGAGTTCCGTCGATTCCACAAGGATCACCTTTGGTACTTCATTAGCTGCTATTTCAACGGAATCTTATCAGAATCTGTGACGTGCTTTTGTACTTTAAGTACATAATGGAGGAATTGCATAAGTCATCTGTGGTCTTCATCATCAGTTCCACTCCTTCAAATTTATGATTTCCGGATGTAAATACACGAGATATAATAGAAAATACCAAAATCACTACACGCGTGCCTAATATAATTGAGGAGTTCTCTCAATTCCTCATGGATGTCAATCCATCATCCAACTAAATTAAAAAAAATGGGACCCCCCTGGATGCATATACTTACAAACAAAAAATAAAAATTTCGAATCGGCTCATCAATGACGGAGTTCTGAGGTAACAAACATTAAAAAAAAAAGAAAAAAAAAATACAACCGAATTGAGAACCTCCTCCTTTTTTTTTAAGTCAGTTAAAAATCGAAAACTACTGAACCGATTCTAATGTCGTTTGCACCAATGCGTAGAAAACTTTACCGCGGTGGTTTCAGTATATAATTAATACATGATTTGTTTGTGTTTAATGAGCTACAGAAATTTATTTCAACCAACTCAGATGATTTGGGTGTTTTCTCGACATGACAGGCTGGCTTCATATTTAGACAAAAGACAACGTCACAAGCTGTTATAATGATTTTATTTTTATAACAAAACAAGTCAGAATACAATAGTGTAAAGAATGATTAAATTAAAATACGTATAAACTCTAAACTAACTACCTAATAAAAGAGAAGAATAAGTAAAACTACATCCCGCTCTGCGTCAAGCCCGAACCAAAGGTCCCCAAAATGCTGGCGGCATTGCCTCGCTGAACAGCAATTGAGAGCTGTTGGACGAGCCATGACCCAGAGCGGGGGTCACTCTCCCTTAAACGTCTGCCTAACTCCTTGCACAGCCCGAGAGCCTCACTGCCCTGGGGCCCAGCTGTCTCCACAGCAAACGGAACGAAATCATAAGTTGGTTCCAAGGCAGATTGCTTTGTGGGCATTTTCAGCCGCCGAACCAGCTGACTTAATTGTGCCTTAGATAGGACGCTGCAAATGTGCTAACACTAGTGGCATCCCATATAAGGCACCGCCCACTCTGCCAAGGAACCAACGTTAACCCGTCCGGTCTGTTCCCGTCAGTCCGAGCTGTTATTGAATACTAATTTCGTCACCAATGTCAGTCTACGGTGGTCCATCGGATACGACGCTGGTAAACTGTTCGTGATTTTATACTGAACCAGTTTCAAAGTCCAAGTGAAGAACATCTTTCCGAGGACACCGTAGTAGATGCTAACGAAATCTTAGAATACGCGACAGATTTTTTTAATTCGTTGACTCCTGAAAATTAGAGCTGCGGAGAAAAAACTTATTGCGTAAAGAGTGTTTAAGGTATTCAATGAAAACAACTGGCTTTGATACAAAGTAGGTCCGTAGGTAAATTAAATAATAAATACCTTTTGCACCACCCGTGCGACGCCGCGGCGGGCAGATGTATAAATATGTAATTGTAAGGTGTTGCAATAGTTATTTTCTGTCAATAAATTGTAACATCGGTTGGCAGAGAACGTTCGTTTTAAGATCTGTTTTACTCTACCTACCTACTTAATATTGTAAAAACGTATCCTGTCTATCTGTTTGTCTACCGTTTTTCATCTTTTATAACTTAACATACCATAGGTTAGTATTTACCAGAATAATAGTAAACCGCCAGTCGTTTTTACATAATTATATGCAATCATACTTTTCTTCAATGTCATGATAATGCAAAACCATAAGTTGTTATTTGTCTTGTTTGACCAAAATTGCTAGTCATTTAACAAGAGTACATAACACTTTAGGTTGTTTCCAAGGTCGTCGTCAAGGCAACTTCCTCATTTGGGCAGGCGGAATGGGTTTTTGAGACTTAACAGATTTCCTTACTTGAGTTCGGATTTTAAACATGGTAAACTAAATGCAAAAAAAGCATCAATACTTTTCGTGCCAACTATAGTCGCCACGATCGATTTAGGGATGTGCAAAGTTGGCAACTGTGGTTGCAACTTGTGAGTTGGCATGCAGTAGCGTACACCACACCATCCGTACCAACTCGCTTCCACGCATCCCGCGCCAAGACGCGCATTTAGCCTTTTTAGGGTTCCGCAGCCAAATGGCAAAAAACGGAACCCTTATAGATTCGTCATGTCTGTCTGTCTGTCCGTCCGTATGTCACAGGCATTTTACTCGCAAACTATAAGGTATATTTCAATCAAATTTTGAGGATAGGTGTATTTTGTTAACCGCTTCATAGTTTTGTAATTAAATTACTAAAAAAAATTGTTTTAAGGGTGCACTCCATACATAAAACAATTTTTTTTTCATTGCAAGCCCACGTGTGGCACATCAATCGATAGGCCTTTCAAATTAAATATAAGGTTTCTCAGCAATTATTTTGATTAAGTGAATAGAGTCGGAGATAATCGCCTCGAAAGTCACTAAAATTGTGTCCCCCCCCTCTAACTTTTGAACCGTGTATTTTAAAGATATGAAAAAAAAACAAGCTCATAGGGCTTATTAAATTCTATCAGCAAAAATTGTTTTGAACAAGATCGGTTCAAACGTTTTTGAGTTATTTCTAAAAAACTGCCTTCCTTAAAGAAAAGGATGTAAGTGCCATAAGATTTCAGTAACGATACGACCTTTTTAATAGGGACGGAACCCTCGTTGTGCGTGGTCCGACACGCACTTGGCCGCTTTTGAAGCTAACGACGCATATATTCGCACCGCAGGTTCAACGCCAACAACTGATATATGGGTCAAGGAGCCCAGCGCGATAGCTACCTTCTTGCATACTAAATGTCTTGTAGATTTGGCGTGCGGTTGACAACTTTTCTCTTGATAAGGTTAAGAATCTATACCAATTGAGTTGACTAATAGTTTACACTGACGTCTTTAGTGTCCTTACAACATGCATGGCATGACAACGTGATAAAATAATGGAAAGCAATCTCGACTAATTGAAACCCTGCTTCGTGGCATGTGCATGTATTGCATGCAACGCATGATCAAACAGATTAATGTTATTTTTTACGTCGTTACTGACGATTCCTCAATATGATTTGAGACGTTGGTGCCGTTAAGAAGCCTAAAGTTATAAGTGTCCAGAGTTTTAAGAGGGGGTGTATGTTCGGTCTCTTTTCCGCAAAACGCACCTTGAATATGAAACGATTGTGATTTACTATGACGCTCGAGGATCGTGACGACACGATCTGCTAGCGTTTTCTCTCTCTAACAAGCAACATTAAAACGGTTGTAGCTTCGTAATTTTTGAGATATTTCAATGGGATTTTCGTCATTAAAAAAACGCAGTCTGCATATGCCCTCTTAGAACTTAGTATTCAGGATTGGTTTAAATTGGTTATTTTGGCATAAGAACGCGTAAGAGAAATAAAGGTCCGAATCCTATTCTAAATGCTTACTAACTTTAACAACATTGCTATATCCTATTCCATGCTAGATTAGACTAAGACCTAACCTAACCTAACCTAACCGAGAATTTACTTCTAATAAATATGTATAGACCCAATCGAGAAATCGAGACTTTTTACGAATGTTTAAATAAATGACTTTACAAAGTGCAACAAAAGGAAACGAGTAA
The DNA here is from genome assembly GCA_947578815.1 of Epinotia ramella. Taxonomy (NCBI): domain Eukaryota; kingdom Metazoa; phylum Arthropoda; class Insecta; order Lepidoptera; family Tortricidae; genus Epinotia; species Epinotia ramella. The sequence goes on from OX388210.1 coordinate 3,729,074, forward strand.
AAAAGTGTTTATAGTTGGAGATTTTAACATAAATGTATTAGGAACTTCGTGCACCGCGAATCGACTTACAGATATTATGCTATGCTATAACTTGAAACAAATAGTCAAGGAACCCACCAGGGAAGTCAATGACTCATCATCTTGTATTGATCTTATTTTTACGAACGCGACATATAGTAACATTGAAGTAGAGGACAACGGCATATCCGACCACAAAAGCGTCCTGCTTACAATCCATAAACAAACACGACAAGGAGCTCAGAAGCCATGGTATACCGAAAGTAGAACATTCAACGAAAACAACATGCTTCTTTTTAGACAGGAACTATCAAAAGTTGATTGGGATACCATAATCATACCCATAAATGACATTAATAAAAATTACCAAACTTTTCATAATAAATTACAAGACTTCTTAAATATACACATACCAAAGAGAAAAATCCAATTAAAGACACCAAGGCGTAAAAAATGGCTGACTAACGGTCTTAAATTATCCTGTATACATAAAAGACAACTAAAAGTCATTGTCAGGGAGCGTACATTTCATGCCGATGACAGGCGTATGACGTCAAGCTACATACAGGATGGAAAAAGTTTGAAAAGAGCAACGGCATAACGAACGTTTATTTATCCGTACCCAATAATGGAAAATGTGATTAATCAATGATTAATCACTGTTATCTAATCAACCTCTTCCGTTTAAGTAGATCTAATATATTGACACTTGAGACGGACATTGAAAGAACTTTATCTGACATTGTCACATCAAAGTTTACTCTTTGTCACAAATAGGAGACGTCATGCGGGAACAACATTTCAGTTAAATTTAATAAGATCAGGAAACTTAATGCGTTGCTAGTGGCCTAGGTCGCCATGGAGGCTATAAAATTATTGTGCCAAATAAATCCATGTTTAGTTATAGATAATAAACAAATTTATTGTTCCTGCTGTCAGCAAAGTTTGCCACTAAAAGCAAGCAACATCAAATTACATTTGCAAACAATAAAACACAAAGAACATGAGGAACATAAAGAAACACAGTTTTTTTTCAACATGGACTTGACCAATTTCATGATAGCATCGATAGACACGTTGTTGTGGCCTATAAGTAATTAAAAATAAAATAAAATATTAGTTACTAAATACGTTTACGGTTACTAAGTCGTGTCACTTCGTTTTTTGAATCACCCTGTGTGTTTATATGAATACGTCATTATGACGAAACCGGCATGAAATGTACGCTCCCTGGTCATTGTTAACACAACACAAAATTCAATAATTAGGAACCACTATAAAAAATACGCAAAACTACTTAAAAAATGCGTAAAACAATCGAGAAAACTCAACCATATCAACCAAATGAAACAGTCAAAAAACAAAGTCAAAACTATGTGGACTCTAATAAGAAACATTACAAACAAAAGTAAAATACGACAGAAGAAAAATATATTATTAAAAATAGACGATGCAATTGTAGAATCGCCCCAACTGATAGCAAACCTGTTCAATGAGCACTTCGCAATGGTAGGTGAGTCATCGCAGGACCGCGCGTCGAGCTCCTCTACCACAGGCGCGCGGCCGCTCGGTCGCCCCGTTATCAACCCCGCCACTAACTCGATGTATATTAGACCAGTCGATGAATATGAAATAATTAAACTAATACGACAAATGAAGAACAAAAAAAGCTTCGGTCAGGACGAAATACCATCAGCCCTAATAAAAAAATGCGCTGCTGAATTAGCAATCCCATTATCACGGTTAATAAACCAATCATTTAATGAAGGCACATATCCAGAATTACTGAAAACATCAAAAATTAAGCCAATATTAAAGCCAGGCGGCGTTGCTACCAACCCTAATCAGTACAGGCCTATTGCTCTTTTACCAGCTATGTCAAAAATCTTCGAGAAAGCAATGTCAACCCGATTATACATTTTTTTGGAAAAATATGATATCCTAGATGCAAATCAATATAGGTTTAGGAAACGCCACTCGACATCTCAGGCAGTCTATAAGTATATGACACACGTACTAGAAAGCATTAATAATAAGAAATACAGTGTAGGACAACTCTTGGATATGACCAAGGCGTACGACATAGTGTCCCATGGAATTTTGCTATCCAAACTATCCGGTATGGGAGTACGAGGAATAGCCCAGAAATGGTTCCAATCGTACCTGCAAAACCGGAAACAATATGTACAAGTAGACCATCACGATAACAAATCTAGACAAATATCAGTCGTCAACTCTCCTCTGCGACATACCACCTGCTCACTACCACAGGGAAGTGTACTGGCTTGTACCCTGTTTTTATCGTACATTAACGGCTTACCTAAAGTTATGGACACCGACACGAAATGTGTTATGTTTGCAGACGATGTCTCCCTCCTATTAAACACTACAAATAGCGTCGAATGCAATTTCCAGTTATCCCACCTTTTGCACACCGTCAAAATATGGCTCGATGATCATAATTTAGATATTAATTTAAACAAAACAAAAATAATTCAATTTAAACCCGCTCAGAGAAAACCACTAGAATTAAATCTGCAAATTAATGAAAATAAAATACAAGAGGTGAATAACTTTAAACTGCTCGGCATAACAATAGACACTGGACTAAACTGGAAGGAACACGTACAAACATTTAGTATTATATAAACTACAATAAAAATAGGACATATGATTTTAGGTAGTTTTAGATCTCAGACATGAAATTATTGCAATAGAATGCGATCACTAACTAAAGCTTTTGACATAAATATACTTAATTTATTTGACATATACCCTAAATGTGAATAAACAAGTAGGTTAAGTTTTACTTAAGTCTAGAATTAATATTGTAATTTATTGTGTGCCCTTACAGGGTGTCATGAATTGACTTAACTAAAAATGTACCACCATATTTTGTATACATGACATAACAATGAATAAATGAATATGAATATGAATATGAATAAGTCATGCGTTAATCGTTATGCGATTTCAAGGAAAACCATTTGGAAACGCAAAAGAAACTGTATTGTTATGTTTGAGAAGCACTATTATTTTTATTACTGGTGTCCCACTGCGAGGCAAAGACACACTGGTATATATATATATAGACATTTGCAATAAAAAAATATAATTCAGATCCTACCTAAACCAAAGGAATAAGGCTTATCTTTGAGATCAAACTTGACATAATGTTAAAGTCACAGATGGTTAAAGTATTCACTAGGTACTCTAACATAATAAATATGTATGTAGTTCAATAGGGAATAATTTAACACATTGGCTATCAACATTTTAATTGATTTGTCGACGCAGATCGCGACTGCTACATTCTACTGTCGAAATACTAAATAACATTTGGCTGTCAATCAAAAGCCGGGCATTTAGCTGAATAGCAGCATAATTGCCGAATCAATGTGAATATCGAAAATGTGTGAGCAATTAATTATCCTCGCCAGCTGCCATGTTGGCATTAATTAGGTTTATTTGAGTGTTTAGATTAATGCGACAGCGGGGCAGTAGATCGATGGTGAATGGAATATTCCCGGAGGGTTTGGAAGTATATAATATAACAGTGCTGCCGTGTCTTGACCAATTGATCTAAAACATATACAGTGCGTTACCGGCAAGCGTGCTTTTTTTAAGTTAGGGTAAATTAACGGAGTTCATTAACTTAATCATGACCTTAATACAGATAATTAACTATAATTCCGACTTCATAAATTTTCTAACAAAATTTAGATTGCCAGCAATGTACAGCAAAGTAAATTGACAAGTAAGTGTAAATGACAGCTCTTCACTACTTTGTTTAGTACGGCGTCATACACCTAGTCCATTGAAGGATTGTATTTTGGAAAATTAATTGCGCAGTTAATTTACATAATTATGATTTGCAAATACATGAAAACAATTGCTAATGGAACATATTATTATCAGATTTAATAAATGCCCGCATGGTAACACACTGTATATCTATGTCTAAAACTCTCTAAATCATGTTTTTGGAAAATAGACATTGAAGTTGAAATTGGTTCTTCGAAATAGTATCGATACTAAACAGACTAATACATATAATTTTCTTCTAAAACCATGCAATAACAGTTTCTTTTTTAAGCCCTTTTAAGATTAATTTAATATTACTTGTTTTATTTCCGTTATAGCAGTTTGCCATGACAACCGAGTCATACAAATGTTGTCATGACAATATAATGTAAGTGTAGTTCACCGAAAAGGTGAAGGAAAACATCGAGAGGAAACCGGCCTCATCCCAATTAGATCCAGTTTTCCCTCTGGGTTGGAAGACCAGATGGCAATCGCTTTCGTAAAACTAGTGCCTATGCCAAATATTGGGATTAGGTGTTAAAGTGGACCCTCTGGGGCGCAACCGGGAATAACGCTAGGAGGTTGATGGTGTGATGACTATTTATTTATTTATTTATTTATTTATTTATTTAAGGATTGCCAACGGAGTTCACAATGTTACATTTTATGTGGAAACATCAAGTACTTATATATGTCTAATTGTGACCCTAATAATAGGCAACCACGGCATGCGTTACAATTTTTGCGTTAATGCACTAAATCTAGGCTATACATGTTTTTGCAAATTATCAGCCAAAGTTTACCCTGATCTACCATTGAACTATTACAATTTGACTTGCATTGTTAATCTAACATGGTATACCATGTTAGGTCAGGTTTATATTTTGCCAGTACACGTTTTGCCCCTAACTCCATTCGGATTTGATTTATTAAACCATCATATAACCTGACAGCCACTGGCGTTGCCAAGCCAGCTAATTCAAATTTATTGACGTGTAACATTCGTATGGGTAATATGTGTAACTACAGTTACCAGCATAAATGTCTGGATACCTTTTAGTAGCTTATCGCTCAGCAATACAGCGATAAATGAGTCAAATTTTATGATGCTGATTAAACGTACTACTTGATATGAGAAAGTGTGTGTAAGGAGATTTTAATTTGACAATTAGATAAAATATATATATATATATATTTTGGGGCCAATCTTACACAAATCGACCTAGTCCCAAACGACGCAAAGCTTGTACTATGGCTACTTAGACGACGATATAAATACTTTTATAGATAAATAGATACTTAAATACATAGAAAATACCCATGACTCAGGAACAAGTATTCGTGCTCATCACACAAATAAATGCCCTTACCGGGATTCGAACCCGGGACCTCCAGCTTCGTAGGCAGGGCAGATATTGGTGTACATCTCTTTTTATATCACTTATAATGTATTATAGCTATGTAATTGTAAAACTCTGATATGTAAAAGAAACCTTGTATTAGCCTCTTGCAGAGTAAATACTTGAATTTTGGATTTTTGGTAATAGGTAGGGTAAATCGCGAATAACTGACCATCGTTCAATAACTGGCCACCTCATACTAAACATGAACTCGTATGAGACCATGATATAGTGTTATTTGCAGACGACACGTCGCTTATCTTCAAGGTAGACAGGAAAGAGAAAAGCTTCGATGGTATTAATGATGCTCTCAACACTGTTGTGAAATGGTTTACAGCAAATAATTTACTGCTAAATTCTAAGAAAACAAAGTGTATCAGATTCACTTAACCTAATGTCAAGCAGGTAAATAATACCAAGATCCAATTAAAGGGCGATGAGCTGGAATTTGAAGATGTAACAGTGTTTTTAGGTATCACCTTGGACTCAAAACTGCAATGGCATGCGCATATCGCCGCCCTAGCCGGAAAACTTAGTTCGGCATCCTATGCAGTAAGACGCATAAGGCAGTTAACAAACGTTGAGACGGCTAGGCTGGTGTACTACAGTTACTTCCACAGTGTTATGTCCTACGGAATCCTGTTGTGGGGGAAGGCGGCTGATATCCAGACTATATTCGTGCTACAGAAACGAGCTGTACGCTCCATATACGAACTAAAAGCTCGAGATTCTCTCAGGGACAAATTTAAGGAGGCAAACATTCTTACTGTAGCATGCCAATACATTCTTGAGAATATCATGTATGTGCGGAAAAACCTTCATGAGTTCAAACTCAACAGTGATATCCACGATTACAACACCAGTCGTCTCCGCAAGGTTAGCACGTCGTTCGTGGGGAACTGCATACGTTTTTACAATAAAATACCTACTGAAATTGTTAATTTACCGTACAGTAAATTTAAGTCTCATGTTAAGAGTAATTTGCTAAGCAAGGCGTATTATACTGTCAACGATTTCTTAAACGACAAAAATGCCTTTAAGCCAGTAGTAGTCTGATTCTATTAGGAATATACCTAAATACATGTAATCATTATGTATGTAAGTATAACATACATACCTACCTGAAATAACTGTACCGTTTTATGTAAGAAGAGAGCACGTAATGCTGTTTCTCGCCGAACAAGTCGCTTAATCTTTGCTATTATCAATGTCCGGTGGCTTGAATATGTCATGCTCGCTTAAGACGAGGCACCCGAAAATAATTCCCAAGCTTGCTCCGCCCATCGCACCCCGCCACCCGCTAGCGAAACTCGTAAGCCGTGCTAGTGCAATGCTTTTATTTATCACACCTAGAATGCAACGCTGCAGTGAGAACATCGAATGAATAGAATAGAGAAAATATTGTTTTTTTATTAATTTTGCTAACTGCTATATTATTACTACTAGCTTCTGCCCGCGACTTCGTCCGCGTGGAACTCTTTTATATAACTCTAATTCGCCCCCTTAGACGATGATTCCCGGAATAAACACTATGTATACCAAAATTCATTTTAATCCGTTTTTGCGTTATTGAGGTGACTTGACTTGACTTTACACGAAGATAGTGTATAGCCTGGATTAAAATAAAAGATAGCTTTATCCCGTCTCTACGCAAACGAAGTCGCGGGCGGAAGCTATTATTAAATAAGGGATAAAACTGGCCGAGATGGAGTCGGACTTTCGCAGCGGTAAAACGCGCCGCGTGCCGTTGAACGTGTTAAAAGTCTTAAAACTAACGCAATTTCAGATCTTTGTTACAACGGATATTAACAATAATATATTCATGATTATGAGTCGCAAATTAAATGAAAAATAAACATTATTAATGCTTGATGTTTATAATGTTAGCACCATCTAGCGAGCATGATTTTGATACAATTTCACTTTGATAGAGGTCGTTGATGTTAGTTGTAGATTGGCGCCATCTACCGAGCTTAAGTTTAGTCCAATTTCAGCTCGATAGATGCCGCTTATATTAAGTTTTTGATTTTATTTAGAGTTTTATTTGATTCTAAAATTATGAAAGGAAAACTAATGTACTCGTAAAACTGTAAATGTTTCTAAATATAATGCCATACAATATTTCCGTAACTTCGCAAACAGAACATTGTATCAGTTCATATTTTAATTAAGTTTGGCCCATGTTGGGATCATGTTGGAGAAACTCTGCATAAATTTAAAACGCTAAGACTGCATGAATGCATTCAAATCCACCACCGTCGATATTGTTATTAATAAGGCTTTGTTTTTTCCGGGGACTGAGTTTTTTCGGCTGTAATACTACTACTAAAAAACCACTAACTGATCGTTTACAAAAAAAAAAACGAAATAAACTGATAGAAAGAAAACAAAAAAACCTCATAGCTGGTGTTCCAACTCACAGCCATCAACAAACCAACCATTGGGTAACCATTGGTCGTCATCGAAGAGTAAGCCTGCCTTTTGCGAGAAAATACGGAAAAAACTAATTTTCTCGAAAATAAGACGAAGCTAGATCTGTCTCTCGGCCCCTTAAACCCCTATACTGCAAATTTTATCAGAACATGATTACAAATATATATAAACAATTTTACATCCCGTGTTTTTTCACGTATAATGTATATTTTGCTGAAAGTTTGAATAGGGTTCTTTTTAATTTCTAGTCAAGTATTATGAATATGCTTGCCAATTTTCAAGTCATAGATTCAAGGGGTTCCCATATAAACTTCAAACCCATTGTTTAACCCTTTTGCACCCTTATCTTTATAATTTTTATAGCCTATTGCGTGGCCGAAGATCCTTTGAACGTTTTAGTGAAAGTTGCATATTAATCCATTCGATAGTTTTCCCATGATACCCAGACCAAAACAGACAAATATCCTTTTCGTTGGGCTGTCGCATTAATAAACAGATAGATGGCGCCGCTGTTGCGTAAAGTAAAGACGACTTTATCCAAATATTCTCAAATTTGGCCTGTGGGTCACCGTAACTCAATCAAACTTTTTTATACGTTTAATATGGTTTGTTGGAGTTCAGACGCCGACAAAAATCTGGAGAATGACCTTCTAAATGCGTGGAAATTGGTGAAGTTCTGCATAGGGATTGCAATCCGGATTATTCGAAGTTCGAAAATCGTTACTTGTTATGTTAACAAAATTTTGGTCAATAAACTGTTCCAACTGTGTGCGAGACACGCGAGCAACAATAAGGTACTGCTTTATAAATAAGAAATACTAACCACATTTGGTCGATATCTTTTAAAGTGCTAATTCAAATTCATAATTCAAATTATTTATTTCGGACATATATACAAAGTAACCATAAAGTATTTAAAATTATTGTTTGTCATGGGTCTAAGGCGAATAATTAAAAGTAATTACTCATCATCATCATATCAGCTGAAAGAAGTCTACTGCTGGACTTAGGCCTCCCCCAAAGAGTGCCACGTCGACCGGTCGTGCGCCACCCGCGCAAAAGTAATTTATAAAATACAGTAATTTTAAATACGTGTACAAAGCGGGAGAGTTAAAAGTGTTATATCTGTAACTATTATATTATGAACGTAGTCAGTTTATAATCTTACTCGCTATATTATAAACTGTGAAAAAATTGTGAACTGTCAAAACAGTTCACCATTAAACGCATTTATTTTTCGTTACTTTATAATCTATGAATGTCAAATTGTGAATTGGAGATAAAATTCACATGCCACAGAACGCACCCTGCGCGCTAATTGGTTGAACTAATTATTCCACTTACGTCAGCTCCCATCATTCAGGGCCCTGTTTAATAAACATTACAATCCTACAAATTTGTATAAAAGTGACATATTTGTAAAGATTTTCTTAGTAAAACTAATAAACACTATCACTATCTTACAAGATTGTTTGTTATCCATGCACATCATACGGCATAAAGTTTTATACCAAAAAGGTGCATTATGAAATCGGCCTTACATACTTTTCTTGTTACTTTCGCGTTACTTCTACGATACCGTAACATAGAAGTGTCTATGTTACTCTATGTTACTAAGTGGCAAAATCTACGGCCTTACCCCGCGGCTGACGAGACCGAAGGCTGATTGTTAATATTGTTATGCTCCGATAACGACATCTTCAATTCAAAAATATTCTGTAGTTTTATTTTAAAAGGTATAGTAAAAACAACTTTAAAAAACCTTACGAAATGGCTACTAACCCACTTGTACGGAGAGAATAGTCGTCCAAGTCTAAAACTGTCAATGGCGACTCCACTAGTTTTTGTTCTGATGTGCTCGGTCCGCTTACATTTACAAAATTATTTTGTTCAGTCAACAACACAGAGATAATCTAAACGTATTAGTTTCTAAGTTTGGCATACAAAAAGTCCGAGTATTTTACTTGAAGATATATTTTTTTAATAACTTTAGCGAGATGTCAACGCAAGCGCAATTTTGGCACACATCCGTCGTCGGCAAGGAATCACAGGCGACTGGAGGCGGAGCCTCGATGAGATAGCATCAATTACTTCCACGCGCAAAAAAAAGAGACGAAAGCCAGTGCCAACAGCCAACTTATGCCGCATATGCTAATGAACACAATGGCATATGCGGCATAAGTTCCGAAAGTGTAAAATAAATAATAAAAAAAAAACTACGACAGTAAATAAAATGATATTTCCCAGTTTGCTAGATAAATAGCATTACTGTCATAAACTTCGAAATATGAATGCTTATAGTTCCGGAATAATTAGCAAAATAAAATAAAAATGGACACTTTTTTGGAATGAAAATCTATCGAGAAAAGTTTTACTAATCGTGTTTTCCTATCCCAGTTTGTTAGAATATATGATGAATAATAACATACTAAAATTTCATTCACGTGGATTACTTACTTTGCTTACAATATCGAAAGGAAAACTGACAAAAATTCGAATGCCTCGTCTTAAAGGGCTTTGCTTACGGTGGCGTCGTTGATCGGGTCGCCACCTTCCCTAACATGGTTGAGGGAGGCGATGGCTGAGATATGCGTCATACTCGTGATCGGGTGCTGTTTGTGGAGTCCGGACTGTTCATGCTTGCAAGGGCATAGTACCTAATTAACTACTTAAATACTAGTGTTATTATTATTATTATCGTATTGACGAGAGACATCATTCTGATCTTGACACGTTTTATTGTTATTGACCCTGTACATCTCTGACAATATAACATTAATGTTCCTTTTTTGTTTTGACGCTTAGAGACCGTATACATCTCTTAGAATATTAGAATAATTATTAATTGTATTTGGACGCTCAGAGACCTTATACATCTCTGGAATACTGAATAATATCATTAACTTCTGTTAATGCTGGATACAGATCTTATATCGAATGTAATGGTCATATTTTGCAATTTTGTTTTGTTTACATTAACTTAGTGACATTTAGTTTGTTAACCTTTTATATATCATTTTAAATGATTATTGTGTAAGATTACTATTTTATTGTAAATTACCGTTTGACATGTAAAAGTGCCCTTGTAGCCTATTTGCAGAATAAATAATTGATTGATTGATTGATTGATTCATGACGGCAAGGAAGAAGAAAAAAGACGAAAGTTGCCTTGATTACCTACTTACTATGAGGGAGTTGGGTAAGCGAGGCAAGATGCCAGATTACGTCGCTGTCAAGTATATTGTGGACGGGATTCAGGACGTGGAGACTAACAAGATGATGCTGTACGGAGTAACTTCATATTCAGAGCTGAAAGAAAAACTTAAAATCTACGAGGCTATTAAAGACAAAATAAAACCTACGTTTTCCAATCAGTATAATGAGACACGGAACCGACAATGGTCAGCTGATAATGTACCTAATAAGAAGTGCTATAGCTGTGGAGGGAACAATCATTTATCTAATGGATGTCCACACAGGCAGCAAGGGGTAAAATGCTTTAGGTGTAACCAGTTTGGGCATATTTCATCGCAGTGTTCGTCGGGAATACCTAACTTGAACAACAAAGGTGAAAATAGTAACAGATGGCCGAAACACATGTGTATTCACGCGAAAGAATTGAATGACTCTCCAATACTGAATGAATTTAATCAACAAAGAGTGAATCAGATGTGCGGATGCAACCACGCAGTTGGCTGCTCATCACTGAGTGACCGGAATGGAACGAGCGGAGTACGACAAATGAACGGAGGCAATTTTATGACGTTGACAGATCGCGGACGGGTTATGACCAATAATATGGTGGATACGGCAGACACGATGAACGTCAATCTCAACAAAAACATTGAAAGAAGAAGTCAAAAGCCGATGAAGATTATAAGATTATTTGAACAAGATATCAATGCGTTGGTTGATTCCGGCAGTGATTTGAATCTGATTTCGGAGGACTGCTACTGGTCGTTTTGTGCACCGAAGTTAGTTCGGAATGAAATATCGTTGACGGGCTTTGGTGCAGCGCGTGTCAAATCGTTGGGCTACGTGTTGACAAACATTGTGATTGACGATGAGTGTTTCGAAAACATTACGTTTCATGTTGTGCCTAAGGACGTTATGCCGTTTGCTATTATTTTAGGTCATGATCTTCTGTGTAATGTTACCCTCGTGATGGATGGCGGCCGTGTGTTTTTGTTGAAACCTGAAAAGAGTTGGTTTCGGTATTTTACGTGTGGCATGGGTGTGTCTTCTGCTGTTGTAGGATTAACAGAGGATCCGGTTTTGAGGAAAGAGGTGGAGCGACTAGTGGATACGTACGAGCCAGAGAAGACGCGTGAAGCTCCGATACAGTTGCGTATCACAGTGAAGGATGACGTACCTGTGGCGCAGCACCCGCGGCACATAGCAATTGCGGAACAAAAGGAAGTAGAGCGCCAAACTAAGCAATGGTTAGAGGATGGAATTATACGGGAGGATAGGGACACCTACGTGGAAATGAGAGACCAAATGAGGTCCAGGAGGACGCAGTATGGGGTCTGTCTGAAACTTAGGTTTTTGGGGCCATATCGAGTCATTGCGGTGAATGGAAATGACAGGTACGACGTTGAAAAGGTAAATTCTTCTTCTGAGGGATCCAATCACACTTCAACAGCTGCAGATGTCATGAAACCATGGCCCACATTCTTGTAAGTCAATCTTTGCTTTGATATGCTTTGTCAGTTTTTAATAGGAGTTTATGGCTGCCATACTATTACCCACTACAAACTACTAGCATGAGGATAGCGGTTCAACACTACTGGTTGGTTATATTTTAATGTTTAATTGTTTTAAGTTTGAACAGCTCAATTGTCTTTTTCATTTCTATTATGATACTATGAATAACTATGTTGTGTCACCGTAAACAAGTGGGTCTTAACTTTGATGTTAATTGATGACATTTAGTGTTGCAATCCGTTGTCACTACTGTGGATATATTATGTTCTTACTAGTTTAAAATGTTATAAGAGTTACTGGTAAGCTTAGCAGTATTTTGTTTGTTTCTTGTTGTAGATTTCTAGTTGGTATCATGCTGGAGGCCAGCATGGCTGCAGGATGGCCGAATGTAGGGGTGCATGTGTAAAGGTCTTAATGAACCATGAAGGGCGAATGACGAAGGAATGAATAAGGTAGAATGACTATGATTGCTGCAGATTTTGTTTTTATGAAAAGACAGGAGAATAGAAAATAGCTAGAAATATGGCGGACGCGAATCGGGAAGGTTTAGATTTTCTCTCTTATGTAAAAGTAATTAATAAAAACATGAATATTTAAACTGGGTTTATTTTTAAAACACTATATGTATACCACTTCAAGTGTTTTAGACTCTTGAAACTCTATGCGACCAGACGATAACAAAAACAGTTAATGGGCTTAGATCCGAAAGGACTTATATTAGTTGCAAGATATAACACATATGTCTTTTGACTAATTTATAGTAGGACTATTAATTATTGTAAACCAAAATGACGTATGTTAATATGGCATGTAAAATAATTACACCTTTTTAATATTGGACAAGAATCCATGTATAGGGTTTTGTCTTTAAATTAGGGCAGTCGGGATTTCGCGTCGTAACCAAAGGTTGATTCCATGATATTGCGCGCGCGTTTCGCGTTTTATTTGCATGAAATAGTGTTCAATTACTAGAGATTTTATAGTGATATTTATAACAGACAATTTAAGACATCTTAGAGACGAATAAGTGAATTTAGTGTAGGCACGTATTTTTTAAGACAATTGACAATACTGCGAGTGTGAAACTATAAGTGTTTGATTTGTTTTTATATGAATAGTTAATAATTATAGAGTCAGTGTTCACATTAAGTATTTATAGTAATTTACCTATGTAGTTATTTAAGAGTAAAGTGTTTATTTTTGGTTTGTTATATTTAGGTCGTCGCTTCGGGAGATTAGCTGGAAATATAGTTCTGCGTGCTAATTGCTGAGATAGTCATTTCCAAGGCTTCATAAATTAAAGGTATAGTTAGTTCTTTTCTGCAATTCAATGGGTCCGCTGAGACGTTTAATCGAACATTAATAGGGGCCATAGTGCCAGATATTATTCTAAATTTTAATATTATGTATATACTATCTCTGGTATGAGAGTGGATTTAAAGATACACTACTATTGTCTTGAAATACAACTCTAATTTAAATAAGGATGCATGAATAGGTATAATAAATGATAGCATTGCAATGTGATTGACTTTGGAAGAGCACACACACACATCTCAATTTTATAACTGGCTCTTTTTAACTTTTCTAAAGCATTGTAGTGTTATGCATTTAATGGCTTTTTGATTCTATTATTTGTGACAAGATAGTGAACTTACAATAAAAAAACTCCTATACACACCCATTGTATTTCGTGGCTTTAGCCTGAATTCAATGGACATACACTCATACATATATCACATTTACACGACATACATTTGCTGACACACCACGAGCTTAGATTTAATTTGAATACACGCACTTAGGTACACTCGACGCAAAGCTTTTTGGCTGATACTAGATCCTGGATTGCTGGAGTCGACTCGAGTTTACACCTAAGGAATCTGACGTGTCAATTCCTTAGAAGCTGTGAACTTTACATTACACAATAGGAAAACATTCAAGGCCTGAGCTGTTTATATGTCTGTAACGTATTCTTTGTTTTCCCTGGGGCGCATCCTTTCGATAAAGCTGACCCCTGACGTCTGATGTCGTGTGTGAAGGCAGAGAGCTCTCCGTCCAATTTAAGGGGTCTACAGTACAGACTATGTTATAGCGTATACGTAGTATTCAGAGCACCTTTTACATAATCGACAACACTCACTATCTCTGTTACAAATACCGTGGCTGCACGAACGTTTAGGGTATGCGTAAATTCTGCCGCGCGTTATGCTTTGCGTAATTATTAAAATTAATCTTGGCAATCTGCGTAAAGTACATTTAAAAGTACTTAAGATTCGTGTAAGATGATGAATGTGTAGGAGAGATGGTTTGAATCAAATAGATAGTAAGGGTTGATAGGTTGCATCATGACGGATTTGTTGGTTTGGCGAGGGTGTAGGAGCGTTGGGAACCCTCGAAAGATTCAAGATATAACAATAGGTATAGGCCCCATTTTTCAAGACCTAAGGTCTAGAATCCCAAGGTCCCCTTGTAGTCTGTTTTTTACAGGTCATCGTTGTCGTTCGTCGTGATGGAGCATTTTTATAGTATAATTTTAGTTAGTTCTAAGTTAGAAATATATGTATGTAATTAGTATTAGATCATTATATTTCGTATACGGTAATTAACTAATTAAATCAATTATCTTTGTTCGAGTTGTTCCTGATCGGGTGAGTTGCATGTTCACTTATGTAGATAGACTAGAATAGAATAGAATAGAATAGAAATAGTTTATTGCCACAATAAAAGAAAAAAATTTGACTAGTATGACTAGACTATTTGTTGATCTCAATTTTAAATGTTCATTTTGATTTGCGGATTTAATTAATTATTGCGGATTTTTTACGGCTTGTTTTATCGTGCGATTTGATTTGCGAACGATAAAATTTATTGACGGATTATAATTTTACAGTAATGTTTACGATTACTGAAATTACCTTTCACGTGTTTTAATTCGGTTTTTGCGGCTTTTGATCATATATTTACGTATGATTTTAGACTTTTTTTTTTTACGCATTATTTAATGCGTCGATTGAACTACATTTACGTTCTGATTCATTTTGAAATTTTAGTTTCATTCGTTTTATTTATTACGAATGTTGGGTTGGGGGAATATCCACATTTATTTGTTGCGTTTGTTACGTTTTCATTTGGAACATAATTTGACATTATTATTTTATACGATGCGTTTTACGACGACATTTTAACACAACGTAGAGGGTCCTATTCGTACTTCTCGAACTAGACGATCACAAGTATTTTATTTATGGCCAGTATTTTAGTGAACTGATTAAATAGTATTTTATTTAAAGGAGGCTAGTGTAGTCTTTCTACAGTATATATGTTGAAAATTCAAATTTGAAAAACCGGTAATACAACGAAACGCAAAAGTATAGATAGCCAATCACTAGCTTTCGAGTGATGATTTCAAAAATAGCTATTATTGGGATCATGCGAAAATAATAGTGACAAATTTTCAGGTGCGAATTTGCCTGTGTGGTGTCGGTTAGAATAGCACCACCCCCTTTCTTCCTATGGGTGTCGTAAGAGTCAACTAAGGGAACATACTCCAGGCAAAATACGGATTAGAAAAACATTAATTTATAATAGCGTTTTTTTTGTTGATTTCATTTGAAAATGTTATTCTAAGATGATTTAGTCAAGAATCCGACAAACTTTCCACCCGGAAGTAATTATGTAGATTTAAATGAAGCATGCATTACCTTTTTTTGTACGATTTATCTTGAATATTATAGAGCAAATGTAAATGAACCAAAACAAAGACAAAAACATTTATTAATATTTTTACTGACTTTTTAGAAGCCAGTTAACTTATAATTTTTTCGATGTCTGAAATTTTGTCGGATTTTGTCGCTGGGTAACTATTTAATTGATAATATATCCGTTATACATAAAAAATAAGTTATTATAAATTATATCCAAAATTGTAATTTTTTCCATACAAGTTGTCAGTTCATTGCCTGGACTAACAGGGTTAAGTGTGTTGTGGGCGATGGGCTAGCAACCTGTCACTGCGATATCACATTTTTGTCGAGCTTGTATACCCACGTTTATGCTAAAAGTGGTACTGGAACACACGTTTCATGTGCTCTGCCTACCCCCTTTAGGGATAAAGGCGTGAATGTATGTATGTATGTTTGAAAACAGGATTCTAGTGTGTTGTAGGCGTTGGGCCAGCACCCCGTCACTCCGTATTCAAACCTTAAATTGTTCAAAGTTCCAGTGAAATTAATGTACATTTTGCTCACCCTACCCCACGTACCGGAAGGCGCGGCGTGTGGCGTGGGTAACCTTGTAAAGGTTGCGGGAGTCCGCTGGATGCGGGTGGCGCAGGACCGGTCACTTTGGCACTCTTTGGGGGAGGCCTATGTCCAGCAGTGGACGTCTTTCGGCTGATATGATGATGATGATGATGACCCCATTTGTGAATACAGAGTTGTATGCATATTATGTTACTACATACACTAAACTCTTTTTACTCCATAACATGTCGCAAAATCATCCTAATGTTTGTTTGTATGCCGGGAGACGGCGGGCTCGTTTGATTAATATTTACGTTACATCTACCGACGAATACAATTCAGTGGCATTCTGAACTTTATTAGGAGAGGATAAGGTCCACAAATGATCAGATGTATCGTTTGTACATCCAACTCGTTAGTAGATTCGGTCGCGTGTTGCAGCCAGGCTTCTATGTGATATGCATAAATATATTTGGTGTTGCTCGCAATGTTCAACATCTTTATGCAAGTTCGTAATAATACTCTCGAGTAAAACTTTGAATACGCACGGATCGACAACAATGTCATACACTCAGATTGTGTTTACAACTTGTGCTATAATAACTTATCTACTTCACTACATAGTATAAAACAAAGTCGCTTCCCGCTGTCTGTCCCTTAGCTTAGATCTTTAAAACTACGCAACGGATTTTGATGCGGTTTCTTTTAATAGATAGAGTGATGCGAAGCCGGGGCGGGTCGCTTGTATACTATTATTATAAAAAGGAAAATAATGTGAGATTGCGGCTTTGTAAGTTTATATGTACTAAATGGATCATTTCCGGAACCAAACCAATTAAATAATCTTAAATCTGCGTAACATAAAATGAACTTTCTGAATGGCTCCAGGATATGTTTTGTCCCGCCGATTCACCTGCGTTCTTTGCAATACGTGGGCAGCTAGTATATTTATAACAACTTATTGTTTTTTTTTGTTATAAATTCTTTGAGGTGCAGAAGGTAAATAACTTTAACACAGTTTAAAAATCGATTTGTCGACCGGTTTAGCTTAGTTGGTGACCCTGCCTACGAAGCGAGAGGTCCCGGGTTCGAATCCCGGTAAGGGCATTTATTTGTGTGATGAGCACGAATATTTGTTCCTGAGTCATGGATGTTTTCTATGTATTTAAGTATTTATTTCTCTATATAAGTATGTTTATCGTCGTCTAGTACCCAGAGTACACGCTTTGCTTAGTTTTGGGACTAGGTCGATTTGTGATTGTCCGCAAATATTTATTTATTAAATCATACAAGTACCTATAACATAATATTAAAACACATTGCATGCTTTACTTACATAAATTAAATTATATTTTACCTATCATTTGTGATCGTCTTTTATTTTAGTTTTTTTCACCAGCCAGCGGCCGCATACAGTACTGAAAAGGTCGCAATCTCTTATTTTTTAAATAACGAGCGCTGCTTGCAATGCAACCTTTTTGAAGTTGTTAAGATAACACACGTTGATAATACTACATATTGTACTTATCAGCGACGCGGGTGGAATACACAAGTTCGTTTAGGCTAACTTCCTTAAACTAATCATATCATAGCCTGAACGCGCTCTACCTTCGGTGTGCTGTACGCATACCAATATGCGGACGAATATTTCAGCCATGGGTCTCGTGAAAGGTAACTTAAAAAGGAAAATCGTTGTATACTCACGAACAGTGAAAAAAACCTGAGTATTTATTTACAAAATATTATAATAGACGGGGCATGCCTTGATTCGAGTTGACTACGCTCGACAGAGACACGCTTATGCCTTCCTCGCACAAGAAAAAGAGATGCAACACTCTTCGGGAATGGCTTTTATGGACAAATTTAGATAGATACCTAACTTAGTGATGTTTTATTTATATTTCATTAAGTGAGCTTTTAGATGAGATAAAATACTATGGTTAACTTAATTCTGTCGTAAAATAATTTATTGTTTGAGAAGGCTGAGTAAAAAAAGGAAAATAAAGACCCAACTTTGGTTTTTTTTTCTATTAAGGTTTTAGGCAATCATGTATCGATTAAATCAGATAAGCAATCATATAGTCAAGAATCATATATCGGAAAATCATACCTTATTGTTTCTTAGTCTAGTCAGAACGGCATTTCAAAGCACGCGATAATTTCCAATTCACCCGTTTAAGCTCATCTTTGCGCGTGAGTAATGTTACCATGAAATTATGTATTTTTTTTAATATTTCGTGGTGCTTATATCCCTTGATCGATTAAGTACGAGTATATATATATATAGTGCATAGGTACTCGTAAGTATAATTCACAACAGCTCCAACGACCCGAATGGAGTAGCACCAATAGCAAGCCACCACCACCACCAACAAAATAAGTCAAAAAAATGTCAAATAAAAAGCATTAAAAAAACCGTCCAAGTGCGTGTCGGGCCACACATGACTCGAACAAAAATTAGGGCTTTAAAGCCCAATATCTCGCAAACTAATTACTGATTTGGAAAATGGTTTTAGAAAACCCATAATATTTTTAAACTAGCTATCCAACGATTCCCGACACCATGGGTTTAACGAGAAAAAAAATTACATCCCCGCTTTAACTGTAGGGGAGGTACTAAAAAAATTTTTTTTCAAGATTTTATTGTACCGTTTTGTCGGCGTAATTGATTTATATATACCCATGCCGAATGACAGTTTTCTTGTAGTAATGTTTACTGAGCTAAGCCGAAGACGGACAGACAGACAGACGGACGGACATGGCGAAACTATAAGGGTTCCTTGTTGACTACGGAACCCTAAAAATTGGCTCGGAAAGCCCACACGGAAAGTGAATGAATACCAACATTTAACGTTGGCGCCAGTTGGAGTCCGACCACGACCAAGCAGAAATGATGCGGATTGAGGTGAATGTGGTCAAAACATTACACCGATCCATGTGGCACAGGTACTTTCTGATGGTTTTTTCACGGTGCTGCAGGTTGATCACGCAACGATGACGACGAAAATGGAAAAATGACGTTTGAATTGTCCTAACGCGCATTGGAAACGTTACGTGAAAACCCCTCTGGATGTTTACGACGAGTATCCGTTATTCTTACTTGGATTATGGAACGCTCTACGGTGGCTCGCAAAACCAAACTTGGATTCGCCCAGCTAGGGTGTGGGTGTACGTGTAGGAGGGGTTTGGCCGAGTCTTGCGGATATACTGCTTAGTTTCCTGAGGGGTAATCACAAAGATATAGATATATATAGATCACGCAAATGCATGTACTTCGCGTGTCAGAATTCGGTCTCCGAGTTGGCACTCCGACTTACATTCAGCGCGCGTCTGTTGTGGTAGCCGGTTGTCCGTGAATATTAAGAAAATGCCTTATAGCAGAATCGATTTTGCGCGGACAACGGGTAAGTCACATGACTAATTCGCACGTGTGACGTCACAGTAGGTAGAAAAAAGTGACACGCTCGGTTTTCATACAGATTGAGGTTTTTAAGTTATCTAGTGTATATCTATATCTGTGGGTAATCAAATCACGTAATGTTTCCAACGCTCGTTAGGACAATCCAACTGTTATTTTTCCATATTTTTTTACATTTAGATCTACCTAACGTACAGTCGCCATCAGATATATCGGAGCGGCCAAAGTGCTCACAAGTATCTGAACACGTCTCTAATGCCTTGACAATAGAGTTCAGATATTTGTGAACGCCTTGGCCGCTCCGATATATCTGATGGCGACTGTACATACAATGTGTTAGTGATCGACTTGCAGGTCTTCTAAACGCCGATTTTCTGTAAATTAATTATTTTGTAATGCCGAATGAGTTGACGAATTACGCACTGGCAAAGTCGAGATTAAAAGTCATTGTCGAATGTTAATATAAGATTTTCCAAATGAATTATCTAATGAACAAAACACAAAGTGGTTAAATGCTTTCTCAAATTCAATTATCCAATTTCCAGCTACTAACCAAGTAAGACATTTCCTAAGTAGAGCACAGTAGTTCTCAGCCATTGATTCAGTGGAAGCAATTGGACTTTATTGCGGATTTATTGATTGGGTTTTCATAACTTTTCCCTTTAGTTTAAGAAAGACTTAATAGAGCGGTATACCTAGTCTTATAAGTCTTTGTTGGACTGAACACGAATTTATGGGGCGGTGGATCGCTTTATTCCCTAGAGTGGTAAAAAGATGTTTGTAAGAATGCCTGATAAAATGAAATAAATATTGAGGAAGGAAACGGCAGATGGGAATTAAATTGCAATGCTGGTTAACTTTAGTGGGTTTTTACAGTCGATTACAAAAAGACTTTCACTTTATTGCGATGTTATGTCTGTGGTCACATCTCTTTCTAGAATGTAATAATAATATTCATTTCTGCACCACAAATAACAGAGATTTTTACAAGACTAGCCAAAATAAATAATGGTAACAACAGGCGGTCGTATCGCTTTCAAGCGATCTTTTCTAGACAACCTTTGGTTAGCAGGAATGTTTAACAAAAATTGGAAACTTATTTAGCTAAAAGAGCGTAATAAAATAACACATCTTAACGTAAACAAACATACAAGCAATGGTACATTCATTACAAGATTAAAAGGCAACTTAACCCTTAAATGCATATTTTTTTTTTTAGGTAGAACAAAATGTTTGGGATAAAGGTGCATTCAAGAACGTAAGCCTTTTTTTTCAAATCTGTGAGCTGTCTAATGCTTTGTAGACATCTGGCAACATTATGCATTTAAGGGTTAAGGTCGTCATCATCATATCAGTCGAAAGACGTCCACTGCTGGACATAGGCCTTCCCCAAAGAGATAGCTCAATCCTGTGATCGATTGACCGCTAAACTTAAGTGGCAAGGGCCCTAGAACCCGATTGCCCGTAGAACCGATGGCAGTTGGGGCGCAAAGGTTCTCGAGTGGCGACCACGTACCGGAAGGCGCGGCGTGGGTAGACCCCCCACAAGGTGGACTGATGACCTGGTAAAGGTCGCGGGAGTCCGCTGGATGCGGGTGGCGCAGAACCGGTCATATTGGCATCTTAAGGTAGCGACAAGTAATAATGCTTCAACTGATATTGAGACTGTACTGTAGCTAATACCTATTAGATACTAAACGAGAAAGCGACACTCTTTGCTGTCCACTTATTATTAACGGCAGATATAAACTCATCCGAGGCTGCCACATAAGGCGGCGTGGAATCTGTATGCGGTATTTTGTATTGTATTCCCCGGCTACGGGGCTACCCGAGGTTTTTATCGATTTTTGACAAGTTTTGAATCGTATCTTCTTCTTTTGCACTACAGATATAATTATAAGTCAAACGGCTATCGGTTCTTCAATCTTTTATCTCCATGTTAGCCTACCGGATTTTGAAAGATATGAATACATAATTTTTTATGATTTTTTAAAACATTGTCTAAAAAACACTTATTTCGTATCTCTATTGACGTGGAAGATCTAACATAGGTATACGAAATCTACATATTTGGGTTCGCGTTTGATGTCTCTAAAAACGTGTCTAGGGTTTTCATTTTAAACTAATTAACACAAAAGTTATGGCCAGAAAACCAGCTTTTTGGCCTAAAATTGTTCAACTTTGATGCCAAATTATATCTCAAAAACAATGAACTTTGAAGTAAATATGGGATACTATATTGCTTAAAGCCGTTGTTGTTAATATAATAAGCTACAAAAAACATTGGAAAACTAAGGGATACAGATCGAAGGTCATTGGCGTGGGAGCCCCTTAAGTTTGGCGTGTGGACGTCTTTCGGCTGATTAAGTTGATGATGATGATACTGATCTCGGCCAGATTTCCTTACTTATTAGTATACTGTCAGTATTACATTTGCGCAGTTGTATTAAAGCTTAGTCAAGCTGGTTTTCCACCGGAGGGACGAGACGAAACGAGGCGAGACGAATTGAAATCGTATGGGGCTTACTACCTATTAGCACCGAGCGCGCGCGCGCGCGGTGGAAATAGGTAGTAAGTACGAATTTCAATTCTCGTCTCGCCTCGTCTCGTCTCGCCCCTCTGGTGGAAAACCAGCTTCAGGGGCGCAGAGTGATACTTTAATAGTGAAGTGTCGTAAGATATTTTTGGTTACTCTAGTGCCCATGGACGTAAGATTGACTATGAGGCTGCTATGCTGCTTTGGACTATTAATTATTCTGTGTCTTAATACAGAACCTGTACTAACTTTATACGACCATCTCGCTCGCTAGTTATTACCGGTACAAGTCTGGTGAGTCCAAGTCCTTACCCCTTTCACAACCTGTGCTATCCAAAAAACTACACGGTGCTGAATCTTATTCCGACTGCATAAGGTTTTAATTTAACGCTCATACCGGACGTGGCTGTACTTTATAGCGAATTCGTCCAAGTTACCTACGAATTACGGTTTACTAGAGACCTATTCGCTTAGTGCCTCTTATTATTATACGCATACGGTCGATTATCGCTTGCCAGCCGGAGCACGTGAAATATTTATTGGGGAGCATTTCGTTAAGGCCTGTTACATGGTGTTTATGAGACGGCGGTTCCGTGTTCGCTTCTAACTAATTTGGGTCACCCTGTGTTTTCGAGAAGGGTTTCTAGGTTTTATTTAGGGTTCTTCTAGGATATTTTAATTCGCTTAAGGATTCCAGATTCCTTTAATTTTAAGAATGATATTATAACACCATTAACCTTTACTGCACAAATGAAGTAGGTAGGTACGTATGGGTACAAAATGTGGATTTTAATGTTAAAAAGCACATGAGATTTGCTCAGCAAAGTATCTACCGCTAATTTGGTAATACAATTAGTGACACCATAAAATGTAAGCAAAAAAATCTGTTGAAAAGTTTACCACAAAAGTTTTAAGATGCACGTAAAAGTGTATAGTGGCAAGTTCTGCAGTGTTTTACGATGTTTTTACTACTTCTGCCACTTCGCTGTCACTTCAGGATTTCTGCTTCATATTCTCGGAGTTGGAGAACATTTGTCTACTAAGAGAAAAATAAGTTGTTTTGAATCTGTTACTGTTTTATACTACCTATAAAGTTATATATATTACCTAAGTTACGATTGACTATAGTTAGTACAGCCAGAATCGACATGCCGATGATTCGAGTGCGAGCGAGAGGTCTTGACTCCGGTGTATGTATGACTCCATCGCGAAAGTCGCGTTCGTGAAATGCACGTTTGTATCGCTGCAAAAAGTCACAGTGTATAAGCGCTCAGCGTTACAAACCTCTCTTTTGGTCCTTCGAGTGTTCGAGTGTGTATCAGGGTATGAAATGAACCAAGCAAGGCCCGGAACAATGTTTGCGGAAGTGATTGAAATCGCCGACGACCTGCGCGGCACGTAGCAGTCATTACGTCCGGTGGTAACTCACGTCTGCCTGACTTACGGCCCACTTTACTTAACTACACAATACACTACCTTATGGGGAACGTGTAAGGTTGAAAACGGGTTGGTCGGAAAGTAGAACCTGTGCCAAAACTCCGCAAGATTACATTGGAGCCGCGAGGCATTACGGGAGTTCGCGTCTAACGTGGGAACTTGGATAATGCGTCACGGTGGTAAACTACGCCGTCCAAAGAACCCTAAAACTATATGGATTCTAAGGCATTTATGCTTTTTTGGTTGTACGCTGCTGTCTTCCTGCCGGTGCTGTAACGATCAGATCGCCAGCTGCGTCCTTTATTTTCTATCTATCGGAGTTAACTCTTGCTAAGTTTCTGGCTAATTTGTCAAATGAGGTTGAACAAAATCGCGAACTGCTTTTTGCTAAAAGGGGATAATAAAACGCGATTGCATTTGCCAAATTAGGTGGAATAGTGAAATCGTGCTTGGAGACCGAGCTGAAAATTTGATAGAAATTCTTGAGTGCACGAATGTTTTTGACCCCCACGTAAAAAGAGGGGTTTTATAAGTTTGCGTGTCTGTGAATGTGTATCTGCTTGTCTGTGTGTATGTCAGAGGCAGCGGACCTCCTAAACGAATGGACCAATTTTAACGCGTTTTTTTTACGGAAACGGACGTGATTGAGATGGTTCTTAGACGTATCAACTGAATGAGTTCAGCTGGTTTTGAGATATTGAACTTTGAAATGAAAATGTCGGGGATTTCCTGGGGGCACGTTAGTCGCCCCCGCCAAGTCGAGCAAAACAGCGGCACTGCCGTACCCTTTCTCGAAGCAGTTCAGGCCATTTTCGACCCCCCTATAACTTCGTTGTGGATTAAACTAGCAGCCTGAATTTCCAGTAACCAAGCACGCATTGTATAAACACGATATATTTCAAATTTCATTCAATTTCAACCAGTAGTTTAAAAATTATAACTAGTCAAAGTTTCTTAATTTTGTCACTCACTGACTGACTCACCTATCATCAAAAGTCTACGGCACTTCTAGCAGACATGAAAGTGTCAAATTTAGGATACAATTAGTGTTTAGTGTATAAATTAAGGTTTCCCTAAAAAAAATTGCAATTTCAGTCCAGTTTTCTAGATAAACCAACTGTATACATTACTTTGTAATCCTATACAAATATATAGGACTACAAAGTTACATTTGCAGTGAATGGAACAAAAAATTAAAAGCAAGAATGGGGCTGCATCATAGTTTGTATGTATGGATAACACATTAACCTACAAAAAGAAGTGAGATCCCATAAAAAACATTCCATGTAAAAAAGAGGCCAAGTCTCGAAACTGTTCCACCGTAAGAAGTGGTGAGATATTTCGCAGAGCCAAGTCTCAGGCATTCTTATTAATCTTTAATTGCTTGCTAAATAAAATTTTGTGATTTGGCGATCACACAAAACTACATAGTTTTAGGTAAGTATGCAAATATCCATAAATGCAGTAAAGTTGGGTGATTGCCAAGTTGCAGAATTATATTTAGCAAGCAAATAAAGATGAATAAGACTTGGCTCTACGAAATATCTCACCACTTTTTACGGTGGAAGAGTTTCGAGACTTGGCCTCTTTTTTACATGGAATGTTTTTTATGGGATTCATATTTTCTAAATTGTAACTTTAATTTATTATGCGCTTAAAGAAGAACCCAATGATACTTCATCATGTCGTTTTACTTACAGACTGTGACAAGCATCTGATAAATTGAATCGTCATTACATTTATTTTTTATAGGCACCATCATCTTGATAGATGCAGTGACTTTCTGGCGATACAATGCCATTCTGTGTGGTAGTATAGCATCTGTCAACCAAACTGACGACTGAGGTGATAATGTTATCTCTTTCCATCTTGCACGGTCTTACTGAGTCTGTCCTTTTCTTGGCCCCGGTCAATTTGGTTGCCGGATACTACACCCACGGCTATCATACGACGGCCCGCGAATGTCGCGGCGAGATGAACTCTGCGGAAGTCCAGCACGTCTCGAGACGGCCGCGACATACTCTCGATTTTTCTCGCAACCTCTTGTTCAAAGTGTTCTAAAAGAGAGAGACGGATAGTGCGAGAAAAATCGAGAGAGCTCGCGCGCCGTCTCATGATAGACGTGCAGCGTTGGCTTTAAAGCTGCGGGCGTACCATGATTGCATTATTGGATAGGGCATCCGTCACGTTCTGACAAGTATGCGAGTGCGAGTGACGGATGTCTAATTACAACGATAAGTGATCAAATGGCAACCATGCAAAGCCTGCTGGAAATGGGTTTCATTTCGTGACAAAGCCTAATGTGTTTTTTAAGTGAAATCTTCTTTAGCGGCGCTGTGCAATTTTTGTGATGGGGAAAAATTGTTAAACTCGCCACAGGTCACGTGACCGTAAGATTCGACAGATTGAAAATTCCTAAGACGGACACGTGACCTGATCGAAAATCTGTTGCAATGTCATTGAGTTTTCACTTCTGCCGGCACTCCCGGAGTGCAACCCGGTCGTTTTTAGGGTTCCGTAGTCAACAAGGAACCCTTATAGTTTCGCCATGTCCGTCTGTCTGTCCGTCTTCGGCTTAGCTCAGTAACCATTACTACTAGAAAACTGTAATTCGGCATGGGTATATAAATCAATCACGCCGACAAAACAGTACAACAAAATGTTGAAAAAAATTTTTTTTGGGACACGATATAAGTATTGGCCTTTAAAGCCCTAATTTTTGTTCGAGTCATGTGTCCCCCCCCCCCCTGCCGACTAAATGGCTACTACTGGGGATTTGAAAAAAATCGTGGTAGTAGTACATATAATGAATTTAAGAGGAAAACTATCACGAACAAGTAGGCATAAGTAGTTACCGAGTAATAGTCGACCAATTTAATGTGTACTTGGAAAGGCCGATTTTCGTACAAATTCGGCAGACGCAACCGCACCGCACGTCGATGTAACTATAACACAGACAGGCAACTACGGAACACTACACTGCGCGTGGCCCGACACGCACTTGGCCGTTTTTTTTATATATTTCGTTTATTATCTGTGTGTGTTAGTCACTGAATAAATGTTTGAGTTTGAGATAGACTAATATGCGTTTCATTCCAATTAGAACGCTCATAAAGAGACAAATAGTCTGTCTAGCTCGCGGGCCGTTCCGTGATAGCCGTGAAGTGCTATTATGCTGGAGCCACACACGAGAAATGCCATTAATTATCGCGATAATGGACGTTAAAGGTACGGGCACACTACGATTATCGCGATAATTAATGGCATTTCTCGTGTGTGGCGGCAGCATTAGTTGTGTCAGTAGGTTAAATGTGTGTGCTAGTCTGTAACCTGATCATCGAGGTCAGTTCATCTAACAGTGTTTCCCGGAAAATCTCAGACGTTCGAGTAAAGGCATGTTTGCTGACTGCTTGACATTATTATCGTTAAATGGACTTTGGTATTGCTAAATGAGCTGAGGAAACATCTTTTTTGGTGACGGTGGCAAATAAGCGTACGGCCAGCCTGATGGTAAGCAGTCACCGTCGCATATGGACGGTTTTGTGACTCCAGAATAATCACAAGCGAATTACAATCGAGGTTATATTAGTTAGTCTGTGAGCTTGTAGAACTTGCGAACCTGTCAAAAGGCAGAAATTTTATTTTATTTCCCTTAAGTCAGGAAAAAAACTGGCCAAGTGCGAGTCGGACTTAAGCACGAAGGGTTCCGTACCATTATCTATAAAAAAGTCCAAACAATCACGTTTGTTGTATGGGAGCCCACTTAAATATTTATTATATTCTGTTTTGAAGTGAAAACTTCTTTAGCGGCGCTGTGCACTTTTTGTGATGGGGAAAAATTGTTAAACTCGCCACAGGTCACGTGACCGTAAGATTCGTAAGACGTGAGATTCCAGAGTCCAGACAGGTCACGTGACTGTAAGATGTCACGTGACCTGATCGAAAACAACTACCTAGCAACTTCGTTCGCGCATCTCCCTTTCTGTCGCACTTGTTCCAGCAACAGAGAGAGAGATGCACGAATGAAGGGAAAAGGGTGAGAAATGCGATTGCATTAATATTCAATTTCATACAGAAACCGCTAGTTCGATTGGTAACCATTCATTAAGTGATAATTATGCAATTACCACACCATTAAATAGGCAAATGGGGATGAAATTGGCAGCTGCGGCGCGTATTGAATTCTACTCCTATAGGTCACAACGACCTATAGGAGTCGAATAGTTAATTACAGATTGTTAACCCATTGACCGCCAACTACGCAATATTGCGTAGTCTACCCCCTGATAGGTCTACCAGACTCCGTATCATGGTCGGCCGTATCACGCGATAAGTGACAAGATAGGAGCGTCGTCTCGTTCTATCAAACGGTGTCAGCCAGTGACGGACGCTCTATCTTCACTTCACACACACACGCTCTATGGTCACTTATCGTGTGATAAGGCCGACCATGATACGGGGGCAGGTGTCTCGTTACTATTGCGTCGTTGTCAGTCACTTTAAAGCTGGGCATTCATCGTCGCGCCGTTTGTCTCGGCGCTAAATGGATGGACGTAATATTTTTTCTACATTCACGGGCGCGTCGGATAACTATATGTCAATTGGTCGTAGTCGTGTGTGTTGTTTCGACAGTCGCTATAGCGCGCCATTTGCATCAGCGACAAATGGAGTTTCGACATTCGTGAACCTATTTTGGCGTGGCGCTATGCTGTTGTTTGGAACGCGCTAATGCGCCTCACCTCACGCGTCACACCTAACGAAACTAGACCTCTGATTACGCTTAGTTTCTACGAATCGCCGCGTTTGCTATATTTTCGGGTGACGGGTGAGGTGAGGTTAAAACAAGTTACAGAATAGCGGGGCTGATCCATTCGACTTGTCGGAGTGGACGTGAACCAATGGCCAGCTTTACTTTTGCGACAAACAGCCCAAACTAGTAGCCAATGAGATAAGTCCAAACAGGCGTAGCATGGTTGATATTATCACTTATCGTTGTGGAAGAGATCTGTCCCTCTCGCACTCGCATACTTGTCAGAACGTGACGAATGTGCCAACCATGCTACGCCCACTGAGTTAAAATCTCAGTAAGGGTAAATATTAGTGTGATGAGCATGAATATTTGTCTCTGAGTCTTGGATATTTTCTATGTATTTAAGTATTTATTTCTTTCACGACGTCTCACACAAGCCTCATTGAGCTTAGTATGGGGCTAGTTTAATTCGTGCACGATTATCTTATTTATTTATACTGTCAGCTTTTTTTTTTTAAATACAACTACGGTGGCAAACAAGCGTACGGCCCACCGGATGGTAAGCGGACACCGCAGCCTATAGACGCATGCAACTCCAAAGGAGTAACATGGGCGTTGCCGACCCTTGATATGATTGAGGATTCGCCGTGTTGACAGCTGAAGGGAAAAATTCCCTCGCTCTCAACACAACGCATCCTCGGGAGCTCTGGCGACCTTGCTCACCACCAGGAACACAACACTACTACAGAGCAAGTAGTAGTGTTATTAAGGCTGTGGTCTGCAAGGCGGAGGTACTTCCCCAGTTGGGCTGCTCCAAATTCGACCGGGATGACATTTCGCTGTGCCCTACCTCACCTAAAAATCCCCTAGCTAGCCCTAGCTTATGAAAATCCTGAGATAAATAGTTATGTTAAGCGTTAGAGGCACGAACTTATTTTTGTCGACGTTTAATTTAGTATAAATGTATTCGGCGTTATCCCACAAACAACCTGACATATAAATTATTTCATAGGTAAATAAAATAAAAAATCATACCTACAATTTAAAGGTTTATTAACGTCGCGTGTAACCAAAGCTGATTCGGCGTTATTATTAATTGGCGGGACACCGGGTGCCTGCAATTTGTTATTACTTGCGGTACATTTGGTGACACATTTACGAGACAGATTTATAAAAGAAGGTTTTACAAATTCATACAATTATTATAATCTCTGAAATAGCGGCGTGTGTGACAAAAAACATGCAATTTTATGTAAGGTTAGCTACTGTAGTTCAATGACTCGAACATGCGGCTGTCAAACGGTGGTCGTGGCTACGAAGGATGGCTGGTACTGATAATATGAATATCGAAAGTCGATAAATGAGAAGTCCCTATGACAGCTCGAAAGTGCCACGAGAATTCCGGCCTCTGGTTATTACATTATGCCGTTGCAAATGAGAACCAAACTACGTTTGTATGGAGAGTCGACTTGGGTCGACCGTGAACCATCTGGGTTGGCTGGTTAGATGGCAGCCGTTTTCGTAATACTAGTGCCAATGCCAAACTCTTATAAGTTCCGAAAAACTCATTGGTACGAGCCGGGACTTGAACACACGTCCGCCGCTTGACAGCCGCATGCCTGAACCACTAGGCTATTATACCGTAAATCGGAACTTTTTAATTTATTTATCGATTAAGACAAGAAGAAATACAATACATGTTACAGTTACAATGCCCATCTCAAACCTTGGAGAGGTTTGTGTGCCGAGGGGAGTTCTTAACATTCTACTGATCTAATTTGTAGATAAATTCGCTTGTTAGCGATAAGACCGCCGGTTGTCTACCACTGTTTATGTTTAATTTTACCTCTATTTTTCTATTTTGTTTGTACTATGTCTGGTGAGCAATAAAGAATATTTGTATTGTATTGTATTGTATAAATGAAAAAGTAAGTATTAAGGTTATTTTATTACATTTTAAAAAGTGCATCAGTGCAAGTTAAAGATTTTACTTAGAAATGTACGTTACCCAAACTCGTAAGACTACAATCTTGACCCGTGTCCAATATTACCTACTAAAGATGAAATATATAATAAAAGACGTGGAACTTCCTCATTTACGAAGTAAACTGAAAAATAACCCTCCTCGGCCTCCATATAACATTGCGATGCCGCACGAGTCCATGCGTGATGAAAAATGCGAAGATAAGGGGATTTATGGTAACCCTTCCCGCGTCCTAATTGTGCGGCCTCAAAGCTAAACGTCAAACCCCGTATATGTCCATTCTTTCAAGCTTATCTGCTTCTATTTTTTGAGAAAAAACGAGAATTGTGAGGGATTTGTGCCGTACACGATTTGACAGGGTTTCGTGCGATTTTAAGTGAGATATTTTTTGAGCTGGGCGAGTATTAAATCTGGTCTGATATTCTGTTGGATTTTGTCTCTAATAATTTAACTGACGAATTGATGATATATCCGTTACACAGAAAAAGTCAGCAATTATAAATTATTTTCTGTAATATTTTCGGACTAGTTGTCAATAAAATGACTGGACTATTACATTTTTACTCAATACGACACATGTAGTGCACAATGGCCACTCATTCTTTCCCATCACGTTTTGTGCAGTGCTCAACCCTCAGAATCAAAATAGCCCGGCGACATTACGAGTACCCCGAACTCGTTTGATATTCGCAGCAGGAGCGGAAAGTTTTTATTTGCGGCGAAGTTTGTCAGAAGGGCTCTCTTTATTACCGTGAAAAAGTCTTATTATATAAGAGTTGTACTGCTCATAAGACTATTCTGAACTGTGTATCTTTTGGAGTGGGTGCAAGTTTATTGCGGAAGATTTTCGTCCAATGACAAGTTGGTGTGACCTGTTATTTGACAAATGATTTGCAGTCTGTGATAATAATTAAGGGCATCCCATCCTACTAATATTATAAATGAGAAAGTTTGAATGTTTAGAAGTTTGGATGTTTGTTACTGAATCACGCTTAAAAGGCTCAACCGATTTGGATGAAATTTTGCACGACGATAGTTTAAAGCCTGGATTAAAATAAAAAATAGTTTTTATCATGCGCGTGACTTCGTCTGCGTGTGAAACTAGTAGCAAATAAGTTGCTGTCAAAATTGTAATGTTTGGTACGGTACCTAACAAGCTTTTATTCCTGATAACTTTTTTTGCACAGTAATAAATTGTTCGTAGAGAGTCTTGATGAGCCCAAACACGAGGGGTTTATCTAGTTAGTTTAACAATTGATATGGCCAGCATCTGTCTCCATCCAAGTTGTCACCAATTTTACATAAGTATGCTAAACAGCTTCGGATATCGGTGCGTGGCTGAAAAATGGTTTGCAACTTATGAAGTCAAAGTTATTTATTCCTCTATTTAGGCATATTACATGCACTTATGAATGTCGTTAACTAACCAGTTCGGAAAGAAAACCTCTGCCTCGACAATAACCGGCGTTGAAAACTCGGTGGACTATATTTATTTCAAAATAGTATACAATATATAATTTCAGTATCTTCAGTATCTTGTGGCGTCTATTTTCTTTTGAGTAGGTTGTATATTTATTACTCCAAAAGAACCCCAAAACCTGCAGGTCGATAACGAAACGCATTGAACGTACGTACGAGAACTAAATGAAAATTTTTCTATGGAAAACTGACAGTTAAAAAAACTGTCCTAACGCGCGTTGGAAACGATACGTATCTCTGATCTTGAAATTCGATATCTATATTCAATAGTGGTGAATTTTCTTAAATTAAACAGTATTTACGAGTACCTTAATAAATAAAAATTTATTAAATATTTTTGTTACGTGTTATTTTTAACGAGAGACCTCGATCATTTAATAAACGATATGATACAGAGATAATGAATATAATGGAAAAATAAACCATCTTCAGGATTCTGTCGGGGGCTACAGACGAAGATGGTTTATTCTTCCATTATAGTATTTACGAGTATTACTATGTCGCATCAGTTTAGTACCCAATTTTACCCAACATTGTAATAAAACTAAGCTCATACTTTCGTAACACCTAATCACCTACGAGATAACCCAAATGTACCTACCCAAATGTACACTAAGTTCATTGCCATTAAAGTAGATCATTTAGTAAATAGGTATAACACAACCATGTTTAGAGTTAAGAAAAGAGCGCACATTCGCCCACAAACTGCCCTCAGTTTGGCGATCTGGAAATGTATATTACCGCTAAGATGTTTTTATGAAATAAAAAAAATAAAAATAAAATAGGAATACAATTGTACAACGTTCTCTTTTTTTTATTTCAAGCCTCTGACGACCCCATTTACTTGGCATTTAATCCAAGAAGTAGACTATGCATACAGACGATTTACATACATATTTTTGTCACACTCCAAGTACTTTTTTCTCTCGTTCCAACATGTTTGCTAGGCACGCATGGAAGCGAGCAAGTGCATAATTAATTACAGAATAAAATCCAAATGAAGGACTATACCTTCAGCGGTCGATAATACTCCAATTGTAGGTCTTCATATTACAGCCTAACAATCCGTTACGTAACAACGAGTCAGACTCCCACTTCCCCCCTTCGCCCCTCTCGCGGATCGGCTCTGTAATTATATCACGCGTGCGAGACAGATAGACTGTGGGATCGGGTTTAGGGGTCCAAAGGAGTACAGTCGGATTCGAATTATTTTGTACATACATACGTACATAAACTCACGCCTGTATTTCGAGACGGTGTAGGTAGAGCACGTTTTGAGCGTCATTGGTAGCAATTGTAGATTCATAGAGTTGCTGTTAAATAATTTACTTTAAAACAAAGTTTTAACCGACTTCAATTTAGTACTCCGCCAAGCCACGAGAACATTTCCACATTTATTTTCCAATTTACCACATGAACTGATTTCCGAGAGCAAATGCGTTGATTATTAGAGAAAAAAACCCAATCGCTGTATGTGGCCCGATAATATTTGAGAACTTCCGTCGATTCCACAAGGATCACCTTTGGTACTTCATTAGCTGCTATTTCAACGGAATCTTATCAGAATCTGTGACGTGCTTTTGTACTTTAAGTACATAATAGAGGAATTCCATAAGTCATCTGTGGTCTTCATCATCAGTTCCACTCCTTCAAATTTATGATTTCCGGATGTAAATACACGAGATATAATAGAAAATACCAAAATCACTACACGCGTGCCTAATATAATTGAGGAGTTCTCTCAATTCCTCATGGATCCCATCATCCAACTAAATTTAAAAAATAATGGGACCCACCTGGATATGTATACTTATTCGGTCATATTTCCTCCCCATCATTAGATCAGCACGGTGGTGCCATGATGTTACATTATCACATATCACAATACTTGTAATGTATGCCAATTTCATCTGCTGTCGGATAGCGGCAAGCGGCGGAAAAATGGTTTGCAACTTTTGAAGGATAACTTTCATACTTACATACGAATAGTGGAAGTCAGGATAAAGCTTGTAATAAAAATCAGTGACGGCTAAGGTGTTCAACATTTAACATAGTTCGCGATTGAACATAATTATAATTTAAGTAATACAACATTTAGAGAGGTATCTGCCACCCAACAATATTTAGTGACAATTAAATGTTTCGACCATGTTCAAAACAGATAAAGTTATAATATGACTATCGATACTCTTTATTATTCAAGAATCTGGACAAAAGCTATTAGAATATTATCAGGGGGACAATCTGTTGCTGGGGGACAATATGTTCCTGGGGGACAATCTGTTGCAGGGGGACATTCTGTTGCTGGGGACAATCTATTGCTTGGGAGACAATCTGTTGCTCGCGTCCGCAGGATTTACCTACCACAACCCTGCACGTGGCCTCTGGGTGGTGCTAAATGAGCGACAGCACTTTCGCCGAAATAGGCTACTTTACAGATCCCCATACGAATAAATAAATAGTTGGATACTTTTCTCTGCATCTAACTTTACCAGTATTTGACTTACAGAACCCTCTTGAAGCTCGCTCATTCGCTCTAGTTTTTATCCCAAGGTCCGAATATAATGTCCAAATACATAAATCCGTAATAGTATTGCGGTCACGTCGCTAACTTGACGTTAGGGCCGGAGGGTCACGATATTGCCGGGCATTTTAATTCTGTTCAAATACAACAGTTCGATGGGATTATGCCATTTGTCTCATTCCTTAAGCGTTCGTCCCTCGAGTCGCGTATGAATAACTCAGAAATATTAGATTGTGTATTTTAAATGCTTGGTAACCAACTAAAATTGGCATATTTATTCAGAACAATTACTTACAGCCGTCCAAGATGTTAAAGCTGCTAATTAACATCCCAAATTTGACCCGTTTAGTGTCGGGTTATAATAGCACCACCACTCTCTTCATGTGGGTGTCGTGAGAGTCGTCCTAAGAGAACTTGGTTGAAGTACGTTGTAAGCGTTGGGCTAGCAACGTATCACTGCGATATCACATTTTGTCGATGTTTTCTATCCATATTTATGATAAACGTGATATATTTTGACCATATTACATTCAACTAGTTGAACGAACGGTCAGCCCTAAGCTAAGGGTGGTAATCCGCTTGTCCAGGATCTTTGTCCAATTTGCATCGAGTCTCACTCACTCTTTAAGCAAAATGTGAGACATAAATACACATTGGACAAAGATCTTGGACAAGTGGAATAGCACCCTTAGAGCAGTCCATCGTTTGATTGCGGCGTGATCGCATGAACGGGCAATCAGAAGCTTCTAAATGTCAGGCGGCTTTAGCAGCCACCTCAATTTAAAAATGTTTACGACTGGTTTTCTATCTTTCTTTCTTTCTTCTGTACGAAATATAATTTGATATTTAACAGTGGTTTTTCAGTGAAGGAAAACATCGTGAGGAAACCGGTCTAATCCCAATAAGGTCTAGTTTTCCCTTTGGGTTGGAAGGTCAAATGGCAGTCGCTTTCGTAAAACTATTTAGTGCCAATGCCAAATCTTGGGATTAGATGCCAAAGCGGACCTCGGGCTCTTTTAGGGGCACAACCGGGATTAAACGCTGGGAGAATGATGATGTTCCCTGATGTAAGATATACCACTCGAGTGCAATTTTTCAGCTAAATTGCACTTCAAATTCCTTTTTGTATCGACAGGTTTTACTTGAGGAACATGCTTTACATGGGCAGCCAATCGCAGCTAATTGCGTAGTAATCGCATGAATGGGCCAATCAGATGCACCTTAATGACCAACCACCAACTTGAACACGATTGGATTGCTGCAGAAAGTGAACAATGGGTAGTAGGTACCCAAATGGTTCAGCCATGCAACTAACATAAAGTTTTAAAATTATATGCATATGGGTCAATTTCAACCAGTACTTACACGTTTTTTGCATCATTCCGGTGTGATCCTTTGTTTCGGTTTTTTTCGTGCATTTTTAAATGTCAACAGATAGTTCAGACAGTATTATGCAAATCCTCTAAAAGGGCACTTGATATCTTAAATAGTTTTTGAGATAATAGAGAGTGAAAAATTAAACTCATAACGGAATGATAGATGTACACCAGCATGATAAAAACAGTACACATGAATGAAAATAAAAGCAAACGGAATGATAAATACACACCAGAATGATAAAAACGTATGCCGTAACGAAATATCGTACACTGGAATAAAAAAAAACGGTTGTAAAATTATTTATTTATTTATTTTTACTGCTTCACCTAGTATTTAACAAGTTTAGTCTGTACACATAACACAAACAAAAACAACATAATTAGGTACAAAAACTGATTCACCAGGAAACTTAATAATCATACAAACAAAAAAGTCTTACAATAATCAGTCACATATACACTTTAATGAAATATGACATATTTTTCATAATCTTCTTATATTTTTTTGCCTGTAATTTTCAAACTCATTACCCACTCAAGTGCCCAGCGCAACTACGGTTGCGATTCGCCAAATCGCAAAGTGCTCTCGCAACACTAGTTACGAGGTGGAGTTCAAACGGTTTTTAAATGATATCTATGTGGAACGTTCGAAGAGCTCTTTTCTGTTGACTTAGTTAGGTAGAGGATTAATGTGGAAATATAAAAAATTTAAAAACCGCAGTCTATGGAACATTTTTACAAAAAATAAAGTTGTTTTATTGTTGAATTGCGAAACTGACATTTTAGACATTGCAAATGAAAAAGGTTTTATGCGGAATATTTCCCCGCGACTATATACTTTATTTAGTACCAATCGAAGCGAAAACTATTAAAGTTTTAAATAAACATAAAAAATACAAATGTAATTTAGATTTTTAAAAACAAATATATTTCTGTCATAAGTCCCTATTCGAAACTGTACGTCAACTTTGTGATTTTTTAAATATTCATTTCACTATATTGAATTATTTCATTATTTATATGAATAAATTGCCTTTCAGCTTTACAACGTAAAAATAATTAGATCAAAAAGTTTAGTGAAATTCAAGCAATTGATTTATTTACAAAACATGACACGGCGCCGCTGGCGTGCGGTAAATCTTAGGCACTTTACAGCACTTTTTTAAAAATCGCGGGCACTCAAGTGGTTATAGGTGAAACTAATTAAGCTAACCTTGAGAAGAAGTATATGTACTTACTTTGATTGAATAGATATAATTAAATATTTTTATTTTCTTCAAGGGTTAACAATCAAGTAAGTTGACCAAAATCAATATAGCGGAACATCTATTTCGAATAAAAATACTGGATAATAGTTATATACACTTAGATCAAGTAAGTATTAATTATAATAAAATAAATAAGTTATTTGTTTAACGAAGTGAAGCTACATTTTAAATCATTCCGGTGTTATTTTCATTCCAGGGGCTATTAAAGCCATTTTACTACACCGGAAACACCGGAATGAAAACGGCGAAATGAGAAACATAGGATAAAAAAAATATTTATAAACATATTAAACCGCTTATGATTAAACCAATACGACTCTTGATATCACGAATATCGAATACATGTTATATATTAATTTCAATCACAACAAATAAAAAACAATAAAGTTATAGCAAACTCCGGAATGATATTTTTTTTGTCCCCGTACCATGGCAATGATATACTTATGTATAGCAGGCCGTCGCATCGCCACTTACACACGTGCTCACTCGCCGAGTGCCGCAGCGTAACTGATTCTCGAAGTGCGCACGAGGCGGGGGGGGGCTTACCGATTCAAACTTAGCAAACAAATCGTTGACAAACCTTGTCCACGGTAATGAAAAAGTTTCTCCGGACAAATATATTTGTACATAATTAAAGGGGCGGGTACAAATGATATGTATAACGAGTCATATTTTTTGTTGCGTATTTATATGGTGTTAAAATGGAGGTACTTAAAAGATTTTTATAGGCACACATAGTTTTCGACTGAGGCGGCATTTTCCAAACAAAACTGGGTTCCGGACAACCCACCTTGATGAGAAAGTAGTCCTTCATTTTTTTAAAATTATTAACTGAATGAACATTTAAATTTTAGCTTATGCCCGAGATGCTTTCTGCACCTGCGTTTTCAGTCTTGCCATCAAAATTTATTGCTTGGGGAATTGACCCATATACACTTTATTTAAATGTAAAACGAGTTCTTTTTCACTTTGTATGTCTAATTTTCGTCACAATACTGACACTGATGAGTTAGTTTGAGTTTTTTTTTAACAACTCACGCTAATTTAAAAATGCTTATCCTACGTTTCTACCAACTCATACCTAAGTATAATAATACTGTGTTCAAACTAATAGGCTTAATCTTATTTGACGAACACTCTTTATTCACATGGGCAGCCAATCGCAGCTAATTGCGTAGTAATCGCATGAATGGGCCAATCAGAGCCCTTAATGACCGACGTTCGGCGCCCAACTCACGCTCGACTCGAAAGCGATTAGAATGCTGCACGTACATTAAACTTGAAAACTTGTGTGGTAGTTGATGGTTCAGGCGTGCAGCAGGGTTGGTGGCACCAAATCTTCTGTAATCGTAAGCGATGTTCGTTAAAAACGGATAGTAAGTGTGGAAATAAATAAATAAATATTAAGGGACAATCTTACACAAATCGACCTAGTCCCAAACTAAGCAAAGCTTGTACTATGGGTACTAGACGACGATAAACATACTTGTATAGATAAATAAATACTTAAATACATAGAAAAACATCCATGACTCAGGAACAAATATTCGTGCTCATCACACAAATAAATGCCCTTACCGGGATTCGAACCCAGGACCTCTTGCTTCGTAGGCAGGGTCACTACCAACTAGGCTAAAGCGGTCGTCCAAAAGAAAGTTTGCCAAGTTTATATTACAGCTGACGGCGCCATATTTAACGTCTGGTCTGTAATTGTTCTTTCTTTCTTTCTTTCTTTCTTTCTTTAATTGTAAGTTGGTGCATCTCACCCTTAAAGTCAGATAGGATGTTGTGGGTTCGAAGCTTGGGGCTCGTTTCTGACTATATCAGCCAAAACACGTCCACTGCTGGACATAGGCCTCCCCCATAGTAAGTCGCAATGACCGTCTTCCAATTTTTTTTTTTATACAACGACGGTGGCAAACAAGCGTACGGCCCACCTGATGGTAAGCGGACACCGCAGCCTATAGACGCATGCAACTCCCAAGGAGTAACATGGGCGTTGCCGACCCTTTATATGTTTAAGGATTCGCTGTGTTGAGAAATGAAGGAACAAATTCCCTTGCTCTCAACACAACGCATCCTCGAGAGCTCTGGCGACCTTGCTCACTTCCAGAAACACAACACTACTACAGAGCAAGTAGTAGTGTTATTATGGCTGTGGTCTTCTGCAAGGCGGAGGTACTTCCCCAGTTGGGCTGCTCCAAATTCGAGCGGGATGACATTTCGCTGTGCCCTACCTCAACTAAATCCTCTTTCAATCCTGTGCCACCCGCATCCAGCGGACTACCTCGACCTTTTCCAGGTCATCAGACCAGACCCCGTATCATGGTCGGCTATATCACGCGATAAGAAAAACTAGAAGCCTGCATTTTCATTAACCAAGCACGCATTGTATAAACACGATATATTTCAAATTTCATTCAATTTGAACCAGTGCAGGTTTAAAATTTATATCTAGTCAAAGTTTCTTAATTTTGTCACTCACTGACTGACTCACCGATCATCAAAGTCTAAGGCACTTCTAACAGACTTAGACTTCCAATTTAGAATACAATTAGTGTTTAGTGTATAAATCAAGGGAACACTAAAAAAAATGGCAATTTAAGTCCAGTTTTCTAGATACACCAACTGCATAAATCACACAATAGTTATTACATAATTTTAGGTAAGTATGCAAAAATCCATAAATGCAATAAAGTTGTCTGATTGCCAAGTTGTAGAATTTTATTTCGCTAGCAAATAAAGAATAATAAGAATGCCTGAGACTTGGTACTACGAAATATCTCACAACTTTTTACGGTGGAAGAGTTTCGAGACTTGGCCTCTTTTTTATATGGAATGTTTTTATGGGATTCGATTATGGGCCAACGATTTATATTTAAATTTATTAGTCCATATATATATATATATATATATTTTAATACTGATAATTAAAGCAATTCGCAAGTTTTCACTTCTGCCGGCACTCCCGGAGTGCAACCCGGTCTTTTTTTTTTCATAGAAACGGTAGCCTATCTCACCTCATTTATCAAAATCGGTTCAGTATCTTAAACGCTACGGACACACGTAAATTTAAACATAGAGGGTTAAAAACATATCCCTTCCGTAAAAGTCCACCTTCAGATTTTCAATGCTCTTTTGTGATTTTGCCAACTATGAACCCTCCTCACCTTTTAATCATTTTTCATTAAGTACACCTTCGACGAAAAATCGCGACGGCAATCTGGTAAAAATCTCAAGTATTTCCAGTAAGCATTATAATTTGACCCAAATATGCCCGGGACGCCTTGACCCGTCTAACCTCTCGTAATATTGCCTCTACAAATCGTAACCAAGTTTCTCTTGCTTGTAAAAAAATGTTGTACAAATGACAAAGAACACAGTATAAAATGACGACAGTAAGCTTAAAAAAAATCCGCAGTGCCGTTTTTTTTTCTGCCAAATTGCACAACAAAATACCAGCGGAAAAATTGAAAAAAATTATGCTCCGAGCCGGATCGAATTTTTCCTTTAATTTTGTCTGAATATTGTTCCCAGGACAGCCGATTTATGTTTTTTTTGACCCTGTATAACCTGCTAACTGCCCTTGCCCGACAAAGAAAGAATTACTGTGGTAGCGGCTATCCACAACCAAAGCAATTCAAGGGAGTACCCGCGCTACTACGCTGACCTGCGTTATCTGGTTTGTGGAAATTTCTTATATTATTTTACTATACAGTGTGGAAGTCTAATACAAGCAAATAATTATACGGTGGTTAATAAAGATCCTAAGACGAGTATTTAGTTAGTTTTTATCCTAAATTACGCCAAAAAAAAATTCCATACAAAATAATTCAGCCCGCAGTGTAAAGCACTCATTACGCAGCATCACTTTACGAAAGCTGATTGACAGGTAGGTACTTGTCAGACTTTTTGACAGTTGTTACGTGGTGTATTAGCTGTGTGCATTACATTGCTGCTTGATATTTTTTCAAAAATTATTTACATGCTTTAAATTAAGTCTAACTTAAAAAGTCCTGTTAATTCATGATTACGGTACTTAATCCTATACCTGATTTAATTATTTGCTTGTATTAGACTTCCACACTGTATATTTATTTGTTAGTCGTTAATAGCCACAGACCATATATCCTAAAGACCCCGCTTAGCCTAATTTTTACTTACAAACAAAGCTGCCATACTTGCGGGGCGCGGGGGACGTCTAGTGCGCTGTGATTGGTGCATTCAAGGCCGCGCGCGTAAGTGATTGGTCCGGTGTCTCAAATATAGAGTGAATTCACCGTATGTGTGGCAGAGGGGGTCGCCCGACTAAGCGACGTCTATAGGTTTACTGGTCTGTGTTAATAGCCGACGCAGTACCACACATGACTACAAATCATGGAGCGAGCTTGGGAGTAGGTATAAAGGAAGCAAAGGCACAAAAGCTCCCTTTGGGCCGAAAGTATTCGAAGGGCCCTGATCTAGATAAGTTAGTGAACTCCTTATCGTGCTACAAATCTCCAATTTCCCTAATGATTTTTGTAACGTAATATTTTTGCTATGAAAAACAGTCATGGTCGTACAAACGGGCAGTTCTGCTCGGAAAAATCGTCCCACACGCATTGCACAACATACCTTTTTGCCAGCAGTTTAATTCCTTCGAGTGCGCCCTAGTTCCGCACATGCCTTTCATCCAGACCACGAAAATGCTCGCTGAAATTACGTAAACGCATTCAACTGAATGGCGAGGTTTTGAATGCAGTACCATTTTGACTATAAAGACGTAAGTGGCGGTCTTTTTATATCCACTTATGACCAAGCGGCGAAGTGTACTTGTGTTGCTCTGGATAAAAGTCTGATGACTCTTTTCTGCGAGATCATTCAAAGCCAACTATTTATGTCAAATGTTTTACTACTTAACGTTTTGTTTTACTATGTTTTATCAAGGAAGAAATGAAATGAAATGTTTGAAGAATCTTCGCAATTATTTGTTGTTACTTTTGATGGAGTACCTACACTACATAATTCAGGAGAGTCGTTTGTACGAAAGAATACTTTTCTGAATTCAATTTCGATTAGTATGTTCCGCTGATGAATACTATTTCAAAACGGCGGCCAAACCTTACCTATAACTGTGTACGTCCTTTGAAAATTGGCTATGAGTACCAAAATATACCTACACATTCTCATGTTATCGAACACTATACCTACCATTATACTATGTGTTCCCACGTGGTTGGAGCGGGGTTTTTGATGGGATGTGCAGAGAGAGACTTCGACCGTCTCGTATCGTGTATATTAGAAAAGTGTTTTAAGAATTACATGCTAACAATATTCCTATCTTGAGTACAGCGCCCCCTTCCGGTGGCACTGTGAACCAACTAGGTAGGTAATTAGCTCTAACGATCGATTTAGATGACAAGCGATCTAGGATTCGGCTTCATCCGTAATCACCTAGATGGCGCTGTTCTACGTATGAACACTATGTTCGTAATAGTTGTAATCATTTCCTATTACATTTATTCTAGTAGCAAGCCATTTATGATTTGCACATATAATAGAAATATTCCTCTTTCTACGAATACGACAATGCGTAGCAGGTGCGTTACCGATAACTTTACTGCCCATAATGTTTCACTACACATCTCGACCGTAGAGAAAGCATGTAAGTAAGTCAGTATAGCACGTAGAACCGATGGGCGTCGAAAGGTTCTCGAGTGGCGTCCACGTACCGGAAGGCGCGGCGTGGGTAGGCCCCCGACAAGCTGGACCGATGACCTGGTAAAGGTTGCGGGAGTCCGCTGGATGCGGGTGGCGCAGGACCGATCGCTTTGGCACTCTTTGGGGGAGGCCTATGTCCAGCAGTGGACGTCTTTCGGCTGATATGATGATGATGATGAAGTCAGTTGACACAAGTAGTATGGTTACCAGCAGTACCTACGCGGACCAAGTGCTCAAATTATAATAATTGATGCAATAGAATATAATTAAGTATCGAACAAACCCTTACTGCTTACATAACCAAGGATAGGACAAACGCCCGTCATTATGAAAACTTAACCCTGTTCTGTACAGTAGAGACTTCCTAATGATATTTTTTTTTTTAGAAGTTTACTCAAAATATTATAATTTAATGTACTTCAACACATTTATCAATAAATTACCTATTCTTCTATCATCGCATTAGACACTACTTGATTTCAATGACTTTGTTTACTACTGGCCATTTACAAGTGAAAATTTGGAAAAAATTGTGGTCATTCTTTTCCATTGGCGAAAGTGATTTATCGCCTTAATCATCGTCATTTGAATAATTTGTCACTGGAAACATATAAATTATGGTACCTACTTAAAATAAATTTATAAAACATTACTTTTGTCCTTTGTTTTGTATTGTCACGAATAAACTATTCTTATTCTTATTTAGTAC
Organism: Epinotia ramella; assembly: GCA_947578815.1. Taxonomy (NCBI): domain Eukaryota; kingdom Metazoa; phylum Arthropoda; class Insecta; order Lepidoptera; family Tortricidae; genus Epinotia; species Epinotia ramella. The sequence continues at coordinate 3,772,867 of OX388210.1, forward strand.
CTATTTTTTTTTTATTAATATAAGGAAGTCTCTACTGTACAGAACAGGGTTAAGTTTTCAAAATGACGGGCGTTTGTCCTATCCTTGTACATAACGTACTAGTGGATCTGTGACCTGTAGAAATCGCAATCTAATCGACACAAAAATTACATATGATCCTGGTCGCCAAACTTCACGAGAATTGGTTGAGACATGAGACCTGTAGAGGAGAATAACCGGACAGCGGGACATCTGGACATCCAGACATATGAAAGAAACTCCCAAACTGCAACGGAGGACTTCGTTCAATGTGCTCGCTCGTTCGGTTACCTACCTTTTGTACAGTTATATCAACTACTGATTGAGATAATTCTAATGAACCGTAACATGATTATCTTCATTAGTTAAGGACTACCATCAAGCCAGCTGTATGGTAGGTAGTACCATAATATTGTATTGGTCAAATTTTACTTGGAAGATTTGACCCGAACATTGAATGTTAGTAAAAAAGCTTGTTTTGTAGAACATTTGTTCTTGTTGCTAGTTTGTTACGCTTTGTCAGACAAATATTTCCTACATTTATTAATTTTTAATTGTCTCGGGCAACGAGGCCCATATTTACAAACACCTTACAAATAAAGACTAACATAATATCAATATACAAATCTTAGAAGTATCGCATTAACATGATAACACGTCGACGCGCGGCGCATATTCTGGGTGTCATATAACCGGCCTTGAAATCGCTGGAAAAGATCCTTCAGCCAGAATTCCTCCTTTTATTTCTCTCAATTGACTATGTCAATCCAATAGCGGTGTTCCGCAGCTGTACCTAACCTTATTGATTGATATGTGACGGTCCGGTGTGGAATATACAGAGATGATCCTCCATTTTAGGCAATATACGGTGATTTCTCATATAGTTGTTGTTTTCCTTCGAGTAGGTTCACCTCATGGCGGTTTGAGCTGGTCTTATTGAGGAGTGGCCCGCGATCATTCTTACTTACTGCTGTGGCCCAACGACCCGTAGTGGATCTTGGCCTCCGACACTAAAGACTGGCCTTCCCTGTCCAATGCCGTTTCTGTTCAGTCGACGGCCCGGAGTTCGTTCAAGGCGGACGTCCCGAGTACACTATCCGGACTTCACGATCGCCACCCACACGGACTACGTGCCCGAGCTATCGGAGTCTTGAGGATTTTGTTTCCCCTATGATGTTCTCGAGTGGCGACCACGTATCGGAAGGCGCAGCGTGGGTAGACAAGGTGGACTGATGACCTGGCAAAGGTCGCGGGAGTCCGCTGGATGTGGGTGGTGCAGGACCGGTCATTGTGGCACTTCATAGAATGCCACAATAGTCCCCCATGGGAGACCTATGTCCAGCAGCGGACGTGTTTTGGCTGATATGATGATGATGTTCGGCTCGGACAGATCTTGCACTTCTTGGTTCATAGAAATTCTCCAGGTGCCATCTCCTACAAGAACTTTTTCGGATCGTTCTAATCACGTCTACCCATCAAGCTGGTGGACGAGCGATTCCTTAGGCCATAGCGGCCCCCAATCTGAATAGTTTAGTCACGTACCAGTCTGCCTGGCACTGGCATCATGTCGCCAGCCTCTGCTTGAGTTTGGTAAGGATTTCTTTGACGTCGGGCAAGCAGGCTTTACGGAAGTGACGTCACAATTTTCTTTAATCAAATACGAGTAGCGCCCTTGCGTAGATCTTCATGGGCGTTTTCACTTTTAACTTATTATTACTGATATGATTGATGAAATATGTTTCGTCTTATTAAATGTATCTTTTAGTATGCATTGTAAATGTGAAATACTTATGTATACTTATTTATTAGCATAATATAAAAGTGATAAAGAACCCGCATTCAATCAGTGCGTATTGTACGAACATTATGAGTGTCAAGTTATGCATTTAAAAGACTGAAATATCATAATAAAGTTGAAACTGGATATATTCCTAGTATTTTAAAAGTTTCGGGTGTTGCTTAATGTAATTTTATTTTTGTTTTAATGGCGTTTAATACCTTGAAATGAAATGTTTAATAATCTGCCGCCCTAAGATACTGAAACCCAGATAAAATGAAAGCAGCTTGTGCTAAACACAACAAAGCTTTCAGATACCTTCAGTAATGAAGAACCAACACTACGCCACACCAACCAAGAAGAAACAATAAAACAAATATCGCATTTACACTGCAATTGTATTTTAAGGGCGTGAATTGGAAATTAGTATCGCGTTCTTTGAAACTCCGTCCGATAACATTAGGCAACATTGAGGACTGATTTTCAGATTGTTTATCTGATTTAATCGATAGTATGCTTAAAATTGTCTAGATAGGAAAAATACAAAGTTAGGTCTTTATTTCCCTTTTTTACTTCACCTAAGTACTCAAACAATACATTATTTTACAACACAATCAAGTTTATAGTATGGTATTTTACCTCATCTAAAATCTCACTTAATGAAATACATATGAATAAGACTCCACTGACTTACGTATTTATCGAAATTTGTCCAAAAAGCCATTCCCGAAGAGTGTTGCATCTCTTTTTCTCGTGCGTGGAAGACATAAGCGTGTCTCTCACAAGGGGGCCTGGTTTTCGCGTATCTACTTGAATCAAGGCATCACCTTAATATAATATCACGCGCTCGTTCCAACGCGTTAGCTTGGCAAGTGTGGAAGCGAGTACGATACAGGTAGAACAGTTGCTCTGGATTCTGATTGTTGTGTAAGTAGAAGGTACTAATTTATTTCCTGTGTAAACAAAATTAAGATTCAAATAATTTATTATACAGTTTTGATTTGGGATTTGGGAAATGTGTTATGCAATGTTTAAAATATTACAATAATAATAAATATTAGGGGACAATCTTACACAAATCAACCTAGTCCCATAGTAAGCTCAATAAGGCTTGTGTTATGGGTACTAGACGACGATATATTTAATATATAGAAATACTTAAATACATAGAAAACATCCATGACTCAGAAACAAATATTCATGCTCATCACACAAATATTTGCCCTTGCAGCGTTATGTTTAAATGCTTCACTTTCCAATATATTTGGTTGAAGAAGAATGTATATTTTATTTACATTATTATTTTGCATGGGTCTATCGCGATATTTGGATTTTTATAACAAGATATTTTGCACGTATCGTTTTAAACCCATGAAAAATAATTATATGTAAAGCTTAAAGTGTTATAATGTATCATTTGACGCGTCAAACCTCAATTAAGTGTGGTAAAAGCTATGTATGTATAGGGCGTCTACAGACGTTTGTGCAATGCAACGGTTTATCTAGAAAGGTATCAAATTATGTATGTAATGACTTTCTTTAACTAAAGCAAACCCTAGAAGATAAAAAATAATGTTCGTCATTAGTAAGTTATCACGTTAATTGAATTGTTTGCCATATTTTCCAAAACCTAAAAAGCTTTTAAAAGACTTCTAAGGACTTTTGAAGTGGCATAACAGTTAATTATGCCATAACTTTTATGACATATGAAAACTCCTCATAATTATGTATATGTCGCAGGGAAATGGCCAAAACAGAGATTTGAACAAATCTCTAAGGGATATGATCAAATCACGCAGGATGTTAAAATGGCGAATCCATTTTATCATTTGCCTAGAAAAAATCAGTCATTTGATCAAATGAAACGCGTCAGTGACTTGACGAAATTAACTCGCAGAGTCAACTCGTTTTATCATTTCACTGCGAGTTTGTTTCGTCAAGTCACTGACACGTTTCAGGGATTTCATCAAATCACTAAACAGATCTATTGAAATGAAAAAACGAGTTGCCTTTTTTGGCCGATTTCGTAAATTCACTAAACAGATTCAGAGATTTGATCAAATGCCTGATTTTTTCTAGGCAAATGATAAAATGGATTTGCAATTTTAACATCCTGCGTGATTTGATCATATCCTATAGAGATTTGTTCAAATCTCTGTTTTGGCCATTTCCCTGCGACATACTCGTATATACAGCGAAAACTCTTCGTATGTGATCACCCGTTAGTCCCGATTAGTTTGTCCTGGCGTTTGTGGAATGTGGTTGTTAAACCACATTCCACAAACGCCAGGACAAACTAATCGGGACAATTATCAATTAACTTCGCCTTAAAACTCCAAGCCAGTAGGACCTAAACCCTTAGACATAAGGTTGCGAATCCCTTGGCAGCTTGTGGAAGGTTCGTGGAGGTTTATTTGACTCGTTAGCTCGCTGGAATTGCCTCGCCTCAGTCGAGTTAGCAAGGTTGCTTCGTTCATGGGAAAGGTACTTTTTTAGTGAATTCCCACGTTGCCTGGCTAAGGCGCTTGGGTAAATACAGCGATTTAGGTTAAAGGACAAAACACAAAGTTAAAGGTTATGAAACCACTTTTGGTTGGACTCTTAGGGTACGTTGCACCAAGCCGTCTGTAATTGTAAGCGGTGTTCGCTACAATGTCATTGTATGGAAATTTTGACAAGTTTATATGAAATGACAGCAGCCGGAGCCAGATTTAATATTGATCGACCTGTACCGTAAAATGGTGTGAGTAGGGGCAAAACTGACATTCAAACCTCGATAACATTTTATTTTTACATATGCAAACTGAATGGTGTATATAATAATTGTTCCGGACGTTCGTATTTTAGTTTTTATTTTATTTTGGAACTATCCATTTCATAACTTTGACGATAAACAGGAAATCCCACCTCACCCCTTAGTCCCTCGTAATTGGGGTGAGAAGGGATTCCATACAAAGGTGATTTTGGAAGATTGTTGGATCGATTTTTTTTTATTATGAGTATTACTATAGCTCCATTTTAAATTGAAATACATTATTTTTGTAGCAGTAGCCTTAGCATCCCATTTCACCCCCCTTTCATCCCTTCTCTCCCCATTCATAACCAAACTCTCCCCGCGAACCCTACTCACCCCATTTTACGGTAATCATAAGTTGATGCAACACACCTTAATCCGCATGAAAGGCGTCTCCTCATATGATTTCACGCATCATAACATTTTACATTGAAGTCCTTAACAGGAGCAACTTTTGTTTTACTTAATCTGTTGACCCATTTATGCAGTGGCTAATGTAAATGTTTACTAAGCAGAAACGTTTGCTATCGTTTAAAAAGTATTTGTCACTAGCGGGATTTGAACCCGCAACCCCTGGAAACTGTCCATTACTCTTATCCAACTGAGCTACCGTGGGCTCCGCTAGTGGCGACTAATCTTTCAAGCCCTTCCGTTCTTCTAATTACATGTTAGGGAGGTTCGTAGCGACCTCCACTGCGAAGTCATTACAAGTTCTAAAACGGCACCAACGTCTCAAGTTACATTGCGTTTTACAATTTTTCACTTTGATCGAAATTCAGTGGCTATGTGTTTTTGATATTGGCTCTTATAGGGTTTACTAATGTTTCGGCGAAAATTATTTGGCAAATGTTTAACTCCCAAACTATTTTTCCCATATTTTTATTTGGTCGAAGTTTTATTTCCCAACTCAACGTTTCGCACTGATATCATTTCGCAACAATTGATTTGATAAATTATTACCTGGGATTTTTTTAAGATTAAGTATTATATTATAATATAAGATTTTTTTATGTGTTCGTCAAACGAACGAACTAAGAACTAGAGTGCCATAGTTTTATCTGTGCGGACTGATAATCTCCAGCGAGTCGACGCGTTTTGCTAAATGAGAAAACTGCGAAGTTAAGTTATGCCAACAATTGGTTTGCCAAATGAAAATTCTGCGAAAAGTTGGTTGCCATGTGAAATTCTGCGAAACATATTTCGCCGAAAAGGCAGAACCCCCTCCACTAATCTGTCAGAAATTAAATTGATCTGGGTAATTCTGCTTTAAAGTCTATTTGCGGGTATAATTACCGATAAATGAAGCATATAAACCATTTAATCGGTTCTTCATTTGCAAGGTCATCTCTTAAAACTAGTATTGAAATTAGAGCCTTATTGCTAAGACACACGTTCCAAAATCTGTTACGTGTACTGTGCGGTTGACGTCACTAATAACGTATACAATTTTGCACCTTATTCTATATCAATAAGGTGCAAACTAAATACATATATTTGGCTTTAAAAGCCTCAAGCTCATTACCCTTTGCGCCTCATTTACTATCAAACCCAATCATTCTTCACCCCCTGTTTATTTAAAAGGGGCTTATCTTGTTATAACATCTTTCGCACTTAAGCTCCTCTTGTTCTGATGCGCTCATTGTCCCGTGATCGATTTTAAAACGCCTTTGATGGCCGCTAATGAGAAGCCTAGTCGCTAGTCGTTTATCGTCTGATAAAGTCAATTTGTTTTCTGAAAATTGCTTTGGAAGATTGAGATTAGCTGTGCGACTTATTTTCGTCAAAACTGTAGACAATTTGTCTGTATTTTGTACACAGTGAATTGGATTTGATTATTTTAATTAAGCTTGACTTTACCACTCGATCTTGCCTACGACTTTGTCGACGTATAAGTACCTAAAGAAATAAATAATGATGGTGGGGCAATCTTTTGCAAATCGAACTAGCCCTACAGTTAACTCAATAAGGTTAGTTAACTCTTGTGTTATGAGTACCGAGACGATATATTTAATGGATACAATTAAATACATAGAAAACATCCAAGACTCACAAACAAATAGCACAAACATTTTGTCCTTACCGGGAATCAAACCCAGCTATTCGCTAATTCCCATAAGGGATTGTACTAAAACTAATAGCAAATATGTTATTGGACTTCCCACACATGCAGCATCAATAGGGGTGTAGACACAAACTTAAACAACCAATAATGTTGTATTTTCTCGAAATTGTATCAAAAATATTGTCAAAAGGAGAAAAAAAGTAAAGCCGGGGATTTAATAATTACTAAGTTATGTGGCCAAAGTTTTAAGATGGGTATATTCTGTCCCTTTTCCGCAAAACTCGCGTTCATATGAAACGATTGTCATTTACTATGACGCTCGGGGATCGTGACGTCACGATCCTCGAGCGATTTCTCTGTCTAATAAGCCTTCGTAATTGTTGGATATATCTGAATGGGATCTTCTTTCTTTTGGAGTAATCATATTTTTTGAGTGTACACCCTTATTACCCTACACCCATAGAAACATCCCCTCCCCTTTTCATCACTTTAAGAGGAATCATTAGATGTAATTTATCCGTAAAAAAGTTCTCGTCTGTATACTCCCAGGTTTTTTACTCTTAAAAATGAGTTTTTTTTTTCGAATACGTTCAATAAGTATAATAACTATCTGTATCTACTAAGTACAACTAAACTAACTTAAATATTTTTTTGATATTTTTATGTTTGTAAGTGCTAGGTTGCTGCAAACAATGCAATTAGACCGCAAACATAAGCATATTCTGCAAATCCGTCAACAATAAACGCGAAAATCTAAACAGACCTAGACAGAATATCTTCATACTATTCAGTTTCCAAAATGTTGTTATGATGGGTCTGGAAAGAAGAAACAGTCGAGAACGAAACCTCGATTTTAGCATAAGTTTAGTCGAAACTGTATGTGCCGTATCGTGCTCAGGCGCACTCTACGTCAGCGCGACAGAAATATTAATCTAGACTGAAAAAGGACTGAGATAATGTTCCTTCTTAAAGTGGTTCGACGACCATACAAAACGTTTTTTGACATTCGCAGGCAAACGGCGTGCAAGAAACTTATGTAACTCACTTTCATAAATTGGCTTTCCATTTGCCATTTGGAAAACGATTATTCTCAAATTATACTAGTTTATACAAGTTTATTCTAGGAAATGGGTATAATTTCGCGCAAATGGAAAGCCAATTTATGAAAGATCCTTACATAAGTTTTTTTATATATCACGCCGTTAGCCTGCTTATGTCAAAAGACGTTTTGTATGGTCGTCGAACCACCTTAAGGGATGATTTCCGGGTTAAAATCTAACTCCATACCAAATTTCATCTATATCAGTTCAGCGGCTTTGTGAAGCACTATAAAGGTCCCTACAGACCTTAATCGCTTTCGCTTGCGTCCCTGAATATTAATAGATGGAACGTTGTATGTATGCAAGGGAATGATATTCATTTGGAGAGCACAGTGTAGCTGCGCGCAGTAGGGAGCTTGGTTTTAAATTACACAGACACAGACACAGACACGTTATGGGCGTCGACAAGTGGTGAGCAAAATACATGTAATCGTTAAGTGTAGCCAGGCGATTATTCCGTAAATATAACAGATATCAGAAAACTTTAAACTGATATCGAAAGTACGTTACCCAATGAGTAAAATCACATCAATAACTTTTTGAAAATAAAACTAGTAATATCCAAATTATTAAGTTGAAACGTTCCCTACATTTTATATCTCACTCCTTATGATTTTTTCTTTTGGGGGCTCATAAAAGATTACGTGATCGAAGAGCTACAGAATCGTGTACGCCAAGCCATTGCTTGCTTTTTTTTTTAAACGGTATTGATGTGATTTTACTCATTGGGTAACGTACTTTCGATATCAGTTTAAAGTTTTCTGATATCTGTTATATTTACGGAATAATCGCCTGGCTACACTTAGCTATTACACCCTGTATATGGGGTTTATCTAAGAAAGTACAATTTTTGCTACCGGTAAACATCTATTGTCTACGTGTTTTTTTTACAAAAGGGTATTGACGGATATTTTCAATGCAGTCAGGTCGTCTTCGGCTTCAGAAGGTGTAGCATGGTGGCCATTTTATCAATTATCTTTGGGGATAAGACGTCACTCTCGCACTCGCATACTTGTCAGAATGACGGATGTCTTATATTACACCGCGTTATGTGATAAAATTGCAACCATGCTACACCTTCTGCCCCCGTATCATGGTCGGCCTTATCACACGATAAGTGACCAGATAGAGCGTCCATCACTGGCTGACACCGTCTGATAGAACGAGACGACGCTCCTATCTTTTCACTTGTCGCGTGATAAGGCCGACCATGATACGGGGTCTAAAGACGAAGACAACATGACTGTTTTGAAAATATCAGTCAATAAGCTGCCTTATTTAAAATAAATATACACATATATGTACAGTAGATGTGCACCGGAAGAACAAATTGTATTTTCTTAGATCTCTAGGATAAACTGAATATCTTAAAAGAAAGACAAAGCGATTTTTTGCCTTATACTCACAGTGTTTTCTCATATGTTTTTATCATACGATAAACTTACGACTAGCGATATAAACATGAGCACTGTACGCTTGCAGAAAACTAGGAAAAATTAATAAGTATTGACATGCGATTGTTTGTTTTTTTTTAAGAAATATAACATATTTATTCATTTCAGAACATTTCCATAGTTGTTATGAAAAACTACATAAAAGGTTATATATATAAAAAAAATATTATCTACACAAACACAAACAATAAGAAAATATAAACTCAGGCAATAAAAGAAAACAAGAATAAGATCAAAACTAAAAACTTGGCCCAGATCGGCGCCAGGCGGTAAGGTGCCCAGGAGGCTGGCGGCACGGCATTGCCACGTTGTATAGCAATGCTAATTCTTTCAATTGCAATTCTTTTTTTTTTTATTTAAAAATATGATTGATGGAAGTTGAGATTACCCAGAAAATGCCTATTCAATCTTACCTTGAAGACTTCAAGGTTCTATGATTCCGGAAATACAGACACCGTCGGTAGGGAATTGCAAATTGAGGCAGTGTGATCCAAAAAGGATTTCTTAAATTGCGAGGTATATATTTCTCGCACTGACATATTTTCTGTTTCGAGTTAGTGTAAGGCCTGAGTGGACGCCCCGCTCGGAGCGGGGCGTCGAGCGTCCATATAAATTGCATTTGTTTTATATGGACGCTGCACGCCCCGCTCTGAGCGGGGCGTCCACTCAGGCCTTGCACTTAGGCTGATTGATCGCTAAACTTCTATAAGTTGCACTACCGTGTACTCTAGTACTATGACACTGGTGTTTCGCATTGTATTCTGTAATCTCTGCTTTTGTTCCGCCAACAAACCCGAGCTCGAGTACACGCATTATTCTCGACGGAGACGAGACGACCCGGCTCCGGCACGATTAAGGGATGACTCGTGTTACATCGACAATGGCGAATGAAAACGATTGTATTGAATAACTAAAGTGTAACGCAAACATATACATTAGCTATACAGGGTGAAGTTGATGGATACCAAGAGCAGAACCAAACTAAGGTGGAAATATGTAGACGATGTAGTGCATAACACGCTCGCTGCGATATAACTTCTGAAGACCTATATTACAATCTTTTGTTTAGTTTCACCTGTTTGACGACCGGTTAGTCTAGTGGGTAGTGACGCTGCCTACGAAGCTGAAGGTCCTGGGTTCGAATCCCGGTAAGGGCAAATATTGGACCAGGGACATTGGGACCAGGTCGATTTGTGTAAGATTGTCACCTAATATTTATTATTATTATTTATTTATTACCTGTCCCGTTGCCTGTCTGACTACTGTCTGTCAGTAATCAAATCTTGCAAGTTAAATTTGACCCACTTTCCGGTGACCGATTGAGCTGAAATTTTGGGTATAAGTATAATTTGGATGACAATTCAATATTATGGTACCATCGAGCTGTCCTGATGATGGAGACAGAAGATGGCCATGGGAATTCAGTACTTAACCGACGTAACCCCGTTGAGTTTGGGCGTTTAGAATCGTCTCAATGAGTAGTAGATGATGGTATACAGAAAAGTACAGTCGGCAATAAAAGCTTGTACCAAAAATATCATTTTTGACAGAAGCTTTTTTCACAACTAGCCGGAACCTGGGGCGAGACGTATGCTATGACAACCAACTCGTCTACTAGCGATATTGATAGGTAAGGATCCAAGATGTTACGCAGGGGCGGAGAGTTTAAAGGTCTCCACACACCGGTCGCGCTTGCGGGTCGGGTGCGGGCCCGCGCAAGTTGTAGGTAAAACATTGAAACTAACACTTCAAACACACATCGAACGCGGTCCGAACGCGGGCCCGCGGCGCTAAGTTACAACTCAGGCAGCGCGGCCGCGGGTCGGGCACGGCGCGGGTCGGGCGCGGCGCGGGTCGGGCGATTGATATCTCTCTCACTACCAACGAATTTAATATCTCTATCACTAATTCTATCGCACGCGGCGGGCCCGCGCTACTATGTGATAGAGATTGTGATAGAGATATTAAAGAGACGCCGCCCGCCTGCGGTGTGAATATACCGCTTTAACCGCGCCCGCCCCGCGCCACGCACGATCCGCGTTCGATGTGTGGAGGCCTTAAAGAGGCATATCGGCCTTCTAACGCAACACATGAAAAAAAAACGTTAGTTTTGGTCCCGCATCCGAAGACGATGTCGAACGGGCGTAACGTGGTTGGCATTTTATCACTTATCGTTGGGGGTAAGACATATCCGTCACGTTCTGACACAGTTACGACGTTACGAGTGCGACAGCGACGGACGTCCTATCCATAGCGATAAGTGATATGTGATTCAGGTAAGAGCGAAGTAGAGAAGATAGCACGGAAAGCTGACTGATGAATTAGTAATGAGTGGCTTTGTGAGCTGTAGAGCTCGCGAGCCTGTCTTTATTTCCAAAAATTTTAAAAAAGTGAATCGACAAAAAAGTTATTCATAATACGGACGTAGATACTAAATAAAATAATCAATAATGTCATATTTTCTCGAAAAAAGATTGAAAATGTAGTCAAATGAAGAAAAAGTCAACGCAAGAGAATACATAATCACGAAGTTATAAGTGTCCAAAGTTTTAAGAAACCCTTTTTCGCAAAACGCAACTTCATATGAAACGATGACGCTGGAAGATTGTGACGTCACTAATAGACGGCAATGTGCCGCGCCCCGTCGTGTTCGGCGCCGCCCCCCGGCAGCGTCCCGTAACGTGACGTCACACACTGTTTGCGTTTCGTCTCTCTAACAATCAGTATGAAAACGGTTGTAGCTTTGTAATTCTTTGAGATATCTGAATGTGATTTTCGTCACTATGCATATTTTTTTGCCTTCTTTCTTTTGGAGTATTAATAATTTTCGAGTCTACACCCCTATTAAGTCTCATAGGTATACACAGATATGTATAAGGTCTGTGATTGTCAAAAACTAAGTAAACAAATAACGAACCTGCTCACAAAATTTAGAGAATCGGTTGAGATTTTTTTTCTTTCTATACAACGCCGGTGGCAAACAAGCGTACGGCCCGCCTGATGATAAGCGAACACCACAGTCTATAGACGCATGCATCTCCAAAGGAGTAACATGGGCGTTGCCGACCCTTGATATGTTTGAGGATTCGCCGTGTTGACAGCTGAAGTAACGAATTCCCTCGCTCTCAACACAACGCATCCTCGGGAGCTCTGGCGGCCTTGCTCACCTCCAGGAACACAACACTACTACAGAGCAAGTAGTAGTGTTATTATGGCTGTGGTCTTCTGCAAGGCGGAGGTACTTCCCCAGTTGGGCTGCTCTAAATTCGAGCGGGGTGACATTTCGCTGTGCCCTACCTCACCAATTGCGACCTGTACCTACGTCTAGCACAAGTTGCTGCTCTGTCGCTTCCCGCGCGACTGAGCGTCTCTTATCTCACTCGCACCGTGCAAATTAGAAAGAGGAGGGTAGATCTTTCTCGACTCGCGTCGTGGCGCGGCGTCAGTTGTGCTAGCCCCGCTGTAGAGGAGAATAACGGGACAGTATCTCTAGCATAGAACTTCATTCGCTTCGCTCGCTCGTTCGACTAATAAATAAGCGCAATTACATATAAGTAGTAAAAAAAAACCTGGTAAAGGTTGCGGGAGTCCGCTTGATGCGGGTGGCGCAGGACCGGTCGCTTTGGCACTCTTTGGGGGAGGCCTATGTCCAGCAGTGGACGTCTTTCGGCTGATATGATGATGATGACATATAAGTAGAGGAAGAGGTAGAGAACAACAGACGGTCTCATCGCTTAACTAAGGTTAGCCGAGAAAAGAAAGATCAGACAGTAGGTAGTACAGAAAATATTATGAACCGAATTGTTTTTGTGTTTAAAGCCGATATGGCGCTATTACGGAAGGACAATAGTGTACTATGTGTATTTAATATACCTACCTAAATCTCTGCAAAAAGGTTTGCAGCTTTCCCATACCAACAATAGCACGCAATATGTATATGCAGGCAAATAAAAAAAAATTTATACATGTAGATTGGGATGGGACCTCAGTGAAACTGCCTCGTTGTTTAATATTTATTGTATTTGCCACTCGGAGCTACATAATCACTTTTATACGGTAACCGCCATCTTACTATTTTTATATCTATCTCACTCTTTCTGTCCCTTTCATTCACTTACGTTCCGTTTCCCACATTCGGCCATTCCTGCACTAATGTCTGTTCCACAGACATCCCATCCAAACAGTCATCCTCTATTACTAATCATCATACGCCATCATCATCGTACAGTCCTGAATAAACTAATTAACAATCGTAAACATCTTGTTTTAATTATGCCCTTTGCCTAAAATGATATTAAACAAATGACACTCTATAGTCATATTAACTCTGTAGTTAACAAATTAACACAACTTTAACGTTACACAATTGGAAAGATATATAGGGCATTTAAAGCTTCATTTAAATACTAAGGAGCAAGGCTTAATTGACAACTAAATGGCTTGCACAAAAACTTTAAACTAAAGTAAACTCGTTCATTCAATCATCTGTGTTTTCTCGCCAAGACTAGCCGGAGAGCCAGGGGCCCATCAGCTGACCCTCATACAAACAGTACTCCTGGCGAGAGCAACTTGGGCGCGATGCACGCCGCTAAAGTTTAATATACCCTACGTAACTTAAGGCTACCTACTCACCCCGTTCCTCAAGCTTCCAGAATTATCGCCAGCAAGGATGTGTTTGTGTGAATGAGTACGTGTGTGTTTGTGTACTTGCTGCGAGTCTTCGATGAGGCTGCCGCCATGAGCTAGGGCGGCCGAACCCTCTCCGTTCACCGGGACCCGTCCAGCCAACTCCTTGCAGTCCAAAGCTAATCCCAGACACCATGAACTAGGTAGGTATACCACTTAAGCACCAGAACTCGGCGCCGTTCCGTATGGGCGCTCCGTGCGAGTTAAACCAAAAACAATCGACAAGGTATTATACCGAACCTCCGTACAGCTCGGCGGCCATATCAACTGTGTCCACGCGGCCGCTCGCTCTCTCTCTCGCTCTGGCGGCGTAGGTCTGTCCCACTTACGCAATCCGAATGCGCCCGGGGAGTCACGACGGCCGCGCGTGCGTCTGTTTCACCTTGCCGAATGCTTTCTCTTTCGCACGGCGATATAAATTAAAACCTAACTGTCTATACTAAACAATCTGTAAGCAACATAGTAATATAGTTATAGTCACCTCAACATTATTCCATGTCATCGCCACCTGGCCATCTCTTCATGAAGTCAGCGGAGCTGCTAGTATGGTTGGGTCCTTCTGCGGAGCTGTCAGCCTTCTCCACCTCATAGCGGTCATTCACATTGACTTTAGTAACCTTGTAAGGTCCTAAATACTTCGGCTTTAGTTTCAAACCTGTTCCAAACTGAGTTCTCTTAATAGCTACCAAGTCACCCACCATATACTTCTGGCTCTCCTTTCTACTTTTATTAAAATATTTTCTGTTCTCTTCTTGAACTGCTAACGTCTGTTCTTTAGCCTTCTTGCGTAATTCTTCTCTATCACTGTCATACAGACTGGCAGATTCTTCTTTGAGTAATCTCAAGATCTCAACGTTATCTTTACATCTCATCTTAGCACCTACTAACAGCTTAAAGGGCGTTGTATTAATACTTCTCTGGAATGTGCTGTTTAGCGCTCTCTGCACTCTGCTAACATGCTTATACCACACTCCTGCATTCTCAATACATAGTTTCGTTAACATAGGGATGATTATCTTGTGTACACGCTCAACCTGTCCATTCCCTCTAGGTATTCCGGTGGTGATTTTCACATGCTGAATACCCTCATCGCTACAGTAATCTTCAAAGTCGTGGCTAGTGAACGCAGCACCTCTGTCTGTTATCAATCTTCGTGGATTTCCAAATGTTTGCTGATGTAACCTTAGCTTATTTAGCGTCTCCGCACTTCCGGTACTCTTCTTTGGAAATAACCACACAAACTTCGTAAAAGCGTCAATCATTGTCAGTATGTAATTGTACTGCTTACGGGTTTCCGTTAATGGACCCACATGGTCTATGTGTAAGGTATCCAGCGGAATGCTATTCTTGTCAATGGGATTCAAGAACCCTTCCTGGTTTCCTTCCTTTCTAGTAGCCAATAAGCATGGTATACAGCCAATTATAAATTCGTCTATCTTCTTATCTACGTCTTTTATGTAATAATCCTGTAACATCAACTCCTTCATTTTCCTTCTTGAAAAATGGCCGTTTTAATGTAGTCTCATTAAAATTTCCTTTTCCATATGTTTTGGTATAACCAATAATTTACTAATTCCTTTGTATAAGGCATCTCCGTCCAATGAGTAATCCTTGTATGTCCTCTCCTTCAAAACTTCTTTTATAGCTTTTACACCATCGTCTTGATCCTGTGCCATCTTAACTTGGTCGCGTAGTGACGTCACAGTGGACACATAGGGGTTCCGACTGAGTGCATCGACATGCTGCATCCTCACTCCCGCTCTGTGCTCGGCCTTGTACGTGTACTGGTTCAGGTCAATCACCCATCTTGCCACTTTAGCTGTCAGGTCTTTCTTCATCAGTGTTTGCTGAAACGCTTGACAATCGGTTACTATCTTGAAATGCTTTCCATACAAATAGGGCCGAAACTTCTTAATAGCCTCAATAATCGCTAACGCCTCTAATTCATAACTTGAATAATTACACTGAGTATCGTCATTCTTATGGCTCATATACTGGACTGGATGCAGACCAGTGTTTGGGTGATACTGCATGAGAACAGCTGATATAGCCACGCTCGATGCATCAGTATGCACTTCAATCTTTAAATTAGGATCATATATCTTTAAAACTGGATCCGTTGTTAACTTCTCTTTCAATATATTAAATGCTTGCCTTTGCTCTTCATCAAACACAAAGTGTACATCATTCTTCTGCAAGTCAGTTAAAGGCTTCGCTATGGTAGCATAGCTTTCTATATATTTTCTAAAATATCCCGTCAACCCTAAGAAACTTCTCAGTTGCTTTTTTTTTTTTTTATTTATTTATTTATTCATGAGCAACATACATCGCATTTGAATTAACATTTACACATTGGAATTTCATAGTCATATAAATAGCAATTTACTACAATATTAAAATTAATTATTTTACATGTCAAATTTACTAAGAAATAATGTCATTGCGTTATCTACGAGTATAGGGAATTTAAAAAAGAGATACAAATTATTAAATGTCAAGTCACATTAGAAAATAAATAATGTTAATAATAATGTTAATAATAATGTCAACAGTTCTAAATAATTACCATTTCTATTCCTTAAATTCCTCTATTGAATAAAAACACCTTTTTAGTAAAAAAGTCTTCAACATAGTTTTAAACACATTTACATTTAAAATATCCTTTAATTTAACGGGTAATCTATTGAAGAGTCCTATAGCCTGATAACTAGCAGAGTTCTTAACAATTTTCATTTTGGTTACAATTTTCTGAGGCAAGTCTTTTCTCCGTGTGGCTAACCGCCGTTCCCTGTCTTCTGGGGCTTCTATTTCAAAGATAGACTTTATGAGGTCTACCAGAACAACCAGAATATATAGACTGGGAACAGTGAGAATCTCATATTCCACGAAGTAGTTTTTACAAGACGTTGTCTGTGGGATTCTAGCGATGGCTCTAATGGCCCGTTTTTGTGCGACAAAAGCCGTGTGTATATTGTATTTATAACTGTTTCCCCAAAACTTAATGCTATACCGTAGTTTGGATTCAACTAATGCGTGGTATACCATTCTGAGTTGGGGCAGTTTTATCTCCTCTCTCAGACTTCTGAGCGCATAGCAAGCGGAACTTACAGAGTTAGCTATAGATTGTACTTCGTTCTTCCAATTTATGTTACAGTCGATATGTACTCCTAAAAATTTCACTGTTTCTACTTGATTTATCGCTGTACCGTTTGAAAAAACTCGTAACACGTCTTTATTTTTGGCAGTAGATTTAAAAAGTATAACATTAGTTTTACTGCAGTTTAGTTGCAGATTATTTACACTAAACCACGTGTGAAAACTTATGAGGGCCTCGTTAACTCTGTCGTTAAGTAACGATGTGCTGTCTGCAGATATAATGGCGTTGGTGTCGTCTGCAAAGAGAACCAACCGTGTATTTGTAAACGCAGCCTCCATGTAAGCTAGTAAATCGTTTGTGAAGATAATAAAGAATATGGGGCCCAGTATGGATCCTTGCGGAACTCCTCTGGTTACACTAGCCATCTTGGAGTTATAAACCTTTTCATCGTAGTTTGCCGTGGTTTTCATTTGTACAAACTGCTTCCTATTTGTTAAATATGACTGAATTAGTAACAAGGATTTCCCTCTGACTCCGTAGTGTTCCAACTTTGCGAGTAGAATGTTATGATCGACCTTGTCAAACGCTGAACTGAGATCTAGGAACAAACCAGCGACTTTCTTTTTGTTGTTTAACTGATTGAGTACGTCGTTCATAAGTCTCGAAATCGCTTCGTTTGTTCCCCTGCTCCTTTGGTAGCCGTACTGTCTTGGATTTATTATCCCGTGCAGGTAAAGATGCCTAGTCAGTCTATCTTTAATTAGTCTCTCCAAAATTTTTGACAGCGTCGGCAGGAGAGATATTGGCCTGTAATTTTTTGGATCCGATTTGGAGCCCTTTTTGTGCACAGGTAGGACTTTGGCAATCTTGAGCTGATCTGGAAAGACGCTAGATTCAAAACATTCATTAAAGAGGTAGGCCAATGGCTCAGCAAGTACATCAATATTGTCCTTAATAAGTCCGATAGGTATTTCATCATATCCACTTGATGGTTTTGATTGTAGGTTCTTCACTATGGACCCGACCTCAACGACATTTACTTTTTCAAATTTAATGTCATTCTGCACTCTGGCAACATGAGACTGAAGAAAACTAAGTGCATCGTTACCCTTGTTGCTTATACTATTTGTGTGGGTAAATTTATCCAAAAGAGTGTCACATACATCATTAGGATCGTCAATTATTTTTTTAACTCCATTATCTTGCTCAACTTTTAAAACTTGTATTTCTTTGGACTTATTAGATACCTTATTGCGATGTTTGTTAACTATTTTCCAGATCTCTTTAGACGAGTTTTTTGCTCGACGTATATGGGACTGCACTGCCAATTTCTTTGCGTATCTGATGACACGCCTATAAATGTTTATATACATTTTCCTGTAACCAGTAATTGACTCGTGAATGGAAGCCTTGTGAGTGGTAAGGACACGCTTCATCATACTAGATACCCTTATGCCCTTACTTATCCATTTTACCTTAAAGCCAGTTTTGCTCGGTAATTTTACCCTTTTTTTTATGAAGCACTCTTTGAAAACTTTATTAAATTTCTGAATAAAACTATTTAGGCCTATGTTTACCCATGTTTCAGCCACAATTTTTTTCCGAAAATTTAATTTTCCGCTGTGGGTAATTTTTCTTACTACTTTCCATATAGGTTTGTTTTTGTTGCCAGTTGGTCCAACTTCGTCAACAACAAAACAACCATGTATCCCAGCATGTCCGTCCGCCATACCATTATGGTCGACCAGTGGTGGAGTCACACTGTTTTCTGGCAAATTAGTTATAATGTTGTCTAAGCACGACTCGGAATCATTCCGTATAAAGGTGGTTGTCGAGACAAGATGTCTGAAGTTATATGCCGTCATTAATGATAAGAAGTCATAGGTTTTTTTGTCTTCCTTTAGGAGGTCAACGTTGAAATCTCCACAAATGATACATTTTTTACTAAAAAAGTGTTCTAACAAAAGTTCAAATTGGTTAATAAAACACTCGAAATTAGCAGCAGAAGGACTGCGATAGCAGCAGATGATGTTAACATTAGTATCACAGTCCCTCACCCCACATACCTCAAAAAATTCATCTTTATACATTTTTTTACAGACTACTAAATCCTCGTATTTCTTATTGGCGTGACCTAGAATGAGTGAACCTCCCCGTTTTTTTTTTGACCTTATGTTATAAGACGCCATCGCATACTCGGTAAGACTGAAAACCGGCGCTGAAATTGCATTTAAAAAATGTTCACTATACATACATAGTGCGCTGTTTTAGGGAGTTCATTCAAGTACACCTCAAGGTCGTCTTTTTTATTTGATATACCACATACATTTTGGTAAAAAACACATAACTCTAATTGAGGTTGCCTAATATTATAATTTTCACAATGTAACTCTGATTTGGCCGAGTTTTTGATATTTATGGCCTGGTTCGTAAACTCGCCTTTATTCGTCACGAAAAAACTTTTTTACAGAAGTATCTAGGACATAGTCACTTACATAAAACGATTTGTTTTTACCACCGTTTTCCACGCAACTGTGATAGTAAAACGGCACTTTAATATTCCCAGACACAAGTACGACCGCTTTGGATGCCATATATGGGCTTTTGATAAAGTTTGATGCGTTACTTTCACAATCTAAAGGGGGCGGTAAATCAGTCAAGCCGTGTAATTTGCTCATACAAGATTTCAGATTAACAAAAATACTTGAGAGAGCTTTGTTATTAATTTTTCCAGTAAGTTTTGAGAACATGGTAGTAGAATAACCCGTAGCTGGTTCTGGAAACTTCATGACCGCGTCAATGTTCTCTGTGGTTGGTCGCACTTCACCATCTTTGATAGCATGACCCAAATACTCGATCTCCGTTTGCAACAGTTTGACTTTCTTCCAATTAATCACCAATCCGTACTCCTCTGCTACTGCTAGCACCTGCTTCAGTCGTTGCAATGCTTGTTTCTCGTCTTCGGCTGGAATGATTATGTCATCAATAAAGATCATTATTATTTTCTGAGCCAACAGCTCGCTAAACACTATGTTCACAAACCTCGTGAATGCCTTCGGACTGACCGAGAGTCCAAAAGGGGCTCGGAGGAACTCCCATTGACCATGATGCGACACAAACGATGTGTATGGGATAGATTCCTCGCTAACCTTTAAATGAAAGAACCCATTTTTCAAATCTAACACACTAAAAACCTTAGCCCATGAAAGCCGGTCAATCAGGTCATCGATGATGGGTAATGGATACTCATCCTTCACCATTTTGGCATTAATCTGCCGGTAATCTACACAGACTCGAGTTGAACCATCTTTTTTCTTGACTAACACAAGAGGGCTTGCATATTCAGAAAAACTTACCCTGACTATCCCATCTTTTAGCCATTCTTCAACTTGTGCTTCTACAATACCCTGTTCTGTGTAAGACAGCCGCCGTGGTCGTTGTGCTACAGGCACATCATCCTTCAATACAATCTTGAGCTGTAAAGGTTGCTTGAACCGTATGATAACTCTCCACACTACGACGTACCTCGTCTTTAATTAATGGATCCTTGATATGCTCCACCAGAGATTCTGCCTCACCTGTAAAGCAATTCACATTATTCAACCACTCACTCTCATCCTTAAATATGTTCACACATCCGTCACTCATAAAAACTGTCACCCCTTTCAAAAACTCATGATCTATAATTATATCGTAAGGCATACAGTCTCTAGGTATTATGTGAAACGTAACACATTCGTAACATTGTCCATCTACCGTAATTTCCGTCGTAACTTTGCCCAAAGATCGCACTTGTGAGTGTCCAAGTCCTGTTAATGTCAGCTTGCCGCCGACATGACACTTTTCACCAAATATTTCGTCGTACAACTCTGCAGCCAAGAGATTTACGTCACTGCCAGAGTCTATCAACGCGTTATAGCGGTAATCTTGCGCTATGGTCACTACTTTCACTGGTTTTTCGTCTTTTCTACTGCATTGAAACTTCCTCGAGTCTTTGTTTACAATCTGCATAACCTGTGAATTTTCCAAACACGAAGTTGATGATTTGTTGACAATGTCACCAATATGGCCACTCGTACGATCGTTCTGATTGGCCGCTTCCGATGTCCCGAACATAGCCGTGCGCTGCTTTGCCGACGGAGTAGCGCCGTGGCCGCCTACCGCACGAAGTTGAGACGCACCAACCGCAGACTGCTTTACCGACGCGTACCGGTCGAACTTCGCACTGCTATTATTTTGATTCGCAGGGCACCGAATTCCAATATGACCATAATCATTACATCTGAAGCACTTTATGCCATTAGGACAATGCGAAGATACATGACTTCTGTCTCCGCAATTGTAGCAACGCCGAGATGATTAGCTTTTCTTTCTTACAGCTGTCTCGACCCGTACTTCTCTTTTCATGTCATCAGTCTTCATCTTCTCGTAAATAGCCAATTTCTCTTTAAGCACACCATACGTAGTTACGCAAGCAAAATCATCTTATTCACTTGCAAACCTTCAATACCGTCGATTATATATTGTATAGCTACGTAATCGGGAAACTTCGCCCTTTTACCCAATTCTTTCATACGCAACATATAACTACATATAGCAACTTTCATCTTTAGACTTCTTTGTCGCTGCCATTTACTCGTGCATTTCCTTACAATTAACAGCATCTGGAAACTCCTTCTGTAGCGCATGTTTGAGCTCTTCGTAAGTCTTAAAGACTTTTGCAGACTTCAGCCATAGGCCTCCTGCGCCGCACAAGGATCTGCGCGCAATCACCATTTTTTGTTGAGGAGTCCAACCAAACACATCCGCGTTATCCTCGATGTCTTGAGACCACTTTGTCGATGTGTATGTCTTGTCTTCGCCGTCGAACTGAGAGATACCGCCGTCGAAGAATACGTTTGCTGCCGCCAGAAAACTTGAGCCTCCATTCTTGTTACCGCCGTCCGAACTCGTAGACGAATCAGGCATGTCGTCGTCGTCGCTACCGTCGTCGTTGTCGTCGTGAAATCGTAGAAATCGTAGAAATCTCCTTAAAAGATCCGTCGTGTCGTCTTGAAAAAATGCGTCGTCGTCGTTTGTTCGTCTTCAACATTTCCGATCGTCCTCTGTCATGTCATGGGACGCTATGCCGTCCGCCTCATCGAGAATCTTCTTTCACGTCGTAATCGTCGTATTTGCCGTCTTCTTTCACTCTTAGGACATCCCGGACGAGCCCCCAAAAATGTAGATTGGGATGGGACCTCAGTGAAACTGCCTCGTTGTTTAACAATTATTTATTGTATTTACCACAGTAAACATAAACATAATCACTTTTATACGGTAACCGCCATCTTACTATTTTTATATCTATCTCACTCTTTCTGTCCCTTTCACTCACTTACGTTCCGTTTCCCACATACATGTGCACATACGGCTGTGTTTGGCGAAAAATTATGATAAAAATTTTCAGGCGGTTGATCACATACGCTGTTTTAATGGGTTTTATCTAAAAAATACTTTTGTTTTGGAAAATGTTATAACTATATTATGCTGCGACTTGGACACAATTTTTAAGACACATAAAAAAGCTTGTCGCATATCAGTTTTGTGTTTGTTTCACGATTTTTTCCTACATACAAGGACACAACTGCAACTACTTAATTTTGCTTTCGTACAATAAGGACGGACATGCACGTCAAGCTTGGTAAAACACAGCCGGATGTATGCGTCTCACGATTTTCTAAAACAATGCATGAAATTGAAAAATATACTTCGTATTTAGTTAAAAAGTGCTCATAAATAATTACACACACAAAATTATATGACACTCCATTGAAACACAAAAAAGTTATCAACACAATTCATTCACGAAATCTTTAAAACCGTCTCCTGGAAAGTAGACCTATTGCAGATGTGGCTTTATTGTACCAAGGGTACGTATTATCAATTAGGTAGGTACTCATTAAGTAAAATATATTTCTTTTGAGTAAATAAATGTCTTGAACCAGAAAAATTACTAGCCGTTTTTATCTCCGCTGGGGATTTTACCACAGATACTCGTATATATTCCGGATAAGAAACGGAGATATTTGTAATTGTATGTTTTCACGTAATATCTTTTGTATGCAATAACCAGGGGACGCATACCAGGAAATATGTTTACAAATTGCAGTTCGGTAATAACGTGCCGTTCTGTATAACTTGTACATATTTTGTATGTAAATATCATACTATATATTCTGTTCTTTACGCAGGCCTATTTGATTTATGTGTGTAACATTTTTTTTACAACTATACAACTGAAGCATAAATGATTGGTAAAACAACTATTTCTATTAATGGCACTGTAAAAGTGACTACATAATGCTTACTTGTCCTTAATGACATGCCTACCCCTATGAGGAAAAATTTTTTTTTTGCTATCTGCTAGTCGATTATAGTGAGATTTTTTTAAAATCAAGATTTCCACTTGAAGCTTATCTGCACGATGAATGGCATTGTTATCCTTTGTGAACCAAACCGCTAATTGCCTGCAGAAAATGAAATGCAGTAATGATAAAACCGTAAAAATATTAATTACAACCTTATGGTCTTAAGAATAAGCGTCAAATTGGCATAAGACACATTTCACATATAACCTTTTAGAATTGAAACATGATAAGGACCACCTGGCCTAGTGCTTTACAAGTGTTCGTTAGAGGGTGGTATTTATTTATATTTAAATTATTTTTGTTCTTGTTCAGTATAAGTAGCTTGCAATAAAATAAAAATCACTATTATTTTTTTAATAATTTATTTGCTTGTATAAAGTTTACATTGGGTATCAATAATAAAAAATTAAAGTATTTTATTGGATAGGTATACGCTTAACTTAATAATAATTTACATCTACAGATAATCATTATAAAACACGTGGTAATAATATGTATAAGAATATGCAACTTATATAAAAATTAAACTTAGGTATAAACTTATATGTAAATATGTATGAAACTATAACTAATTAACTAAACCTACGTATAACTGATTAGTTACGACTCATCCGAACTTATTTCTGAATCATCGTCGCTCCCTGAGACCTCTATTATAACGGCTGGGTGGCTATAATTTCGGGCCATTGATTTTTCTATTTTCTGAACATGCAGACAACAGTTTTTCCAGTGTTCATGTGTTAAATCTATTGATCTCCTTATAATTTGAAGCACGCCTTCACTAAACTTCGGATTGTTGTTATCCTTTCGTACGTTTCTTTTTAAGCTACTCCACATTAGTTCTATAGGATTTAAATTGCAATAGTATGGCGGTAATCTTAGAACTTCGCAATTCTTGAGTTTTGCTGTTTCATCTACATAATACTTTTTGGCAAATGAATGTTTTTTTAATATCTTCAACAGATCGTCTTTTTTTGCCGTGGCCGGATAATTAATATTGTTTTTCTTTAAAAACTCCTGTATTTCTCCTTTTCTTGTTTGTGTGCAAGGTATTAATTCTGTCTGGCGTGAATGATATGAAGCATTGTCCATTACGATAACACTTTCTTCTGGTATGTTTGGTAACAGTTGGTCTTTGAACCATGTCTCAAAAAGTGATGCGTTCATGTCCTGATGGTAATCGGCACTGCAGTTGGCGATATTTTTTGCAGACAGCATTAAAGCTCCGTTCACCCATCCATTTTCACATCCTGCGTGTAATATTATTATCCTTTTTCCTCGTGATGCAGGTACATCCAGTGCACACGTGTTGCCATCTCTTT
This sequence comes from Epinotia ramella, assembly GCA_947578815.1. NCBI lineage: Eukaryota > Metazoa > Arthropoda > Insecta > Lepidoptera > Tortricidae > Epinotia > Epinotia ramella. The sequence continues at coordinate 3,797,587 of OX388210.1, forward strand.
GCCAGCCTCTGTTGGAGACGTCATGCGTATCGTACCAAGTTTCATCTAAGTAGATAATCTGCTTTCCATTCTCACGATGTTTTTCAATTTGCTTCAAATATTTGTCACGAAGGTCAATCAACCTCTGTGAATCCATTATCACTTTCCTTTGATTTAATGTTTTGTACTCGAACCCCATGTTTTTCAGTACATGTAAGAAGTACGACAAGCTATATGGAAAAACGGCACCGTCCTTTGTTAATTCCTTATAAATCAAGCCGACGGTAGGGGATACGTTTTGCCTATAGAAGTTATCAACAGTTCTAGAAATAAAATCCTCTGTGAAATTGTCGATTCTTGCGAACTTTTTTTTATTCCGGGTCAGTTCTGTTGGCCGTCCTTTTTTCACAAGTCTTCCGACGGTGTTTTCAGAAGCGTTTGTCAATTTTGATGTGCGTCTAATAGCCCCATGAGGACCTATTTCACTTAAAATCACTTTGTAGACATGTAAAACAACTTCTTGAGCAGCCGGGTGCAAATGCTTCTTCGGTAATGGTGTATGTTCACCGACACAGATAGCACTGATGGGGTTGTTGGAAGGGGCTTCCGATGAAGCTCCAGCTTCACTCACCCAAGGGCGAAACATAGTAACTATCACTTACTATTTTCGCTTAATCAAAGTCCAAATACGTAGCCGTGGTCGAGTTCGTACACTTTATCACAACACAAAGTCCCAATCGGTAAGCAATCAAAATCCAAAATGCAGGCCAGTTGTCAATTGTATAAAATATCGTGAATAGGGTACAGTGAAGCTAACGATGCCGGTACTTGGTAGCGACTGAAGCACAATATCCTCAAATTGATAAGAAATCTATCCCCACTTAAATACCCACGTAGCTCTTAGGTTGCAAAAATTAACACGAGTTACAAAAATCTAATCATCCTTTAACTAGACACCTGGGTGACCACAGTTCTTAATTTCAAAAGGTTATATGTTGAGTGCAAGCTGTGATAATTTGAACCTTATTACCTAAGGAATACTGTTGTTATTCATAAAACATCTTTTGTTGTTTATGGTCTTTATCTCGTACGTAGGTAATTAGCGGTTGGGTTCACAAAGGATAACAATACCATTCAACGTGCAGATAAGCTTCAAGTGGAAATCTTGATTTTAAAAAAATCTCACTATACCTACATAATGTTTAGGTTCTTTATAGGATGTATCAAAAATGGGATGTGAACCGAGCAAGGACGCTAGCGCACTCTCAAGACAGCTCATCCTCGGGAGCTCTGGCGACCTTACTGACCATCAGGAACACAGTACCACATACCATCAAAGTAGTGGTGCTATTATAGTCCAGGCAATGAACTGACAACTTGTATGGAAAAAATGACAATTTTGGAAATAATTTATAATGGCTTATCTTTTATGTATAACGGATATATTATCAATTAAATAGTTACCCAGCGACAAAATCCGGCAAAATTTCAGACATCGAAAAAATGATATGTTAACTGGCTTCTAAAAAGTCAGTAAAAATATTAATAAATGTTTTTGTCTTTATTTTGGTTCATTTGTGTTATAGTGGGCCTTTATATGTCGCTTCGACCAGCAAGTGATTTATTGTGGCAGCACTTTGTTTTAGATTTCACCGTTAAGACCCGTTGCCTCTAAGAAATTCCAGATTCTTTGGGTGGTGATATGTTGTACCTCTTCTGGGTGCACGATGTGCCGCCCTAGATAGATACTTCTTTTGTGCACGAGTGGTCCGCAGGAGCAGAGAATGTGCATTGCTGTTTCCTTTGTCTCCTGGCAGAACCTGCAAGTTGCGTCCTGTGTCATACCCATTTGAAACAGGTGCTTGTTTAATTTGCAATGTCCTGTCAGAATTCTTGTCACTGCGCAGGTTTTGTGTCTTCTGAGTTGTAATATGTTGGTTCATTTACTTTATAATATTCAAGATAAATCGTACAAAAAAAGATAATGCATGCTTCATTTAAATGTACATAATTACTTCCGGTTGGAAAGTTTGTCGGAATCTTGACTAAATCATCTTAGAATAACATTTTCAAATTAAATCAACAAACTAAACGCTATTATAAATTAATGTTTTTCAAAACCGTATTTTGCCTGGAGTATTATGGCTGCGGTCTACTGTAAGGAGGTACTTCCCCAGTTGGGCTGCTCCTAATTAGAGATGTCATTCCGCTGTGCCCTCTCTTCAGAAGATAAATAAATAAATAAAAATATTAGGGGACAATCTTACACAAATCGACCTAGTCCCATAGTAAGCTCATTATTTGTTTTGTCCAAAGTTTCGTCTAATTGGCAGAGAGGACGTGAATTTAGGCATGCCTCAACTTGTGCCAGCAACGTTGACATTTCCTCATATGTCAACTTTGTAGTACTGTTAACTCTCACTAGATGGCGTTTTGCGGAGCGGACGCCGCTCTCCCATAAGCCTCCAAAGTTGGGTGATTTTGGGGGCACAAAATGCCATGTCGTACCATCATTGGCTAAGAGCTCAGCTATCTCTTTTGCAACGCTATTAGTGCTCTTGGACCACATTTGTCTTAACTCTTTATCTCCTCCGACGAGATTTGTACCATTATCGCTCCAAATTTGCGCGCAGTGTCCTCTTCTCGCGACAAACCTTCTAAATGCCGCTATGAATGCTTGAGCGGTAAGATCAGTCACTGCTTCCAGGTGGATTGCTCGAGTGCACATGCAGACAAACAGACAGATATAGCCCTTTGTGGATTTGTGACCCCTACCCTTGGAGGTTCTTAAATACACCGGGCCAGCAAAATCAACTCCACTGTGGAAGAAGGCGCGATGCTGAGTGACCCTCGAACTGGGTAACTGGCCCATTAGTTGCTGCTTTGTTAGTGCATTATTCTTTACGCACACAATACACTTTCGACTGAAATCTCTAACTGCTGATTTCAGACCTATTACCCAGTACTTAGTCCGGATGTACGTCATTGCCTGCTGGACCGTACCATGTAAGGTTTTTGTGTGTGCATCTGCTATTATTAATTTTGTAACATGCTGCTTGCTTGGGATGATGATCGGGTGTTTAGCGTTATCAGGCAAGTTCGCTTTACTTAATCGCCCTCCAACTCTCAGCAAATTGTTATCATCCAAGTAAGGTGTAAGTTTGATTAAAGAACTTTTGTTTCTAACTTTACCTTTCTTCTTCAGATCTTCAAATTCTTGCCCATATATTAATTTCTGATAGTATCTCACACAGCTGGCTTCAACATCATTCAATTCAGCAGCGCTTAAGATATCGTATCTTTTGTTTTTGTAATCTAAAAATCTCTTACATTGAGCTATTACTCTTTTCATCCTGAGCATTGATGAAAATCTCTCCCAAATGGGAGTGTCTTGTATCAGAGTGTGAAACGACTTCTTGCTCTCTAATTCTGTGCTTGGGATTGATGTGGGTCTTAGAATATCAGTGTCCTGGGTCTTCAACCATGCAGGTCCAGTCCACCAAAGTTCATTATTGGTCAGATCACTTGCCTTAACGCCTCTTGAGGCGAGATCAGCAGGGTTATCAGCAGACAGGACGTGTCTCCACCTGTCGTTATCTATATTCTGGATAATCTCGGACACTCTATTACCAACAAATAGTTGCCAGCGGCTTGGTCGTGACTGCAACCATGACAGAACCACCATTGAATCTGTCCAAGCGTAGATTCGGTCCATGGGTATGTTCAACAATTCGGAGATATCATGCAACAGCTTTGCCAATAAAGCTGCAGCGACCAGTTCCAGCCGTGGAACAGTTAATTGTTTCAGAGGGGCTACCTTTGTTTTTGAGGCTAATATGGTGACGTGGACCACGTCGTGCTCGTCTACAACTCTTACATAAACCACGGCTGCAAGAGCAAGAGTTGAAGCGTCCGAGAACCCGTGGAGCTGCACTTCTTTGCAGCGAGATGACATCTTTATCCAACGTGGGATTTCAACTATTTGCAACTCGTGAAGTTCATCTCGGAAGTTCATCCACTCATCAACTAGCTCGGAGGGTAACTCGTCATCCCACTCCAGACAACAGAGCCATAATTTCTGGATCATAATTTTGGCAGTTATCACAACAGGTGAGAGCCACCCAAAAGGATCAAACAGACTAGCGACATCAGATAATATCACTCTTTTGGTTACAGGTATCCTGCTAGCTGGTAAGTTGACTGAAACTTTGAAGGTATCATGTTTTCTATCCCAGGTAAGTCCTAATATTTTTATAACTTTATCTAATTTAATCTCTTTCTTATCTTTTACAGGTTCCGGAATCTTCGTGTAGTCAGCCATATCATTGAGGAGTTCCTCGGAGTTGCTAGACCATTTCTGCATCTGGAAACCCCCAGCCTTCAACAGTTTGTCAATCTCTTTACAGGTAGCCTTCATTTCATTGAGATCATCATGACCTGTCATGAGGTCATCCATATAAAAAGAGTTTCTAACTACCGCCGCTCCTCGAGGGTAGTTTTCTTGTTCATCATCAGCCAAGCGTTGAAGAGTTCGTACAGCAAGATGAGGAGCAGCTGATGTCCCGAAAGTTACGGTAAGCAGCTTATAACTCTCAATTCTTTCAGATGTGTCATCACGCCACACTATGCGATGCAAATCTGTGTGTTTGTCGTTCATTCTCACTTGACGATACATTTTTATTATATCGCCAACAACACAGATTTTGTGAGATCTCCATCTAAATATCAGACTTCGCAGATCTGGTTGAATGGTGGGACCCACCATCATACTGTCGTTTAATGAGCATCCGTTGGACCCCTGAGAAGAGGCGTCGTATACAACTCTTACCCTGGACGTCTCTTTATCCTGTCGGACTATTGGGTGATGAGCGAGATAGACTGCATTACTTTCACTGTCTGTTTCAACCTTCTTCATGTGACCTAGCTGTAAGTACTCGTGTATAACTCTTGTGTATTCAGTTTTTAACTGCTCATTTCTGGCGAACCTCCTTTCCAGTTGCTCCAGTCTAGTTACCGCTTGATGCTTTGTGTTTCCGAATGACTTTACGGTGTCTGCTATATTTGTCTTTAAGGGAAGCTGTACCACATACCTGCCGTCTTCGTCTCTCATTGTTGTTTGCTGATATATTTCTTCGCATTTTGTTTCTTCCTTGGTCCACATGCTCTGCTTGGTGTATAGTTCTGTTTCCACTTCCCAGAACCTTTTCAGGAGATTATTGTCCTCTTCTATTTGTCGGGTAACATGCAGACTAGTAATATGCTGTGAAACAGTAAATGACTGATTAGTACCTCCCGACAAAATCCAACCCAGGTGTGTTTTTTGTGCAACAATGTTGCCTGGTCCTCTCATTAAACCTGCGTCTATGATTTCGCCAAAAATGTCCGCTCCGAGGAGTATATCAATCCTCCCTGGAATGCTAAAGGTAGGGTCAGCTAAATTTATTTCGTTGACCTGAGGCCAAACAAAACCTCTTATTTCCCTAGCTGGCAGCCGACGGGTTAACGACTTCAATACATAAGCATTAACATTAATAGAGAAGGAAGTATCGTACCTTGACTTAATTTGTAAATTTACCAAATGCTTTATGCACATCTGATTGTCCTCACCAACACCAGAGACTACTCCGCTGACTTTAGTTTTCCTTAAACCCAACAACTCGACCGCCCTTGCGGTCACGAAGGAAGCCTCTGAACTCTGGTCCAGGAGAGCGCGCAGCACGTGGGACTGTCCTGACTCTGATGTGACCTGCACCAGTGCTGTCGCCAACAAGATGTCTCGACCAGGTTGTAATACTTGTGGGACACTCGACGTGTGCGCCGCTACTAATGTTTGTGTTTTATCTTGGTTGTTGTTATTTGTTTCTCCAAACGTGTGCGTTTCTTCACTTGCTTGTTTCTTATCTCGGTGTAATAACGAGTGATGCTTCTTTTTACAAATCTGGCAAGTTGTTCTTTGTTTACACTTAAATACAGTGTGGTTCGGTATCAGGCAATTAAAACAGAGATTATTTTTCTGAACGAAGCTGGACCTATCTTCTATGGATAGCTTGGAAAACTGTTTACACTGATAGATATAATGATCTTCATTGCAAAAGGTGCACTTCAATTCTTTCGGTGCGGTGACATGAAACATCTTAGTTTTAACAGGCTTGTAGCTTTTGTTTGCAGGTTCCACCATTTCCAACGTACGAAATCTGTTTTCCAAGAACGACTTTAATCTGTCAAAACTAGGTAAGTCGTCCGTCTCATCTCTGCTAATCAATTCTTCCCACTCTCTATGGGTACTCGAGTCCAGTTTTGACACCACTGAGTAGTTCACAATTGCGTCCCAGTGATTCGTAGGTAATCCCAAATGTTTTAATGCGCTCATACATTCTACTGAAGTGTCCAATAGCTGCCGTAAGGCGGTAGCGGATTCCTGAGATACCGATTTCTGTGTAAAGAATTTCTTAAAAACAAAGTTTGCTATGTATCTCTTATTAGAATATCGTTTTCTTAGCAACGACCAAGCTTCTGTATAATTTTCAGCTGTGATTGAAAATTGACGCAATAATGCTTCTGCCTCTCCAACTAAACTGCCTTTCAAATAGTGTAGCTTTTGAACATCTTGTAAGGATTCATTGTTATGCACTAATGCCACATATAAATCATGGAATGACTGCCATTCCGTGTAGTTGCCGTTAAAAGATTGAAGTGAAATGCGTGGCAATTTTACTTCACCACTGGATGTGCTTGGAGTAGATATTTGTCGAGACTCACATTTCATCGGAACCAAACTTTCTAACTTGGATATCATTTCGCCTTTGTACGTGTAATAAGCTTCTTCAAATTCTTCAAAAATGCTGTCGGCAAAATAGTTATTTGCTTGACGCTGATCCATTGGCACCAATATAATTAACTTTTCGTGTACGCCCGAAAACTCCTTCCAGTACATTTCCAGTGTATCTATTCTGCCCTTTAGATAACCAGCCGTAACTCTCTCTTTAGGTGATTTTTTGTAGTTAACATACGCTTTTTTCACCTTGTCTAATTTATCGGCTTGAATCAGTATACTTCTTTCTATTTGATCCATTGTAATAGCAGAATAGTGTAGATTCTATTAGACTAGTACGTCCCTGTAGGAAAGTTCCACGTCTTTGTAAACTTTTTACGCGTAGGGTACACGCGCCACACGAAAATGTCCAATAACGGCTATAAACCAACGCCTCACTATGTAATGTGTGTACTGTCTACGTATAAGCAACACGAACGTTATGATTGCACGATACACCTTGTCCTTTTGTCCGATAATCACTCGTAATAAATTGCGAAACTGTTTTTGTAAAAAACACTAAATTGTCTTGATCCTTAAAGTTCTTTTGCCACAATTAACACTCGTTACACTATTGTTCAATGTTTTTAACACATTTCAACATGTATTTAACGTTATTTCACCGAAATTACACCGATTTTGTCTAGAACCAATTATTTTTGCGAGTCACTGTCAATCATCCTGGTTCGGTGGACCATGTTCTTTCCGCAATAAGGTTCATTTTTGATTGCAGGTGATTTTTAAAGCAAACGCGTCTGGATTCTATACTTGATTTATTAAGACTAAACTTGTGGGTAAAAATGCATTACAGCTACGTAGGAATAGCATAGGGTCGAAAATTGACAAAACAATGGGTACTAGACGACGATATATATAATAGATATAAATACTTACATAGAAAACTTCCATGACTCAGAAACAAATATTCATGCTCATCCATCACACAAATATTTGCCCTTAACGGGATTCGAACCCAGGACCTTCAGCTTCGTAGGCAGCGTCACTACCCACTAGGCTAACCGGTCGGTATATATTTCAGATGTGCTTGTACATGTCCTTGTAAGTATGTGTGTTGTGTTTTTATATGGCAAAATGACAGACTCGTTTTTCCTAATGCGAACTGCTAAGGAATGGAATTCGCTTCCTTTATCTATAACTATTTCCTGAGAACTACGATTAGGTACCTTCAAATACCGAAAAATGGGGTGAGTAGGGTTCGCGGGGAGAGTTGGGTTATGAATGGGGAGAGAAGGGATGAAAGGGGGTGAGATGGGATTATAAGGCTACTGCTACAAAAATAATGAATTCCAATTTAAAATGGAGCTATAGTAATACTCATTATAAAAAAACGATCCAACAATCTTCCAAAATCACCTTTGTATGAAAACCCATCTCACCCCAATTACGAGGGACTACGGGGGGGGAGGGGGTGAGACTATAGGAACAATTACTGGACAGACTTAAAAAAAAAACGCTACCCCTTAGGTCGAGCAAGGCCAGACACTTTGTGACCCAGTATGACAATAAATGCCAATAAGAAACTAGGTCTTAAAACGGAACAAAACGTGTCACGGAGCTCCCGAACCGGGTATCACCGGTCTAAAGCAGTTCCAACCGGTTCCCAGGGGAAATACCGCGGAATGACCGCGCAGGATTAATGGTCCGACCGGGACATGTTCTAGTGCCTCTATGTTACTTGACGTATCTGAATTGAAATCGGTTGGAGGTCTAAGGTCTACGAAAACTAGTGCTCACGCAAGCAAAAGGTGACCAGGGCTCCTTTAGGGTACAAAAGGAAAACAGACTAGAATGACGATCATCCGAATTGAGATCGGGTTTTTTCTTGAGGCCCGTTGAATATTGGTTTCAACGAATACGAACATTCAGCCGAAAAATAGGCCGCCTAATAGCTTTTGTAGAAACGAATATTTGACCGAATACGACCATTCAAATGAATGCAATGATCAAAAGATTACTTAACAACTAAATATTTATTTTCCGTGTTCTGGCTTCCATCCACTAGACCTCTGCGAGGTAGCAGAGCGGTGTGCGAGAAAAAAAAACAATAGAATTACTTTGCCGCACATTGCTTTCAAGTAATGGTCTTCGTTAAGTATCCTCGTCACTTGCCGCCTAAGAATTGCACGACGAATTGTCATTGTCAGGTGACAATTGTCAAGCTGCATAGCAACTTAACAAATATAAAACCGATCCGAACGCATTACATTAAGTTAAATACAGGCCTAGAACCGCTATAACACCTGGTTCCTCCCCAAATTGAGGGATTCCTACCATGTAGGTACCTACCGCCATATCTAGTTTTACGACAAGCCTTTCATAGGCTTTGATTTTGCAATAAATAATTTCGTTGATATTCTACTTTTAGGGAGGCGATGGCTGAGATACGCGTCATACTCGTGAACGGGTGCTGTTTGTGGAGTCCGGTCATTTCATGTTTGCAAGGACGACCAGCATAACTTCATTCCACTGTTCTGCGGAATTGGTATGAGAGATTTCACTCTGTCTTCACTTGATTGTATTATTTTATTACTTAGTTTTTGACACAGAGACCTTATACATCTCTGAGATTGAATTATATTTATTTTAATTTTGACACTTGAAGATTGAGACCTGTGTAGTGTCCCACTGCAGAGCAGCTGGACAAAGGCCTCCCCCTCCGTTCCCAGTGACCTCGATTTCTGACATGTTAACTCCGATCTAGTTAATTCTATTATGAATGAAGTACTCATACTATTTAGTGTCTATAGGTAGACATTTTGACTTGTAAAAGTGCCCTTGTGGCCTATTTGCTGAATAAATATTTTGATCTATTAATAGATGAGTGCGTCCTATTCTTGTGGGTTCGTGTTCCTAGATGTTGGCATGAAAGTCAAAGCTCCAGAGGTTGCACAGTGATGTGACGGCGATTTGCCAACCTTTTATTGGTTTGAGGATTTCTTGTGTCGACAGCCAGAGACAAGATACAGATCCTTCACTCTAAACATAACGCATGCTATGGAGCTCTGGCGACCATATTCACCACAAGGGACAGGAACACAACACCACAGTATACCTACAGAGCGAGGAGTGGTGTTGTTATGGTTGCGGTCTTCTTTAAGCTATACATCCAGTTGGGCACGACATTCCACTTTGCGCTACCTTACCCCGTTCACACGGAGACATCCGATTCTTTGCGGGAATTGTTTGTGTAGGATCCGATTTAGTGGCAGTAGTATTTTAATCCACGCGTTCACACAAGCATGCGGTTGCAGTATCCGATAATAAAAAAAAGGTTTTACCTCTCACCTCATATATGCCGTAAAACAACTCAAATCATAGTTTTCATTCACCATGTAGTACAGCAGGCGCCACAAAGTGAAGAAGTAGTATCCAATCCCAAATATATAGGTAATCGAACGAGCGAGCGAAGCGAATGAAGTTCCCAGTTTCAGCTAGGGCGAAAATGCATTCGTATCTCCAGCTGTCCAGCTGTTCTCCTCTACAGACCCCAAATCACGCGATAAGTGACAAGATAGGAGCGTCGTCTCGTTCTATCGAATGGTGTCGGCCAGTGACGGACGCTCTATCCTGTCACGTATTGCATGTGTGATAAGCCCGACCATGATACGGGGTCAGGTCGCATTTCTCAACTGATTATCGTGAAAATTTGTCGATAATTATATGGAACGGAACCCGTCCGCGACGTTGACTGCGTGGAGCTGGAACAAAAATATTTTATTCCAGGCTATAAACTATCTTCGTGCAAAATTTCATCCAAATCGGTTGAGCCGTTTAAGCGTGATTGAGGTTACTTCTGTTAAGACATAGATATTTGGCACCTATAAATCCAATCATTCAAAGTTTCGCATTTATAAGTAGGATTTTGAAGTCTATTTAGTTTTTGAAAAATATTAATAAACCATTTTTTTAATTCAGTTTCAATCCAGCTGACAAAGCCACTAGTATAATAGGTATATATATATAACTATGTATTATGATGATAAAACTATTATTGTACAAACCTAACTTAAGAGGAAACATGAATAAAGGAAATAATTATAATATTCTGTATTGCACCACAACATAATAAAAACATGTTACAGGAGTACATTAAATAAATAAAGGTAACAACAGGCGGTCTTATCGCTTTAGAGCGATCTCTTCCAGACAACCTTTGGGTAGCAGGAAATTTTCAAGAAGAGTTGTAAACAGGTAGTGCAGGAATACATCAAGAAAAGCTTACTCACATTACATTATATGACAACAGCACTCAAATACACACTTTCACAAATAAGCATAGTATAAATACATAGATACATACATACAAACTATAATACAATTATATAAATGATGATGTAAGGCAATACGAGTAGGTAGGTGGCCCCGAACAGTTAATCAACAGTAATTAGTAATTCTACCACAAATTGTTAGCGGTACAGCAGCTGTACGAGTAATTAACTATGCCCTGGTCTGTAATTATGTTATTAATTTTAAGACTATCGTTAATAACATCTATACAAGATCTATACAGAGAGCTCATTTTAAAACGTTACATTAAATAATGTGCAACGTTTGTAGGGGTTTAGTTTCTAATTTTTCCTAACTTCCTTCAAAGTTTAGCGATTATATTACTTATTATTTTTTTTAGAACTAAAGTTGACGTTAAAATCACCTACAATTATTACACGTGATCGATGCGGTATGTTAATGTTAGTAAAAGTATTACCAATAAAACTTGTAAATGCTTCTATTGAGAACAATGGGGACTTATAAACTGAAATAATATATATATCTTGGATTGTAACCACTAAACACTCACAATGTCCTGTCTTCTTATCATTTTGTATGCATTTTTGACTTGTATATTGGACTGAGTTATATAAAGTTGACTTAACCCCTCAGACCAAGAAAAAAGATAGACAGAGCATTACGAAAAACCTAGTGAAGCCGGTTTTCAACCAAGCCAAATAAGTTAAGCACACGCTCACGCGCACTTATACAAACAAAAACATTGCACAAAACGGAATATGGGAACGCTAAATAATGTGATAACTATGACGCCTCTATTTGGTTTATTAACCTTTGGTCTATGTATCAGCTTTAAATATGGAACACTAAAAACAAACATTCATAAAGTTCGGAGTTCTATATTTGAATTGGTATAGATTATGACAACGATAAATCTTATTTTTATTAGATGCAAATTATTCGTCGGCTTCATTCAGAAATACGGAAATATAAACTATTCACAATCTATCTCTAAACTAACACACACCTCTAGTATATATTGACTCCCAGATCCGCAACAACTACATCGAATCGAATGTCCGACTTTAACTGGATCGTGGGTAATTGTTGAAAACACCAGACCTGCGTTGTCTAATTACGACATCTGGTATTTTTCGATTTCGGTGGGAACAAATCGGAAACAGGAAACAACACGAAATACAATGCTGTGTTTTCATTATATCAATATTCATTAATCAGACTGCGAAGTGCAATGTACGTCACCAGTCACGGCTATACTGAAGAACCAGCGTAAAATGAGACGCTATGCCGATTTTATTTACTTTAATTTGTAAATAAAATTTAAACTATTAAAGCTAGCGTCATGTTGATAATTTTCCCGCCATCTAAACACAATTTCCGTTTTGCATGTGTATTTCCAAGTCTTAGTTGGCTATAGTTTTTGAAATGGGCTGGGCAATGAGCTGGGGACAGCACTGTATGAAAAAAGTTACTTTGGTCATATTTTACACTATTAAGAGCTATCGTAAAAAGAACTCAAAATGTGTATACCGTCTCAAAATTTTACGAGCTTTCGAATGATACCCCACACGTTCCTTACAATCCAAAAAAAATTGCGAAACCCCTTATTACCCCTCAAACTGCCCCCTTTATTGGGGTTTACACCTTTTTGACTTTATTTATATAATAAGGCCATACGTTTCTATATCTATACCAAATTTCAGCTTCCTATGTCAAAACGGTCTTCGAGAAAACTGGCTGTGACAGAAGGACACTAAAAAGACCTATCTAGAGACCATCACTACTTGTAGACTCAGGTATTGTATTGTATTGTACCTAAGTACGTCAGATTGGTGTTGTCAAACGGTAATGGACCGGCCAACGGCAAATATAAGCCTGGTTAACTTCTTTAGGTGTCACATCTCATTGATTCAAAACTTCACGATTGGCACACATTATATTTACTAAACGGAACTTAATCGCGTATAATTAACGTATTTATTTACCTCTTCGAGGCTTCCCGACGTTTCAGATGTGTCACAACGTCCTCGGTTGCGAGACGAACTGGCTTAAGCGGGTATCAACATTTTCTTGCAGCGCGGGTTTTCCGAACTACCCCCACTTTGTCTTTATTAACGACTTGTACACTAGGGTTGTCACCCGAGCGACACAAAACACTAAAAATGTCCAGCGTTATAATGGACGATGTTTTTGACGCTTACATTTACTAATGACTGGATTCCACGAAGATAAAATCTTAAAACCGTCATCCCGGCTGAAATTATTATGTTTTCTGATTTCAACGGAATCACCTATTATCCTGCTATAGGAATGATGTTCTGTAGAAAGGAATGTCGGTTTATGGAGCTCAATCCAGTGTTTTGTCCTGACACTAGCAAATACTTGGCTATTGCAGAGTTATTCTGCACCTTCCGATTCTTCGCAGCCGCGATATGATCCTTGACCCTTTCCGCGATGGTTCGCTTGATCTCACCAATATAGGAACTACCACAGCTACAGTCAATCTTGTAAACGCCAGGTGATTGAAAGGGCATAACATCTTTCGGTTATCTTAAATGCCCCACGACCTTGGATAACGATGTGTATACGGTTTTAAAAGAATACCTTCACGGAATTGTGCTGAGTTTGTCCGTTACTCCCTCCCGCATAAAAGCATAGGCATAAAAGCTGGTTGCCTTGGAACATCTGGGTGTTTTTCTATAAGCTTGAATCTGGGTTGCCGTTTGTCTAACTTATCCGTTCCTACCTCGAAGTGGTAAATAAATACGTTAAATTATACGTGATTATTGATTAAGACCCTTTTAGTTAATACTAGCTTCCGCCTGCGCATTTTCTGCGTGGACCCGGGATAAAAACTATCCTATATTTTAATCCTGGCTATAAACTATCTTCGTGCAAAATTTCATCCAAATCGGTTGAGCCGTTTAAGCGTGAATGAGTAACAAACGTCCAAACATCCAAATATCCAAACATCCAAAATTTCGCATTTATAATATTATATAGTACTTAGGATAATCTTTATATTATCAGAGCTCCCGAGGATGCGTTGTGTTGAGAGCTAGGGAATTTGTTCCTTCAGCTGTCAACACGGCGAATCCTCAAACATATCAAGGGTCGGCAACGCCCATGTTACTCCTTTGGAGTTGCTTGCGTCTATAGGCTGCGGTGTCCGCTTACCATCAGGCGGGCCGTACGCTTGTTTGCCACCGTCGTTGTATGTACAAAAAAAAATGTTTAACGTAGCTTTATGTATCAAGCAAAGTAAGTTGCGTAAGCATTTCCCCTATAGTTGAATAATAAAGGCACCCAACCATTTCTTATCTCGTCTGACCTTCATAAATAACTTTATCAGCGTTAAGAGTACGGTATCAGGAATAGTGATTAATAGTGATCGTCTGATCGTCCTCCGCCGCAAAAACTTGACAGGTTCCCGGTGACGGGGAGGAGAGTATTAACGAGGGCTGCTATTTTGTAAAGGGATTTTTATATTTGGAAAATTGGGTAGTTGCCACATGTTAATATTAATAACGAAGTGTTGCGAAATGGATAGTAAACCATCAAAATATTGTATAAAGTTTGAATTACAAAATATAATTTGTATCATTTATTTTTGTACAAGAGTAGAGCTACCAATAGAATCCTTACGCTTTTATAGTAACAAACTTGTAGGAAAACTATGGGCCCTAAACGTAGTATTTCGCGACCAAAACAGCAATTTACTTGATTTTCCATAAAAAATGAGTACAAAATAGCAAACTGTGACGTCATAATTTCGGCTGCCGCTAGCGAGGTCTTTGAATCAAATTTTTAGGTGTTTATGTTCTCTAATTGTAGTTGCTCAAAGACAAACATTTGTTCCTCTTAAAAAAACTGGTTCGAATGGCATTGTAAAAATAATCTTAGGACACAAGCCTATTGCTTAAGAACTGTAGACGAGTGAAACCAATTTGAAAGAAACCTTGCGTAACGTTTTCAATATGTCCAATTGAGCAATAATATACATATATATAGATAATTAGATATATTTCAGAGTATTGATGACTTTTATAGCATGATGTATTCTCACATTGTAACACAACCTAAAACGACCCAATAAAGGTTTTTTAATTCAAGTAAATTATAAGTTTCGGGAGTCGCTCACTTCGATATTGTGTTAAAAGATATGTAAACGCTTGTGTCAAGTATAGCAAATTATTTTTTAAATAAACTTATTACAAAATATGTACAAATTGACTAGTTTTACCGAGTTACGATATCAAAGCATTTATCTCCAAATCTGGTCAGGTATCTGGTATTTATTTAAGTCTGTTGGGTTATTCAGGTCGACGGCGCATATATTGAATGGGCCACAAGGAAACACCCTAAGTGAACTTAGACATAAGTTACTCACACCCTAACGTTTCCCTTCTAATCTATCCTTGTGACCTTGATAAGATAAAAAGTAGTGGTTAACCCCTTCGTTCCAAGAACCTGACAGTTTTCCAGCTATCGAGTACATTCAGGAGGCATATCTAGCCGCATCTCCGTGCCATGACACTGCTAGATGCCCTTTTTGGTGTCAATAACCCAGTATGATCTGAAGGGTAATCACGTAACGTGTGGAAAGTTCGTTGGAACAACTCAACTGAGATTTTTACAAGCTTTTATTTAGTTTCATCTGTCCCGTTGTCTGTCTGTCTGCAATCTAATCTTGCAAGTTAAATTTGTCGAACTTCCCGGTGACCGATTGAGCTGAAATTTTGGGTATAAGTATAGTTTGGATGACAATTCAATTTTATGGTGCCATCAAGCTGATCTGATGATGGAGACAGAAGGTAATTTATTGAATCAGGCGTTACTTTGCGGAAGTCCATGATATATTACGAGAACAATATTTCTTTGCTATTCCGCTAAAAATTTTTTAGCGGAATAGCAAAGAAATATTGTTCTCGTAATATGAGACAGAAGGTGGCTATGGGAATTCAGAACTTAACCGACGTAACCCCGTTGAGTTTGGGCTCGTTAGAATCGTCTCAATGAGTAGTTGATGATGGTATACAGAAAAGAATAGTCAGCAATAAAAGCAAAAAATGAAATTTTTGACGGAAGCTTGTTCCCTACTAAAAGTGTCATGTATGATGTGTGTATAGCGTTTGAAGTTTTATGTGGAGGATGATAGGCTTTCTAGTGTGCATAAATGATTGTACTCTTAGCATTTTAAGTAAATGTAGGGTCTGCTCCCGGGACTGGATTTTGTATGGGCAGCAAATAGGGGATTATGTCCTTCTGGTCGATTACGTAACAAATTGTACGCGCTTCAGACAGATCTAAATGTCAATTTTTGTATGGAAAAATGACAGTTGAATTATCCTAACGCTCGTTGGAAATGTTAAGTGTTTACCTCTCTAAACTTCTTATTTGATTTCAAATATTATTGTACCAGCATAAATAATGGACCTTTAATAGTAAACGTAGTCTATGTTTTATGCCGCTCCGCCAGCGTTCAGTGAAATACGTGAGAAGAGCGGCCCGGACGCCTAGTTTGAATAAAAGCTCAGTTCTGCTGGCCTGCTTTTGATACAAAATAAACATCTTCGCAAACAGCGAACTTTAGCTCTACAGAAAAAAATATGAAAGTTCATCACAGACTTCCCACAACTTGCGTCAGTGCAATTAAATTCCCAGCACACCGGACGCCACTAACTCTGCGATAAAAACTTAGTCAAACGAGCGCCTTGGAAGCGACAGTGTAAAAGATACGGCACATAAAATTGTAACGGACCTACCCTCCTTAAAACGTAGAAACTAACTTCCAGCTTCATGTAAAGTTAGTCTGGTTTTGCTGAAGAAACCAACGCCGTTGATTAATCTCGTAAAAAGGAGAACTTAATATCTTGTATCATAATCATGAAGCCGGTCTGCCGTACTTGCAAATTATCCGTTGGATCGATTTAATGTATGTATAAGTACCTACCGCTATACCCACCTACTGGAATTCTTCAACTTTTGTTGGTAGTTTACTGCATTGATGGTTTTAAGTATCTCAATATAGCATACTAGCTGATGCCCGCGGCTTCGCCCGCGTGGTTATAGAAAAATGTAACATATTGAATTCTCCCGTGGGAATTAGATGTTTTCCCGCTGGAAAAAGTAGCCTATGTCACTCTCCAGCTTCTAAACTATCGCCATACAAAAAATCAGATCAATACGACGCTCCGTTGCGACGTGAAAGAAGGACAAACATACAAACACACACATTTTCGCATTTATAGTATTAGTAAGGATAAGGATAGCAGGCATATATATAAGCGGCATATAAATTAGTCACGGCGCAGCTATTAATTTATGTCAATAAGTGATTTGAGTTCATATAAGCAGCTATTTTACGTAGCCGTAGACACCCGTAGACGTACCTATTTAACACTTTTAATGCCATGAATCCGCCTAGCGGGCGCCTAGACCGTAGTCACTTTCCGCTGCATACGGGGAAAACCACGGGATAGAGGGGTAATCACGTAGCGTTGCTAACGCGCGTTAAGATAATTTAACAATAAAATTATTACCCCTCTGGCTAGATGAAATGCACTAACTAAGGGAGCCGGAAGGGATGCCGTACACCGCCATTAATTTTATTATTAAAATAACATCGAGGCCGAACGTCCAATTATTAATTCAATGAGTTAATAATTAATTTGTGTATGGTCAGACGTCGAACGGACTAAACGCATGTGCTCTGCGGCGGTAACCAAGTTAGGCTAAGCTATGCATTACTATATCAAATCGGTATCATAAGCCGTAAAGCCGGTGCACGCACGCGTATCGTGTCGATTTTCGATAATCCGCCGTCGGGATGCGCTGGTCAACCCTGCACTTCGCAAATGAACAGATTACCCGGGTCATTGCTCCGCAGCCTACACTGCACGGATGGAACCCCAGTATTTGAGGTTTAGGGCGGATTCCACCATTTTACGATTTATTCATTAGGAACACTTTACAGACATCGTACATTATGAGATACAATGATACTTAATCAATGGCTTATACAGCCTGGAAATCTAATACGAGCAAACAATTAAACCAGACATAGGGTTTAATACCGTAATCATTAATTACTGGGACTTTTTAAGATACACTTAATAGAAAGCCTGTAATTAATTTTTCAAAAATTACCGAGCAGCAATGTAACGCAAACGTAGCTGTCCAAATACTTGACAAGTAACTGTCAACGAGCCTTAACTTGAATATTTTGCGTTACATTGCGGGCTGAATTATTTTGTATGGTTAATTTTTTCGTTGTAATTTTAGACAAAAGGTATCTAAATAAACTTCTTACGTCCTGTACTAACCACCATTTAAAGATTTGCTCGTATTAGATTTCCACGCTGTATACTACCATGACGTAAAAAGCAAGTGCACACAGCATGATCAGTCAGTTGGTGCATAAGTAATTCGCTGCAAAGTATATACAAAACAAAGTGTCGAGTTAACCAACATAGAATAGGGTTAGTTACGAGATTACAGGCTGATCAACGCGGTGCATTGGAAATTATCACGTGCTTTGAAACGCCGTTCTGACTAGATTAAGAAACAGTAAGGTCTGATTTTCAGATATATGATTCTTGACTATATGATTGTTTATCTGATTTGATAGATACATGATTGCTTAAACTTTCCTCGATAGAAAAAAAATCCAAAGTTGGGTGTGTATTTTCCTTTTTTTATTCAGCCTACTCAAACGAGCCATTATTTTACGACACAATCAAGTTAATACTACAGTATTTTATCTCATCTAAAATCTCACTTGATGAAACATAAATAAAATTTCACTAAGGTATAATTTATCGATATTTGTCCAAAAAAGCCATTCCCGAAGAGTGTTACATCTCTTTATCTCGTGCGCGGAAAGCATAAGCGTATCTCTGTCCAGGGGGCGTGTTCGACTCAAATCAAGGCATCCCTAAAATAAGAAAGAAAATTGGGAACATTTCCATACATTGAGATGTTAACGAACACCGCATACGATTACAGAAGGTTTGGCGCCACCCACCTTTAGCGTGGATAGAGCCTGTCATGAATGGTTTCTACGTAATACCAAAAATTACACGGTTCAACTCACGTATTTAATGTCACTACGGGCGACATGTTTCGAACTCTTCGGGAGTTCTTCTTCAGGATGAGTGTTTTTTGTGTTTGAATACGTGAGTTGAACCGTGTAATTGTTATTATTATTTCAACATGTCTCACGAAAGTTTAAATTCGGTTTTTTACGTATTTAAGTATGTATAATAACTATTAAATATGTCATCGTTTAGTACCTAAAACACAAGCCTTATTGAGCTTGCTGAGGTTATATCGATTTGTGTAAGGTTGTCCCTTAGTGCTTATTTATTTCAGTATGGTAGTTCCAGCTTCATTGCGAAAGGATTTGAAGGGCTTTGTTTTGTATCTAACATGTATTTAAGTATTTATATATATCTCTCGTGTCGGAGGCCAACATTCATTTTGGCTGAGCCAACGGAGTAAGTAAGTAGTAGGGTCATTTCGCCGGTTAGCGACCACCTAATTGCATATGCCGGTTGGCGACCACTTAGCTGAGTTCGTGAACTGAAAGGATATTTTCTCGGTTTTTTAGTCGATTTCTATTCTAAAACAACAAAAAAAAATGCATGTACAACTAATTGTCTCAATAGGGTCTGTAGAATTGATGTTATCTTCAATAGAAAAAACCTTCTCCTTCAGGTGGTCGCTAACCGAAGGTGGTCGCGTAACCAGCGTAATGACCCTAAGTAAATATATCATTGTCTATTACCCAAAACACAAGCCTTATTGAGCTTACTAAGGCTATAGTTCGACTTGTGTAAGATTGTCTCTTAATAGGGTAATTCCGGGGTAGATGGCCATAAGGGAGAGTTTGCCCATCGAAATATTTCATGGAACCAGTGACTGATTTCGCGACTTTTTGTTTATTTCGCTTCGCTTTGTGCGTGGGAGCACGGGTGCAATTAACAATTAGGCGAAAGAAAGCACAAAGTAAGTAAAATCGTCTTTGATTGTTCAGACTAGTGTCAATATTTTTTGGAGAGGTTATGTTTTACCTGGTTATGATGTTAGTTTCTCAAAATAATGCTGCTTTTTATATTGGTTTCAAAGTATATGAGTGTCTCATTGTTCTAAGGTCTGATTTTGGCAAGTCGTGTCATGACTTGTTTTTATTTTAGGTGTGGTCTTCTCTCCCGCAAGAAAAAGAGAGATGGCCACTGGCTAGTTTTAGTCGGTATGTCATATGATATGATGCTGAATGTGTGTCTAAAAGGAAATAAGAGTATATAAAAGGAGATGATAAAACAATCCAGGAAAGCTAACAAGAAGAAAATATCCAAAACTGCCAGATCGGTGTGTAAACGAAAGAAACGGCCGTGGCTGTGGGGATAATTATTATACCTAAGTTATCTTCTTCGAAGACTGGTTTCAGTGTAGTTTGGCTACATGAGAATTGCACCGAATTCGAGGACACGTGCTTAAGAATAAAAAAAATAACGAAAAACATACTAACTGAGAGAGTTAAGTTATGGCCATCTTTCCTGTAAAGGTATGGTCATCACACCCGTACACCTAGGGAGAGATGGCCAATCGTGATTTTTTTCAACAGTTTTTTAGAGGTGATTTATATAAATATTATACTTTTTTTGTTTAATAATCCAAAGTTAATTAACCAAAGTTTAATAAAAAATAAATAATGTATTTGTAATGTGTACGCTTTTATTTTAACAGTGTTCCAAAAAAACTATGGTCAACTACCCCGGACTTACCCTACTTATTTATTTCAGTATGGTATGGCTTCTTTGCGAAAGGATTCGAAGGACTTCGGTCTGATTTTGTATCTAGCTGACCAGAAAATTGCTTCACCAATAGCCTCTATATAGAACATAGCCTTAAATAAACAAGAGGGTTCTATTCCATTATTTTGTTTCTGAACATATTTTGGGTTTTCACAAACTATTTTAATTCAGGGATTGGTTTGGGTAATTAATGCCAAGTGTTTTTAGGGTTCCGTACCCAAAGGGTAAAAACGGGACCCTATTACTAAGACTTCGCTGTCCGTCTGTCTTTTTTAAAAACTTCTTTTTTTTTTACTGTTTTTATAGATAATGGTACGGAACCCTTCGTGCGCGAGTCCGACTCGCACTCGGCCGGTTTTATAGAATTAAGTGCCCCCTCTTGCTAGCTATAAACTATTTCAGCAAAGTACATACAATTTAACGAGTACTATGCAAATAGTCAACCAATAAAATAAAAACACTGAATTAATTTCGTAGAATGTTACTCTGTTAGCTTTTACCCTATGGCTGCCCAGTTTTGGACTGTACAATGAATATGTTTAAAGTTCATCAAAACCAAACAAAAATAAACAACTGCTGGACATAGGCCTCCCCCAAAGAGTGCCAAAGTGGTCGGGCCTGCGCCACCCGCATCCAGCGGACTCCCTCGACCTAACCTAACCTTGCACTGCACGTCTTTCGGCTGATATGATGATGATGATGACAAAAAAATGAAATGAAATGAAAATGAAATGAAATAAAATGAAATGAAAATTATTTATTCGTAACAAACAAATATAAATATCGCATACACACATATAATGTTAATTAGGTACTTAAAATATTTATTTGCTACGAAATGGTCCCGCCGTTTAAAATCCGTATAATGGAAACGGACGGGGGGAATTACTTGTTCTTGTTGTTGTGTTTGTTTGTATACTTATGTCTATGTTGTTATCCTATCCACATTTGATTACTACTTGACGTTGAACGTACACTAAATAACTTACATGGGCAATTTAGGTCGCGATATGGGTTAAATTCGAACTAAGACGATTTTTCTTCGTTCGAATTTAAGCCATGCGGTTTTGACATAAAGTACCCATGTCATACACTAGTGAAATGTCGAGGACTAGGAATAACCTTATCGATGACGAAAGGGCTAACTTAGTGAGGGGTTTTGGAAAAATAGTCCCTAAAGTGGTTTTATCAGTGATAGTTTATGGAAAACTCACGCCTCACGTACGCAAAACTCGTTACGCAGTCGTCCAGCAGACCTAGCAGTATTAGCTTCTGCCCGCGACTCCGTCCGCCTGGAACTCGTTTATATCGCAGCTCCATACAAACTTTTACCCCCCCATTTCACCCCCTTAGAGGATGATTGCGGGGATAAAAACTATCCTATGTTACTCTCCATCCCTTCAACTATCTCCACTTTAAAAATTACGTCAATTATTACGTCAGTTATTTTGTCTATAAATATGTTGCGCTGTTGGTTTTCCATGTATAAATAAATAAATAAATAAATTCGTCGCTCCGTTTTGCCGTGAAAGACGGACAAACATACAAACACATACACTTTCGCATTTATAATATTAGTATGGATATGGATATGGATGGTCAAGTAACCTAGCTGTACAGGTAGTCTGTGCAGGTATAAGCCCACCCAGCTGCCACTGACAGCCCGCCGAGGCAGACTCGGCTCAGGAAACTAGCTCAAACGAATCGTTCAGTACGCTGTATTCAATAAACTTGCCTAAGATTAGGCTACATATGTTTACAGGTGATGATTCAGACGTAGTATTTTAGGTTAGGATCATTTCGGCTAAGATGCAAATGATTTATGTAGCAACTGGTCTGATAAGCATTTCATCTAAACATGTAATTCTCATGTCGTCTAATGAATGAATGAAATTCGTTTATTCACAAGGAACATATGGTTACATAAGATCTTAATTTATATAATTATATTGCTTCCCATTATACATTCAGTCAAGATAGACATGTGAAAATATTTGTCAGTGATATATAAGTCACTCACTCTAGTAAAATTAGAGAACACACTTACAAGATTAATTACAATTTTGCGCAAATATTTATAATAGTACGTAATTAATTTAATAAGAAATAAGGTAATCAGCTAAACCGAAAAAAAAAGAAAAAAACAATAAAAATTAGAATAAGTCAAGTTCTTTTAAATATATTGTGTAAATTAAATGTCAGTTAATATTCAAAATCTATACAATAAAAATTCGTTTATGCCATAAAAACATTTATCAGATCATTTATACAGTTTTGTTTTAAACTCGCTTATCTAAATCGGAAGTGGTCTAAATTGCATATGGTCTGAATTGCAAATGGTCTAACACTGGACATGGTCTAAATTGCGAATGGTCTAAAATGCATATGGTTTAAAATGCAAATGGTTTAAATAGCACGTAGTCTAAATCATAATTGGTATGGGGTGCCAGAGTACAGGTAGTCCGAAGAGGAGCTGATGGCGGCACAATTTAGAGTGAGTTACTAGGTACATTGTGGCCAGCATGTTATTATTTAAGTACTACCGGACAACGGGTTGTCCCGTGACCATGGATGTTGCAACACATCTGAAACGTCGGGAGACCTAGGTGAAGTAAATAAATAATTTAATTATACGCGATTAAGTCCCGTTTAGTATAAATAATGTAAGAGGATACTTGTAAAATAAATATTGTGTCGGAAATAAATACTGGTCAGTAATGTTAAAATTACTCGCATGTATTAAACAAAGCCCATACTGGTATAATGTACCTGCAACAATGAATCACCTTGACTATTATGTTTGCTAACCGATTATTTTTTTGAAATTATTTCAGCATTAGTCGCGCGAGGGGGTTTAAAATCCGTGCTCGAAAAAAATCTGATAGTGCAATTCAGAAAACCGCCTAATAGTTTTCACGCCATCTATAGGCGCATATGATCACCAGGCGCTTTTGTGGCGGCCGACAGCGGAGCGCCATGCAATCAGTTGAGTGAGCCCTGTTTGCTGAATCGGGAATTATGTATTGACTCGTGCTAATTGGGTGCGCTGCAGTTAAGCGACTATGGGCTTAATAAACGAGAAAGGCGCTTTTCGAGAGATTGTTATGTCGCCAAGTTGCATTTCACACTTTGAACAACTACGAGAAGGTAAGAAACTTAATTCTTTAGAACTTACGCAGATTTGAGAATTATAAAAAAATACAAAAATAAAACCTATCTTTGGCGACTTACCCACCAGGAACATAACACCACATACCGAAGCAAGTAGTGTTAAGTAAATAGTTATAAATAAATAAATAAATATTAGGGGACAATCTTACACAAATCGACCTAGTCCCATAGTAAGCTCATTAAGGCTTGTGTTATGGGTATTATTAATATATTATATTAGACAACGATATATATAATAGATATAAATACTTAAATACATAGAAAACTTCCATGACTCAGAAACAAATATTCATGCTCATCACACAAATATTTGCCCTTACCGGGATTCGAACCCAGGACCTTCAGCTTCGTAGGCAGCGTCACTATCCAATAGGCTAACCGGTCGTCAGTCATGGTTGCAGTCATCTTTGACGTGGAGGTATTAGTAGTGTGAAAAAGATGTCATTCCGCCCGCAACGGCGTCTTACGGCTTTAAAGCCAAAAACAGGTGATTTTTTTGCCGGTTTTTTATAGATAATGGTACGGAACCCTTCGTGCGCGAGTCCGACTCGCACTAGGCCGGTTTTTTTTCTTAGCCTCTTCCGAGGGGTGACAATGCACCTTTTCGAAGGCACGTTAGATCTCAACTGTCATTTTCCCTTACAATAAGTGACATTTAGATATACGTGACGCGCGTTCAATTCGTTACCTGATCGACCCGTAGGTCCTCTTCCTGGCATGTTCCCGCCAATCCAAGCAGAACGTGTCCGAATCGTCCCGCCATCTTCTTTTTGGTCTACCTCTGCTCCGGTGGCTTTCTTTAGCTAAAATGCCGTTAAATTATTAATCTGTCACTTTGTCTGTTCGTATGGGGTTATACCGGTCGTTCTAGTCCAGGCCTCTATTCGGGTCAGGTACTCGTCGGGCCCAGCCCTGGCATCAACCGAGTAGAGTCTTGCAAGCCCGGGCTAGTAGCGAACATTTTGGTAGCAAGGGCGTGGTTCTTTGAAACGCCTCTGGCTGTGTCAATAGGTATCTTTGACTGGTTCACAGTATTATTTTGGTATTTGTGGAAAAAACGTTTTAGAGGTTAACCGTTGATGGAACTAGTGTATTTAAAATAGCAAAATATTACTGAATTGGTTTGTAGTGATATAATAGCACACACTGCTAATTGTTTTGATAGTTGATTTGATATTATTTGGTGAATTTCTTGGTCACTGAACATTTTAACTTGACATTTTTATAGGTTAACATTCCCTTGTTGAAACTAGATAGCAATCTCAAATTCAATTCTTAGGTATATACTAAACACATAGGAAATTGATATTGCTTGTTTAGATAATAATTTGAACTATATTTCAGGATTGCTCGGTGTGAATATATGGGTATTGATTTGAGACCCATTTGATATATATCAGTATTGATTGGGATTATAATTATTTGCAGTTTGCCCCTGGTTGTTTGACATTGTTTGTTTGGCTTAGTTTAGCAGTTATAAATTAGAGTTCACTCAGAGAATAAGTAATATTCTGAGGGGTTCCTTGGCAAGCCATATAAATTGGTAATTAAAAATAATTTGCATTTACTAAAATTATTTGGATTAATTGTTTTGTGCGTTGGGAACATACAGGTTTGGTATATTTTGGGGTTCCCTGAGAAGTGAATATTGTCCAGAAGGGTTCTGTATTGACCAATGTGTTGCGATTTGAAAATAAATTATACTTGTTAAAATAAATTAATTCTCATTATAAATATTACTTGATTTAGGGTTCAACAAGTAACATTTTGCAGGGTTCCTTGTGCCAAATAATTTTAGTTTATATTGTTTTTGTTTTGCATTGTTGAACATTTTAATTAGAAGTCGATTGGACTTGCGTTTGTTTGTGAGTGTTTGTTGTTGCTGGCTACAGCCATGGCAAAGTGGACAGCCAAGATTAGGGCGGAGCTGAGATGGCTGTCCTCTGCGGTGCATTTGATAAGTAGACCCGACCGGACCGACGCTTTGCTGAAGCGATTGGCTGAGCTACCGGACCGAAGTGCGGTAGTTCAGAGTGCTTATGCAGCGCTTTTGGCGTTGGACGAAAAGATTGATGATTCGGTGGAGGCAGACATCACACAATTTTAGGACTTGCATGATGAGCTGGTTCAGGCTGCGCACAAGGTGCAGCGGGGTCCTTTGACGGCGGAGATGCGATCACCGCCACCCCTGGCTCTCCTAGGACGTTTGCCAACCCTGGATTTGCCCCATTTTGACGGGGACTTAAAATGTTGGACCGCCTACCACGACTTGTTTTCAAGTGTGGTGGACGCCAGGACGGACTTGGCACCGAGCCAAAAGTTGGCATATCTTTTCTCCACCTTGAATGGAGAGGCACTGGAGTTAGTCTCACATCTTGCGGTCACCGACCAAAATTACCCCACAGCCCAGGAGCTTTTGGAGAAACGATATGCCAACATTAGGCGTTTGGCAGACACCCATGTGGCACAAATTTTGGCGCTTCCTCACATTTATGGGGTTGCCACGTTGCGGAGGGATTTGGTGAATCCCGTGATGGTGGCCTTGAATGCTTTACGACGGCTTGGCCTGCCGGTGGATGAATGGTCGTTCATGCTCTTGCATATAGTTTTGTCACGGTTGCCCACGGACTTGAAGCTCCGTTTTGAGTACAAGCACGGTGGGGGCAGTGCCACACAATTGCCACGTTTTGCGGACCTTGTCTCCTTTCTGGAGGAGGAGTGTCGGTTGGTGGACAACGCCGGGATTGAAGGCCCCTCGGGACCCTCGGCGGGACCTCCACGGGAACAGCGGCGTGTAACTGCTCGCCCCCCTAAGCCAGGGGTGGTAGAGCCACGCCGCCCGCCCCTCCGATACGCGACGGCCCACGCGCCCCCAAGGTGCATGTATTGCACGGATGATGGCCATTTGGTTGCAGCATGCCCCAGGTTCCTGCACAAGAGGGTGAAGGATCGGCGCGGTATCGCGAATGATCGCCGGTGGTGCTACTCCTGTTTGGGGCAGCATTTGCAGCGGGATTGCCCACGGCCTGAACCGTGCCCGCAGTGCCAGGGGAAACACCACCTGGTGTTGTGCGCCAACCAAAATGGTGGTAATCGGTTGGATGGTGCGGGACGTTCCCCCACGGGCGGGGGCCCGCTTCCCCATTACCCCCAAAGGGAGTCTCGTCGGGGCTCGCCGTCCACGGGCGGGGGCACCCCTCCCCCATCTCCTCGTCCACAGGCCAGGTTCGCTGCTGCTCAGCGCAGCTCCCCGCCTCGGAGCTTCTCACCACCGTTGTGCGAACGACCGCGGTTGGAACGCCGCCCGCCCCAAGTTGGACGCCGCTCCGAGTACTACGCGTCGACCTGGGCGCGCCCGGGTCGCTGCCCTGAGGTTCCGGCGGACCAGTACCTGGTGCGGTCCAATTGGGCGGTGCCAGCCCAACAGGACGGCGCCTATGAGGGTTGTTGGCGGCCCGATGAGGGTCGCCCCCAATAGGTAGCTGCCGCCCGCTCCTCCACCACAGCCGCCCACCCTGAAACAGTACTCTTGCCAACTGTTTGTGTCAGGGTCTGGGGCCCGACGGGGAAGTCCTTGTTAGTTCGTGCCCTTTTGGATTCGGGTGCCCAGGGCTGTCTTGCGTCATCTTATTTGGTGGAGAGATTGGGCCTCCCATGTAGACCCCGCCCCTCCGTCATCCACGGAATAGGTGACCTTCAGGTGCAGGGTTCCATGGGGGAAATTAATGTTTGTTTTTCAACTGTCAATTGTGGGCCAACCATTGTGGCCAAAGCGGTTGTGTTGAACGATATTTTGGGCAGCAACCCGCAGGTGGTTATCTCCCCTACCGCGGTGAAATTGACGTCAGAGTTGACCCCCGCTGACCCCCAATGGTTTGTTCCAGGACCTATAGACCTGCTCTTGGGTGTTGATGTTTTAGGTTTGATCTTGTCCGGGGACAAGCGGGTTTTACAACCCTGCGGTTTGATGGCTTTGCAAACCATTTTTGGTTACACCTTTTTTGGACCCGTGTTGAGGGGCTTGGTCCCACGGGTTGAAAATGAAATTGTTACCGTAGGGCTCTCGCTCTCGGACGCCGTCCAGCGTTTCTGGGAGGTCGAGGAGCCCTCCAAGGCTCCCAGAGTCGATCCAGCGGAACAAGAATGCGAATTGTCGTATCAGAATAATACGGGTCGCCTCGCTGATGGTCGCTTTGTTACTCGGTTGCCTTTTAGGGCTGCACGCCCCCCTCTCGGTCAGTCTCATGCCCTAGCGGAAAAAGGGTTGTTGTCCTATGGAGCTCGCCATCCTTTGTTGCTCCCCAAAGGGGGGACTTTGGTCAGTTTGTTGGTGTCTGATCGACACGTTGCTCACGCTCACGCAGGCTGCAATGCCCTTGTAGCCATTTTGCAGCGTGAATTTTGGATTTTGTCTGCCAGACGCACTATTCGCGGCATTATCTTCAGATGTATGCCGTGCTATCGTTAGACGGCCACCCCCACGCAGCCCATGATGGGGGATCTGCCCTCCGACAGAGTCTCGGAGAGTCGACCATTTGCTTGTGTGGGCACGGACTTTGCCGGCCCCTTCTTGGTAAAGACCTCGCAGCTTCGCAACGCTCGATCTGTCAAAGCGTACTTGTGTGTGTTTGTCTGTCTGGCCTCCAAGGCAGTTCACTTGGAACTGGTAAGTGCCCTCAGCACGGAAGCGTTTCTTGCGACGCTAGGTAGATTTGTATCCCGCCGGGGACTGCCATCTCTGATCCGCTCTGATAACGGCACCAATTATAAAGGCACTGACCGTTACTTGAATGAAATTTGTAATTATTTGAATAGTGATAAGGGTAATTTAAGATTTGCAATGTCTCGAATGGGCATTAAGTGGCAATTTGATCCCCCTGTTTGCCCACATTGGGGTGGTGTATTTGAGGCTGTTGTA
Organism: Epinotia ramella; assembly: GCA_947578815.1. NCBI lineage: Eukaryota > Metazoa > Arthropoda > Insecta > Lepidoptera > Tortricidae > Epinotia > Epinotia ramella. The sequence continues at coordinate 3,826,553 of OX388210.1, forward strand.
AAAGTTACAAAAACGCATCTCCGCCGAGTTATTGGTGAAACGATTTTAACGTTCGAGGAACTTGCTACGGTATTTTGTAAAATTGAGGCTGTCCTCAACTCGCGCCCTCTCTGCCCTGTCTCGTCGGACCCATATGACCTGGAAGCATTGACTCCTGGTCATTTTTTGATTGGCCAGCCCCTTACCGCGCTGCCGGAGTACCCCTTCAGGGAGGTAAAATCATCACGCTTAAGTCGGTTTGAGTTGCTACAGCAGATGACCCAAAGCTTCTGGCATCGTTGGTCGCTAGAATATTTGCACATCTTGCAGCAGCGCGTTAAGTGGACTGACAAAACTGATCCTCCTCACGTTGGAGATCTTGTACTAGTTAAGGAATCTAATTTATTACCTTTGTATTGGCGTCGTGGACGCATTGTAAATTTGTTGTATGGGTCTGACGGGGTCCCCAGGGTTGCGGAGGTTATGGTCGGAGATTCGGTTTTGAAGCGAGCTGTAGCGAGCTTAGCCCGCCTGCCCATTTATAAGCAGACAGAGCTCCTCTGCCTGGAGCGGGGGATTGTTCGGTACCGGTCTTTTACCGCGGGTATCACTCGGTTGATAATCGGGGAAGAAAAAGACACGTCACTATTTGACGTTTGACGTCTGTCATTTTTGTAGTATAACCTAGAATTTTGCCCTTGCTGGTTTTGAACAACCCATTCTTTGATTTGTATTTGATTTTTGAGAAAGAATTCGGGACATTGATTTATGTTAATTGGAATCAGTTCATAATTGAGGCCAGGCACTCATATCGAGGAGTTTTGTTTTTGCCTGCCAGTGTTTGGAGCCTGAAGTGATAAATTAGTGACGGTAGCTTGGTGCGCCTACGTGGTGAGCTATCATCCAGGAGCCAGGAAGTGTTCACCAGGACACGCGACGGCCTCGACACACACACTATTACTCATACATTCAGATACACATATCGAAGCCGCCCTGTACAACGGCGGATGAAGCTTCCATCAAGGTAAAAGCACGTTTTGTTTTGTACCGGACCGATACCTGGCGCATCTTCGGTATGCCACGCTTCTTGGAAGCTATAGCTTAGCGGGGTTATACCGGTCGTTCTAGTCCAGGCCTCTATTCGGGTCAGGAACTCGTCGGGCCCAGCCCTGGCATCAACCGAGTAGAGTCTTGCAAGCCCGGGCTAGTAGCGAACACACTTTTTATTTAATCAGTGGCATATTAAGTACTATTAATAAGGGTATGTCATGTTGAGTGCGTTTACATTGACGTAAACACAGACTTTTTTTATCTAAGATAGCTCATTAGTAAGCTGAAACCGTAATCTATGGATGCTTCCGACTCCAGTAGAATCACAAGCGCGTGGCCAACCCTTCAATGATTTGAGGATCATATAGCTAGAGACGAATACAGTGCTCTCACTAGACAGAATACAGCGCATAATCGCATAATTCATTATCTACTTGTTTTCAAGTTTTCCGATATGTTCCAGACAGAAAACATGTTTTTCTCAAACATGCAATGAAATAGGCTTCGAAGTATTAAGTTTCGGGCGTGGCGAGACCACAATCCGTAATGGAATTTTATACAAAATTTCCTGCAAATCGAGCTTCTTTTGTTTCAGTATCAATTCGTGACCCAACATCAGCAACTAAATAAAAAAATTGGAGTTTTTATTTTATTTCATGGCATGTTTGAAAAAGTAGGTATGTACTATAAGTATGCATACCTTGGCATGGAAAGGGATTGCCAGCCTCGTATAATACCTATCTGGCCTCGCTACGCTCGTCCGTCTGTATCTACTTGGCCGGCAATCCCCGTTTTCCCGGCCCATGCAGTAATGTACTATTAGGGCCGTCTGTTTATGTCAAGCGAGGGCGTTTCTTGTCGCAACTTTTTATTACTGAAGGGTTGATTCCATAAAATATAATTCGGATGGGTTTCATAAAATATGTGTTGTTACCCGAGGCAGCATCAAAACATAAAGTTAAGTAGGGAAAAGAAAATGAATAATTTATTATCGTCGTTCAGTTCAGTGTTTTAAAGGCAATTTGTTGGGTTGAAATGGGGGAAAAGAGACAATTTGGTGAATATTGGCCTTTATCTTACCAACTAGTAATATTTTCTGAAGATCATTTTTTAATGTAGGTTTCTACGACCCGATTCTCCTTTTATCTGAAAATAGAATGACATCTTAACAGTACCGCTGTTGACATTTTTTAATATGCCTTAGTAAGTTTTTAGATCCTTCAAAGAGTCAACCACAAACAAAAAAACAAACAAACAAAAATAAATTTAAAAGAGCCCTGTTGAAACACTATCTCGACAGTATTTAAATACTTAAATACCTAATATCTTATATCTAGTTACCTATCCACTTTATACAACATCATTTAAAGCTGTTCTTACTTCTTAAGACTTTACTAATTATACAGGGTGTCCCAAACTTATAGGACATGAAGGGGAAGTACCTTAAATATCGTAGATAGTGAATTTTGCTCAAAGAAGACTTTATGTTATTTTTAAAAGTTAGTAATTCTGCATTCATAGATTTTCTAAAAATTACTTTCTTCGTCTGGGAATCGAACCGACTTAAATGTAAAAAAAAAACACCCTACTTTTATGATGCCCATCGAAAGAATAGCTAAAAAATAATAACTGCTTGAGTAACATGGTATTTTAAAAGAAAGGAACAACGTGAAATTAATATTTTAATCAAATTAAAAACATACATGAAACTGCCGTAGTCAATTAAGTAGGTATTTTTTTGTAAATTAATTAATTAAATGCTCAAAATGTGATCCCTCTTGTCTTACGCAAATCTCCAATCTTTTAATGAGCCCGCTGCCTGTTGATTTTCTTATCATTTTATGGTGAACACTCGATGTGATATGGCACAATTCTGTTTGCAACTCGCCCACGTTCTCGTATCGCTTTTTGTATAGCATATCTTTCACGTATCCCCAAAAGAAGAAATCTAATGGTGTAAGGTCCGGGGATCTGGCCGGCCATCTAATCGGTCCATTTGGCCGTATTTTTCTTTTAACGTAACGTATTTTTTTTTTTCTATGTTACTTAAGGAGAGTTATTATTTTTTAGCTATTCTTTCGATTGGCATCATAAAAGTAGGGTGATTTTTTTTGACATTTAAGTCGGTTCGATTCCCAGACGAAGTAAGAAATCTATGAATGCAGAATTACTAACTTTAAAACATAACATAAAGTCTTCTTTGAGCAAAATTCACTATCTACGATATTTAAGGTACTTCCCCTTCATGTCCCATAAGTTTGGGACACCCTGTATAGACTGATTAGGACTTTACCACTTTATATAGACTCATTATCATTAAGACTACCTCAAATTATATAGACTCATGGACAGAAACAGTTTTGTGGGACTTTGTATTTAATTTTAAGTCATTGTAAAGTGCTTTACTTAAATAATAAATAATAATAATAAACAAAGCCAACAGAACAATTATTGAATAAGTTAAAAGTCATGGGGGACAAACGAATAGTGATCCTCAAGGGGAAATGCGGGCTGGCACGCGTCCCATACAAAAACTTGCATTTGGAGCCGCCGCGCAGTCCCCCAGTTTCTCTGTCAAATTCTAACATAGATTAACAAAGAGTTGTACTATGACTTTGTGTTTTGTTTTTTAAACTTGTTGCACATTTGACATCCGTAGGCAAGGGTAAAGTTAGTGCATTTTTAATGTTTTACATGCGGCCCTAGTTCTTTCAAAAAATCAGTTATCAAATAATGGAGAACTCAGGAACATAGTGGAACTCTTAGTTATTCTATGTTACCAAAATAATTTGCATAGATTTTGATTTGGCGGAGGAAATAGAGGACTACGGCAACACGTAAATCAGGGTTTTATAAGGCCTCGCGCTATCCCGCAAATGGTCTAAAGCTGATACCCGAACCGCTTCGTTACGGTTAAATTGATTTTTTTCATGTGCGTTCTAGAAGGATAGATTAATGTAGGTTTGTAACGGTACCTAAATTAGTCTTTTGTGTTATCGCCTACGGTATGAATTTTCATGCATTGCTTTGCTACTGCTTTCCGATTTACAAACAACATAAATTCGGATTACAGAGCGACAGAACCAATAGGGACTCCAACGTAATTTCCAATAATATGAATTTAAAAATGTCATATGGCTGAAACGTTTCTTTTCCCGACCATTTTGACTAGATTGTTTCATGTAAAAAGGCGGATCTATGAAACAACTAACCCCCTTTACCATCTTACCATTAAGGCTATTCAAAATACAGAGTGCCTTCTCGCATAGATTACTCGCACAATACGCTGTCATAATTCTATTCCCCTTTGCGCAGAGACCTAATTTACGTAGGATTTCATCGCAGATGTGTCCTTTTAGATAATTCTAGTCTAACAAAATAACAATGGCAAACCTGCGCTGGAGATTCGCCAGGGCCGACAAGCCTCACTGCCTTGCCAACCTGACAGACAGAGACACATTTATCTGAACTGTATAACGTTGTCTTCTTCGTTTCGGTGATGTTTCTGGGACGGTAGCGGCAATTTGGCGTCCACAGCGAGGCTGATAAAATTGTCCTGTTTGCTGGAAATTTCGAATCGCGCTGTTTTGATTGTGCTATGAATAAAATATTGTTTCGCATGCTGCCTGTGATTTGATTTGTGCAGTCGAGTTTTGGAACGAAATGGGCTCATAAAGACTTTACTGACTGTGAATATACTACTTACAACTGATAAATCGGATGTTATCAATGTAACCATGTTTTAGGACATAAAATACGAACCAATGTTTGTGTTTTGTAAAAGAAGTTTAAGGTTTCATTCCTATCTATCTTTTGTCGGATAGGCAATTATGCAAGCCGCTTGAGAGTGCGCCAGAGGGTGGAACAGCAATCGTTAATATATCTACAAAAAAAAACACCTGCGTGTAGATTAGATTTTCTGAATGATATTAGGCTTTATTTCACCCTGCTGGTTTGCGTGCATTCTTTGCAATACACGGGCAAAACCGCGCGGGCAGCTAGTCTTCTGAAAACAGTCACTGGCGTCGTTATCGGCCGGCACGTCATTATTAGATCATCAGTCATTCAACACATTACCTTTAATTTTTCTATTCACAAGTCTTGTCTTTCAGTATAAACGTGAAGCGCTTCACTGATTCTATCACTCAAGCGCCAAACACTTAGAAACTGCACCCGCATAAGCTGCCTGCTATTCCCGAGTATTCGATTCATCATCATTTTCAGCCCGTAAGATGCTCAGCAGGGGGCTGAGCATCTCCTCTCTTCGAGTACGCCACCGGCCCCATACTGAGCTAATCTTATCCAGACCCGCGATCTTCCTAAAATCGTCACCCAACGAGCTGGTGGACGGCCGACGCTCCTTTTGCCTAAAAGTGCCCACCAATCTGACACCATTTTGGGTCATCTGCCATTACTGTGCATGGCAAGGTGTCCTGCCCCACTCCACTTGAGTTTGGTAATGGCATCTCCAGCTTAAACTATTTGATTCATCATCATCCTGCCGTTATTCCTGGTTGTGCCTTAAAGCCGCGTACGGATAGCCCGTAGCCTGCTACGCGTAGTCGGTTACGCGTGTGTTTACGCGTACATTGGATACCTGGACGGACCGCCACGATCCACTGCCGGCGGCTCGTGCGCGAGCCATTTCGCGCGGCCCGCGTTCCCCTAGAGTGTACGCGTAGCTGCAAGTACGGACATGGTGTTCCAGGACACGCGTAACCGACTACGCGTGCCAATGTTCGCGCAATCCGTACGCAGCTTGAGACATCGCAAGATTTGGCATAGGAACTAGTTTTGTGAAAGCAACTGCAACCTGACATTCCAACTCTGAGGGAAAAATAAACTTTATTGGGATTAGAAGAGTTTCCGAAAAGCTAACGTTCATTCCGTGGGTACACAAGTTCTGAAGAACTCATTATACGAGCTGGGATTCGAATTCACGACCGCTGCTTAGCAGCCGCATGCCTGAACCACTAGGCTACCGTAACTTAAACTATTTGGTTATTGTAATAAATTCTTCCATATGGAATAAGCCGAGTTAAGAAACGCTCTCTAATAACTTGTACGCCCCAAGTTGTAAAGAGTCACTGGGGAATGGTATCGCGAAGTTGGTTGCAATTGCACGCCGGAATAATCTGCCGTTTTAATGTCGCAGAGGGACTGTTAGCCGAACGTTCAAGGTACTACATATTTTAGAATTAGGAAAAAAAAATAGAAGAAAACTTATATATTACTGATATAGATTGTTTCAGTTAAAATAACGAAAATGCAAAGGTACAACGGGGGATTATATTTAATTATTTTTTGACTCTGGAACCATATTAAAGTAATGCCGTAGCGTTTATGCCGCGAAAAACGTATATATTTCGACTCTCTCAAGGGGAATCAAAATTTATAGGTACTTTCCGTTGACCTAGAACTATGCGATTTAGCAAGTAATATCAGGGTCGGGGGGTCTTATACTACAAGTATAGGTTTTTTTTTGAAAATTATACTTTTGTTATTAAGTACGAAACCTTCGGTGTCCGACTTGCACTTGTCCAGTTTATTTTTACATGGCTTGCTTTATCTTCTTATCAGTCGTTTCATTATCAGACGAAATTGTTGTGTGGTCAACATGTTGTGTCGCTTGCTGGGGTAGTCGCTGTTGCTGGCGTCACGACATCGTAACATTTCTCTCTATAGGAGGTTATTCTCGAGCATTCATGCTAAGGCACGCCCTCAACGCCTTTATTTGATCGGTCCTTCGCAACGGTGATCGTCCACGCAATTAAGTGCCCTCCACTTTGCCTTGGACGATGTGTGATGTTCCTCTATAGGACGAGCCAAATAAAGCGATCGGAATGCGTGGTGGAAACAGCCAGGGGAAAATCAAGGGGAAACCTCCGGCACGCGGGAGGTTTTAAACCTGATATACTCCGAGTTAGCGCTTCAATGAGATCACTTGAGGCGGTTTCAACTGAATCTAGGGTGTGGGTGGTAACTCTCATTTAGTCAATCCCTCAATGCTGAGGATCGTGACAGCTATGCCGCTGTCGGGGAGTGCAGATGGCTCGCCAATGGCTCCGGTCGCGGTGCATGGTGTTTTCGTAGTCCGGCGAGCTTTCTGATTTGATCACTCCACTTGACTGGCGGTCTGCTACGAGCTCGACTATAACCTGTACCCTTTCCCGTGAACATGATATCGAGGGTACTGGGACGCGCGATACGTCCAAAAAATTACAGCTGACGTTGCAAACTGTCGGGTGATTTGAAACAGGGATGTTGCAGACATTCGCATCCGCAACCGCGCAAAAATCGATGCGGAATTTTTGCGAATGCGGATGTAGTATGATTCACGACAAGAAAAGAACCCACGCGGCTATTACCGCGCGCGTTTTAAATATTTTCACCATTAGTCAAAAAAATAATTCATTTCATTTTTGTGACCTCTGCAGACGATTGTAATTAAGGCGCGATATGATAAAATGGACGTTGCTCATCTACACTTTCGCATCCGCGGATGTGTGCCCCCATACATGCCGACCGGTTTAGCGTAGTTGGTAGTGACCCTGCCTACGAAGCTAGAGGTCCCGGGTTCGAATCCCGGTAAGGGCCTACGGCACGGTGCCGTCGCCGTGAAACGGCGTGGCGCACGGCGTAAAAAACTATAGCGCAACGTGGGTTTTTACACCGTACGCCGTGCCGTGGACATGTGGCCGGGCCATCAGGGCATTTATTTGTGTGATAAGCACGAATATTTGTTTTCTATGTATTTATTTATCTATATAAGTACGTTTATCGTCGTCTAGTACCCATAGTACAAGCTTTGCTTAGTTCGGGACTAGGTCGAGTTGTGTAAGATTCTCCGCAAATATTTATTCATTTATATACGCATCAGCCCCCGCATCCGCGGATGTCAAAATAATCGCATCCACGACATCCCTGGTTTGAAACCTGAATACTCTGAGCTCACGCTTCAGTGGGATTACTTGAGGCAGTGTCAACCGAATCTAGGGTGTGAGTGGAATATCTACTGCAGTATAATTTAGTTAACAGAGCATCGCGCGACACGTTCCGCGGCCGTCAAGGATATGAAGTTAGCTCCGCCCGCTGCATTCGTTTGCATCTGATTAAAGTATTCAGCACATGGAGGCTTGGTTTGGTTCTGTGCGCTTCGCTAATCTGGATCTATGTCTCTCAGGAATGCTAATTCAATAAGAATTTTACAAGTAAAGTGACATCGCGAGAGATATCTAGTTAGTTAATGCTGCTCATCCGTATTTATCAAATACTTGGGTGTTTAGTGATCTTGATTTGATTTTTACATTTATGGTGTCCGTATAAAAACTAAGCTCGTGCCACCTCCCGTAAAGAACTCCCGAAGGCGAAACATGTCGCCAATTGACAAATAATACGTGAGTTCAACCGTTGAATCATTAGTGAAACTTTAAAAATGACTCAATTTTCGTCAGGAAAAAAACACAGTTCAATTAAAAATAATTGAAGAAAGAATGTACGCGGGCTATTAAGGGCTATAAAGAAAACTATGTATATAGCTTCTACGTCTATGTAGGCAAAAATAAATATACAAATATTAGACGCGAGCGTTGTTATCGCCGCCGTCAGAGCTAGTGCCAGCGGAAGGGATCCCGCGCCCCGCGCGCCCGCACACCGACCGCTGTCGTATGACGCGTTGTCGTAGACAAAGAATAAAAAATATACTTGAATCAAGAAATAAGTTAGGGAGAACGCCAATATTTTGAATGAAACAGATAACATCTTGAATTAAGATTCTCTCTGACCAAACAAATCTTGGCTTAAGATTACTTCGATACTCGTACATTCGAGATCATTTAACATCTTCCTAATTAATCCCAAGAATATTTACCTCGAATTAAGTATGTTTTTATTTCTGCATGACGAGGAAAACATAAACACCTTATCTTTATCTGCGTTGTACCGAATCTCTGGCATAAAAATACTATGTACTTATTAACCGACTAACACGGTTAACTCTCGCACGAGTTACCGCATCATCAGAAACTACCAATTAATTAGCGACAGGCCCGTTCAGTGCGAGAGAAGTAATTACGATGAACTTATAATCCCCCCCCTTATCCAATTACAGCGACAGCCACAACCCCCCACGCTGTCAGGCGCACAGACCGCGTTACATATGCGAATTACCGTGAATTCGGGAAAATAATTCAGAAATTGCGGGTAATTTACGAATTTCACAATTGTTCTCGTGATATGATTTAAATTAAATTTTGGATTATTATTATTGCGAGCGGTTCGAATTTATTTAATGTTTGTTATGACTGCGAAACACCATTGACTTACTTACTTACTCCGCTGGCTCAGCGACCCGAAGTGGATCTTGGCCTCCGATACGAGTTGGCGCCAGCGCGCCCTGTTCTCCGCGATCTCCTCCCAGTTTTCTGCGTGCAGGGCGCGAAGGTCTAGAGCCTAGAAGAATCTAGGCCGACCAACCGGTCTTCGACACACCATTGAACATGAAATAAATTGTATAGGTAAGTACAAGTTGTGTAAACGACTAGACAAAAAACATTTACATTAAATTGTTTAGTAGAAACGCAAAATGCTTGCATGGGAACCTGACAGTTTATTACTTTTTAAAAGAAAATTAGCTATTGGTAGTAAATGTGGGTTTACAAAAGAGTACCAACATCTGTTTATGTTTGTATTTGGGAAGTTACCTGGAATCTACAACTGCATGGAGATTTATCTGAAGAGGCTATCCCGATCAGAAGAGTAATTGCGTAATTTTTCGAACGAGCGTGAACAAGACTCAACTGTCACTGTCCCATAATAGTTATTTGTGCAACAAGAGAGCAAAGTTTGTTTTTGCTGCGAGTGCTGATTTTGAGTCTTGAGGAAGCGAAAGATTCTAAAATTGAATCACGAGCGTAGCGAGTGATTCTAAGTTTGAATCTTGAGCGCAGCGAAGGACTCAAAAGCACGAGATGCAAATACTTTGCTCTCGAGTAACACATACAACTTTTCATCTCAGCAGTGAGAACATATTCACATCAAAAAATATATAATAGTATCACGTACCTATTCGTCTCAAAATTGTTCAGGAAGAAAACTTAATTAGGCGTTCGCTAGTGCTTGTTTTAACTCATCAGCGTCGGCCGCGCCGTTAGTCAATACTAGAAAGGCGAGACAAGGCGCGAGAAACCAAAGGATATTTCAGACTGAAATATCCTTTGGTTTCTCGCGCCTTGTCTCGTGAAGTCAGTGACGTGACGAAGGCAGTATTTCAACAGTTTCGGCTAGTTTTTGGTGTGCACGCGAGATACACGTAATATCCTTGTGATAATGATAAATATTTCTAAAATATCTCGAAGATATTAGTAAAATCTGTGAATTTTAACAATAATACGGTTGGTTTTTAGTGATGTGTTAGTGTCGCGTGACACTCGTATAGATACTGAATTTCAGATATTTCAGAAATATTTATCATTATCACAAGGATATTACGTGTATCTCGCGTGCACACCAAAAACTAGCCGAAACTGTTGAAATACTGCCTTCGTCACGTCACTGACTTCACTGTTTATCCTAGTTAGATAGAGAATTGATTTATCCTAGTCGTTTTTATATTTAAAACCAATATCAATAATGCATCTGTGGTATACGTTAATAAAATTTAAGATTGTTTAAACTAGAAATATCAATTAGCCAGCGTAATAAAATTCATGTTTACCTATTTATTATGAAAAACGGAGTTTATTCTGAGATCTTTTATTTAAATTATCTTCAATAGAAAATTCCTTTGTATAATTATTTTGGTAATTTAAACTTGGTAATTTGATAGTTTTCGAACGTGTTACTTGTTTCGCGTTATTGGGTCTACTTTGAAATTCGATGGTCGAACTATGGATCGACCTATGTCTGCCATTTTCTTTTTTCGTAATGGAATGAAAGAGACAGCGCTAATAAAGTTCAAATATTCTGAACTTGTAATAGACCCCGTACGACGAAGTGTCAGTGCTCCGCATCAAAATCAAAAAGCTACTCTGTCTCATGGAGCATCGCATTTTGCACACTGTTTTCACGCAGCAAAATATGCTTGTTCGAGCTGCTGAGGTGAAAAATAGATATCTATCTGCCTAACGTACTTACGTATAAAACGTAACTCTTCCAAATGTCCGTTCTAGTGTTACAGAAAATGGCAAGCTGTGCACAGTGTACACCCCCCTCCTATACTCCTCCCAATGGATGATAGGAAAATTGGTAATTCGGCTTTATTGCATGTTTGACTTAATCACATACGCATGCGATGTCTATTGGGAGTAGGCAATCCCTCGTCGCCGATGTTTATTTCTGTGGGGAGAACAATTAAGAGATGAGATCCTTTCGAAGAGGAACGAAATCGCACGTGTTTTGTTTTTCGTATATTATTTCAAAACCAATAAAAACCAATATTCGCTTCGGCCGAAACTTCTAAGACGAGGACAGCCCAGTATTCACATAACTGACCTTATAAATCGTAATGACAAAGACATTACTTAATCAAAAAGTCCTATGGGATTCTCGACTATTGAGTCATATATTTGACGACCGGTTAGCCGAGTGGGTATTGACGCTGCCTACGAAGCTGAAGGTCCTGGGTTCGAATCCCGGTAAGGGCAAATATTTCTGTGATGAGCATGAATATTTGTTTCTGAGTCATGGAACCAAGGTAACTGACATAGCCCTCCGAATCGCTAAACTTAAGTGGCAGTGGGCGGGGCACATAGCACGTAGAACCGATGGCCGTTGGGGCGGAAAGGTTCTCGAGTGGCGACCACGTACCGGAAGGCGCGGCGTGGGTAGGCCCCCCGCAAGGTGGACTGATGACCTGGTAAAGGTTGCTGGAGTCCGCTGGATGCGGGTGGCGCAGGACCGGTCACTTTGGCACTCTTTGGGGGAGGCCTATGTCCAGCAGTGGACGACTTTCGGCTGATATGATGAGTCATGGAAATGTTCTATGTATTTAAGTATTTATATCTATTATATATGTATCGTGGTCTAGTACCCATAACACAAGCCTTACTGAACTTACTATGGGAATAGGTCGATTTGTGTAAGATTGTCCCCTAATATTGATTTAATATTGATATTGATATGGAATCGCTGCCTAGAACTAAATGATAGAGAGGATGCCCTTACGATATCGCTTTTCTTTCATATCTCTGTCTATAAACGTGAATGTATATAGATTCACGTCTTCATATCCAAAAGGGGTACAAGGCAGAGCACATGAAACTTACGTTCCAGTGCCACTTTTAGCATAAACATGAGTATATAAATATAAGATCGACAAAATGTGATATCGCAGTGATAGGTTGCTAGCCCATCCCCCACAATACACTTCAACCCTGTTCCCTAAGTACGACTCTTATCATACCGACAGGAAGGGGGTGGTGCCACAAGGGGACGGGGGGCTCTGTCTATATCATTATCTGAATTTGATTGACAGTAGACTACACCTATGACATATTTATATCTTGAATCCCGAATGATTCAAATGATATTCTTCGTCATAAAATACCTATCCATACTATACTATCCATACTAATCCATACTTCCATACTATCCATATCCATATCCATACTAATATTATAAATGCGAAAGTGTGTCTGTCTGTCTGTCTGTCTGTCTGTCTGTCTGTTACCTCTTCACGCTTAAACCGCTGAACCGATTTGGATGAAGTTTGGTATAGAGATAGTTTGAGCCCTGGGGAAGGACATAGGATAGTTTTTATCCCGGAAATCACCCCCCAAGGGTATGAAGTGGGGGGTGAAAGTTTGTATGGACCTACGATATAAACGAGTTCCACGCGGACGGAGTCGCGGGCAGAAGCTAGTGTTAATATAAAAAGAGAAGTCATAGAATCAGACTTCATGCGAGATCCCAGCCCTAAATAGGCGGTCGCTAATTTGAATTTTATGTTTTATTTTATTTTATGTTTTATTAAATTCCGACATTTTATGTGAATGTACTAACAATAGCTCAAGTTCACAATGTATACTAACCCATATGGACATACATCTGAAATAAATTATTTATTCATTAATTCATAGAAATGCTGAATACAAAAAAATCGCTTTTACTACAATAGCGCATATGTATAACCACAAGTTTATATTGTAAATGCAGGTTTAGATTACGGCTACGGCGATGACTTATAATTTGGATTAATAATAATCCATATCCATCCATACTTATACAACGTGTTCCCGCCAATTTCCGTTAATTGAAAGGGGGCATAGCTTAGGTCAAATAAAGGTAATTTCTCCAAGACACCAGTATCTTCACTCTTACTGTTAGCAAGATATTCATCATTCTCCTAGCGTTGTTCCCGGTTATGCCCCTAAAGGAGCTCGGGGTCCGCTTTGACACCTAATCCCAAGATTTGGCATAGGCGCTAGTTTTACGAAAGCGACTGCCATCTGACCTTCCAACCCAGAGGGAAAACTAGACCTTATTGGGATTAGATCGGTTTCCTCACGATGTTTTCCTTCACCGAAAAGCTAACGGTAAATATTCCGTACATAAGTTCCGAAAAACTCATTGGTACGAGCCGGGATTCGAACCCACGACCGCCGCTTGACAGCCGCATGCCTGAACCACTAGGCTACCGTAGCTCTTAGCTGCGATGTTAGCAAGATATTCAACATTTTAATTTAATCAGTTATGCAACTTTAACCAGTGTAAACGGTTTTTTGACGTGCATGTCATGTGATGTCATTTGAACATTATCACATTTGACACTAACTTTTCATTAACTCTTAAGACCCTTGTACAATAACCGTTAATGCTAAATTTAATTATTTTGTATGAAAATCGAAAAAAAAACTTTTTGGAATGGACTCTGCAATATGCCGAAGTACAAGGAAATTCAGAAAAACACCCTGTATACTTTACTTATATTACTTATATCCATAACTATACTATATATACTATATATTATATATATTATATATTTATATATTATATATTATATATATATATATATAAAATATTATAAATGCGAAAGTGTGTCTGTTTGTCTGTCTGTCTGTCTGTTACCTCTTCACGCTTAAACCGCTGAACCGATTGCGATGAAATTTGGTATGGAGATGATTTGGCGGGAAAGGACATAGGATAGTTTTCATCCTGGAAATCACCCCGTAAGGGGATGAAATGGGGGGTTGCAGTTTGTATGGAGCTGCGATATAATCGATTTCCACGCGGACGGAGTCGCGGGCAGAAGCTAGTAATATTATAAATGCGAAAGTGTGTCTGTCTGTCTGTCTGTCTGTCTGTTACCTCTTCACGCTTAAACCGCTGAACCGATTTGGATGAAATTTGGTATAGAGATAGTTGGAGTCCCGCGGAAGGACATAGGATAGTTTTTATCCCGGAAATCATCCCCCAAGGGGATGAAGTGGGGGGTAAAAGTTTGTATGGAGCTATTACGATATAAACGAGTTCCACGCGCACGGAGTCGCGGGCAGAAGCTAGTATTATAAATATTATAATCAATCAGCCTGTACAAGCGAGCTGTACATTGCAACTTTTATGTCTATATAGCACAATTATATTGCGTCGTTTACATACCTACCTATAATTCGCACCGTTTATATAAAGTATGTTTGTGACTACCTTTTAGTGTCAATAAAATCACTCTACAGAACACATCTTTTACTTTGACAACAAACTACATTAATTCCACGGGCAGACAGCCCGGAACATTGGTCCTTCGAACCGGATCTAGTCCTAGTGCAGTATCAACGTGTTAGTGAGCGGTTCATCGATCTCCTACAAGTGGGCATCGCCAGTGGACTGCCGACTTTCGCTACTGGGCCGCGTCAAGGACTGGATCAACAACACCACGACATCCAAGTGAACAACAGCAGTTTTACTACTGCATTTACACCTTCGCCTACTCTTGCTGGTTACCCCACATACATACATTTGGAGCCAGCACCATGGAGGCATTATTTGAACGTCAAAAGGAAATCGCCGACAAAATCAACAATGCAGCTATCAACTTCGGCAAGGACTCCGTGAGCAGGAAGACCGAGGATTACATTCAACGCAGAATAGAAGCCATAGATAACATGTGGAGCGAGTTCCAAGGAAATCATACGAAGCTCGCCAGTGCGGATTCCCCTTTTAGTGCGCAAGAAACAGAGATGTACGAGACTCTCAAACAGCGTTACGAAAAGTTTCGTCAGGCATTGGTGACATTCACTGCATCTCCACGCCCGAAGGCTAGAACAGCAACAGAAGAGAGATCGGCGACCTCTAAGGCTGATGAACTTAAGTATCAACAAGCAACGAACTTTCGGGCCTTTCTACGAGTCATCAGAGGCATCGATATCAACAAGATGTCCGAGAAGTGGGAACTGGAGGACAAGCTGCAAATGTTACAACAGCGCTGGAAAACAGTTGATGACCTACATTGGCAGATCGACAATCTACTAATGGGATCTGACTTAACATATGAGCAGGAATATTCTGAACATGAAGCAACATACGAAGCCACAAAAATGCTGCTGAACAAGAAACTTAGCTCCACATCGCACATGCAGCAATCTACGCCGAAAATTGAGATCCCAATATTTGCGGGAAACTACACACAGTGGCCTACATTCATGGATCTCTTCACCGAGACCATACATAACAACCCCACGCTAACGAAGACCCAGAAGATGCAACACTTAAAAGGAAAGCTGAAAGGTGAAGCCGAACGACTGGTACAGCATCTTCACATAACTGCCGAAAACTACGACACGTGCTGGGAACTACTTTCCTATCGCTACAACAACGCGCAGCTGTTATTTACGAAGCAGGTGCAACTACTTATGAACCAACCTTCGGTACATAAACTAACTTCCTATGAGTTGAAACGCCTCTACGATACAAGCATGGAAGCTGTGCATGCCATGCACAACCTCGGGATCGACACTTCAACATGGGACCCTATACTGGTACACATCATCACTGAAAAATTGGATTCCGACACCTATTCATCATACATGGAATCCAGGAAGGTACCACGTGCCCTCCCTGTCTTCGATGAGCTCATGACGTTCCTGGAAAGCAAGTTTGCAGCTCTTGAACCCATGAACAAAGCCAAGAAGTCGACAACGTATACGCCAGCTATTCAGAAACCTGGTGGGATTAAACATGAATTCACACCGAAATCTTCTCAATACAACAATTACAAAGGAAAAAATCTGTACACATCCTACCACGTGAATAACGATAGAAAATGCCCGCTATGCAAAATAGACCACATACTTTTCTATTGCAAAACGTTCCAAGGCATGACGTCGGAAGCTAAGCATAAAACAATTGAGCAATTACATATTTGCCCTAATTGTTTATATTGCCACAACGAAAGGCCATGCAACTCAAGAAAAAGATGCAAGGTTTGCAATGATCAACATAATACCATTTTGCACGACTTGTACAAACATCGTGATCGTGGCGCAATGGATTTTACACCTAGACAGCAAAATGCAGTGCGATCAACGAACTCAAATCCGTCATCGAATCACGTGTCGAATCCTGACAATGAGGTATTGCTATCAACTGTTCTATTGAATATAAAATCAGCAAATGGAACCAACATACAAATGAGAGCCCTCATCGATCAAGGATCGCAGATCAGCCTGATAACGGAAAACGCCGCACAGAGACTTGGCTTGCAGAGACGTCATCACAGCGGAACTATCTCTGGCGTCGGCTCTTCTCCCAATAAGAGCAAGGGGGTCATGACATTAACATGCGAATCCTTATACAACGGCTACCAATTCGCAACAGAAGCCCTTGTCATGACGAAGGTTCTCAACAAATTGCCCAACAATACATTCAAAAAACAACAATGGCCGCATCTTCAAGGCATACAGCTAGCGGACCCCGACTACAACATCTCAAGATCAGTTGACATTTTACTGGACGCAAGCGTATACTCCGAAATCATAATGGAAGGAATACTTCGAGGGCCAACGAACGCGCCACTAGCACAACAAACCAAGATTGGCTGGATACTATTTGGCAATACAAAAACATTTAATTGTCACGTAGTCTTAAACAACATTGAAGACCTGTCGCGATTCTGGGAGATGGAAGAAATTACCGATGATAATGGAATAAACTATACCGCCGAGGAAGAATATTGCGAGCGTCTTTACAAGCTAACAACAACGCGCTCGCCAGATGGGAGATATCAAGTCAAGATTCCCATGAAGCCGAACTTTGAACAACACCTAGGTATTTCCAAAACACAGGCCGTCGCCCAGTTTCTTCAATTAGAAAGAAGGATGACAAGAGACTCATTATTTCGTTCTCAGTACACGAAGTTCATCGATGAGTATATAGAACTTGGTCACATGAAGTTATGCAGCATTCCCAGAAGCCCCAGCTTCTTCTTGCCTCATCACGGAATCCTAAAATTGGAATCTTCTACTACTAAACTCCGTGTAGTGTTCAATGGTTCTTCCCGTACCCAATCCGGGAAGAGTCTCAACGATTTGATGCTGTGTGGACCAAACTTACAACAAGATCTTCAGACAATGCTACTGCGCTGGAGAAAATACAAATACGTTTACACAGCCGACATTGAAAAATTCTACAGGCAAATTATGGTGCATGAAGAAGATCAACACCTGCAGAAAATAACATGGAGAAACACCGAGAAGGAGCCCCTGAGAGATTATTTGCTGTGCACTGTGACTTATGGAACAAAAGCAGCAGCCTACTTGTCCATGCGTACGATAAAACAACTCATTATAGATGAAGGTCCCAAATACGCCTTAGCATGCGACACATTGAATAATCAACTCTATGTCGACGATTTACTAGGCGGACACGACGATATCAATTTAGCACAGCAAACACAACAACAGTTGATCCAAATGCTTCAAGACGGCGGATTTAACCTACGCAAATGGGCCAGCAATGAACCGAAATTACTTGAAAATTTATCACCACTACAAATCAGCGCCAGCATGCTTGACTTCAAACATACACAAACAAACAAGACCTTGGGACTACGTTGGAACCCAGAAACGGATCATTTCACATTCAAACAAAAAATGCATCGTGGTAATGACGTCACAGAAAACATTACCAAACGAACATTGCTATCAGACATCGCCACATTATACGATCCCTTAGGCTGGTTATCGCCAATTACAATAAAGGCCAAGTTAATTTTTCAAAAGGTCTGGGAATCAACAGTCAACTGGGATGACCCCTTAGCAGACGATATTCAGATGGAGTGGAAACTATTCAAAACCGACATGCCGAACATAGAAAAAGTCATTATACCGCGTTGGCTGGGAAACACGACACAGCGTATCGAGTTACACGGTTTCTGTGACGCATCAGAAAGGGCATATTCATGCGTCATTTACTGCAAGACAATATCAAGCAATGAAGAAACCCACATCAGACTCGTCACTGCCAAAACCAAGCTGGCCCCACTAAAAAAGGCAATTACCATTCCAAGACTCGAACTTCTAGGAGCAACGTTACTATCAAGACTAATGGAAAAGGTATGCGAAGCCTTATCCGGACATGACGTAACAATATACGGATGGACTGACTCAATGGTAGTCCTGGGCTGGATTCAAGGTGACACAGCAAGATGGAAGACATTTGTCGCAAATCGCGTGACTAAGATAGTCGCTATCATGCCGTCAACATGCTGGAGACACGTTATATCGGGTCAAAACCCTGCAGACTGCGCGAGTCGAGGGTTAACCCCCTCGCAACTTGTACATTATAACTTGTGGTGGGAAGCCCCCACATGGCTCAAGAACGAAGTGAGACAGGAGCAACAGATAATTGAAACTCCGAAACTGGAAATCAAAGCCAAACAAACATACGCTACAGTACAGCAGTACCAAGAGCCGAATCTTCTACTAGAGCTTACAAATAAATATAGCTCAATTTCTCGACTAATTCGTATTACCGGCTGGTTATCACGTTTCATAAACAATGCACGTGACAAAGTCAACGCTCTACGAACTAGCTACCTAACGACAAAAGAAATACAAGATGCACACACAGCGATTATGAAAACAGCACAGTTGGATTTTATTGAGGACATCACTCGATTGCGAAAACAGGGTGCAGTGAGTTGCAAAAGCAAGTTAATTAATTTAAATCCAATATTAGACACTCGCTCATTACTGTGCGTTGGAGGACGCATCAAACATTCAGCACTACAAGGAACATCCAGACATCCTATCATACTAGCCAGAAAACACAAGGTGACAGAAATGCTAATTGATCACGCTCACAAGGTGACATTGCACGCGGGGCCCAAACTAACATTGGGCTACTTACGCAACAAATATTGGATTCTGGGAGGATATGGAAGAGTTGCAGAACAAGTAAGAAGATGCGTCAGATGCATCCGTTTCAAGACCAGCAGCAACAATCAGTTCATGGCCGACCTACCAGAGCCTCGCGTGACCCCATCTCGACCATTTACTCACTGCGGGGTGGATTTCACCGGTCACGTAGAAGTCAAGGCAAACAAGGGTAGGGGGATAAAAACCACAAAGGGATATGTCGCTGTCTTCGTCTGTTTGTCAACAAAGGCGATACATCTTGAGCTCGTCTCAGATCTCACTTCAAGCACATTTCTCGCAGCCTTCAAACGCATGTGCGCCAGAAGAGGCCCCCCGAAACACATGTATTCAGATAATGCTACAAATTTTTCCTGTTCCGCGAAGATTCTAGCCAAAGAAAACAGAGAGGCTCGTCAACATTATATGGGCACTGAGTTTATGGAATACATCGCGATGGAAAATATCGAATGGCATTTCAACGCCCCGGCTTGGCCCAGCGCAAATGGCCTTTGTGAAAGCGCTGTACGCCTGATGAAACATCATCTTAAACGGGTCCTCGGTGAACAAAAGCTCACGTTCGAGGAGTTCACCACACTGTTAGCTAACATCGAAGCGTGCCTTAACTCTAGGCCGCTGACAACACTCAAAGAAGACTGTGAAGATATGAACTTCTTGACACCGTCACACTTCCTGGTTGGAGATCCCATCCTATCTGCACCATCAGGTCCCGAAGTCGAAGACATACGCACCAGGTGGCAACTCATAGAAAAAATGCATAAAGACTTCTGGAAACAGTGGTCCTCTGAGTACCTACACACATTACAATCACGCAACAAATGGAACACCAAGAAAAGGAACATTGAGGTCGGCGAAATTGTCGTGATTAAAGAAGATAACTCCCCACCAGCTAGATGGATTCTCGGTAGAGTTCAAGAAACACATCCTGGCAAGGATGGACTTGTACGTGTCGTTACACTGAAAACAAAAAACGGCACGACCAAAAGGCCGGTCCTCAAGCTTGCCCCTCTGCACGTGAAGACTGAACATATACCAAAGACGGAATCGCTACCATCATCATCGACAACAACAACAACAGCGTCTACGAGCAAGAAGCTAAGAAAAGGCAACAGCATGACGCACTATCTGCTAACAACACTACTTGTTTTTGCCACTATGATTTCGCCTTCCACGCAACAGCTATACAACATTACTTCGTTAGACTCTACAAAACCGGTCTATTTCGATAAGATCGCCAACATCCACATCATTCAAGATCAATGGAAAATAGTCGTGTACTATAATCTCACAACATACAGGGACAGCTTGAGAAACATTGAGAGTTACGTCGACCACCTTCACACCATATGTGGCACAGAAGCAGCCTTCCTTTCAATAAGTGCGCAACTACAGCACGAAGTAAATGACCTGAAACATAACGACAGATTACTTCAACTAGAGCATGCCACAAGGAAAAGAAGAGGACTTATAAACGGCATCGGTTACCTCGCAAACTCTTTGTTCGGAGTTTTAGACGAGCGTTTCGCTGAACAATATAAACACGATATTAAACTTATACAACAAAACGAAAATCACGTGAAGAAATTATACCAACAACAGACATCAATTATCGAAGGTGAATACAACGTACTCAAGCGAAGTGAGGAAGTGATGAGCAAACAATATCAGATTATAAATAAACATTTGTACGACCTTCAGACCCAGGAGATTCGGTTGGAAAATCAACACCGGAACAACATGTACGCAACAAGTGGCACTCTGGCAGCTGCAATCATCATCTCCAGCCTACACAGGATTCAGGACTCCCTGATAGACCTGGTAACAGACATGCGCAATGGAAGAGTGGATATACATTTGATGGGCCCAGCTGAATTAGATAAACAACTACGCATAATCACCAGTCAACTACCGAGCGACATGTCACTACCCAACTACAACAATGAACAAGCTCTGAGAAAAATCTACAAGGTGCTACGTGTGCACTCAAGACTGACAGATGAGTTTTTAATTTTTGAGGTCAAACTGCCACTTCTCAATATTGACCAATACGAGCTACACCACATCATCCCGATCCCACAGCAGAGAAATAGTAGATGCATTTCGATAATACCTACATCAGAATACGTGGCAATCGACCTTAGAAAGGACATGTTTATAACTATGCATTCTGATCAGCTACATGCATGCTCAATAATCGACGAAACACACATGTTATGTCCATTAAAACAACCAATATACAATGTAAAAGGGACCGAGGCAATTTGCGAAGCACAAATTATAAACAATAATAATTTGACTCAATGCAAAACAGAGATATCAGCGTGTGCCGACAAGTGGGTTCAATTACACAGCGGCGGCGCCTGGCTGTTCTCATGTTGCCAGGAATGCGCAGTGCGCATTTTTTGCACAACAGGTGTCACATCCAACACATTAAAAGGAACTGGCCTAATTACCCTAGGTCAGGGATGTTTATTGAAGCATGACACATTTACAATCCCCGCGCATCTTAGTCGTCAAAGCACCATGATGGAAACAAATGAAAACGAGATACAAATTATCGTCCCACCGCCTCCGGAAATTAACCATCTGATAAATAATGCATCAACGCTCCTGGTTCCTACAGAAATTCATGCTGAGCTGTTAGGGGAGCTAAGAAACAAAATCGACGATGTCAAGAAACAACAAGCTGATATCATTAACGATGACACCGCATCAGCCCATGACATTCACCAGTATGCATTGATATATATAATAGTATCGATAGCCTTCGCTCTACTCATCTACAAAGGGACACGCAAAGTAATGAAGATCAAGAGGAGATGTCCGCAGCCACAGCCTGATCCAACCCCGCGCACAGAGATGAGAAGCCCGAGCTACGAGATGCAAGTACTCCAGACACCCGCATCGACAGAGGCCGCCCAGCAACGACTTACTGCCGACGTCGCTACATCTCCGACCATGACTAGACAGTCTCGGAAATAATAATTTATGTTTTTTTTCTTTATTTCTACCTTTAGTTGTAGGCAGCATGTACAAGCGAGCTGTACATTGCAACTTTTATGTCTATATAGCACAATTATATTGCGTCGTTTACATACCTACCTATAATTCGCACCGTTTATATAAAGTATGTTTGTGACTACCTTTTAGTGTCAATAAAATCACTCTACAGAACACATCTTTTACTTTGACAACAAACTACATTAATTCCACGGGCAGACAGCCCGGAACACAGCCTATATACGTCCCGCTGCTGGGCACAGGCCTCCTCTCATGGATGAGAGGGAACGGGCCGTAATCCCCACGCTGGCCCAGTGCGGGTTGGGGACTTTACATACACATTTGAATTTCTTCTCATATGTATGCAGGTTACCCCACGATCATCAATGGATTAAAAGTTAGGAAAATTTTTGAAACGAAAATTAAGGATATTAGGGATGGAAGGTAGTTCACGTACCGAAGTCGAGGGAAAATGAAGGTATTAAATAAGTATAATATTTTTACCACGCACTACTTCGGCACCTCATTAACACGGCACACAGCCTGCACTTGCAATCAGAAGCATGAACCGTGGAACTTTAACTTTATTCAATTAAAAGTTGAAAAATCTAGAACTGGCACGACCGAGTGCTTGCTTAATCTTGAGCTTTGTGGCTATTCACTAGAACGAGCGCTGCGTTTTCGGCAAACCAGTTCTTTTTATACAGTGTGTGGCCTGTAACAGGAGCAAATTTAAAAGGACGCTTCCTTAGATCATCTGCAGTAACTCCCTTGTGTCCAATTTTTTTTTTTTTTTCGGAGAAATGTTGATCTAATGACCTTCAAGTAATGTATCTTGGCACCGCGGTATCATAGCACAGCAGTCAATGCAGATTTTGAGGTAACATCATGTAATGAGTCAAAATCGTTTTTGCGTTTCTGTGATTTTTTGTTTTTTTTTTGAAGTGGAAACTTCTTTAGCGGCGCTGAGCACTTTTTGTTATTTTTTTATTGTTTTAAAAAAACTACTCGTGTCACCCCAGAAGAGTTAAAAATACACGTAAACTTACTTTAAAGAAAAAAACATTAAAATTAATTAAGGGATGAGACTGCCGCTCTCTGTCGCACCTACTGTCAACAGTAGAAGTGGCTATGCAAGCGGAGAGCTAAAAGTTATCCAGCCAATCTCTAAGTGTAAGGCCTGAGTGGACGCCCCGCTCGGAGCGGGGCGTGTAGCGTCCATATAAAACAAAAGCAACTTATATGGACGCTCGACGCCCCGCTCTGAGCGGGGCGTCCACTCAGGCCTTACACTAATTGTCGTGTGAATAGAACTGTGTGCACTGCTGGACATAGGCCTCCCCCAAACAGTGCCAGAATGACCGGTCCTTTTTTTTTTTTTTTTTTTTTTTTGATGCTGGAGAAATGTGTTACACATACCCCCCGGCCCGGGGAAGGCCATAGTGGGGGGTTATGTGGGGATCTCTCCTCCCGTAACCCCCTCCGCACAAGGCGGAGGGCGGGGAGGAGCCTACCCACTAAAACTCCAGCGGCGTCACCCTCACCTGCCGTTAAAGGGGGCGTCGTGGGATGCAGCATTACTTACCACGACGCCCCCCGAGAATGACCGGTCCTGCGCCACCCGGATCCAGTGGACTCCCGCAACCTTTACCAGATCATCAGTCCACCCGCACGTCTTTCGGCTGATATAATGATGATGATCATGATAGAACTGTATCAACTGTTTTGACCTATGCGTGTGCGTAACCACTTCTACTGTATAGTACTCGCTATTATAGATGTGACGGAGAGGTCCGAGAGCGCGTCAGACGCTGACATATTCTCTCATCTTCTTGCTTAACGTGCAAAAAGTAAAAAAAAAAAAAAAACCACGTCGGTAGCAAACAAGCTTAATCTGATGGTAAGCAGACACCGCAGCCTATGGACACCTGCAATTTCAGGAAACGTTGTAGTAATGTTATTTGCACCGATTCGCTATACAATTTGGTTTGAAGGTCGTCTGGAAGAGACCGCTTTTTAGCGATAAGACCGCCTGTTGTTGATGTTTAATTTACCTCTATTTTTCTATTATAAATATTATAATACTTAATATGCTATTTCTGGTGAGCAATATAGAAAAATTGTATTTGTATTTGTTCCAGAAATCGGTGCAAGTTATATTTCCTGAACTATACCGACCCTTTACAAAATACTTGTACCATCCTTTCATGAAGAACCCTATTCATACTCATACTCATTTATTCATAATATTATATAAATATTACATGTCACATATTATTAGAAACACAATTGCGTATACTATCACTTAAATTTAAGACATGTTTAAACATATTATTCAAGTATTATTATTATAAAAATCATTTAAATTATAAAAGGCGTTATAAAAGGTAGTCTGTAGGCCCTCGGGAAAACCATGGCATGGCGTTAAGTTTATCACTAGGGTGAATACGCTGCGTTGGCGTATGAATGTCTTTTATGAATACCCACCTGCCTGCTTCGCCTCAGGCTCGCTCGGACTCACACTAATCACCAACTTGTTTAATTGCACCCCTCGAACAACTCGGTTGACAAGTTTAAAACTAAGGACAGATAGCTTTAGCTTCCAATTTATGGGTTAAACTTGTTTGGTCTTTAGTGGGATTCACCGAGAGTTTTATGGCGAATAGCTGCAGTTTCAGCGTTATTCATGTTTAGTCGGTCGCGATTTAGATAATTTCATCGCTGCTATGTATTCATGAATGTTACAATTGAATTGGTTCTGAAATGTTTGAGCCTTTGAGGAAATACGAAAAAATATTTGAATGTGAATCGGAATTTGATCACGGTTATTGCGGAGATATTATATTATAGAGAACCCAGTTGGAGCCGCGCGATTAAATATAGCCTATGGTAACCCTGAACCCTGAAGGTCCCGAATAATATATATAAACTCAACGCCGTATTTAGATTCCAAACAAGCTACCAAAGATGGCCGAATGTCACTGTCACAAATTTAATGTCATTGTCATTGTGACGTTCCAGATGTAACCAACCCATGCATAATAATATATTATTTCGTTGTTACTTAGATGTGAATGTGAATCATACTATGTTTTTGATGTTTTCTATGCATTCATCGCCTAACACATCTCGGCTTGGTACATCAATCTGTCTATGTACAAAGCACTACCCCCAAGTACTCAATTACGTATACCTACTAGCTTTTTCCAGCGAATTCTTCCGCGTTAAGGTTATCACAACAATGCCATTATTAAATACCAGACATGTTAATCCTTTGGGAATGAATTCAGATATAAAAAGTATTATACACATCCTGTTTCATGGTTGGGTTTTAAACTATCCATGTGCCAAAATTCATCACAGTCAATTGAGCCGTTTTTACGAGATTGACTGACAAACATACAGACATTCATACACACTACTTTGCTACAGGTGATTTGTTGTCAATATTACTATGTCCATATCAAAAAGATTTACGCACATTATGAGAATATTAATAGTTACCAAATGTTGTTAAAACCTGAAGTATTACCACAGTAATATGAACTTTTCTTCTACAAAACAGTTTCAATCAAATATCTATTTTTGAAATTAATGTTTACATAAGATTATTTATTTAGGCGGTTGCACTTAATTTTAACTTTACAATGATGTATAAATAAATAACATACGAGTACGTTTATTTGACAGTCGTACATAATTTAGAAAAGTAAAAACTTACCGATGCAAAACTATTTCATTTTAATGGCAATTTGGCAACCCATGGGTAGTTTTTTTGGAATCGATATACGGCGTCGAGTTTAGGTGTTTTTTTTTTATCGGATGTGTTTTTCCAGAGAATACCAAACATATTTTAACTAACAACCTCACAGACTTTTCCTCTTTATAATATGACCATGGATTAGTATATATATTCAAGGTATGTATATATCCAATAACATAATATGTTGATGATTTGGTTTTGGCATTTATCTGGTGGCAAAAGAGCGTACGGCCCGCCTGGTAGAGTTATCTTTGTGCGAACAATCTTATCTTATCTCTCTCTACTCCAATCGCCGTTTTGTAATTATAACATGTAACACCCTATTCACGCTGCGTCCGTTTCCGTGTCCGGGAGGCATCCCTCTTTTTCTCGCTTGCGATGTTTCGCCCGAGTGCGAAAGAGACGGATGCCTCCCGGACACGGAAACGGACGCAGTGTGAACGGGGTAATATTGACTGACGGGGCCAGCAATCGATCGATTGAATTAATTTAGCTAGATCTTATTTTTGGGGAGGTTTTCTAGGGTAAAGGTCGACTTCTTAGAGACAATGTAAACTTAAGAGCACGAATAAGATTATTTTGTTTTTTTTTCAAACCCTCTCTTCGCAGTAGATTTTCTTTATTGCTGAATGTCGTGTCCGTCTTGCGAGATTTACGATCTTCTTTATTATGGAGTTCCACTCGGTTCTGTCTTCATAGCTGCACGTATCGCGGTAGGAAAGGATAGCCCCGTGAGAGTTTTTATTTGATCACTGATCTGCCACGTGGACGCTTTACCTGGACAGTACCGACCAAAACTAGTTTCTAACCATAAACTGTCTGAAATAAAATGAGATCATTCTCAGATATAGATACGTACGCTTTGCCTGGGTTCCATGCGGCGGGGGTCATGAAATAAATCTAGGTAAATCGATCCCATTCAATGACTCAAACATGAGTCATGACTCGACGAGTGATTTCCGCTACAATGCTGCCGCAGAAACAGAAGAATTCAGAAAAAGTATCTTGTCCGAAACAAAATTTCAAAATTTCAAACGCTACTTTCCTCTAAACGTAAGTTTGGGCGCAGATGTTTTAATGGAATGTAGGATATAATGATATCCCGGAAAATCTAAAATTCCTTCAGCTGGGTACATTTTACCCAGCTGCTACATGATAGCAGAGGTAGCATTGTTGAGCCTCGAATGGAAAACGAAGGTAAACATAGCTCTCTAAGTCCTACTGAAACTTCATTTTCAAAGCCATTCACTCCTCAAGTACTCCCACGGGTACTTTTAACAAGCAAACTGCATTCGCATGTTAAATTCACTCCCTCGATGCAATAATGAGCAACACACATACACACTGTTTGGCACAATTCCAAAATGAAGTAAGAACCAGAGATGTGCTAAGTATATTGACGTTACTTGGATGTTAAGTTGATCTTACGCTTCGTAAACGATTCTAACGAGGTCTGGTATTTATTTGTCTGTCATGGAATCACGACAACGCAAAATATATATTTACGTCACATTCTGCCCATAAAGTGCATGCCAATTACCTTTTTTTAACCGACTTCAAAAAAAAGGGAGAGGTTCTCAATTCGGTTGTATTTTTATTATTTTTTTTTTTTTCAATGTTTGTTACCTCAGAACTCCGTCATTGATGAGCCGATTCGTAATTTTTTTTTTTGTTTGTAAGTATATGCTCCCAGGTGGGTCCCATTTTTTTTTAAATTCAGTTAGATGATGGGATCCATGAGGAATTGAGGAAACTCCTCAATTATATTAGGCACGCATGTAGTGATTTGGGTATTTTCTATTATATCTCGTGTATTTACACCCGAAAATCATAAATTTGGTGGAGTGGAATTGATGATGAAGACCACAGATGACTTATGGAATTCCTCAATTATGTACTTAAAAGTACAAAAGTACGTCACAGATTCTGATAAGATTCCGTTGAAATAGCAGCTAATGAAGTGCCAAAGGTGATCCTTGTCAATCCTGTTGTCCTGGTGTCCTTGGAATCGACGGAAGTCCTCAAATATTATCGGCCCACATACAGCGATTGGGTTTTTTTCTCTAATAATCAACGCATTTGCGCTCGGAAATCAGTTCATGTGGTAAATTGGAAAATAAATGTGGAAATGTTCTTAATACTTTGTTTTTAAAGTAAATTATTTTCGTACATTATCAAAACGTACTTTTTTTCCATTTAAAATTATGTACATGACGTGTCATGCGGAGACGCCGAGACGGAGATGGCGTGACAACCTGAACGCATTTCGTATCGATTGACTAGATATTGCTTAATGCCAAGACGAGTGGAAGTCGAACTTGCCAGTGGGACTAACTCCGACTCTAACTCCGTGGGACTAACGTATGTAACTTACTCGTTTTTTTTCTCTATGAGAAGTAATATCCCACAGATATATTTTTTAATCAATACCCATCCTTTCAAAGCGTCATATAATAAGCCGCCTATCACCACATGAATAGTTGCCAACTTGAGGAAAATTAGCACACGATAATCTAAAATCAATAATCCACATAAAGTGTATCTACTTATCATCAATCACCCGTTCCTAGCGAGATCCTTGGCCCAGATCGGCACGAAATGCCATATGGCGAGATACTAGTGCGTGGCTTATATGTATTATACGGGTCACGAGCAGGTATACAGGGTGTGGCCTGTAATAGGAGCAAAAAAATAAACGGTGGATTATTACGCCAATCAGCAATCAAATCCAAGAGGTTGTGACGGTTCAACCCTTTAAAATGGCTGTCTCTTTATGCTAACCTATTCTGAACTTAAATTAACCCCTAGCTGGAAGCTGAAGCTCCTGAGAAGCCTCTAGTCGTCTGAAAATGGAATCCTACCTGAAGGAAAAGCTATTGAATAAAATTAAACTGATAGTAGTGAGAAAATAAATCATTTATTTACCATAGAAATATCGAATTAGTTTGGTTGTTTTGAAGCTAAAGAACCTTTGATTAATTAATCCAGTAAAATCAAGACTCGATTATGCTGGATATCCACTTTGATCCTATAAATACTAACTCGTACCAAAGCGAATAGAAAAACCAAGTTAGTTCCGGCCGATCCTACTAAAAGGTTGAGTTTTATTCTAGTCTAGATAAATCTATCCTACGGCTACAGAATCTCTGGTTATTTATGTTAAAGTAATCGAGCTTGAGTACTTTAACAGACCAAATCGTCTCCTAGGATATTGTCGGACGGAAAGAGATTCGGCCAAAGAAAAAACCGTCCGACTCCAGACCTACAATGCCGTAATCTAACCTAGGAATGATTATCTCTGGAACCTAACCTCGAAGACCTATTTAGACCTAAGCTATACGTGATTCGCGCTGGTGAAGTGGCTTGGCGTGTGATAACGTCTAGTGGAGGAGGTCCCGCATTGTCAGCAGACCCAGGCCCTTTTCGAGAAATATGAAGTTTGTATTTCTATAAAGGAAAAGTTACACGTTAATTGACGTTGTACAATAAAACTAATTTCAGTAGAACCTTTAAACTTAAGTAAGACAAATATATCAGTTCCTTAGAATTAACCTACAAATCCATAGTTTCATTAAGCGATGCACAACTATGGAGGCTAATGTAGGCATGAATTCCTTGTTATACTAAATTGTGGGAAGTGGTAAGTTACGCTATGTCGTAGGCGACGCCCTTTAAAATAGATTCGCAATACAACAGTGGTCAACTAGTGTTGGCCATGTTGAGATCGCTATTGATGATGATGCGATGATCTAATAATGAAAATAATTGTGAAGAAAGCGAGATATTGATGATGATACGAGTACAACAGTAATCTACTGAAATATAATATTAGTGCATATTTTACCTACAGGTACATAAATAACGTAATGTCTAGCGTAATATCGATTCTCCCTAACGATGAATCTTAGAGTTGTTCGCGAACTGTAGCGCTCGCCTCTCGCTCGCCTGCGACCGCTCGTACTCACTGGTAATCCCCACCTCAACTGTTGGTTCCGCCTACCCTATCGTTATTTCTAGCAAATTTAATACAAATTAGTACGGACATTTACCTAACCAATTTATAATACAATTCATCCCCCAAAATATCTCAATGGATGTAACACAGTGTCTTAGCAACCAACTTCACCCAATCAACTCAAAGGCACTTTATAGTCAAGGTGTTTTAGATGCATGACAATGCACAGTTGAGCTGACGAATGATAATTAACTACCAATCCACTGTGATACCTTTATTGAGAACCCGATGGTAATAACCCCACCTAAGAAGAGACCTACCCAATTATTGCTGTTATTAAAAGCGAATGTGTTGGATTCCCTTGTAAATTAACCAACATAGCCAGCTTCACGATAAGAAGCCTCGGTTAAGGCAAAACGACGGCTTGGCCAGCGAAACCCTTCAGTTTGCAAGACTGAAAGGCCTCACCAACCTCACCTTTGCTGACACATCTATGACAGGCGCTATAGTAAAAAAAAAAAAAATATATAGACAATCAGAAATATTGAGATGTAATGGGGATTTTAGGAAAATATGGGCAAACATTAACTTGTGGCTAGGGAAAAGTAAAAATAGCGTAGATGATGTTATACTCAAATATTTAGGTAAGACAGAAAGTATAAGTAATATTTGTACAATGTTTACTAAAACATTTACGCAAGAAATACGCGAAATTAAACACATCTGTAGCGTACAATTCCTGGATAGGAAACAATATGTAAAGCCGTGTCCTGTGAGTTTTAGGTATACCAGGGTGAGTCCGACAGACGTGGAAAAGATTATAAATAAGTTGTCATGTGAGAAAGCTGCAGGTTTGGACGGTATACGTGTAAAGGATATTATATATATTAGAAAGCAGCTGAGTCCTATTCTAGCGAACTTGATAAACGCCTGTTTAACCAACTGTATATATCCTTACCAGTTAAAACAAGCAACTATAAGGCCCATTTACAAATCGGGCAGCCATTTAGAATATGTAAACTACAGACCCATTGCCATTTTGTCAGTCATTGATAAGATTATTGAGAAAATTATTGTTGGTCAAATTAGTACGTTCTTAGAGCGTCACAACATACTCTCAGATACACAGCATGGCTTTCGGAAGGGGCGTAGCACTGTTTCAGCCTTGATGGGGTTCGCAGATTACGTCAATACCTGTTTAGACTCTGGTAAACAGCTAATCGCACTTTTTATAGACTATAAAAAGGCCTTTGATACCCTGGACCACGATATATTACTGCAAGCGATGGATGAATGTGGAATACGAGGTCCCACGAACCAGTGGTTCAAAAACTTCCTGAGCAATAGAAGGATACGCACATGCATCGCTGGTGTGACGGGGGATGAGGCAGTCGTGGAGCTAGGGGTGCCAACCGGCTCCGTGTATGGTCCCGTCGGATACGCGATGCATGTGAACAGCGTCTCGAATGTTGTCAGGGAGTGTCGCGTGTTTATGTATGCAGACGACATGTGTCTGCTTTATGCTTCCAAGGAGATACAGCAAATACAAAAGTGCGTACAAGTGGACTTTGAAAGTATAACTAAGTGGGCACACGACAACGGAATTATTATAAACTTTTCAAAGACCAGGTGCATGCATATATACTCGCCATACAACCGTCGAGCAAAAAATGGAAAAAAGGAGAACTTAGATATAATAGGACACACATACGATTGCTTGCATGCTGATAAAACTAACTGTAGTTGCACCAAATTGGAGTATGTTAGGACATTTAAATACTTAGGCTTAACTATTGATACAAATTTCAACTGGAAACCACATGTAAACAATGTGTGTAATAGGCTGAGGTCTGTGTTAGGAAAATTTTACCAACTAAATAGATCAATAAATAAAAATACATTAAGGATTGTGTATTACGCACTGGCTGACTCACTCATCAGTTACGGGCTCATTGTTTATGGACGAACTTTTGTCACCTACATCAGAGACATTAAACAACTACAAACAAGACTGATTAAGTTCCTAGTTAGTAAAAAAGAAAAGGAAAAGTGTAATAAGGAATATGACAAACTATTTCCCCTCTGTAAAATTCTACCAGTAGATGGTAAGACTAAGTATTTGATTGCTTTGGAGCACTACTATTCCGATGAGTATAAACTCAGTGTTACAAATACTTATAGCACTAAAAGTGTAAGGGAAAAAAAACTTGTACAACCTAGGGCTAAAAACTATTATGGGCAAAGAGTATCAAACTTCATAGTACCAAAAACTTTCAATCAGATTAGTATATTAAGACAAACTCCTAAATTAAGTAAATCTATTTTAAAATCAAGATAAAGGACTTGCTCCTTAACGACAAGTCGATGTCAACAGATGGACATCCACAGAGTAAATAAGAAGGTAGTCCTACTTATTTACTCTGTGGATAGGATACCTGTGCCTACATATTTAGTAACTAGTTAGGTAAGCTGTTGTCGTCCACTGTCGCCGGAGGTCGAGCCATAATACGGTATTTTATTATTACTAATATTTTTAATTGCCATTCTACCTAAATCTGTAAAAAGTTTAGAGAAGAGATTAGGTTAGTAATAAAAGCAAATTAGGTTAAGTTACAATAGTTGTAGTAAATGAGCGCGTCTCGCCATCAAACTTAATAGTTTGGCGAGTGTATATTTGTAATTTATCATGTAACTTGTATTTGGAAATAAATAAATAAAAAAATAAAAAAAATAGTGCGGGCACATCTCTGCTGACTAAGAAAACCCCTTGCGGGTGAATTCTCGTG
Organism: Epinotia ramella; assembly: GCA_947578815.1. NCBI lineage: Eukaryota > Metazoa > Arthropoda > Insecta > Lepidoptera > Tortricidae > Epinotia > Epinotia ramella. Next base: position 3,859,454 of record OX388210.1, read on the forward strand.
TGGCCAGGGTCCTCAATGTGCCCTGTGGATATGGTTGTTGCGACACTGAGCACGCAGACACAGATGCACATAAGTAAATCACTCGGTTACGTTCATCTAACAAAGGAATCCCACACAATATAGCTATAAGTACTTATATCTGATTACTTCATAAACCAACGCAACCGCACCCCTTGTTAAGAGGTTAGCTAGGACTATGACGGGAGCTCGACGGTGAAATCCCTCAATTTGCAAGATTGAAAACTCTCAGCCACTCACTCCGTCTACACATCTATGACTGGCGCTATAGTGCGGGCACATCTCTGCTGACTAAGAAACCCCTTTCGGGTGAATTCTCGTGCGGCCAGGGTCCTCAATGTGCCCTGTGGATATGGTTGTCGCGACACTGAGCACGCAGACACAGGTGTACATAAGTAAATTACTCGGTTACGTTCATCTAATAAAGAAGCCACTCATCCGTGCCTATAATTAACCACTAGATACTAATATACACTAGAAGTATTATTCGCTTATCCGCACCAACAGCCTACTCTTATACTATAACGCGTATCACAGACCGAGTTGATTTCTATAGCTAGAATATCGTATAATAATTGTTCACTTTATCCCGTAAAAGCGCACGGAACCCTAGCATTCCGTATTATAAATGCAGCTAGTAATATGTACAGAACAACCTACATTCCTGTAATGTCGTCAGTTATTTAACTAATGGCATAGACCCGTTCATACGTTATGCGTATAAACGCTCGTACTTTATCTAGCATGTCTCACAAACTAAACCCCGTATAGAACTAGATTTCGACACACAATTACAAGTATGATAACGTTGAAATGGTTAGATTATAGTTCCAGAAATCAATTTATCAAGTTTCAGAATCACTTAATATAGAAATTGTAAAGGTCACTCACCAGATTTTATCTTTAAATAATAGCGACACGTACCCAGCGTCTCGTAAGGTGGGCTCAGCTGCTCGTCCCCGTCGCTCGTAATAAAGTGAGCTCCGCCGCGAAGCCGCCCGCTATCCCTTCCTCTAGTGTCCAGAACCACACTAAGTTGAGCTCCACCTGATAACAGTACTTAACCCTACCTCAATAAATGTTATATTTCTATCCGCCCGCGTCTCCGAGCCGTACCGATCGATAACATCTTTTTACCATTATGTGGGTATTTTTCTCCTTGTCTGGCGCCGCTATGCCGGTGTCGTACTGATCAAGCCCGAACATGCCAAGAAAACTCATCTCTCTAGGTGAATATGTATCATTCAAAGATACCTATTCTAACCTAAGATTTCATAATGACTACAAAACTTAACCGTAGTATATATAACGCTTTCAACAAGTACCATACCCATAACTACCCTCAGCCGGAATATTATGGCCGGGAAATGAGTTTTCTACATGTTTAGTTGTAGTCTAGATTTTAGTCTATAACCGCAACTTAATGCAGCTTACATCTAAGCTACATTTAATGTATCTAAATTGAAATCTCTTACTCATGACCTAGAAATCGAAACATCTCACATACCAAACCCCTTCCGTTAACTATCCATATTTTGAAGTTATTTTCGCCCAATACTAACATAATACAATGTTCAGTCATCTTGTGATAACTAAGCATTCCTTTCTCATACCTATATTAATCAATCATCATATTCGTATACTATTAAGTAAAATGTAGCAATTATTTGCTGCCAAGAATTTTAGTTAACCTACGTAAATTAAAAGATATACCAGATGTTGATGTATTTATGTAGATACATTCTTATTTACTAATTTTAAAGCTAATATAGCTTGTAACTATAATCGAAAATGAAGGCTTCAAACCCTTAATATTCGTACCTGAAATTCATCACGCTAACATCTATCAATTTAAATGAGCAATTCCTTCCTTAGATACTATTGAGTCCGAGAGCGAAGCTCTTGGATCGTCTCAAGGTTTAACAAAAAAAATACAAGAAAAAAAACACTTTTTTTTTGAAGTAACAACATGCAGTACTCACGCAAAATGTAAAAAAAACTTTTTAAATTGATGGAAATCAAAGGCACCATTAATCGCTTTGCCATAAGTGCCCATTATTCTACCAAGATATTTAATGAGCTACATACACGCTACGATATTGTGATATCAAAATGCATTACTTATGGATCACAACGTCAAATATATTTTTTTCGGAATTCAATAATTTTGAACCACTGGGACCGATATAGAATAACTGCAGATATTCTATGGAGTTATGCTTTGAATTTGTTGCCTCTATTACATGCCACACCCAGTATATGTAGATAGTATATTTAACGACGACGCACCCCTTTTTAACTGCCGTGTAGCATAGCATACACGGCAGTTAAAACTAGAAAGAAAAAAAAAGCATTTATTCGCAGCACAAATAAACAAAAGAAATATAATTAGAAAAGCAGCACAAATAAATAAAGGTTATACTCAGGCTGGTGCCAACCTAACTCGCCAGTCCCGGTCTTCCGTCGGAGCCAACTGGTGTCACGGTTTAAAAGTTGACTGATGACCTGGTAAAGGCCTCGGGAGTCCGCTGGATGCGGGTGGCGCTGGACCAGTCATTGTATCACTCTTTGGGGGAGGGCTACTCGTATGTCAAGCAGTGGACCTCTTTCGGCTGATATTATGATGATGAGGAGTGTAAGCGTGTCCTCGTGGATAAGAAGATATGTAGTCTAATTTCAAGATGACAATTATTGTCATCTTGAAATATTTCTGTGACCTTCCGCGTGAATTTATAGGGCTAGGAGTGACCTGTAATCCTGCAATTTTTGTAACAGGTATACTCAATCTATCGAACTGATGTCGGTTCTTTTACTTAAAACCCCCTAACACCCGTTATGTTTCTACGTTGTGTTTCTAAACCACAACTTTACCACGGGGGAGATTGAAATACAATAATCTAAAACATTATTGTTCACTTTTTAAATAGCTACGGTAGCCTAGTGGTTCAGGCATGCGGCTGTCAAGCGGCGGTCGTGGGTTCGAATCCCGGCTCGTACCAATGAGTTTTTCGGAACTTATGTACGGAATATTTACCGTTAGCTTTTCGGTGAAGGAAAACATCGTGAGGAAACCGATCTAATCCCAATAAGGTCTAGTTTTCCCTCTGGGTTGGAAGGTCAGATGGCAGGCGCTTTCGTAAAACTAGCGCCTATGCCAAATCTTGGGATTAGGTGTCTAAGCGGACCCCGAGCTCCTTTAGGGGCATAACCGGGAACACCGCTAGGAGAATGATGATTATTGTTCACTTTTTGAATGAATTTACACTTTTTGTTGTATTATGTAACTATTCATGTGTACTATTGAGTCTGATACAAAAAGAAATATCCCGGTCCGCTCCATGTATGTATGGGAGCAAGTGACGTCGTAGCGAAAAAAAAATTGAATACTTCTTTAATTTATCAGAACAAAGAGTGCTTATGATTTGAACTGTAAAACCAAAAATAAAACGTGAAAACGACACCCAAAAACCTATTTTTAAGTTTTCGTGCGTGGGCGAAATGTGGATCCTTCATTAGCGAGTGAACAATAAAACATTTCAAGGGTTACATTCGTGTTTAAGTATTTAGGTCGTATTACATTTTCCTTGGCATTCAAGTAAGTTCATACAATGTGTGGTGGTGTGTCAAAGAAAGGTGCTCCTACAATTTTCTACGTGAACTCCTGAAGGTGAAGGGCAAGGCTTCTATACATAGTCCAGGCAATGAACTGACAACTTGTATGGAAAAAATGTCAATTTTGGAAATAATTTATAATAGCTTATTTTTTATGTATAACGGATATATTATCAATTAAATAGTTACCCAGCGACAAAATCCGGCAAAATTTCAGTCATCGAAAAAATGTTAAGTTAACTGGCTTCTAAAAAGTCAGTAAAAATATTAATAAATGTTTTTGTCTTTATTTTGGTTCATTTACATTTGCTTTATAATATTCAAGATAAATCGTACAAAAAAAGATAATGCATGCTTCAGTTAAATCTACATAATTACTTCCGGGTGGAAAGTTTGTCGGATTCTTGACTAAATCATCTTAGAATAACATTTTCAAATGAAATCAACAAAAAAAACGCTACTATAAATTAATGTTTTTCAAAACCGTATTTTGCCTGGAGTAACAACAATTTGTACAATTCTTCTTCGATTTTGACAGTAGTACTTTTTCGCTTACTAATTGTGGCGTAGATGGGAAGATGAAATTAAACACACAGCGGGTCCAAACTGAATACAAACAGCTAAATTCAGAGAAGACTGGTTCACTTTGGAGCAGGCCTTTACCTGCAGAGAGGTGTTGGCAGAATAATTATTGTAACAAAAATACTTTATATTAAATAAAACTATCTCATTTAAATTTTTTATAAATCTTAACCTACTAATATTAAAAAATATTAATTAGGTACTCAAGTTTTGATACTAACAAAACTACTTTGTAAACCAATCATTCTGGAAGAGATAATAGTTATTTATGCTACAAGTGTGGAAAGTAGGTGATCGCCGACGAGTGTCTTTTTTATACATGAGCGAGTAAAGCGAGCGAATGTCCATAATAATTCGACACGAGTCGGAAATCATCTTTACGCGCGTGTATCATACAACGTTTTACTATGCCTTGTGTGAGGGAAAATGATTAAATGTTGAAATGTCAGTTTAAAATAAATAGGTTAAAATTGAAGAATCTAGGTAGATTGTCAGGTACCTACTTATTATCTGGAACTGCATTTAAGAACTTCTCCACATCTTTTGCTGTCAAGCTTATTGACTTAAAAGTTAAAACTTATTATTATGACTTTATGACCTATTTAAATTTGTATGATTATGATTTGACTTTAAATGTACTGTGTCACGTATTTAAATATTGTATAAAATGACGATACCTAGAGGTTGATATATGTGTGTTCTTTGCTTTTGGTTTGTTTCTTCTATTTCCTTGTTATTGTGTTCTTACATTTGTTGACATTCTCTTAATAGTTATCTGTTTTTGACGATCATGATAATAATTCTTATTTTTTTGACATGTATGCAAATCTGTAATGTAATTTTTTATCATGAAATAAATAATCTAATCTAATCTAATCTAGTTAAAACCATTATATTTTGGTTTTGGAACACAATTAATTTTGAGTAAGTAATAGACATGCGCGAAACAGTGCTTCAAAAAGTAATGCTATATCACATCACTTTTTCGAGGACGTAACATTACACTGAGATATCACATCACTCATCATCATCACTCCAGGCGGCAGCACGCAACGCAAGTAACGCAACGTGCGCGGAGCTATCACCAACTTAAATGCGACCGCTACGCAGAGCGAGAGCGGGCGAGCATTGAGAGTGCGAGTGCGAGCGGGACAGCAATGATGGCATCACGGCATTTCAAACATCATAATGTCATTACACATTACGCGCACTCTGTATAGACTTGTGCCGACCTTCCCTATCGGCGCGTCAACCTACTCGCTCGCGCTCGCGGCTCGGGCAATGTTATTTCGAGTGATGTTTGAAGTGATGCTCGATTTCTCGAAGTGATGCGTAATGTAACATCACGCGTTCGAGAGATATCTCATTTGTGATATTACGCGCATTACTTACACATGTCTAGTAAGTAACTCAATATATTCCACAACAAAAAGACGCGGTACCGTCGTAGTTCCAAGAAACATACTGACACTATTGAAACGCTTAAAATCATTATTATAATTGATCAGTCACTTTCACTCGACGAGTATAACATATTTACATAGAACAACTCCGAAGTAAACAACAATCACAACCATGGCGGGCTTTTTAGTTTCAAATACATGCGCGGTCAACATATGCGCATGCGCAAATCGCCATACTGTCGTATCGCAAAAGGCATAAGAAAGATATGCGTTCAGCCGTCACATTAAGTGAATATTTGAAATTAATTAATTTATTGACCAAATTCAAAAACCAATAAGATTAATAAAATATTGTATACATTATTAGTATTTATGTACCTTTTATATGAAAGAAAAAGTGTAATTGAAATATAATGTAAAACATTTCTCAAGTAATAAAAACTCTTCGCGTCGGGCTGACGACGGACTTAATAATGAAAAAAAAAATAAAAGTATAAAGCACTAGTGCGAAAAAGTGGCACTTTCCGCACGATTTAGGTGCTTGGAAAACGCTCTTTTCGAGCACATGCTTTATAATATTTATTTATTAATTGTGGCGTAGGGTAATAGTAGTATATTGAAATCGTATTAAAAAAACAAGTGCACATCTGACACGCAAACCATCGAATATAAAGTTAGGTATATGACGGCATGAAAAGCGAAATTATAAAATTGATGGTTTTGGCTTCGACAATCAGTATTCTGCAATTTGCTCGCGCGATACAAACAAATAATAGATTCCAATTTAATACATTTGGTCGAATAGATCCCCTGGACCTCGGATAATTTAAGAAATAGTGCGTATAATAGTCAAATGAGGGAATGTTGCACTTTGGCACCACAAGCTCTAGAGGGCTATAACACTGAAATTTTATCTGGGTGTTGTGAGAACGCTGCCAAGGATGAGTCTTACGCAGATATTTTGAATATAAAATGGAGAAACTTTATTGTATATGAATACATCTGTATTCATTCATGGTGTTTTTTAGTGTTTCGATATGTGCGATTTAAGCATGTTTACGTATTTTATTGCTGTGTTATGTACAAGTTTGTATGTCAAGTCCACTAAATACTCGGACTATCGCAGTTTCGGAAAAGCTGTTTAGCTATAGAATTTGAGCTTTTACTCCGGAGCCTAGAACTCACGGATATTTCTAACGAGATGTTTCAGTAGTCGCATATAATATTTAACATTTTCAAACACGCCACGCTTATAGGGACATATAATAAATCCATACTTCCATACAATCCATAATATTATAAACGCGAAAGTGTGTTTGTCTGTCTGTCTGTTTGTTACCTCTTCACGCTTAAACCGCTGAACCGATTTGGATGAAATTTGGTATAGAGATATTTTGACTCCTGGGGAAGGACGTAGGGTAGTTTTTATCCCGGAAATCATCCCCCAAGAGGATGAAGTGGGGGGCGAAAGTTTGTATGGAGCTACGATATAAGCAAGTTCCACGCGGACGGAGTCGCGGGCAGAAGCTAGTACATAATATTTTATCTCCTTTCGTGCTGTCTGAAAATCAGCGCTGTAGGTGTCTGACACCTCGGCATAATGCTGAGACAGCGACAGATTCACTGCCGCGAAGACACACACAATGTGTGTCAATGTTATTGTATGTCTACTGTCTTTGTATCTGTGTCTTTTGTGTAGTGAATAAATGTATCTTTCTTTCTTTCATTCTTTCTTTATTTATAACTGATTGATTAAATACATATCATTGCTCAGTTCAAATCTTTGCGACACCAATATTAAACTACCTACAGACATGATTGTCATTTGTCATAAACGCTCGAGAGCAAATCATGACACGTCATATTACCGCGACTCTCCGACATTTGTCAAGTGATCTGTCCGAAGGATGTGTCCGACCCGCGTCACGTACGCCGTGACGTCACGGCGTGTCGGCGTGGCGTGACAGCGGGACCAAAAGCGGTTCGCGGGCGTTTTCAGTGCACCGATTCGTTTAATTAGCAGTTTGGCTATTTTGTAGCATATTGCTACAAATCTATGTAATACTTTACTATTAGGAGCTCTATTTATATTAAAACTAGCTTCTGCCCGCGACTCCGTCCGCGTGGAACTCGTTTGTATCGTAGCTCCATACAAACTTTCACCCCCCACTTCATCCTCTTGGGGGATGATTTCCAGGATAAAAACTATCCTACGTCCTTCCCCAGGACTCAAACTATCTCTATACCAAATTTCATCCAAATCGGTTCAGCGGTTTAAGCGTGAAGAGGTAACAGACAGACAGACAGACACACATTCGCATTTATAATATTATAGTATATAGTATAGTATGGATAGTATGGATGGATGTTGAATTGGAACTGGCTCAGATTTGCAACCAGCTCTATATTTAACGCGCTTTTATTAGGTCGACCTGTATGTAACTAACTATGTAATGGAATCTAAGGTAACTAATTTAACCATCTTCCAAGAATCGTAGCGTCATGAAAATTGGCAGCTGTTCTGATGACAATACAATAATATGGTACTGTCGAACTGATCTGATGATGGAGCCGGAAGTTATGAACTGGAACTTCATGATGGAACATCGTATCATAGCTGTGTTTGCATTTGTTAGAAAAGTCTTTTAATGAACTTTGACCACGATTAGGTTAAAAGCGTGTTTTTCTAGTGTTTTTTAAACTATTAATTATTGACACATTACTTGCTAAGCTTTGGGTTGGAAGGTCAGATGGCAGCCGCTTTCTTAAACTACTGGTGGAGCCAGGGCCATTTCTTGGGATTACGTATTAGTGCTAGGCCTGAGTGGACGCCCCGCTCAGAGCGGGGCGTGCAGCGTCCATATAAAACAAATGCCATTTATATGGACGCTCGACGCCCCGCTCTGAGCGGGGCGTCCACTCAGGCCTTGCACTTAGGTGCTAAAGCGGACCCCAGGCTTCCTAAGGGTACAACAGGGAACACGCTAGGAGTATGATGACCTGCTAAGTTTTGAACCGAGTACGAACAATTCCAAACAGTTTAGTGACAATGGTGTTGCCAAAATTACCATTCCTAGGAACAATTTCATCGACAATGTTGTCTAGTAAGTTGCGTATTATGTTGCCAACAATATTGTCCTTTATAAATTAATCGCTTTATTCATAAACGTTATCCCACCTACTTATTTTAGCTTTTTTTTTTTTTTTTTTTATTTAAAGTTCCAAATCATTTTATCGCAGAGTTTCATGTTTTTAAAATTACGTTTTGATATTAGTTAACAGACGTTTATTAAGATTTATAAATAAGTGAATTTCCGTTTTTTCTTTTTTTTATCAAACAGTATCACATGAATACGAACGCACAATTGCACGTAGAACCGTTGGGGTGGAAAGGTTCTCAAGTGACGACCGGCAGGCACAGCATGGTTAGCCACCGCAAGGTGGACTGATGACCTGGCAAAGGTCGCGCGAGTCATAGTGGCACTCTTAGGGGGAGGACTTTGGACGGCAGTGGACTTCCTTCGGCCGATATGACGATGATGATGAATATTAGATGAAAATGTATAGGAGTTCTTATACACTTATTTCACCCAAACTCGGTAAGTCTAAAGAAATGTAACAATATGTTTTTCTCAAAAATGGCCCGCAGTGAACATAACTCGCTACATATTGGAAGGTAAAGTGTATAGTTTAAGGTCAGATCTAAATTACAAAATAAAAAACATTGCAGGCCGCCTGGAATGTTATATATAAATTCCTTTATTTGTCGAGTACCAATTTTGAAAAAGTAGAAACTGGCATATAAAAGACGGCACAGCTCGTATTCAGCCAATTCAACTCGTATTTTTCTGTTGCAAACACGACGTTTTTGTATGTGTCTCAAATAGTTTGCGTTTTTTTGGTAGAAAAATACACTTGAGATTCTGTTAGTTTTTTTTAGTCGCCCATTTTTGACAAAAGCACTATATTAGCCTCAGTCGGAATGGCAATTGCAGGCTTCGTATTATAATTAAACGTATTTTACCTCCTCACCTTCGACGGATTTAAGTTCACAAAAATAACTTGAAAGTGGAACCGCACAAACGCACAAGGCTCTAACTGCCTTGAAGTTGTTAGTGAGATACAACCTTGTCTGCTTAAGCTGTTGTGAGGAGACTTAATAATAGAGCTCCGTCCGAGGCGCTTTGATCTCTGCTCGCTAATTAGCTGCCCGATTGTCAACTCGATATATACAGCAACGCTAGGGCGAGCTGTCTTGGTCGACCCAGATTTGACATTTTGAACATAAATATACACAGCTTAGAGACAGGAGCGCTACATAAGGTATTTCTTGTGTACTGGATTGTGTCTCGAGGGAGCAAATGGTTTATTTACGGCGAAGGCTGTACATTGAATCTGAGCGTAACGAGGGATTCAAGTGTTTACGCCCAAGATGGAAATTATTTTGCTACCGAGTGGTTCCTCACACCATCTATGAGCAAAATTTAAATCACTTATTAAAGACATTAATTACTTTCTGAATAGCATGATCAGCGAAGAAAAGTCCAACTTTGACCTCTTATTTGAGGGTAATAATGGCAATTTTCTGGATAGCAGGTGTGAAAAAGTATTTAGACACACAGCATTGTTTTAGCCAAGTTTGAGAAGCGAAATGGATACATCGGCCGTGGGCTGACCGACTGACTGCCTGACTTATCAAAAGTTTAGCTTACTTTCAGGTCATTAAAAAGGTCGCAAATTGGTGTGGCGGTTTATTATTGAATCTATAGTTTGGATAAAGTCTGAAAACTATCCTTTCTAGGTTTCGTATGGAAGACAAAGTTATAAATTCTCGCTAATTAGCCGACCGATTGCTTACACAATAACGATAAATTAAATTGTTGGTTGACTAGATTTGACACAGAAATTGAGATATGTTCGTAAAAGGCGCTACGGTGTACTGCAGAAGTTTTAAAATTACAGATAGTAATTAAAAGTGAAAACGCGGCGTTTGAGATACTAAAATGTAACCGTTAGTCCTAACCGTCCATGCCCATACTTAACTATTTGACAAACTTGACAGTTGTCATTGTGACAATGAAAATTCATCGTACATACTTGCTTTACAAGCTAATGTTGTCATTTGCGACTTATTACTTATTTACGGAAAATTGTACACTGAACTTTTACGACCGGTTAGCCTAGTGGGTAGTGACGCTGCCTACGAAGTTGAAGGTCCTGGGTTCGAATCCCGGTAAGGGCAAATATTTGTGTGATGAGCATGAATATTTGTTTCTGAGTCATGGAAGTTTTTCTATGTATTTAAGTATTTGTATCTATTATATATATCTTCGTCTAGTACCCATAACACAAGCCTTACTGAGCTTACTGTGGGACTAGGTCGATTTGTGTAAGATTGTCCCTTAATATTTATTTATTTATTTATTTTCAGGTGGTAATTGTCAGGTTTGTAAGATACAGAAACAGCTAAAACCATGATCTAAGATCTGTAACAATAACAGTAAACTCTGCTGCGTATCATCAGGGTTTTCATTGTCTTATCTAAAATCAGGGTTATGTACATACAAACATAATACGATCATTACAGCGTATTCTCGTCTTTTAACGCATAATGAGGTAAACTTATCCAAACAGCTGTCGCTCAAACACAAGCACCGCTAATCGCGAGTCTCCCGAGTTGTCATCCACGGACGACAAACAGCGTTCAATGGACCCAAACGACAACCGAGCTGAATTTGAAATGAGACGACCTAGCCTGCCTACCAACTAACCCAACCAAACTCAAAAAGACTTACATCTCCTTGAATTAACTCTAAAATTACGCCCTTCTAAACTGTACACTGCAGAGCTAAGCTGGACAGTTGTGAAAAGCAGTAACAACCAAAGGACGCTGCAGTTTGTAATGCTTTTCTGGCTTTAATGGGTGAGACAGATAGCCTGCTATTTGCCGGGCCGTTTTGCAAGATTTTATTTAACTTTTGTGCCTCGCATAAGTAGATCATGCAAAGTTTGGATTGGATTTTTGACCTAGTTCCTGAGCGGGGGATCTTGACACGTCGTACGAGCTTGGGTGGGAAGGAATTTAAATAGCAATGGCGAGCATAATACGAACCTCTTAAAGTCTTTTTTAGGTAAAGACTCACGAAATTTACTCAATGAAGATATACCACTAGAACGAAATGTCTCAAATATTTGTTAGCTTGAAACTTAAAGTTGCAGTAAAAAAAGACTCTCCGAGTGTGTTTTCGATGAGCAATGAATCGAAATCGCAACACATGCGTCAGAGTACTGCGGAGCGTTTTCCTACATTTGGATAATAGCTTCACGGCTGGGAACCCGCCTAGCGGGCGCCCACGCTTATGCTTTCTGCTACTTACAAAGAAAGCGACGGGATCGGCTACGAGCGTAGCGTGTAGCGGTTCTCGGCAGTGAATGCGTTAAGCTGCTACGGACTATGGCTTAGAGCCTTAGAGCTACGGCGGCGGTGGACGTTCCACATTGTTTCATTATGTTTGACCTCTGTTTGAATATAAAAAAAATGCCAGAACCACAGATATAGATATACATAGAACACGCACATGCATATACTTCTCGTGTCCAAACTCGGTCTCCGAGTTGGCCGTCCCACTGACATTCCGCGCGCGTCTTTTGTGGTAGCCAATTGTCCGTAAATATTAAGAAAATGCCTTATTGCAGAATCGATTTTGCGCGGACAACGGGGAATTCACATCACTAATTCGCCCTTGTGACGTCACAGTGGGTAGAAAAAAGTGACACGGTCGGTTTTCATACAGATTGTAGTGTTGAAGTTATCTAGTGTATATCTATATCTGTGGCCAGAACATTACCTAAGCAGTAAACAAGTAATTAAAATGGTTACAGCCTAAAATTACCGATTTCATTATGAAACCGTAATCTAGATGAACTCTTGATCGACGTACAATCGTCTCGGGTGACCTTTAAGGTCCCGACAGACCAACGACCGGCGGCAGCGTCACGGGCAGTCAAGATTAATGTTTTGCAGCGTTCTGCGGGAGGCCTCGGACTGGAAATCCTCTTCTAAAATGGCTTAAGTCTCTCTCTATCTCCATTTCTAAATTACTCTTTAAGTGTTTTGGCTAAGGTTTGATATTGAAGGAAGATACATGGAGATATTATGTTTATGAATGGGTTTGATGTTGAACGCTAACACGCCGTACGATTTTATAATTGAGTTGTACTTGTGTCTAGTTTGAGATGTTCGTTAGAATTTGGTGAATGCATATTCCAACGATTTAATTTTATCTTCACACAAAACTTGGGTACAATGTGTTCGAGTGCGTTGGGCAAATAAAGCAGATTGACAAACATAATAGAGTATTTCACAAAAGTGAAAATAATAAGTATTTTCATTAGCAACATATACTAAACATAACGAAAATACTCGGAAAGTTTCAATCTTTCTTTTATGTTTGGTATTTTAAGATTTTTAAATTCATACAAACTAACATTAAGGACTTTATCTGATTGTGACCTCACAAGTAATTAATCTCTATTAAACCCTTACTAACGGAGCGTTTTTGATGTTTCATAAAAAGAAGCTGATTTGACTAGTCAAATAATACCTTATTGGTGTCTGAAACTTTTAGAGATAAATTCATAATGTCGAATTGCAAAGTAAGAACTCTCTCTTTTGTTGTCAATAACTGGCAAGTAGGGCCGAGTTTCTATTCGCTATATGCGACAGAAGCGGTCTCATACCCCCTTTGATATCTAAGTTATTGAGATTTAAAAAAGAATTATGAAAGTGGAGATATCCTTTTCTATCAAATATCGTAGATCGAATAGCGGCCGAGTCTAGTAGTTACCTATTTATTTGTTAAACAGTCAGTGCATACAAACGTTATTTGTTTTGTTGTACAGAGGGTTAATCACGCAACGTTTCGAACGCACGTTAGGACAACTTAACTGTCATTTTCCCGTACAAAAGGTGACGTTTAGATCTACCTGCGTTACGTGATCGACGTGCAGGTCAATGCCAATTTTTATATACATATATGGTAAAATTACAGTTGGATCTACCTAACGCGCGTTCAAAATGTTACGTGATTACGCCTCTGCAGTACAGAGTAGCTGAATAAAGCTGAATAGTTGCGGTTAAAAAATGTAATAGATATAAAATGTAGGTATCAATAAGTGAGCATAAGTGATTCTCACGTAGCGTTTTTTAAACGTTCAGCTGTTGTCTTTACCATCTTTGTAATATACCTATCGATTATTCATTAAAATTTCAATCATTCAAAATTATATGTCGCCTAGGTATTGAGGATGGATTCTGATTCTGTAAGATTAATTATAGCCAATACACATCACAGTTAAAATGGGGCGGTAAGGACAGCGATTAAATCGCGCGTACTTTTTTTTGAGAATAACCAAATTTGTTAATATTCAAAAAACTACCTAGGTTTTACAGGATTATCACCATTAGGGCCTTGTAATAAGATTCCTTTTGAAGGATTACCTTATTTTGATAGGTTCATCATCCTCATTTTCATATCTACTGACAAGAGCGTAACCTTCAAGGATTAATATGATATGATATGATATGATTTATTTATCTCACAATATACAATTTCACTTAAAACTATTACACTTATTAATGACACTTATTGTATTCTGCATTATTTACGGTTCCGTACCCAAAGGGTGAAACGGGACCCTATAACTAAGACTCCGCTATCCGTTCGTTTGTCTCTCTGTCCGTATGTCACCAGGCCGTAATAGTTAGACAGTTGACATTTTCACAGATGATGTATTTCTGTTGGCGCTATAACAACAAATACTAAAAAACAGAATGAAATAAGTATTTAAGGGGGCTCCCATACAACAACCGTGATATTTTTTTGGCATTTTTAGGGTTCCGTAGCCAAATGGCAAAAAACGGAACCCTTATGGATTCGTCAAGTCTGTCTGTATGTCCGTCCGTATGTCACTGGCATTTTACTCGTTCTCTTTTGTAATTATTTCACTGAAAAAATATTTTTTTAGGGGTGCAGTGTATTTTAAAAATATGAAAAAAATCATGGAAAAATTCAGCGAAAATTGTTCAGAACAAGATCGGTTTAAAGGTTTTTGAGATATTTCTAAAAAACTGCCCTCCTTAAAGAAAAGGACGTAAGTGCCATAAGATTTCAGTAACGATACGGCCCTTTTAATAGGCACGGAACCCTTCGTTGTGCGTGGTCCGACACCCACTTGGCCGCTTTTTTTATAGATAATGAACGGAACCCTTCGTGCGCGCAACTTATTTTCACGACAGACACAACATCGGCAATATAACAGCTATATTCACGAATTCACGTATCGAAGAGGTCGCTTCGCTCACATTAGACGTCTATTTTTAATCTCGCTAAGCCGGCTCCCTCCGATTCGGAGATAATTCCTGCTTGAGAGCCTCCCCCTACCTCCCAGCTCACGTAAGAGCATCTGAAAAATTCAATCGAATAAATGATTTTGACTGTTAGGAATCCGCGCCCGAAAGGCGGGCAGGTTGAGTTGGGAATACCTGCTAAAATACAGCGTTAGAGAATATTGGTGGGTGAATTAAGATACCTACTCAATTGAGGCAGCCTTTTATTTTATTTATTCCTTCATCTTGTAGCAAACAACACGCTATCGAATAAATAATAAGTACTTTTACGTTAAAATCGTAATACGTAAATTGTTTATTTTTGTTAAATAGTACTTAATTGACAATTAGTTGTTAAATGACAATCCGTAATCGAAGATACTATGGCCACTTTCTGTAAAGATATTTTGAATATTATTTAATTTTTATTTCTTATTATTGACGATCGTGATAAGGATTCTTATAATTTTGACATTGTATGCGAATCTATATTTTAATTTTATCTCGAAATAAATAAAATCATGGAACACGAGTTCACGGAAACTGTCTTTATTACACTTTTTGGTTTATTTCACTTCTCCGAACTGCCACTCAGATTATGTTATTCGGTATAGACATCAACCCACCCCTGCAACTGTGATGTGGTTGCCAAGCGAAGTATAGGCTGCTTTGATAAAAAAGAAAGCAATGTAGGCTACCTTTTTAAAATCCGAATTCAAGTGAGCGGTTATTTGCAACTATCGTAACGTGTGTTCGCTGAGGCAAACGGTGCATATTGCAACGCTTTTGTACCCAGTGCCTATTCTACTGCTCGTAAAATAATAGCTAAACATGTCATCATCATCATGATCATCATCATCATCATCAACATCATCATCAGCCTATGTACGTAATCCATGGTCTTTGTTGTCCTTTTCTTTTACTTAGCCTATATGTGTAAGATGGTTTTCGCAAATTGACTGGAATCAGGGCATCGCCTTTAGGCTAGCTTCACACACGCATTATTATTGTCAATAAAGGGGGTATTGTCAAAAATATTATATTGCGCGTGTTCGGGTCGTATTGTTGTACGTCCTACTGGCTGGGCACAGGCCTCCTCTCATGAATGAGAGGGGACGGGCAGTGGTCCCCGCGCTGTCCCATCTTTGAATTTCTTCTTAGATGTTTTCCTTCACTTGAAAGCTAACGGTAAATACCAAATGATACACATGTACGTTCCGTAAAACATTGGTACGAGCCGGGATTCGAACCCACGACTGCCGTTTAAGGGGATGCCTTGATTTGAGTCGTACACGCCCCCTAGACAGAGATACGCTGATGCCTTCCGCCCACGAGAAAAAGAGATGTAACACTCTTCGGGAGTCGCTGTTTTGGACAAATTTCGATAAATACCTAACTTAGTGAAGGTTTATTAAAATTTCATAAAGTGAGATTTTAGATGAGATAAAATACTATCGTATTTACTTCATTGTGTCGTAAAATAATGTATCGTTTGAGTAGGCTGAGTAAAAAAAGGAAAATACA
Organism: Epinotia ramella; assembly: GCA_947578815.1. Taxonomy (NCBI): domain Eukaryota; kingdom Metazoa; phylum Arthropoda; class Insecta; order Lepidoptera; family Tortricidae; genus Epinotia; species Epinotia ramella. The sequence continues at coordinate 3,875,981 of OX388210.1, forward strand.
GACCCAACTTTGGATTTTTTTTCTATAGAGGAAATTTTAAGCAATCATGTATCCATAAAATCAGATGAACAATCATATAGTCAAGAATCATATATCTGAAAATCAGACCTTATTGTTTCTTAATCAAGTCAGAACGGCGTTTCAAAGCACGCGATAATTTCCAATGCACCGCCTTAACAGCCGCATGCTTGAACCACTAGGCCACCGTAGTTAAACATATAATATGTTAAAAATAAGCCAAAGAGGTTTCCGGGATAACATTTTTTTTATTATTTAGTGTGTTTTTCAATTTTGCGTAATTGTGTAACAAACATCGAAACATCTATATTTTTAATAATACATATTAATAATCATAATAGATTTCAGACAGAACACATTCGCGTGTTGCGTAGCCAGGATTCTGTTAAGGGGGGAGCAGGCGCAGAAAAAACATGAATATACGATTTGACGACCGCTTTAGCCTAGTTGGTAGTGACCCTGCCTACGAAGCAAGAGGTCCTGGGTTCGAATCCCGGTAAGGGCAATTATTTGTGTGATGAGCACGAATATTTGTTCCTGAGTCATGGATGTTTTCTATGTATTTAAGTATTTATTTATCTATACAGCCTGGAAATCTAATACGAGCAAAGAATTAAACCAGACGTAGGGTTTAATACCGTAATCATTAATTACTGGGACTTTTTAAGATACACTTAATAGAAAGCCTGTAATTAATTTTTCAAAAATTACCGAGCAGCAATGTAACGCAAACGTAGCTGTCCAAATACTTGACAAGTAACTGTCAACGAGCCTTAACTTGAATATTTTGCGTTACATTGCGGGCTGAATTATTTTGTATGGTTAATTTTTTCGTTGTAATTTTAGACAAAAGGTATCTAAATAAACTTCTTACGTGCTGTACTAACCACCATTTAAAGATTTGCTCGTATTAGATTTCCACGCTGTATAAGTATGTTTATCGTCGTCTAGTACCCATTGCTAGCTTTGCTTAGTTTGGGACTAGGTCGATTTGTGTAAGATTGTCCCCTAATATTTATTTTTTATTTATACCTCCAAGCTCATAGGTACGTTGTACCTAAGCCTAACGCAATAAGCATTGGGTCACTGTCTCGGGTGTTCTGCCCGGCAGACTGCAGTATTAACTCGGTTATACAGGGTGGAATCTTGTACGTGATCCAAAATAGCAAAATGTGAATCTATCCATGATTCTGAGCAACTTTTATTATGGGACCAACTTTGTGTTATGCCAAAAAAAACACACCTGTTCATACATTCTTGTCAGTCTAAAATGAGCAGAGTTAATGAAATAAATAGTTGGATTTTTTTGGCATAACACAAAGTTGGTCCCATAATAAAAGTTGCTCAGAATCATGGATAGATTAACATTTTGCTATTTTGGATCACGTACAAGATTCCACCCTGTATAAATGGCGGCTTATGCCCATTCATCTCATAAAGGTGTAGGAGTATAGGATGATAGAAGTGTGTATACAAATCTTGGACGACCGGTTTAATTAGTGATCGAGTGACCCTGCCGGGCCGACGGGCCTGAGTTTAAATCCCGGTAAGAGCTATTTTTTAATGCATTAGTACTTGTTTCTGAGATCTGAATGTTTTATATGTATAAATTATTATTAGTTATTTATATTATTTATATCGAGGTGGTTCGATTTGTGTAAGATCGTCACCTTATGTTTAAAGCAGGAATGCCGCGGATATTTTGGGGGCACACATTCGCGGATGCGGATTTTGGGGTCAGACACTAAGAAACGTAAATAAACAACGTCCATTTTATGATATCACGCATTCATCAAACACGTTGAGAATAAATTACAATATAGCGAACTAATCAAACACGCGTCTGCTCTTGGTCACAGAAATGAAACTATTTGACTAATGTCGAAAATATATTAAATGCGCGCGGTAAGCGCCGCTTGGGCTCCTTTCTTGTCGTAAATTGCACTATTTGCGGTTGTGGATGCGGATGCAAATGTCTGCAACATCCCTGGATTAACGTTTTAAAATCACGCCAAAGCTCAAAGCCACGATATCTGACCACCAAGAAGGTTACGTGCATCTTTCCCACCTCAGTAGGTACCTATAAAGGAAAACTTCATCTAAGTTAACCAACTTGCTTCAGTTTACCTATGAATATCCTTCCTTGACGCCACGCCACTCGTTTTAGCTTCAAGTTTTTCCAGATTACGTTTATAAAGAAACTTACCCACGACTAAGCTTAAAAGTTAGGTTGAAAGCAAAGTAAACAATTTCGATGGATTATCTTAAAGCGTTCAGTGAAGCGATCGTATACACATTGGCCGAATAGATTTGACCACCCAGCCGAATTCAAGTTGTAGCTGCATCTGCAATATTGCTCGGAATTCAGTATGTAAACGAAAACCCAACACTAAAACACGTTAAAGTATGTATGTAAATAAATTATTGCACAGAAGGAATTAGTAAAAATACAGACAAAATAGGTTAAGGAGGTGCAAAGGCAAACTTGTTCCTGTAATGGATCCCGCAAAGTATTAATGAGCGGAAAGGAGTAAAGAGGCACGTAATTTGTTCTGTAATTTACACATAGGGTAGACATAGGTAAGGTCCATTGAACGTACGTCTGAATAAATGGTTAAAAAAAACTGTGACCTGACTACGAAAAAGTAACTGAAAAAAAATCTTAAACGCTATTGTGGAACACCCGCAAATATAAACATAGACATGCTAAAAACATATCCTTTTCTTTCGGCTCCTCCGTAGTCGGGAAAAAACAAGAATGATTTCTGAACCAACCATTATTATGTGACCAGATGCTGTCTAGATACCTACTATCAGTAATAATGATATGAATATTATTGTTATTCCTTCATTCAACATTCACAACACAGCGAATCCTCAAACATATAAAGGGTCGGCAACGCCCATGTTACTCCTTGGGAGGTGCATGCGTCTATAGGCTGCGGTCTCCGCTTACCATCAGGCGGGCCGTACGCTTGTTTGCCACCGTCGATGTATAAAAAAAAAAAAATTACAGTGTTAGGTACGCTGGTCGCAAAATAAATCCTACTAATATTATAAATGCGAAATGAAAATTTGGATATTTAGATGTTTGTTACCCAATCATACTTAAACGGCTCAACCGATTTGGATGAAATTTTACACGAGAATAGTTTTTAGCCTGGATAAAAATATAGGATAGTTTCACCGGGTCCAAGCAGACGAAGTCACGGGCGAAAGCTAAGTTACTTATATTTGGACTGCGAACCGACAAAAAAACCTCAGCGATATCGCATCGCCGTCCCAGAATACGTCCCTCTCATTCAAGACCGTCCAGCAAATCTGGCAGTTAAACTAAGTTTGCCAATCCGGTCTCTGCTAACTTGTGATTGGCTCTCAACGTTACTTAGCTATAAGGTCTATGCAAGTCCATTAAAACTAGAGCAGAGTAATGAGCTTCCTTCACTGTCTCTGTATTGGCCTAGCGAGTCGTAATAGAAATAGGTATAAGGTCAACCGGGGCAAATGCGTCGATGGGGTTAATGCGCCTTTTGGAGATATCTCCGAAACTAAACATTTTAGAACTATTACAATCGCCGATATTGAAAGTTACAGGTCTACCAGAGTTAATGCGCCAATGGGGTAAATGCGTATGTTGGAGATATCCTCGAAACGCAACAAACATTAAATTTAGAAAACTATTACAGCCCTTGATGTTCAAAGTATGTTTACCAAACTTTCAATACACATGTAGGTGAGAGATATCAAGAGACGCATTTAACCCATCGACGCATTTGCCCCGGTTGACTTACAATTATTTGTGAGACACAAAATGACAACCAGAAATTATGGGCACCTAAAGTTTAACCTCCTTTTCATAAAGCATCTATTTTGTCCAGATCCGTGCGAATTTTAATGGCATTTTAAGTAAAATAGGGTTTGTTGAACGTTTATGAATAAGGCCGCAAGTATATTGTGTAGTGTTTTATTGTTAGTGTAAGGCTGTGAATTTCAATGAATTAAATGGAATAAATAAATGTATGTGTGCCCTCCGAATCGCTAAACTTAAGTGGCAGTGGGCGGGGCACATAGCACGTAGAACCGATGGCCGTTGGGGCGGAAAGGTTCTCGAGTGGCGACCACGTACCGGAAGGCGCGGCGTGGGTAGGCCCCCCGCAAGGTGGACTGATGACCTGGTAAAGGTTGCCGGAGTCCGCTGGATGCGGGTGGCGCAGGACCGGTCACTTTGGCACTCTTTGGGGGAGGCCTATGTCCAGCAGTGGACGTCTTTCGGCTGATATGATGATGATGATGATGTATATATTTATATTGTAGAGGTTATTCAGCATTATTCTCGTATAAATTCAAGCTCGCTGGAAGCTTAAGGAAATACGGAGACGTCAAGCAGCCGGTCTCGAGGCTTTGGCCTCTCCCAGTTTATTGAATACATTCAGTCAAAACGTTTAAAATATATTATTTCTTCGTATTATTCTACTTCCACTGAGCTCTACCTCTTGTCAAACCCTGCGTATTAGCAGACCAATAGGGATATTGACTGGTGATCAACTCAGCAACTTTTTATGTTTCGTCAAAAACAGTCGGTTAGTTTGAAGTTTGTAGAGAAATTAAAACAAGTGATGACGTCACGTTTTTTGATGTATTTTGATATATATGTAGTTTAAGTCAAAAACCTCTAAAATGGCAAAAATATGTTGAAGTGTAAATTTAAATTAATGGAAAAATTAAAAAATTAAAGCTCTGAGCCGGATTTGAACCGCGATCCCAGCTTCCGTTGCGAAGGCGTTGTCAGAAGGAACTGATTGAAACATTTAGTGGCCGAGATAGATTGTTCCGATAGCTCAGATGGTTAGTAGCGACGGGCCATGTATGCCTGTGGTCACCGATTCGGATCCGGCTCGGAGCATTAAATAAATAAAAAATCCCTTTTGCTTTTCTTTGTTAGTTATATCTATTGGTATTGTAAGAATAATTTATTTTACCGTCAACAAACGTAGTGTTAGCCAGCTACGACTTCATTAGAATTGAGGGTTCTCCAATGCCCGGTGTCAGATAAAAATTACCTTTTACCCCAGGTAGCGTAGAACCCGGAATTGTCACTTTTATCGCCCCTCGGTGAATAACTGCCGTCATACTCCATACGAACGACCAAACAAACATCCAGGAAGCGAAGCACTTTGTTATTTTTATTCGCTTTTTGCGAAGATAAAAAAGCAATTAATTATAATTAATCTTCGCAAATTTTTCACGAATATAATACTGTAGGTATTTAATATTGAGTGCGCTTTAACGCTCTCACAGACTGGCGCGGCCTAGCCGCAGCGGTCAGTAGTAAACTTTTTGTTAGCTGGGCGTTTTTCAAAAAAAGTGTACAATTTTTATTTTTTTCGGATTTTGTTTTTTTTTGTTTTTCTTACTCAGAATCGTTGACACTATCGATCGTCATACAAGAACAAAAGTGTCCCAGATTTTACTATGTAAGTTTGTTCTTCCAGTGCGTCACGACCATATAAATAAAAAAAGACTGCATACAAAAATGTGACGATCTGGAATGGAAATTTTGGACACTTTTTTTCTTGTATGAGGATCGATAGTGTCAACGATTCTGAGTAAGATAAACCAAAAAAAAGCGAAATCTGAAAAAAAAAGTTGTGTACACTTTTTTTTAAAAACGCCCAGCTGTCTACTATTGACCGCCACCACGAACCAAATTACATACTGGACTTTGCCATTCAAACAATGTTTTAAAACAAGAAACAATGACCTTGAATGACGTCACATGGCATCTGTCATCTCTTTCTAGCTTTGTGATGTGTTGCTATAACTTGAAACACAAGAAATGTGACATTTTTATAAAGACATGCTCGGCGTTATTACTGTTATATTTCATATTGTTATAATTACACAAAATTAAATAAAAAGAAAAATAAATTAAGTACTGAAATTAAAATGTACTTATTGACTTTTCTATATATATAAGTAAGTCAATAAGTACATTTTAATTTCTCTCTATCTCTCTCTCTCTCTACTCTGACTTTGACGGCATGCTCGTACTGCTTGTTATGGCAATATTAATGAAAAAATATGGCTGTTATGTCAAAAGAGATTTTACCATATCGAAAGTTTATTTCGTGAAAAAAACACTGCTACGATTTCATCGCAAAATGATTATTGTTTTGTATAATGACGCTTTGAGGAAGTACTTGGCGACCGAAATCAGCTATTAAATTTTACTGGTAAGTGGCCATATTACGAAAATATCGGAGGTTCTACTAGCAATCAATTTTCGTCTACAATCAGAGTAAAACTTGTTAGTTTCTATACAAAAAACGCTCAAATAGGTTTATTTCGATCATTAGTTAGTGTGCATCATTCATAATATACTTATAGATAGCGTCCCAGCGAATGCCCGAAAGTTATGAAGGTAAATTAATTAAATTAAATTGAGAAATATCAAAAGACTTTAGTCTTTTCCATCCTTGACGTCTCATGTCGTATATAATTGATCCGTGTTTTATCGGTGAAGTCAATTTTAATTGAATTTTTGACAGCTAGTAATATGCAATAATAGCCCGCGAACTACCCTACTCGTGTGATCCTATTATGAAACTCGCTAACGCTCGTTTCATAAAACCACACTCGTGTTGTAACGCCTCTGATTATGTACCAGTTGCATAAACGACTATTCCGCTTTAGTGAGAAAAAACTTGGGTATCCATTTCTTTTTATACTGCAATGGGTAGGAAAATAGCAACGCGCGACAAGATAATTTACAGCCGGTTGTGCTTTCCAAAAACCTCAAGAATATTCACGAATGCAAATATAACGGAGGTGAAGGCGACACTGGCGTATTTTTAAGAAAAATTTCGTCGCTAGAATGCAAATTCGGCTTTCAAACTCACTGCGTCACCCTCGTATTTTTCTTTGATATGGTCTTTTAAAATACACTTTATGTCTATTAGTCTAGGGTTATTTTTAGAAATAAACAATTGATGGAAATACGAATTCGCGTAAGTCAAGTGTTTTTGCCTTTGCTGTTAGCTACAGATGCTCTCTGAAAATAGGAGTATGAAACTTGGTTCGAAATTGCTCATGTCAACGTTCTCTTTGCCTATACAGTGTATTGGACATGAAACGTGGTCATGCCAACATGTGCAAACATGTTCAGGCTGCCGTGCTACAGCAAAATGTCCCACTTCCATAGCTACCATAATAGTGACATAAGTTTTTTGGCCTAGAGCGGTAAGGAAGTGTTTCAATTTTGTGGAACAGATTTTTGTATTCCGAACGGATTCTTGCACCCGTTGCTTAGAATTGTAGGTGCTGTTATTGGCTGAAAGAACCTGTCCTGTTCAGTAAAAATTATAACTACGATGTCGAACGGGTTAAAATATCGGAGCAACCCTACCTTTAAGATGAGAGATAGTTTTGTCAATAAGTCAACTTTACCTCTCTATTATAAGCTTGAGAAAGGCTTAACACGTTCGCAACCAAGAACCCGCCTAGAGGGCACTCGTAATGTTTGCTCAGATGCCGGCTGAGCCCGCTAGGCGGGCAGTAGTATGAACTTACACGCCTAGCGAATTCTGTCGGTTTCAGGTGAATTGTTCCATTTTTAGGCCGGTTGCCAAACTGTTAAGAATGTAGTCAAATGGAGAAAAAAGTAACGCACGAGGTTAAATAGCCGCAATTACGCATAATTCGTAAAGCGAAACATCTGGGCATAGTGTAATCATTTCTTTTAGTTAAAAAAAAAAGGTTTGGATCTGTGTATGGAGGCATTTTAGAGAATATGGTATATTACTTACGACAACTCCTACTTTAACATTCGTTTCTATCGACCTGCAGCTGCTGAAACAGCTGCAGCTGCAGAGCTGCTGTAGTGATGGTTCAACGCCATGAATGTCCGTTAGGCTTTGGTTTTTAGCTCATTCTTTTAGCTGTCTCCCTCATTTCGCTTGCATCAGAAATTGAAAGGAATCCAAAACGTGGGGTGAAAAATCGTATTTATGTAAAAATAAAAATTCACCACAGTTATTCCGCAGCTGCTCAATTGAGCAATCATGAAGAGGACACTTAGATAACCTGTTTAGTAGGGTGGATCGATTTAGCTTTTTTTCAAATTTTGATTTTGGCAGGTATTAGAAAGTTGCTACTCACAAAAACATTAAAATCTGTATAATTCAAATTACTGAAATATTTCAGGAAGTACTGCCCCAAGCTAACTGAAAAATGACGAAACCGTCATTTTAGGGTAATAACTATAATGGGTATATAAATGATTAAAACATCCTATTTTTTTCTTAATTTTATTTTTTTATACACTTCAAATTGGCAGTTAACATATATTATTAGAAAACCATGAAAATTATGATAGATCTTTGTTTTTTTTCACGCTGAAAATAACTAAAATTATTCAATTTTGTAGTCTTTCTTGGAGTTAAATAGAGGCATAATTTTTCGAGATTTAAGCCTTGTCTTAATAAAACCATCTCGTTTAATAGGTCCGCAAACAGCAGCTGCTGCCTCTGTTACTATTTTAACACATCTTTCAGTACTTTGAGTATGACAAGGGTATAATTTCAGTAGTGGTAAAATGAATTCATCAATTTTGTTGAGGTCTTCGTTGCACTCTCTTAAAATATCTGTGCTGAGAATTTTAAGCAATGGTGGCTCAGTAATTGTTACATTGTTCCAGGGTATCATATCAACGTAATCCATTGAACAAAAGTCAAATTTTGGTAGTTTAAAGATCCTTACATTGGATGGTAAACACTCTCGTGACTTGAGTATTTTTTGCAATGCCAAACATTTTATTTCTGGTCTGTCATCATCTAGCATCGCCAGTAATATGTTTTCTACGTGACCAAAAAAACCGTTTCGTTGTATTACAGGGTCTATAACTGCTTTTAACTGCTGTGGCATATATGTTGATAGTTCAACCGTTTTGTGTAAGTGTTTTGCACCGTAAGTGCAGTTCGACTTCAATTTAATCGCAAACCACATGGGAGCATAAACTTGTAAAATGAAACCAACTAAATGTTGTAAATTTACTGAAGGAGCATTCGTGGAAATATATAATCTGAGGATTCGGTTTGCAGTGGTAAGCCACCTAGAATGAACCACTTTACCAGGGTTTCTTTGAGACAGCCTATAATTACAATGGCCACAACTTATTGCGGTGCAAATATCATACAAGTACAATTGGTCTGTGCTTAGATCTTTTTTATTTGTAATATCTGGCAAATCACACTTAATTGACTTAAAGGATACTAAAGGAAGATTTTCACAGTCCTTTAGAAGTTTTCCTATTGGTCCTGAAAAGCTGCGTGGTCCTGTTGTGGGCCCATCAAGAGCTTGGAATAAATGGCGTAAAGGAAGTTCGTTAGCATGCAGTTGACAAATGAACCACTGTAAAGGCCTTTGTAATATTTTTTCCAAATGTCTAATAACGCCTCCATTTGCTCCTGTATTGACGGCAGTACCGTCACACCCGACTACTAACAGATGTTTGCAGTCTACGTTTTTTTCACCTAGGAAAACTTTGATATGTTTGCTAATAACTTCGGCTTTACCACTAGAAATCGAAATATGACCCATGTATTCAGAGTTTGGCTCTTTGACTAAACTTATATGCTCTTCTGAAACAATTTTACGTTTTGTGCCATTCACAATTGACAAAGTGCTATCTTTGCGGCCATCAAAATATAATCCAAATGAAGTACATACCAATAAGGGCATATTTACTAGAACACTTCTTTCCTTTTCACGGTTTCGGCGAATTTTATTACGATCGACCACCTTAGTCAAATCCGTTTTTGTAATCAGACCAACGTCTTGAAGAGCCGCCGAAACAATAGCTGCAGCAGCTCTATCTGAAACACCATACCTATCAACAGTAAGAGCCACAGTTGGCATGGAAAAACTGGCTGCTTTGGCTTGGCTTTCTTGAGGTGTTTTAGAAAGTTGAGGTTCAGACACAGGCCAAAAATAATCCATAGTCTCTTGGTCTGAGATATCTGAGTTATGAGTAGACGAAGATAAATTTTCATATGATTCTTCACTTGATTTTGAAGCTGCAGTATGACTCATTTTGAAATGATCATATTTTCTTTTTCTATTTATTTTTTTCAAGTTTTTTGATGTAGTTTGTACGTCTATGCGACCAATTATCATTTGCCGTTTTGTTCGTTGATCAATCAAAAAGGGCTTCTCTAAATTCGAAACTTTCATTGGTTTATCACACTTGCATAAATTTATATCTTTGCACTGGCATGCCGCAATGTCAAATAGAGCCTTTGCCTCATTTTTAAACACTGATATGCGGTTTTTGTAAGATTCAACATTTTGACGAGACTTATAAGGTTTCAATAAACTGCGATATTTTTCGTAATATTCTTTGACTTTTCTGGTAACAGACCGCGGTTGTATAGTTGGAATAGATGCCGTTTTCCAGATTTTCAACACGTCGTCCGATATCTTCTGGCAAGTATCAGTAGCTAAGTTCTGGTACTGCTTTTTCTTACTACGACTCGCATATAGGTAACACAATATAATATCTTCGTAAGTAGGCAAAATATTATCTTTTAGTTCACTCCCATGACCAAATATAGGGCAAATTAAATCACTTCGCAATGTAGACAAAGACATTTTAAAGATTTATTGTTTTATCAATGTTTGTGTTGATTTGATGTAAGAAACCAGATTGTAGTGAACTTTGTCATTTATTGTGATAGTGTAGGGTATTTAAAATTTATGTTGAAGTTATAACTACCCTCTAAATTTAAGGTTTGAGTGAAAACAATGTTGCCAGATGACAAATCAGTCATAATTATATTGTTTTGTTTTAATTTTTCTCATTTTTATTGAAAATTAAAACCATAATGCGACAGGCAATTTAGGTTTAATTTTTTCAAACTTCATGTGAGTTGGGGCAGTACTTATTATGGTCCTATTTCAATAATATTTCATATAATGAAGTTTAAGGTATGTGAGCAACTTTTGACGAAAGCCCGTTAAATTATAATTAAAAAAAATAATTCCTTAGTAGGCCGATCCACCCTGTGTTTAGGCAGCTTACTAACCTTTGTTTCTTTAAATCGTACCAAGGAGTCAGTGAAAGTGTCTCATATTAAGCTGGATGGGCTTGTCCGAAATGAATTTGCTAGACGATATTGAAAGCGTCACAAAGTCCCTAAAATAAAAACTAAAAACTGAAACCCTATATCAGATATGGCTTAAAAATACCCACAGATCAAACCCCTAGAACATAGTAATACAAAATAATACACATTTCAAAGGTTAGACCTGGTTTTATCTGTATTTATACTTAACGATACAGTCTTTATATCCCTTTCTTAGACCGTGGTCGGGCAAAAATAGCCGACAATATAAAACTTGCAACAAAATTTTGAATTTTTGATAGAAAGCTATAATTTTATATGGATGACAAAACAGCAGCACGGCTATCACGCGACGGCGCGCGAGCTCTCTCGATTTTTCTCGCACTATCCGTCTCTCTCTTATTAGAACACTTAGAACAAGAGGTATAGTGCGAGAAAAATCGAGAGTATGTCGCGGCCGTCCCATGATAGACGTGCAGGACCGGTCATTGTGGCACTCTTTGGGGGAGGCCTATGTCCAGTAGTGGACGTCTTTCGGCTAATATGATGATGATGATGATACAGAACAGTGTTAGTACAAAGACCGATTTATAATGTCCTCGATGATCAGGTGATTTTCCCTCAGCAAACTTAACTAGCCTAAATAAAGTTCTACCCGGTATCCGTCCTTCGCCTGCGCTCTGAATAAACAAACCTGATTGCTGTGACAACAGACACTGGCACAAAATGCAAGTTACCTGCTGACATTTTCCTAAACATTGGTTTCCAATGCAACAATTTTACGTTTTCACAGGGAATATGAAATGGAATTATGAATTTATCCGTTCTGCCAGTCTTTTTACTTTGGCGGATTGTCTTTCAAACAGCGACACATGCATAATGATTGACCGTATTTCGATATGGAAATTGTTTTTCAGACTACTTGCAAAAAGTAGAAGCTCTCCATGATATTTTAAGGGTTGGATTGTAGTGGAAGGAAAATATTGTTTATTTTTCTTTTATTTAGTAAGTACTCCGGGCTCGTTATAGCACTATAAATTGATATTAAATAAAGCAGATCTAGCAAAATTGTTCTGATCATATATCTCCTTAATTTTTGTAAGCCCAATCCCATGCTTTGTTTTATTTGACGTTTGATGTCGTAGTTTGTTTTCAATTTTATTCGCTGTAATGCCGCTGGCGCTAGTAGTATTGTTTATGTATGGGCTGCGTTCACTATTATCGTAAAGGCACATACACTCGTAGCGGTTTGTTGGGACGCAACTTTTCGCAGGCCAAAAATCATTTTGCACAATATTATTAAAAAAATAACATTTTATTAGTTTTTTGTGTATTTTTAAGTTTGAATTTAAGTTATAAAATAATATAATAGTTCCTTTTTATTATTTTATTTGTTTATAGATTTTATCGCTTGTACTTATGTCATTTGTACATCTGTCGTTGCTCACCGTGCTCTCACCGAATGGACCGTGCGGAAGACTAACGCTGGATATAAAGCTAGCAACCTCCTGAGTTGGGTCCATTTCGTGACAAAACCAAATGTGTTTTTTTATTTGTATTTTATTATCTGTTTTAGTCACGAATATGTTTGAGTTTGAAAATAACTTATTCATCTATAATTAATTCGTATTGTGTTTATCTGAAACAACATTTGTAAGTTTCAATAAATTCAGTAATCGACCCTCACATATTAAGACATCTGTCACGTTCTAGCAAGTATGCGAGTGCGAAAGTGACAATGGTAAGTGCTAAAATGGCCACCATTATACGCCCCAGACTTGACGTCTTTATTCCACCAAGCTGCGAAAACATGGACCTATAACGCTCAGGACAAGCTATGGTAATAATAATACCACGACCGAGATAGAAAGAGATATATCATTCGTTGTGCTTGTCATACTTCCACTTTTTTTGATTTGCTGCAACTGAGTTAAGATGTTGCGGCAAATAAAACATTCCTCGCCCAAATTAAGTAGGTTGTTTATGGTAAACCGTGAGCCATTTTTAAACCAGTTCTTAATTTAGCTGCATACAAACCTTTCCGTCCCTTATCGTGGCAACGCGTATCATCTCGAGAAATCACTCTACGTGCGAAAATATACAGTTCAATAATGTCGAATTGTCGATGTCGAGTTCAACGATGTCTCCCATTATAGCTCAAATGTGTCGAGTAAGCCGCTATAACATTAATCCTGGTTTACCCGAGCGCTGATCTATGACGCCATATGGACGAGTATGTATGGGGGATGGGGTTGCTAGCATTATGTGTTATTCGCTTCAGTAGTGTAAGTAATTATTGATCAATATGGTTTTAATAGACTAACCTGAATTAATAACTGAACGAGCGGAAGCGAATACATTTGAAAAGAGACATTGGATCCCAATGTTTCAAATATTGTGTCAATACATTACATTGCAAGTGCGCGTTTGGTTTATTTGGTATCCCTTTTGTTATCATCTCATCTTAAATTCAAACAAATCTCCGGTTTTCTATTTATTTTTTGGATCGGTCTCTATTGTTTCCCATAAAATTTAAGATCCGATTATTTCAGTCCATAACGTTTTCCACCATATTTTTTTCTAGTATTGTCGAAAGTCATAAAATTTAACTATATAAATTGTAGTTCCGATTTTTGGAGGTCATCATTATTGTTAGTTATAAAATTGGTTAGTTATAACATACAACCATTAGTACGTTGAAATATTATGCCTTATAATATTTATGAATAATTATTGATAGACCTTTGATCGTTATGGACATCAATTTTCTGACTTTTGTGATTATAATACTTATAATATTATAGGTCATTAATGTTAGAACTATAAAGCGTTATACTTAACTAACATTATGACTATTGATGTATGTCTATAAATTATATAGACATCAATTTCTGACTATCGAAATTCGGAACAATAAGTTTATGGGAAACAAAGGGACCCCTTTTTGGGTTCTTTATCGGAATCAAAAGATCATTATTGCATCCAAATTGGGAGAAGAAAATATTTTGAGTAAAAACGGCCGACTCCGATTTATACCCGCCCTTTATTGAAGCTGTCAACCGTATTCCTTCACCGTATAACTGCATCACAATCCCGTTGCATTTTCCGCGTCGGGGGCTCGACGCCTCGCAAATTGTCGCAAAAATGCAAAATTTCCCCCTCCTGCCCACTTACGGAAGCAACACGGTGAAACAGTGTTATTCGGAGCTTGCATTCTTGTATTACCTATTGTAGTTAACCTGCCCAAATTGCGCTCCTACCTTTGCAAGAAAGGGTATGTAAGCCACATTTGTTTAATCGTAGGGCATACATTATTTTGGCCTTTTAAGTTTGTCACTCTTTATTACCACCCAGGGGACACGTGCAGGGTTGTGGTAGGTAGCTCCTGTGGACGCGAGTAACAGTTGTCCCCCTTTGTCAAGTGAGTGGGCAACTCGACTGTTAGAAGTTATTAAGCCGCCCGAAGTCGACTCGGCTTAACGACTACTGTCATAGACAGCAGCCGGGATCAACTGCTTAGTGTGCCATCCAAAGCACTGAAGTGCTCATTTATACTAACCACTCAAACATCAGGCGGTCACCCATCCAAAGACTGACCTCTGCTATCTTTGCTAGGCTGTAAGCCACATGAGAGCGCACCACAGAGTACAACAACAACACTCCAGTCATATTGGTAATTGTTGATACCAAACCCAGAGCACTAAGTCGCTGTGGCCGAAATCGGTCAGGACAGCATCGTCATCAATATCATACATAGTTTTTACATCGCTAATTAGCGATTATTACTTGTGAATATTTTGACGGAAACGTATAGTAGGTATTAGATACAGTATGCGACATTCTAGCATTCTTCGGCGTAATGTCGTAGTGACGAAACTAAAATGCCGAATCGTATATTATGACTGCGCAGAATACGCTCTCGGGTAACGCGATTGTGTGGCAATTGCTGCGAATGACGTGGCACGTTGCACGGAGGCTGCACGGAATTGTACGGATCGTGCACGTAATTGTGGACTTGGGAAAAAAGGATTTATGGCGTAAATTATGGTCCTGAGGGATGGAAATTTGGGTGAAAAATGAATGGGAGTGCAAAAAACTGTTATGATTCCACTACACTCTATCGGTCATAATGGCAGATGGATGATCATCATAATCGTCCGTACCTAGCATATAAATTTGAAAGACGAAGCCCTTAAGTGGATTAATGCTCTGGAGATTAGTTTATCATTTAGTATCTGACTTTTAATTGCTTTAAATGTGGTTAACATTATAATTTAAAAGGCTCACACATTTAGCTGACCTGCAGCGTGCAAAAATGTACATCTTAAAGCTTGTGCTCACCTTACAGCATGCGACATGTACTTGTACACAATCTTATATATTTGATGTCTGAGAGTTGAGAGCAGGAAAATATAATTATAAATCTCTAGTAATTTTTAAATATGAAATTATGTAAATTGTAACAATGTGGCGATAATTAAAACTAGCTGACAAAATACATGATACGAGTACGAGTAAATATATCAATCTAATTACCCTATACATACCTACCCTATTATTATAAACAACAAATAATGAATAATAACACTTTTGACATGCCATACGAATAAATAAATCTTCTTCAACGTCGCATCCTCATGACTGAGGGTCGTGCGTGACTACACGAGGTCGTTGCTTTGCGCACTAATGCTCTCCAGGCCAGTCGGTTTTCGGCCATCCGGATAGACGTCTGCAAGTTTCCTTTACAGATTTCCTTTACTGCGTCGGTTCAACGGGTTGGTGATCTTCCACGGCTCCTTTTTCCTTCCACGTGTCCCACAACGATGAGTTTTTCCAGGCTATCAGGTTCTCGTCTGGCCTCGTGTCTGTAATATTGGAGGAGTCGTTGCATGCATACAGTCGATAGGCGGGACTTAATTTGCAATTCGGAAAGAATTGACGCATTGGTGCGGCGCGCAGTCCAAGGTATACCTAACATTTTTCGCCAGCACCACATCTCGAATGCATCTATTCTGCTCCGAATCCGTGCTTTCAGGGCCCAAGTTTCCGAAACATGCAGGAATATAGAGAAGATCAAGGTTCTCATCAGCTTGACTTTGGTCCTCTTGCTGACTCCCCTGTTCCTCCAGATCTTCTCTAACCGCTTCACCGCTGATTTTGATCTGAGATTTTCTAACCACCTCTTTCTAACAGTCGCCATCCGTGGTTATTAGAGACCCCAGGTAAACAAATTTATGCACCGTGTCCAAGTCGGTTAGTTCCCCCGTTCGTTGTAGCAAGCCTGCTCGATCTACAAACATCAGTTTGGTTTTGGCCCGATTGATTTGAAGGCCATATTCCACACTCACCATTTGAACTCTTTGCAGAAGGATGGCTAGTTCCGCTTCATTAGCGCCTATAATTGTGGTATCATCTGCAAAGCGAAGATTATTGATAAGGCGTCCTCCGATTCGTATGCTTCCACTCCAACCTTCCAAAACTCTTCTCATAATATGTTCACCTACGAGATTGAACAATTGCGGCGAGAGGATACATCCTTGTCTGACTCCACGAGTAGGCCGAAAATGTCCCGACACGGAATCCTCAATTCGAACCAGAGACTTGCCGTCCAGATACAGTTTCTGTACAAGGAAAATAAGATGATCCGGTATGCCCATCTCTCTCATGACACTAAACATTTTACTCCAGCTGATGCAGTCGAAAGCCTTGGCGTAGTCAATGAAGCACAATGCCATCGGGACATTGAACTCTCTAGCTCTCTCTATCAGTTGCCTCATGTTTAGTATCTGCTCGCGTGTACCCTTCCCTCTGACAAACCCTGCTTGCTCCTTCGCAATTTGTCCGGTTATGAAACTCTCAAGCCTCCTGTTTATAATATGCAGTAACACCTTACTTGTATGGGACGTTATGCATATAGTACGGTAATTCTCACACTTTTTAGTAGATCTTATGCAGCGGGATTACCACCGATTCCATCCAGTCATCAGGCCATTGGCCAGTTTTCCAAACTTTTTGGCAGATCATGTGCAGGAATAAATAAATAGACAACCACTTAATACTAGTTGGTAGTGTTCCTGCCTGCGAGGCTAGTGGTCCCCGTATTCGAATCCTGGTAATATATATTTTTATGATGAGCACGAGTATCTATTCTTGAGCCTTGGATGTTTTGTATGCTTTTGTATGCATTTATTCATAAAAGTATTTTACCCGTTTATTATAAAGCGTGTTACAAAAATAACCCTAAAGCGGAAGATTGATTGTTTGTGGGTAATAAACACTTGCACTTTGGAATACTAGGGTTGACACTATTTTTGGCTTTGGTAATTTATTTGATTCTTTCTGGGTCTTTTTGTAATACTTTGTATTGTTAGTATCTATGACACACTGAACATTTATATAGGTAGGCATACTTCATCTAAACGTCATAAATTGTTAAGTTCCTGCAATCTTAACACATTCAGTGCCAAAGGGACTTCCGCTGTTTTTCTGCGGTTACAAGCAGTAGGTACCTCCCGCACACCGAAAGTGTTTAAATTTCCTCGTGATTCTCAGTGACCTTGGTTGAACTGTATAACACACATGAAGGAAATTCCCACGACACATCTCTAATCTAATGGATATCTTCAGTTCGTTAAGTGCTAAAACATTCAAAGTGCTATTACTGTTCTAAAGGAAAATCTACTTTACCCAGTTTTCATAAGGCATAATTCACAAGTACCCGGGATCGCTAGGATCCTTTATTGTTATGACGCGTTGTGAAGCTCGAGGAGTTATCGTATTGTGATGTAAGTGTCTCGTTTCTTGATGACGTAGGCATGTGACGTGAGACGACGGGTTATGATAGGGTTGCTACTGCTGCTTCATTATCTTGATAATAATCTTGGGGTTCATGGTTGAACCTGTATGACCTGGTAACGGTCGCGGGAGTCAACTGGATGCGGGTGGCGTAGAACCGGTATTTGTGGCACACTTTGTGGGAGCCCTATGTCCAGCAGCATGATGATGATAACGGTTATTTTTAATCGGTGAGCAGGACCAAGTTTTATTATTTGATGTAACATTATTATATTGCTTCAGACAAGCGTGTAAAGAAAGTATGCAATAGAAGCCTAAAAATATCAAGGTTGTGCTAGTGAAAGTTAAGTTTAGTTTATTACGTCTAGTTTTGTATAAAATCTGCGCATTAAAATAAATTGCCAAAAGTTGCAAGTTCTAAAAAAATGTATATATTTTTTCCATTCTATCATCTTAAATAGCAACTATATAGGTACGTTTTGTAGATAGATGTAAGCAAGTTTGATGTGTATAACACACGAATTGGACACGTGAAGATGTAATAGATCGATACTAATATTATAAACAGGTTGAGTTTGTAAAATGTGAATTTTTGTAATAATTGTGTGTAATCTCTGGAAGTATACTAATCAGATTGAAATATTTTTTTTACCATAGAATACATCTTCAGAATGGATACAGGCTATATTTAATCCCTTGGTTCGTTCTTTGTAATACGCGGGCACAGCGACGCGGGCAACGAGTTATGAAGAACTAATAAGCTATTATAACCGTTGAACTTCTTCACGAAACTGGCATTCATCATCAATTCATCATCATCATCATATCAGCCAAAAGATGTCCACTATATTCCGGTCCATTATTTTTTGTTGTGTGTTGCATTCTTATTTTAATATTTATTTACTGATGCATAATATAATTAATCTACAATCTATCAAAACATTAAGATAAATATATGCGACCTCATCCTCCTAGCATTCTTCCTCAGATATATCATAAAGGAACCAATAATAATGAATACGGCAATTACCTTGCGAAAACTTTTCTCGCGTAGTTCCAACCGGATACAAAGCAATATTAGTATTATTGTTTGAGCCCAATTAGGGACAACCCTAATAAGCGTCATGTGTACGTTGTTGTCACCCAGCGCTCGTATATTTCGTAACTAAGTCCCAGAGTGTCTCAACTTCAAGGAAACGTTTAAGCGATTTTAACATTTAACCCCTCAAAGTTGGTACCGTTGTCGCTTGCAGAATTAAGTGGGTTTTCCGTACTCATCATTAACAGACAAAAGTGACTACATCCGAATGTATCCCCAGGGATGGCTAAGGACAGTCATTTCCCGCTTTCATCCAATGGACTCTCATCTTAGTCAGGGGGTGTATGTGATAGATTTTGAATTTAATTTCAATGTGTATCACGCGCCTGATTCAACGCGCTTTCAGTTGATTTTTTTGCTTTAATATGAGTTAAATTATTTACATATTAGAATTATAATCATTTGTAAATAATACTACATTTAAGGAATACAATAATTCATATTTATATCACGTTAATTTATCAACCCTCGATGTCTTGGACAGGAGTCCATCCAACTTAGAATTAATCCCACTAATCATCTATTTCTCTTATTCTGAGAGTATAATTCGCTACTGTGTTGAAGTCTGGGGTAACTCATGTAATATTCAATCAGTCTTACTTATGAAAAAAAAAGCTATCCGAATTATTGAGAGGTGTAAACATGTGCCAGTTACTCACAGGAAAATGTTTGTAGAAAATAGGATCCTTACTGTTGTCTCCATTTATCTTTATCGTATCTGTTTGTATGTCTTTAAAAATATTAAATGTTTCCCAAAAGCTAGACAGCACACTACTCGCAACCTGAGAAAATCAAATGATCTAGCTCTATCCAGGCCACAATTTAAACATTTTAATAATAGTAAAGGGGTCCTCACAGGGCCCGATGTAGATCTGCTCGCGTCGGTGAACTGGCTACGTTTCGGGGATCTCTTCGGGGAAACCGAAGGTTTTGTCTGTGCAATTCCGGACGAAGTTATCATGACGAACAATTACCGGAGGTATATCCTGAAGGACGGTACGGTCGACATTTGTCGGGCATGCCGCCGTCCCGGGGAGTCACTCAGGCATATTATCTCCGGTTGTGGTCATCTTGCTAACGGCGAGTACTTGCACAGACATAACCTTGTAGCCAGAATTATTCACCAGCAACTTGCTCTACTATACGGTCTTGTGGCCTCCGAAGTGCCTTACTATAAGTACACACCTGCACCTGTTCTCGAAAATGGTCGTGCCACGCTCTATTGGGATCGATCTGTGATCACGGACAGGACTATTCTAGCCAATAGGCCTGATATCGTGCTGACAGATCGATCGAAACGCCAGGCAGTGCTCGTCGACATCACCATCCCCCATGACGAGAACCTCTTGAAGGCCGAGAAGGACAAAGCCAGCAAGTACCGTAACCGCCATGTGGGATGTTGATTCGACGATCATCGTCCCGATAGTCGTTTCGGCGAACGGTTTAATAGCGAAGAGTCTCGACCATCACCTCAAGAGACTCTCGCTAGGCGGCTGGATCAAGGGTCAGATACAGAAGGCGGTACTCCTGGATACTGCGCGTATAGTCAGGAGGTTCCTGTCTCTGTCGCCCTGACCGCCGGTAGCTTAGGCCGCGCCTCGCTACCGGCTGCACCCTAGGTTAGGTTTTTATAATGATTTTATGTTTTGTATGTATAGTTTTATATTTTACTTTTTAGATATAATTATTGTAAAAACCTAGTCTTAGACGAAATTAAAATAAAGAGTATTAATAATAATGCAATTAAAGTTTATAATCATCTAAATAATGATATTAAAAATTGGAATGACATTAAAATATTTGACAGAAAACTAAAACAATTTTTCATAACCAGACCATTCTATACCATTAAGGAATATTTTACAAACGCACTAGATTAAGACAAAAAATGTACCTATCTGTAAAAATTATTATAATGTGTGAATTTAATATGTATTTGCATGTATACTTATTGCAAATAAAATAATTTTGATTTTTGATAAATCCCACGCAATTCCAAGTTACCCTCTTTTCCCATCTGGCACGCTCAGTGTTGGTATGTAAATGTAATATGTTTAGCATTTCTCAAATAATATTTTATCTACACTTCTATACTTATATTAGAACGATGAAATTCTGTGACATTGTAGCTTTTGTATGTTTGCACGCAGAGGGTAATCTCCGGAAATGATCCGATAAAAAAAACTTTCACCTGTATAAAAAAAAGTTCATTTCTCCAAAAAATACTAGCGTATATAGATCTATAGAATTGACCTTCAAGACGGACAAAGGCTTTTCGACCCGCGGTAGCGCCTGGCTTATCTGCAATGCTCAGGCAGAGCCACGAGGGCAGGCTAGGCTGTAATATGGAGAACCACCACCATCAAAGAAACCGAACATGCCAACCCCCACGTTGCTCCGAATATGAATCAGAAAACATTTCACTGTGCCCTTACTATGACAAGAAACTCAGATGTTTGATAGTGATAAATCTCGGGGATACATTTCCGAAAGTATCATGTGACAAACTAATTTCTCCAATTATTATAGTTTATACAAGCTTATTCTAGGAAAGGGAAACTTTCGCGCAAATCGAAAACCAAGTTATGAAAGATTGTTACATAAGTTTCATAAAATATCACGCCGTTAGCTTGCAAATGTCAAAAGACGTTTTGTATGGTCGTCGAACCAACTTAAGTTACACAAGGGTACATTTTAAGCTGTTGTAACAAGTGACATGCTGCTAACTTGTTAGAAGCATGTGAATTGTTTTTGTTTTGTTTTTGGTTAAAAAGTTAGAAATCAGTGGCTTTTACAAGTAAAAGCCACTCATTTCCAACTTTTTAAAATCACACTGGTAACAAGCTACCCATCTTATGGTAAGCTAACATAATAGTTAGGCTATGGACGGGGTACACGACATAATTCCGAAGAGTCGAAAAGCACTGCTTCCGAATTTTATAATTACGAAAACCAAATTCCGATGAAGGCATTTTTGATTTTTCAGGATACTGCAGCAGGTCCATTACAAAGTACCTACTAACTGTAATTTTTCCATATACAAATTGTCATATAGATCTACCTAACGTTCATACAATGCGTTACGTGATCGACCTGCTGCCTTACCTAACCTAACTTATCTATATATTCCACTAGTACTATATAATACTTCGTCTGCGTAGACCCGGGATAAAAAAAAACCTATATTTTAATCTAGGCTATAAACCATCTTCTTGCAAACATTCATCCAATTCGGTTGAGCCGTTAAGCGTGATTGAGTAACAAACACCCAAACATCCAAACTTTCGCATTCATAATATTAGCTGCGTCCAAATTTTCGTGTATCTGCCGGAAAATGCCATTCGGAATAAGGATTGTTTTGGACAAATTACTTGGAATTTTCTGCGTTCCCCTATGGATGCCTGCAAATCTAGAGGAGTCACGTGCTCGTTGCCTGCCTTTTAGTTGATTTGAGAATGTGTAGTACATATTTGTAGTAGGTATGCAGAGAATCTTAGGGTGAAGTTACACAAGGGAACATTGTGAGACTAGTTGTGACAAGTTGTGAATCGCAACTGGCGCGGGACGCCGCGTCACGCTTCACGCCTGTAAAGTGTCTGTGCTAATGCAAATGCCTGCTGCACTAGGAGCCCATTCAACTCGACGTATTGGTAACGATATGACATTAGTTATTTTTTTACATTTTCAGTGCCAGGCGGTCTTTGCATGTTTTCAGCTACGAGCGTGCTGCTACAAAACCACGACGTTAATACCACGTGTTAATACCACGACGGTTGCCAAGTGGCGTCGGCCTGATGCTTACCAGATACTGTGGCCTACAGGCGCTTCAGACGCTTGCAACCTCCTAAACGGTCACAAGGGCGTTACCGACGTTTTAATAACTCGCTGACAGATAGAGATAAACTCAGGTAACTTACTCTCAAAACAGCGCATCCTTAGAAGCTTTGCCAATTTTACTCGCCACCAGGAACACAACACCACATACCTGCAGAGTAAATAGTCAGGTTATTACGGCAAATATCTTCTGTAGCGTGGAAGTACTTCTCCTCTCATCCATGAGGAGGCTTATGCCCAGCAGTAGCACGTTTAGGTATAGGCAGATGATGTTGATGACTTGCCATGTTAGGCTGCTCCCAATATGACCGAGATGACATTCTTCTGTACCTACCCTTATTTCTCTAAACATGCGAGCCTCGGCGCGTGTGGACTTTGGAAGCGAGCGCGAGCGACAAATGTCATACCAATATGACATCAATCGGTCGAGCCAAACAG
This sequence comes from Epinotia ramella, assembly GCA_947578815.1. Taxonomy (NCBI): domain Eukaryota; kingdom Metazoa; phylum Arthropoda; class Insecta; order Lepidoptera; family Tortricidae; genus Epinotia; species Epinotia ramella. Next base: position 3,899,285 of record OX388210.1, read on the forward strand.
ACCTCCTGGGATCTGGACAAGCAATCACGAGTGCTATGAATATTTTGGCAGTTAGTGTGCATATTTACGATACCAGTGTGGTATCGAGGAAATAAATTGTGTTCTTTGTAATGCAGTGTTTTTGAATGTTTCTTAATGTTGAATTTATGTTTGTAGATATGCTGTGTTATTTATGGCGTAGAATATTATTTCTTGGGTGTTAGTGTAGTAAACTGCAGGAAAGGTCGTTCCACTCGTATGTATGTATGTATTTAAGCACTTTATTGTACACAATAACAGGTTAAAGAATATACATGTCACACAATAGATTAAAGTACTAAGGCGAACTTATCCCTTAAAGGGATCTCTTCCAGCTAACCTTTGAGCAATTGAGAGGAAGGTAGGTAGAACGAGATAGGCACTTATACCGTGTACAAAAACACAGAGAAAATGAAAACAAAACCTAATAGGTATTAATCCTTGACTAATAAAAACATGCGAATACATATATAAATATACAATATAAAATATAATACACACTATCATATGTAATATATATATCGCAAATATACAATAAATAAATAAATACTATATTTAACCAATTCACAAGTCATTGGAAAGCCACAACTTCTTCAAATTCATCTTAAGTGACGCAACAGACCGCGACTGTCTCAGCGACAAAGGCAACTCATTCCACAACTTAACAGCGCGCGCGGTTAAAGATCTAGAGTATGTTCGCGTCTTTTTAGACGGTACAGCAAGGGTAAGGTTAGCACTCGACCGCAAGCGGTGGCCACTGCCGTCTGCCATATAACTAAACCGCTCAGAAAGATAAGGAGGGGAAGTAGGGCTGAACAGTGTGTTGAAAAGTAATGACAGGGTATGCACGTCCCTGCGCCGGCGAATCGGTAACCATCGAAGCTTAGAACGGAATTCAGAGATATGATCATACTTGCGTAGACCAAATATATATCTGATACATACATTTTGTAGGCACTCCAGATTATCAAGTAGCTCCTCCGTTGAGGTCCAGAAACGCAATATCGCCATAGTCCAGAAGAGGAAGCAAAAGAGATTGAGTAAGGGTCAACTTGGTACGAAGAGGAAGGAAATTCTGGAGACGCCTTAGGGAGTGAAGGGATCTAAAGATCCTCTGACTCACCTCAGCTATATGGGGTGACCAAGAAAGCGTCTGGTCCGTGGTGATACCCAAATTCCTGACAGTAGAGGAAATAGGAATAGAAATTCCATCAAAAATAATGTCAGGCACCACCACCTCTGAGAGCTTATTTACATAGTACGGACTACCAATAACAGTCGCTTGCGATTTCTTCGCATTAATTTGCAACCAAACTTACACGCCCAGCAGCGTATAGACTCACTCCACTCGTTTCATGATTATAAATGCAAAAGTGTGTCTGTCTGTCTGTCTGTATGTCTGTCTGTCTGTCTGTCTGTCTGTCTGTTACCTCTTCACTCTTAAACCGCTGAACCGATTTAGATCCCATTTCATCCCCTTAGGTGATCATTTCCGGCATAAAACTATCCTATGTCCTTTCCCGGGACTCAAACCTTCTCCTGTTTGAGTCCCGATGCGTTGTGTTGAGAGCGAGGGAATTTTTTCCTTCAGCTGTCAACACGGCGAATCCTCAAACATATCAAGGGTCGGCAACGCCCATGTTACTCCTTTGGGGTTGCATGCGTCTATAGGCTGCGGTGTCCGCTTACCATCAGGTGGGCCGTACGCTTGTTTTCCACCGTCGTTGTATTAAAAAAAAAAGATACGATATACACGAGTTCCACGCGGACGGAGTAAATGCGAAAGTGTGTCGGTCTGTCTGTCTGCCAGTCTGTTACCTCTTCACGCTTAAACTGCCAGTTTGATTGTGATGAAAATTGGTAAAGAGATAGTTTAAGTCCCAGGAAAGAACATAGGATAGTTTCTATCACCGAAATCATCATCTAAGAGAGAATAATGGGGGGTGAAACTTTGTATATTATTTATTATAGAGTTAACGCTACAGGATTATCATCTATGTCAAATTAAAATAAAATAACCATTACGTCATCATCATCCTCCTAGCGTTATTCCCGGTTGTGCTGTAGAAGAGCCCGGGGTCCGTTTTGACACTAATCCCAAGATTTGGCATAGGTACTAAGTAGTTTTACGAAAGCGACGTTTCCTCACGATGTTTACCTTCACCGAGAAGCTAACGGTAAATATTCCGTACACAAGTTCCGAAAAACTCATTGGTACGAGCCGCGATTCGAACCCACGACCGCCGCTTGACAGCCGCATGTCTGAACCACTAGGCTACCGTAGCTTAAAATAACCATTACATATTCAGATTAAATTTTTCCATTATTATCTAAAAACTCCTTTACTGAGTAAAACATATTTGACATAACATTTTCCTTGAATATAATTTCGATGAGTTCCTTAAGGTGGTTCGACGACCATACAAAACCTTCGCAGGCTAACGGGCGTGATATTTTAAGAAACTTATGTAACACACTTTCATAAATGGGGAATTTCGCGCAAATGGAAAGCCAATTTATGAAAGATTGTTACATATGTTTCTTAAAATGTCACGCCGTTAGCCTGACAATGTCAAAAGACGTTTTGTATGGTCGTCGAAACACCTTAAATATATACGGTATGCAATGAAATATCTTACTAGCTACGAAATAAATACTATTTCTATAAAAAGCTGTGTGTGGACCAAAGTTGTTAATTAATTTATGGTTGTTGCGAAAATTATTGTTATATTTGCCAACTGGATAAGACATGCGTCACTCTCGCACTCGCATACGTGTCAGAACGTGACGGACTTATCCACAGCGATTAAGGCAGTGCATTGGAACTTATGGCGTGCTTTGAATCGCCGTTCTGACTAGATTAAGAAACAATAAGGTCTGATTTTCAGATATATTATTCTTGACTATATCATCAGATTTTCTTAAAATTTCCTCTATAGAAAAAAAATCCAAAGTTGGGTCTGTATTTTCCTTTTTTCACTCAGCCTACTCAAACGATACATTATTTTACGACACAATCAAGTTAATACTATAGTCCGCGTCCTCTACAACAATGCCTTCAGAATGCTGATGGGACTGCCCCGGAGATGCAGCGCTTCAGGTTTGTTTGTGAGCGCGTGCGTGGATGGTTTCCACGCCGTCATGCGCAAAAAATATGCTTCGCTGAGAAGGCGACTAAGGGGAATTCACAACAGCACTCTGAATATTATTGCTGAAAGAATGTGTCAATGTGGCATCCAAAAGCAATGGGTTGATAAGCTCAGGGGATGTGTAATGTACGACATGTAATAATTACATGTCGTATATTACACATCTTATATCCCACTTACATCACACTTATATCTTACAATTATTGAAAGATATAAGTGTGATTAATTATTATTATTATAGGTTTAAGTAGTAGTAAGTAACTTGTTTGTGTGTTTTTTAAATATGGACCTTATGTTATCCGAAATAAATGAATTTTATTTTATTTTATTTATTTATTTATAGTATTTTATCTCATCTAAAATCTCACTTGATGAAATTTAAATAAAACTTCGCTAAGTTAGGTATTTATCGAAATTTGTCCAAAAAAGCCATTCCCGAAGAGTGTTACATCTCTTTTTCTCGTGCTCGGAAGGCATCAGCGTGTCTCTGTCTAGAGGGCGTGTTCGATTCAAATCAAGGCATCCCCTTAATGATAAAATGCCGACCATGCTACACCCGTTGCACATACTAATGAAATGTCAACTACAAAATATCTGTGAAACATCGTTCAAAGTCAAACAGCCGTGTTACGGACGCTTCTTCATATGACAAGCAACGTTTAAGAGGATACACTAGCTAACGTTCTGTCCAATAAATTAAAGTTAATTTCATCCTCCGGCGCTGTCATTTTTTTTTTTTCAAATCATATATGTTTATTGAGCATATATTTACAATAGAATATTTTTTTAACGGTCTTTAACGGCGCTGTGCACTTTTTGTGATGGGGAAAAATTGTTAAACTTGCCACAGGTCACGTGACCGTAAGATGTCACGTGGCCGTGAGATTCTAGAGATACTCGCAACAGGTCACGTGACCGTAAGATTCGACAGATTGAAAATTCGTAAGACGGACACGTGGCCTGATCGAAAAACTGTTACAATGTCATTGAGTTTACACTTCTGCCGGCACTCCCGGAGTGCAACCCGGTCAGTTTTTTATTATTATTATCATTACTGTAGACTGTTTGACATTGACACGAATTTATTTTATTTGACATGTAATATTTATTTTTAAAGTAATCTTCTCGGACTCTATGAAAAATTAGTACTTAGTTTTATTCAGCACGTACTCGTAATTATTATACAACGTGTCTCTGAATTTGGGGCTTTAAATGCAAAAGTCGATTATGGTCCTGAAATTGAACCACTTTTGTTCCGCAACTCTGTAAAATTCAAAATATTTATTTAGCAAATAGGCCACGAGGGCACTTTTACAAGTCAAAATGTCTATCTATAGACTCAAAAATAGTATGAGTACATTATTCATAATAGAATTAACTACAGAAGCATCATCTAGCATCATCATCAGAGTTTACATGTCAAATACAATACGAGAAAAAAAAATACAATCTTATTTCTTAGAGATGTATAAGGTCTCCAAGTGTCAAAATTAAAATAATTATATTTAAATTACATAGATACCCACAGAGATGCATAAGGTATCTATGTGTCAAAATCTTATACAAATTAACTGGCCAACTTAAACTTGTATTCATAAATACACTACATATAAATTAGTAACAATATAAGGGCACTTTTACAAATCACAATTTATATGTATGAACTCTAAATCAGACCTCATACAATATACTATTAACATAATAAAGCTTGTACTTGTAAGAACAATTTCATGTTTGTTAGAGATGTACGAGGTCTCTAAGAGTCAAAATAAACACACCCACACACACACTAATCAATTCTGAGAGATCTATAAGGTCTCTGCGCGTTAAAAATCTAAATTATGTAATTCTAAAATCAGATGAGAAGAGAATGAAGTCTTTTCAACACAATTTCTCGTAACGGACCTCTTATTGTGTCGCTTTTAGGCTCATAATTATAGATATTAAACATGCGTGTGTTCTAACATTACGATACTTTTGTGTTATGGTTATATCCCGATTAAGTCACGTTGACACCTTGCAGCAAGATGTATGCATGCCGCACGGTGCATTCTTAAATTAACCGGGTTGTACCGAATGTACAGCTTTTTTTTTAAGGCAAATGGATTCTTACTCGACTAAACAAATTAAATCCTTTTTGTTAATTAATTGACTATTTCTTTTTGGATATGATATAGAAACGTCTAATTTAGTAAATCTATTCACTTTTGATAACATTTTACATGAATTAATAAAGATAACATTTTAAAACGAAAATATTTATTTTATTTTGTATTGGCTGTTTAGAGATATCATCTAAAGCGCGCGGACTGCGCACACTTCACGAAAAAAAACTGTTGCGCGCCATTATAGGTTATTTCACAGATATTTGTAAACATTGTTAATGCGTGTTTGGTTATTAACAAAAATGTTGACTCGTGGTGACTAGAAAAGTGATAAACTGAATGGATGCCACTGGAAATTCTTGGCTATGTATACAAAATGTGAGTAGAAACCTGTTGCCATGAATAAGTAAAGAAAATAACTTGGCAGGCCTTTAAAATTTTCATCTTATGAAAAGGATTTTTTCCTCGCAAAATGTGTTGAAAAACGTCGTGTGAAACGCGTGAGCTTTGATAATTACATCCTCGGCTCTCTTATCACGCTCAACTGCGGCTCGCGTGATAATTCCGGCTCTGATGTAATTATCAACATACCTCACTTGTATTCATGTCAATTCTGCGCGCAACACTGTGAAGTTACTTTGTCGTCCTTGCAAACATTTCAAAATTCAAAAATTCAATCAATCCTCAAGGGCTCTTTCACATGTCCGAGCTTACAATCTTTAACATTACATGACATTAATTCATAACAACAATTAATACAAAACAATGAAAACAGACAATACCTGGGCACACATTTCGCGAGAGATGTATAGTCTCCGTATAGAGTCCATATGTTAGGGAAGGTGGCGACCCGATCAACGACGCCACCTAAGCAAAGACCTTTAGGCGGGACTATTATTTCTATAATTTATTAGTGTTTGAATTTTAATTGTACCATCAATGTATTGCAACCACGGCTGCATTATTTGACATCCATGACACTGACAAGTACGGAAACTAACTAATACAAATTAAATTAAATTTTCAATGTACATCATCGTACATTGAACATTTTATTTAATTTGTATGGATTTTTTTTAAATAGTTGTAGTGCAAAAGTAGTTCCGTTACAGGAGCATAATCGACATTTGCATTTAAAGCCCCAAAGTCAGAGACACGCTGTAGATTAAAACATTCATTTGTTATACAAATAATTATGATATAACAAAAACAAGAAAATTAAACTTAATAATAACGAGGTAAATTGCATATAATAAAAAAGAACACCCCGTCGAGAAGAACCTCTGGTGGCATTGTCCCCATGCAGCTAGCTGCGTTACTTCTTTTTATCGCGAGGGCGTTTCTTTGAGAGAGGTATGTTGAGTTGTGAATAACTATGTATTTTGTACAGAAAATAAATGAACTTAAACTATAAAATGTACATAATTATATGCACAATAGAAGTAGGAATCAAGGGTGTGCCAATGCCAACGACGATCGGTTCGATTTTAAAAATAAACAGTAATTTACACTTAACTTTTTGTGATCAAAATTATTCCATGATTTAATTGCATTTATAAACTACCTATCTAAACGCCTTTTTTACCAACGTAACAGATATCAAATTGTGTATGGACATCTTTAGAAGGTTTCCTCTTAATACCTGAAAGCCTGATGGCTCGAGGGTTGTTTACGGAAAACAGGCGAGTCAACCTGCCCGCCCGCTTGCATTTTCGATCAATGCGAGTCGAGACTAGAAGAGAAAGGTTATAGACGAATGCATATTCAAAGATATGTAAGTGTACATCTTTCGCCTTATTACAAAGGAGTAGGGAGCATTTTGATGTCAACCTTATGTTCTTACATCGGTGTTCACTTGTTTCAGCCTCGTGAATAAATACCCTTATATACTCGTATGGAATTTACTTTTGAGGATTGTAACATGAAATCAAGGAAATGGGTTTGGCAGGTAGGTACAGTTAACATCAGTATTTAATATCTACACGGAAGAGAATAAAATGTAGCAATGTAGACTATTTGTAAAATCAGATTTTTGTATGATATGTCAAAATTGCTCTGTGAATATGAAGTTTGTGATGATGATGAAGTCGTCCTGACTGATTTTGGCCACAGCGATCGACTGTGTTGGCTTTGGTATTAACAATTATTATTACTAGAGTTTTATTCGTCAAAAGTGACGTCACGACTTTCTACTGATAAACAAAAAAAGGAGCGTCATAATCTTCCAAGTAATTTATTCTTACTGTTGTTTACTACCGTAACGGTTCAGACCGTCTCACGGGTATACAACATAATTTAATTCCGAAGAGTAATTTGTCCGAAAGCACAATTTTACAAATTTCAGAATTACGAAAACCAAGTTGATTTTAAAGAAGTTTTGAATTTTCAGGATATACAGGGTGGAAAGGCACGATGATCCTTTCCGCAAAAGGGGTATTTCCTCTAAACAAACTAGGCTCATATTCGTAAGCGTTTTGAAGTAATAGGCAGTTTACTTTTAATGCAAAATACTGCAAGTGACAACCCTCATTAGGTTCAGTAACATTTTAACAATAACACAAGGGTCAGTGACCTTTATCAAAACAACAACCATAGATAAATTGAGTTTAAAGGCAGTGAATGCAGAACCGTAGAATTAAAAATCATAAAGTGTCACATTACACTTACATGTACCGCCGGACGACCGCTTTAGCCTAGTTGGTAATGACCCTGCCTACGAAGCAAGAGGTCCTGGGTTCGAATCCCGGTAAGGGCATTTATTTGTGTGATGAGCACGAATATTTGTTCCTGAGTCATGGATGTTTTCTATGTATTTAAGTATTTATTTATCGAGTATGTTTATCGTCGTCTAGTACTCATAGTACAAGCTTTGCTTAGTTTGGGACTAGTCACCAATCAAGTCTAGAAGTCATATTTTTGGAGCATCCCGAGTCTACGTACCAAAGTTCCTTATTAGAGTGGCCAGAAGTGTTGAGAGCAGTAAATGTGGACTCGTTTCCTTTTACAGCATTAACTTTCTCCTTCTGGCATCTCAGTGGACAGTCCGACCTTTTATGTCCAGGCACTTTACAGTCGTAACACACTATTTCTTTCTTCTTAGACTTAGGTTTCAGTCTGGCATTGAAAATGACATCTCATTCAGCAGTTTCGATTTCACTAAATCAGTTGGTACGTCAACATTGCAGTTCTCTAGCGCCATAATAAGAGGCTCATATTTTGGGGTGAGACCTCCCAAAAGTATAGCGGCAATCGACGTATCTTCTATTACCTTATCAATATCCGCCAAGTCCTGTGCGGTTGACATAACTGCATTAATGTACAGTTCGATATTATTGAAGTCTGACAGACTTAATCTGTACAGTTTACGCTCTAAAGCTAGTCTTCGTCCCATTCCTTTGTCCTCAAAAGCTTTCTGCAAACATTTCCATGCTACGGCCGCAGTTTTTGCACATCTGACGTGCGTAATAGCTGAACCGTCTACTGTTAAGCAAATTTTTGCAAGTGCTTTTGGGTCGTTTCGTACCTTGATCGAGGCGGGGGTCGTGTCATCTTCTGTATAACCACTTAATGTTACCCATAAATCCTCGTGTAAAAGGTAATTACGCATTTTGAACTTCCACGTAGAATACCCATCTTTATTCTTCAGGCAAAAAGAAGGAATCGAAAATGAATTCGACCAAGTTGACTTATTTACACCTGAGACATCTCCAGATTCTTTTCACATTTTTTCGGAAAAAATATATTATATAAGTCACACGAAAAATACACGTGTTGGGATATTGAAGCGAAAGGTGCTTAATGTTAAATATTTTCTAGGAAATAGTAAAAGAGATGTTACTGTCACGAGTGTTTATAATAAAGTAACTAGGTAATCAAGAATCACAAAAATATTGAATAAAAGAATATGTTAAATATAATATGCCTAACATAAAAGAAATATAACTTATAAAGAGTCTGCACAACAAGAGATTAGACTATCTACAACAGAAACAAACAGTCGTTCGTTACTTATCTATAACATATATACATTTCTACTTAACTTGCAGGCTTACAGTTTCCTAAATGGAACTATTTCATTTAATAACACTCTTATACTAGTTATACTTATAAAATATAATGTTACAGGGTTCTCTGTGAGCACGCAATACCACACTCTCGTCAAAACATCCCCCTTTGAAGTACCCCTCATTAGTATATTAGCTAGGTATCATCGTCGTTATCATAATGTTTAAGAGGCAGGCTCTTGTCGGTGGGGTAAATTCCAAGTAATATTAATTTAGTGGAATACTGTAGAATGTATACTACTACTCTAATTAAGGGAGGTGTTACTGTTTTCTCCCTTGTCTTCACTCTTCCGTACTGCAGTTAACAAACCGAATTTGTCTCGCCCCGTGATACCTAAACTATTGCCCTACCAGATTTATATTATCGTTCCCCTGTCAATACTACTGCCGCTTGTCTGACAGCAGCAGCGGTTTAATGTTTAAGATTACTATTCACTTAGCTAGTTGAGAAATTAAAAGCACGGGCGACACTTTAGTACAAGGCGGGCGGGCGCATTATTTTGTGATATAAGTAAATAATAAATAAATGTAGGATGATATGAAGTGAATATTTGTTTTCTTCCTTGTAATATGTTTAATGACTTTTGATTACAAACAAGATGTTAAAGTAATGAGTTACACTACACAGTGATAAATCAAGTCGTTGCACTGGCGCGAATGCGTACCTACTGCTCGAATGAAATCAATGGCTTAGCTTCCGTTGTCACTATGAATACATAATTAGTAGGGGAAGGCAGTTACTGGGTTTCATTTTTAGACTGACCAAGGGTTTCAAAAGGCCGGGTAGCTTGCTAACGCTTTTCTTTAGCTTAGTCAGAAGTGTCCTTGAGTATGGTTCGCCGATTTGGTCTCCGTACTACTCGGTACACACCAACAGTATAGAACGAGTACAGAAATATTTCTTGAAGATTCTAGTACTCAGGTATAACCTCGGACGAACATATAAGTCATACTTTAGTAGGCTGAAAAAATTTGGTATTCCTACACTGGAAGCCCGCCGCAAACTGTACGACTTTTTATACTTACATAAAATTTTGCATTCTAACATCGATTCAACTAGTCTGCTTTCAGCCTTAACCTTTAACACGCCCCGTTTCAGAGGTCGCGCTTGCAAAGTTTTTTCCCTGAGAGTATACAGAAACAACACATCTTTCTATAATCCAGTCACAAGGATGTGTCGTCAGTACAACGACTTGGCTGCTAATAATAATACTGACCTAATTGATATATTTGATCCACGCATTACTAAATTCAAAAAGTCCTTAACGGACGTCCTCTTCTCTACTCACCCTGAATAATACTAAGTCGTTACTCTAACTTTTGTTTTAGATTTGCTTAAGTTCGTTTCAGATGTTTTTAACGTTTTTAACATTTTGGACTTGTTTTTCTGATTTATACTTACTGCATATGATATTAATATTCAATGCAGATTCGTCGCTGTTGCTTGCATACGCGCTAACTTGCTGATCATGCTGTGTGCACTTGCCTTGGATGTCATGCTAGTCTATAAGCTATTCATAAAGAACCATTGTATCTCATAATGTATGATATCTGTAAAGTGTACCTAATAAATAAATAAATGGCCGCCGTTCGCCAAGCCGCCGCCGAGCGAGAGAGCGTGAGAGAGCGAGACAGAGAGAAAGAACGGCGCACACGGCGCATCTTAGACAAGTCGAGTAACAGTTGTGTTTGGTTATAATGATAGGCCGCAGTTACATAAAATAATATTCTAGGGGGGCACTCTTACACAAATCGAACTAACTAGTAAGCTCAATAAGACATGTGTTATGGGAACTATGCGACGATAATATAAAAACATCTAAGACTCAGAAACCAATATTCATTTTCATCACACAAATATTTGCCCTTACCGGGATTCCAACCCAGGACCTTCAGCTTCGTAGGAAGTGTCACTAGCCACTAGGCTAACCGGCCGTCGCAATGTGCGAGAGAAGCGAATACAAAAAGCATAATAATAATCAGTAAACAAAACTGCCGGTACCCCATAACAAAACAAGGCGAAGCAGAGTCCGGAATTATGGTGGCCTTTTTGGAGCTGTTATAGTGACTTCTCATTCATTCACTTCGTAATATCGCTAATCACCAGCGAACGAAAAAACCATAGAAGTCTAAGCAGCGCCGCAAAATGGCCCCACAGAATGGGTGCCTTTGCCGTTATGCGTGGGGGCGGGGTGTCAAAACGATGCCAGGCAGCCGTTTAGTTCGAACATGCACATACCGGGATTTAGGCACGTATTTGAGGAAAAAATTATCGCAGTCTATGGTTTTTCGTTCGCTGATATTCACGTAATTAAATCTTAACATGATTACGAATATTTTTTTAATGTGATAGTGATTCTTCAGATTGCCAGGTGCCAAAGCAGATCTCAGGCTCCTTTTGGATACAACCGTGATGTCAGACAGACGATCAATGATTCCTCAATTATTTGGAAAGGAATAGCAACACGTTTATCGCAATCGATACTTATACATTAACCCCTCGTATGCGGATGTCAAAAATTGCTGATCAAAATATGACCTTGAGATTGAAAACTGTAGGTTCAAATGCTTGGCACGGATCCGTGTCTAAGCATACGACGGGTTAAAAGTCGATAAATGAGAAGTCACTATGACAATTCAAAAATGCCACGGAAATTGTGGTCTCTGGTGATAAGTGAGGTAAGTCTAGTTTCCAGGTTACGAGGTTTGCTTATGGCGGCAATCAGGAACTCGCCATGTCACAGAACCGTCAACGGATATTGAAGCTTTTTGTAGATCCTACTAGAATTCCCAGTACTTTCTGATTACTACGCCGCTGTGTGATCTGGGACTGCTTATTAAATATCATCATCATATCAGCCGAAAGACGTCCACATTGACACCCAAAGAGTGCCACAATGACCGGTATTGCGCCACCCGCATCCAGCGGACTCCCGCAACCTTTACCAGGTCATCAGTCCACCTTGTCCTGGTCGCTCGAGAATCTTATTGAATATATTGGCAGCTAACCCCGCAGCGTACCCCTGTAGTACCCTACATCTCAGCCTTACCCTATATTATATTTTTGTTTTATGTAAGTGAAGTGTGGCTCTAGCAACAGATGTTACCGTGTGCGCCCAACGCATAGGCATCCGTCCTCTGCTCCTGTTCCCTACCATGAAGATTTTATTAATGTTCGTCATGGTAGGGTAGTTAACTTGGAAATGGGCTATACTACGTAAAATATAGCTTGAGCCCTGCGACAGCTGTCAAAGTGACATGTAGTCCCACTATTCGTGTAGTCCCACCCATAAAGTATGACGTTGCCACAGGCCATATTTACCGTTACAAAATTCAGAACTTGATGGGCGTGATTTCGATGACGGCTGTCGCAGGGCTCAAGCGATATTTTACGTAGTATAAATACCATTTTTTTTTTTATAAAAAACGATGCCTAGCCAGCGTTTTAAATGATATCTACGTTACGAGCAACTACGTTAAAACTCCTACCTCATTCGAATATTTTAAGCTAACTTGATGTTCACAAGCCAACTTATGCCACGACATGTGCATATAAATCAGACCTAAAACAGCATCCACTTCGTGTGCAATCCTTCTCCTAATAACTCTGGTTTGAAACCATGATAACATAACTATGCAACGTGCTTGCAGGTAAATATTTTAAAGCAAACTTGTTAACATGTCCGCACGTCCGAGTTCGGACAGTCTCGAAGTTCCGACAGATACACGAGTTGCGCGCATTGTACTCAAACCGAGACTAACCAACTTTGTAATACCGTTACGAACAACCTTATGACTCAGAACACAGAGTTGAGTATCAACTGCTTCATCAGCAAGCGTTGACAAAGTTTGAATTACAGACAACCTGGCAGTATTGTCTTTTGAATAGAATTCAATTCACGTTGCTCAGCTGTTTATAGTGACATGGAAAAGGGAAGTTTTAATTAATCCGCGCGGACCATGCCGTGCGAGCGAGCGCCATGTCGCACCAATAGGCGCCATGAAGCGCCAGCTTGCGTCACGCCGCCAACACTAAACGCTGATTAGGTTATTGTATGCTATTTGGCATTCAATGTTTGCGGTTATACTGCGTGAGTCTTGACTCGCCCTTACATTACACATGAAAGCTGTTTTGTAAGTTGTATCACGTTATGAGCGTTTCGAAGAAATAGGATGAGGCTATTCATTTTCGGTCCACGCGACAGACCAAAAACCTGGAACTCAATTTGGGAATGCTGCGTTTCTATTCTGAAACAAAATTTATAGAATAGAATAGTAGTTTATTGCCACACAATATACCAGATACAGAAAGAAAACATAAAAACATACTAAGCAGAAAATTAAAAACTTAATCTAGTATATCTGTGCGACAATAGGAGTGAACTCAGAATTTGCTGCGGCACACACTAGCTGCACACAGCTACAGCTACAGAGATTTTAGGTCGATAAGGTGAGTCGGGGCAAGAGTAACATCGGGGGAAGAGGGTCAAAAGCTTCTCCAGCCAATTCTTTTGAATTAAGCGCCTTTTTGTACGGTCGGTAAAACAGACAGGCGTGTATTAGTTCCATCGTCAAATCATAGATGTCTCTTTCACACGCCATATTGAAACAAAACGTGGTTTATTTTGACTGGTTACGTCTTGTGATAAGTGGAAGTGCACGTGTATAATTCAAAAGCGGTTTTGTGTGATTTATGGCCGTTAATTCGGATTTGTTTGTTGGTGAGTCGAATATTTATAGTTTATTTCTTATGTTACATCGTTATTTTCTGTTATTCCTATCGATTATAAGTTTTTATCAAGCCAATAAAATTTTAACCTCAAATTATTTAAGTGGGGCAAGAGTGCCAGTTCAGTCCGGGAGAAGGGAGTCATATGATACTCTTACCCCATGTCAGGGCTGTCAAACCGTTTATAAATTGTCATGTTTATTTAAAATTGGCACTGCTTAATTCAGGGATGTGCGTATGCGATTTTTCGACATTTAAGGATGCGGATGCTGTTGGGTTCAAGCACTCAAAAACATAAATAATCAACCATATCGTGACACAATTACAATTACGAACAAAACAAAAAAATCGCCTCAGTTCTTGTCACCTGATAAAATGCGGCAAATTGGTATATGTATAACAAAAACAAAATAAAGATTTTTATTGGTTAAAGACGAAAGTAATAACGAGTGGCATTAATACTAAATACTACTAATGTAATACTACGAGTATTAGGTACTCGTAAAAAGTATAGTTTTCAAAGTGAATTAAAAAATTCAAAGCATTATTTTTTTTATTTAAGTGTTAGGTGGTTTGTCACCCCTGATAACACCTACTATGACACTTGCCCCAGAATATGTAATAAACGCAGTTTCTCAGAATTTTGAAGAGTTTTTCAACGTATTAAGGTATTCATTTTCTTGACAGCGTCTACCAACTGTGTTACTAAATACGTAAATCCACTGGAGCTAACCTAGTTCAAGTTAGGTACGTACGATACTCTTACCCCAGTCATGGGGCAAGAGTAACAGTCGTGCTGATTTTATTTTTTTTACAAATTAGTGCATGTTTTAATAGTTTCTTTGCTTGATTTGATAAGTAGTTTCAATTAAAAATGTATTAAATTTACTTATATTTTATCGCTTTAGTATACGAATTAATGCAATAATAAGATCACAAACACTATTTGAATCTAACTTTCAAAAAAGTATGATACTCTTACCCCGACTCACCTTATAATATACAATTTATGCTGGATACTTTCGGAAGGACTGTACGAGTAAGCTAGTGGCTCTGTGAGTTGTAGAACTCGTGAGTCGTACTCCAAAAAAATACAATATAGGTATCCGGCAACAAAAATGTGCAAATTTTTTTTTATTTAGTTCACAATTATCGAACATGCTTACAAAATTTCACGAGAATCGGTTGGGAAATGCAGCCGGTAAAAAAGAACAGTCGGGCAACCGGACCTACGAAATAATTTTAGCCCAATCTGAAGCTGAGAACTTCGTTCACATTGCTCGCTCGTAATTAATATCAATCTTTAATTCAATTGATCACAGTCCAAGAAAAGATTTAAATACCTAATAACATAAATATTTATAATTTAACTCGTAGCATTTATTCGAATGAATTAAACATAATATTCAATCGCGAAATAATATTGACTCCTATCTAACGTCTTTAATTGGTTTAAATAAGAAACCTTTATTCCAAAGCGATAACAAATGTCTTTAACTTCTCAAACAGCGATCGATTATCAAATCACTTGTGACGATCTTAAAAAGATTTATCGCTCCGCCATTCTCCAGGCAAAAATGCCGAATCATGCTGGTCTATTTGCCATATCGGTTTGATACTGGTATATTCATATTTGCTCATAAATTATCACAGTTGATAATTTACATGACATTTTTATTAATAAAATAACATCATAGAAGGCAAGGTAGGAATATAATAAGAAGGCAAGCGAGGAAGGGGAACACCAAGGATATGAACAACATGAAACAAATGAAAGAAAAAGTACAGTCACGTCACATAAAGAAGTCAAGGAGGCCGCCCTAGACAGAGTCAGATGGAGGGAGCAACATCGACAAGAGCCTAAGTGCAAGGCCTGAGTGGACGCCCCGCTCAGAGCGGGGCGTCGAGCGTCCATATAAATGGCATTTGTTTTATATGGACGCTGCACGCCCCGCTCTGAGCAGGGCGTCCACTCAGGCCTTGCACTAACTCTTAAATTTATGATGATGATAATTTGTATAACTAATCGTCAGTAGGACGTTGGACGTCTTTCGGCTGATATGATGATGATGATGACGTGATCATCAATAAGGATTAACTCGTAAATCATTGACGAACGCGTTAACCTAGTTGGTAGTGTGCCTACGAAGCAAGAGGTTGTGGGCTTGAATCCCGGAAAGGGCATTTATTTGCGTGATGAGCACATGGACTTACTATTACTACGTATAGACTGGCAACCCAGAAGATTTTTCTTGACGTCTTCCAATCAGGCCGCCATCATGGAAAATCAAAGAGTATGTAAACGTGCAGTAGATGCGACAATTTTCAGAGTTCTGATTTTATCTGCGTTCCGCGTTTCGTGCGAGCTTACCATTCTAAATGTTTTAAATAAAGACAGTGTAGGTGACGGGATAAAGAAAACACGTAATTTTGGAATTACAAGGCAAAACTATGGTGCGAGCGAGTAGCCAACGCGGCGAATACGGTTTATTATTTTTTAATGCACTCACTCGTGGTATACTATATGTGTTGCGCATGACTTGCGCTCGCTACCCACCAACGTTTTTATCAATCTTTAATATCTATATGTGACACGAGATGGCATTACATATATCAAAATATACTTTTTCAGAGAACCTATACTAATTTATACTCTAAAAACATTTGCGTCGCCTACAATCCCACCCCCTTAGTGATGACTAGTCATCACGAGCCATCTCTGGTGCAAGTAAGGCGACGCGTGTGACCGGTCGACGAAGGGTACCCGTGCGAGTGCGCACGTCAACTACGCGGACGCGCCCGTCACCCCCGGGGAGGGTCGCACTCACCACTCCGTGCCGCCATGAGCCACGCTCTAAGTTAGGTTCCATTAAAAGAACGAAATCTCCTACCCGTAAATTACGCTGTTCGCGTATCCATTTCTGCCGCGGAATAAGTGTTGGCAAATACTCCTTAAGCCAACGTGACCAAAACATGTCTGTGAGACGCTGAGCTATCCGCCATTGCCGTTTTAGCTGGAGATCTTCGTTGTTATACCTTCCAAAAGCTGGTCCATTAGATGACGTGCCAATCAAGAAATGATTAGGCGTCAGGGCTTCTGGGGAGTTCGGGTCTGTCGATACATATGTGATTGGACGACTGTTTACAAGGGCCTCCACCTCAGCTAACAAGGTTGACAGAGTCTCTGGGCGAGGTGCGCGTTCCTTTAGTACAGCTCGCAGGGCTGATTTCACGGTGCGCACCATGCGCTCCCACGCTCCACCCATTTCTGGTGCTCCGGGAGGTATAAATCGCCACTCAATACCTCGCAAAAGCCCATCTTGACGTAGTGCTTCAGTGTCTAATTCAGCAATGCTGCGTTTAAGTTCCGTGTCTGAGCCTCTCAGATTCGTCCCGTTGTCAGAATAAATGACACTAGGGACTCCTCTGCGGGCCATCATCCGTCTTAAACCCATGATGGTGGCGTCGGTGGTTAGGCTTTCCGTTATTTCTATGTGGACGGCACGAACTGTCAGACACGTAAATAGCATGCCGTAACGTTTCTGCCTGCCACGACCTATTGTCACCTCCATTGGACCAAAAAAATCAATGCCAGTGAAAGAAAACGGACGTCTGTTGTGCTGCAGCCGAGCTGGGGGCAAATCAGCCATGCGCTGCGGCTGCGGTGCGGCGCGTTGATACCTACATAATAGGCAATGTGCTGCAACCGCGCGCACGGTAGGACGCAGTTTCAGAATCCAGTAGCGCTGCCTTAATTCATTTACTACCAGTTCTTGCGCCCCGTGCAGTGCTCGTCTGTGGTAATACTCCACAAGCAGCCTCGTGATCCTGTGCTTGCCATCGAGAATCAGGGGTCTCTTGGTAGACTCCTCGATTCCGACAGTCTTGTCGATACGGCCCCCTACGCGTAGCAAGCCCGTATCGTCAAGATAAGGTGTTAATTGAAGTAGCCGGCTATCCTTTGGTAACGGCTTATTTTGTCGTAAACATTCAATATCTGTGTATAAAAAGGAATCATGTTGACATTTCTTAATCAACAATTCTTCTGCTGACTTCAATAGCTCGCTGTCGAGTCGATTGCATTGCCGTATACATTTTTTTACAAACAACAAAACCCGTGAAGTAGTCATAAGCAATCGAATCCACGACGAGAAGTTATTCTCGTTAGGTACTGGCAACGAGCTAGTACAGTCAGCAGACGATAAAACGTTAACAACCTTACGCTCACAGATCGCTTCATCGAGTTTTTTAAAACTCTTAATATCCTTCGGCCACTCAATTTCACGCTCGCGTAAAAAGTTGGGCCCCTGGAACCATACACTGTCGTACTGCAGCGGCGGTGCGTCGTCACGAGTTGCGACATCGGCTGCGTTTTGAGAGGACGGTACGTGACGCCACTCTGACGCAGTGGTCAACTCATCAATCTCACCAAGCCGGTGAGCGACGTACGGCTTATAATCCCTAGGATCACTACGTATCCACTGGAGTACAGTATTGGAATCCGTCCAAAAATACCTTTTATTTGCCTTAATGTCTTTGTGTTCGTGCTGAATAGTAGCAACGAGGCGTGCTGAAAGTAAGGCTCCCTGAAGTTCGAGTCTCGGTATCGAAACCGGACGAAGTGGGGTGACTCGACTCTTACTTGCCACAAAACACACATTGACGGTTCCATCCGAGCGGGTGAAACGCCAATAGATGACAGCCGCAAAGGCCTTACTACTCGAGTCACAAAAGGCTTGCAGTTCGGTATTTATAATTATAGGGTCGCTTACCCCATCCGTCGCGTCATCATAACACCGCGTCCATGCGCCGGAGTCAGCATAGTGTCGTGGTATGCGCAGCGATGCTAGAAGCTTAAGCTCGTCGAGCCACCTTACCCAGCTCGCATGTTCACCCGGTTGGATGCGGCAGTTCCAGTCCACGCCACTACGATGCACGCTCTGGAATATTATTTTGCTCTTTATAATAAAAGGCGACAAAAAACCATGAATGTCGTAAATAGACATGATAAGACTCAACATCTTTGCCTTCGTAGGAGCCTCAGCTCCATTCAATATCTCTTGTCGGACCCGATGAAAAGAGATTTTAAACCCAAAAGTATCATCCGATGGATAAAACATTAACCCTAATGTGCGTTCAGTTGTATTCAAGGCTCCGTCCTTGAACTGAACAGCTGTTTGCGCGAGCGCATCGATAGGTATATTCTTTAATACCTCCTTATTGTTACTCGACCAACCTCGAATTTCAAATCCACCGCTTATGTGGATTTGCGTTATTTGTTCAATTAACTTAACTGCATTTTCCACGCTGTTAGTAGAATATAAACAATCATCCATATAATGACTGTTTACAATCACTTGTACAGCTTCTGGATACAAATCCTCATGCTTTGACGCATTTCTGTTTTTAATATATTGCGCAATAAAGGGAGAACAAGTCCCGCCAAACGGTAAACTTTGCATAACACATGTTTTTATGGGTGCGCCAGGCGATTCCTGCCATAAAAAACGCAGTACGTGTTGATCTTGCTGCCTTATTTTCACCCTTAAAAACATGTCCTTAATATCGCCAATGATACTATTTTATTTTCGCGAAACCTGAGCATAATTCCCAACAGCGAATTATATAAGTCCGGTCCCGTTAATAAGTAGTTATTTAGACATGTTCCATTTACTTTTGCCGAAAAATCAAATACAAGTCTCAACTTACCGGGTTTGTTCGGATTTTGAACTCCAAAATGTGGAATGTACCATATTTGGTCTGCTGAGAGTTCATTTTCCCTTAACTCACGTGCATAGCCAGAAGCAAACAGTTTGTTTACCTCTTGTCGGTAACGATCTGCGTACGCGTTATCTTTAATGAATTTTCGCATTAAAGACTGGAGTCGCGAAAGGGCAGCTTCGCGTGTATCTGGCATAGCGCATACGTCGTTCTTGAACGGCAGGCCAACCTCCCATTGATTTCCGATAAGGCGCGATGTATCGTCTAATATTTGCAACGCTCTTAAATGATCACTATTCTCACGCCGTAAGTTTGAAATTCCTATAGAATCTAAGGAAAAAGAATGCTTAATTAAATCATTTAATTCGCTAATATTGTTGTCATCGGTGTGAATGAGATGAAACACACCGGCAGCGTTAGAGTGAGTGCGACCACAATAACCATGAATTGACCAGCCCAACTTGCATCGAGATGCATACGGTTCATGTTTATTACCATTAATAATTTCGATCGGAGCAATTAAGAAATAATTATCTTCCCCAATAAGAATGCGTGGTTTTACACAACTTTTACAAACATAACTTTTAACATGAGATAAATGCTGGCAATTCAAACTGTTAATAACAGATAAATTTTGTTCTGGTAAATTTAACTGAGACACTTTCCGTAACTTAATGTCGTAACTTATGTTGTTATTATTATTTTGTCCACTTATCTGAGCGGTGACAGTAGGCGCATCAGATTGATACACTTCGAGTCCAAAAGCGTCGATGAATTTTATAGCACTCGACTGTTCACATTTGAGACCTAACTCGGTTGCTAGGTCAGAGTCTATGATTGAGACCGAAGCTCCATCGTCTAAAAGGGCGTAAGTACTCACAACACCTTTAGGTCCTCGCAACTGCACCGACACTACCTTTAACATAACGTGGTCCGTGGATGAAAGTTTATTATGACCCGATGCGACGTGTGCCACGGTATCGGGAGCCAAGGGTGCCGGCGCCGGGGCCGGCTCGGGCGTCGGGTCGATGACCGCGTCAGGATCAGCTGATTGTGATGACGTACTCGTAGGCTTCTTCCAGTGTAGCATTTTGTGGTGTGCGAGACCACAACCATCTATGTCGCACACGGGCGCCGAGCATGCATTTCTGTCGTGCCGTGACGTCAGACAACAGTAACATAGTCCTTGAGATTTTATGAACCTCCATTTATCACGGCGCATTGCACGTTTGAACACACGGCACTCGGGCAGCGGGTGAAGTCCTTTCGAACAAAATTTGCAGACCTTGTTTTCCTCGGCGACACTACTAGTAGTAAATATAGGTCGATTAAGTCGGAATTTGTTATCACTTGCATATCTTGCTGTTGTTTTTATATCACTCGTTTTATTTTGTTCTCGTACCTGTGTTATTCCAACTAATGATAACATTTGTGCTTCCTGTTCGAGAAATGCTGCAATCAAGGTCAACTTTGGTTGGTTTTCGACTAACCTTTGGTAGGCAAAATCAGTCCATCTACCAATTAGGGTGCTCGGTAACTTGCTCAAAACAGCTGACGCGAGCTCGGGGCTGCGTAGGTAATCGTGCTGATTTAGGGCACGTATTGTTGCTACGCAGTTGTTTACTTTTAGTGAAAAATCAATGAGGTCATTCTGGTACGACGTGGGTAACGATGGTAGCTTCTTCAGCTGCGTCGTAAGGTTCATGATGATAACGTCTGATCGGCCATACCTTAACTCAAGGGCTTTCATCACATCTGCGGGCGGGGTGTTACCGATGAGAAGGGCGGTAACCGTGTCCTTAGCGTCGCCTCGCAGTGCTTTGCGTAGTCTTTCCAGGTTCTCAGAATCACTGAAATCACACATTTTGGTAGACTCTATATATGACCTCTTAAAGTGCAACCATTCAACACTATCACCGCTGAAAATTGGTAAGTCTCGCGGTGTAGACAGGCGACTGAGTAGGCGGTCCTCGCGCTGGTCTGACGAGGCCGTCATGATGTCCTTCAAGGTCAGTGCCAGTTGTTGAATGCTGTCACTAGGAAGGTTGGGTTGCTGGACAACGTTGACGGGTGCACTGTTGACTGGTGGTGCTAGGTGCGGTACTTGCAGCTGAGGCATGTAAGTAGTTTCGTCGTGACCTTGGCCTAACCATTGTTCGACGTTAGCTCGCGATCGGTTGCTAAGTGCGGCCGCACTAACTTCACTGCCGTGTTCACTTTCCATCTCCTCGGCGTCAACTTGGGCTAGTTCAGCTTCCAGCTTTTTATCAATGAGCGCTAGCTCAATCTGCGCCTTGGCTTGAGCGGCTTCAAATTCCAGTTGCTTACGTCTGGCAATGGATGACGATGTCGATCGCTTCGATTTTCCTGACGTAATTGAGCCACGTATAGATTTAGGTGTTTCCATTTTCACTTGTTCCAAATCCTTCGGCTGTTTATCACTATCGGTGCCGAGGTTTGGCATTTTAACTATAGGTTCCGCCGGTGCGTTGTTGGAAGCGCTCGCCATTTGCAATTTCGTGCGCTCAAATTCCCGATGTTGTTTACGCGTTTTAGGCTGCGTCGGAGTTCTGTACATCACTTTTAGTAAAGATTTGGTTCGAAGACCACTTTTATTGTAGGTGACGGGATAAAGAAAACACGTAATAATTGAATTACAAGGCAAAACTATGGTGCGAGCGAGTAGCCAACGCGGCGAATACGGTTTATTATTTTTTAATGCACTGACGCGTGGTATACTATATGTGTTGCGCATGACTTGCGCTCGCTACCCACCAACGTTTTTATCAATCTTTAATATCCATATGTGACACGAGATGGCATTACATATATCAAAATATACTTTTTCAGAGAACCTATACTAATTTATACTCTAAAAACATTTGCGTCGCCTACAGACAGGTTCACTCTCACATATACTGCCACATGCAGAATGACTATTGCCGGCAGTGTTAATATGCCCAGCTTGATGAAAAGAGGCTTCGCGTGGGTATCGTGGGGTACTCGAGCGATAATTCTCACTGCGTGTTTTTGGAGGCGGAACACCCGCTCCCACTCTGCACAGCGACTCCAGAGCTCAGCGCCATACTGTAGCAGTGATTGCACGGTGGCGAAGTAGCAGATGCAGTGCCTCTGCGGACACCGACCTAACCGTAACCCGGCTCAGTGCGAAACACGCGCTCCCCAATTTTCCACACAGCCTGTCTACGTGCTGATTCCAAGCCAGGCACGTGTCGACCTCAAACCCTAAGAAGGTTGTATTGCTGGCTTGTTCAAGTACCTCATTGCCTACCCTGACAGTGAGCGGTCTTGTCGGACGGCCAGCAAGATTAAAAACAAGGTAATGAGTTTTCTACAGGTTCAAAGATAGCCCATTTACGTCAAACCACTCGGCCAGCTGTGCAGTAGTTTGGTTCAGTTTTTGCTGAATACTTTCGACGCTCGGTGCAGTGACAATTGCAGCGACGTCGTCAGCATATATCAGAACCTCGGCAGTGTCTACGGACTCGGGCAGGTCATTCAAGAGCAGTGTATCTTTATAGTTCCCGAAGATGCACTGTGTTGATGCAATTTGTCTTAGCAATTTGTGTGAGATTTGATGACAAAGTCCTATTTAAGGTACATGCGGATCCTCAGATTTCGATTTTGATAGCAATTGGAAATGAATATACTTACCTAATAATGATATTCTCCTAAATTGCTAATGGGTTCATATTCGGAGAGCATACTCGCGTTGCGTACATTATTTATATAAGAGAGTTCTACTTATTTAAATCCTAGGTTAAATAAGTAGTACTTAAGATCTAAATAGGTAGTGGCTACTAAACGTTGCCAAGATAATTATTCATAAAATAAATAAAATAAAAAAAGCAAATGGTTGCTGTTATTTTGGCGCAAAAATTAAGATCTTTAAACCTTCAAAAATCAGTAAGTCTAGTAAGTTCAATGTTTTACTAATAAGGCAAAATAGTCTTAGGAAATAGTCACTTCTACATTTTTAATCATTGAAATAATGGCCGCCATCGGCGCGTATCTTGTAACTTCAGAAAAAATCAAGTTATTTAAAATATCTGTGAATTTGCCGATGTAAAATGATTCCCGTACTTTTACTATTTTTGGGTTTCTTGTTGGTGCAATAGCGCAATGCAAAAGAAGGCATTTTTTAAAGTTTTGAGTCAAAATTGCACTCGAAACGACAGCCATCACTGCCCGCCACAGACTAAACCAACATACTCTCATGTATGTTGACGTGCGCAAACTTATGCTAAGTGATGTCTACTCTAGTAATATAACTCAATGGATGAGCACGAATATTAAATTTCTTGCTGAGTGATGGATGTTTTTATGTACTTAAATATTTATTTGTCTATATAAGTATGTTTATGGTCGTCTAGTAGCCATAGTGTGGAGTATGTGCGCGTGACGACCGGATTCATTCTGAGGTTCGTGAGGTTGGAGTCTCGCCATAACGTGAATTTTAATTCCTTAGTGGTCAAGGTTCCAACAGACCGTCTATCGACCTTCACTAAGGAAGAATTTTGGCCGAAGGGAGTCAAGTTCCGATGTTTTCGCGGTCGGTTACCGGACACCACGAAATTTCGCAACACTTCGCAGTAACGGTGTGTTTTTATGACAGTTATAAATAAGTTTATATTGATATGTATGTTAGTATTTAAGGTATTTATAACATGGACCTTGTTGCCTGATTTAAATAAATAAATAAAATAGTACACGCAAAATTTGGGACTAAGGTCGATTTGTGTAAGATTGTCCGCATTTTTTCTTATAATCATCAATCCTCAATCAGATTATATACACAGTCTGCCTGATAGGAAAAAATAAATAATAATAAGTTAGTTATTAACAACAAAAATTACATCTAGCAGGATTATTGGTATACAATATTAATACGCCAATGCGTCTAAAATAAATGGTCTTAGGGGGCTGATATACAGGTTTATTGCCTAAACTAAATTACAGTTGTAAATAATCTGTGTTTTAGGTATAAATGGCCTTTTTTTACATATATATTGCCCATCTAAACATTTGTTACCTCGCATCAAGAAAACAAAACTATATTTAACAAAAAGTATGCTTGCGATTGTAGAACCATTTCACTATAACTAGGTTAAATGCTTCACCTCTGTTATGTAGTAAACTTCTAATTAACAGACTAGTTATAGTTACTTTGGTACTCTAATTTAAGTATTATCTTTTTAGTACATTGTTTATTTTTAGCTAGTATCACCATTGTACGAAAGAGCGGATACCTCCTAACACAAGTTTTTCTAACTTAAAAGGAGGATTCGACACCATGTAAAAACAACGTTGGTTAAAAATAAATATATTTTTTTTTTTTAATTTTTGAATTTTGACTATAGTAAGCAAATTTTCTGTCTCGTCGTAGGTCAGGGTTAATAAACAGACACCATGGCCTACAGACGCTTACAGTTCCGGAAGAATCACAAGCCCATTGCCTACTATTTATATATTTCAGGATTTGTTGTGGAGTTAGTTAGAGACGCAAGCTGCCTCACTATCAACACAGCGTATCCTTGGGAGCTCTGGCGACCTGAATGACCACCAGGAACACGACACCACATAATTTGTAGCGTTTACCTGTTTACTGATGGTTGAGCGGTCAGCGCGCCACTCGCGAGGCTCGCAGGCACTGCTTCAAAAATATTGTATTTGCACGTGCAACACCTCCGTCCTGTTTTCATGCCGTTTTTCTCGTCGTGAGGTTGAGTAAACAATGATTCCGAGCTTCCTAATTGGTTCCTATAACGAATGAGGTTAATCAATTTCGCCCT
Organism: Epinotia ramella; assembly: GCA_947578815.1. NCBI lineage: Eukaryota > Metazoa > Arthropoda > Insecta > Lepidoptera > Tortricidae > Epinotia > Epinotia ramella. The sequence continues at coordinate 3,924,884 of OX388210.1, forward strand.
GTCACTACGCACGCGCGTAAGCATCCAGGACGTGTGCTTACCTTTTTTTCTGTTAGTTTGGTTGGATTTAACTTTGCTGTAAAAATCTAAATGTTGTTTATTTTTACTTGAAAATTTGTCATAGCAACGAGACGTCAATATTGTCAACCGCGCCATGCATTTATGGTTGTATACTATAAGTCTAAGGTTGTAGTAATTTTATGTTAATATGAACTCCTGGTAACTAGCTAGCTAACTGGTATACATATGAATTTCAGAAATTGGAATCGGAATTCCTGGGATGTGGATCCTCAGGGGTATATAAGAAGTACAACGGACGGATCCACCAGGCGTCCTAGGCGCACACTCACGGACCCGGACGACGAAATCACAGCGTCCATCGAAAGATGGAACGCTGCGCTTTCGGCGTCCATCACATCGCGTACACTTCGGCGTTCCCGCCGGCGGGGACGTCCACCGCGAAATCGCGACAACACAGACACATACAGTCCCTATTCGTCCCGGTACCGCCGCATACCGGCTAGTCGGTCCGACCCAGGTCGGGCCTAGCTGAGTTTCTACCTGGACTCTTCTGAGCTAGGCTAGGTTTTAGCGAACCAGCGATAAAACTCCCAGTAGTTCGACACCACTCCCACCCCAGATTCGGTTGATACCGTTCAACCAATGTCACTGGAGCGCAAACTCGTAGAGTATTCCAGTGTATAAACTTCCCCGCGTGGTCGTGCCGGAGGCTTCCCCTGGATTTTCCCCAGGCTACCCTCCAACCACGCAATTCGACCGCTATATTGGGTCCGTCCTATAGCAAGTCAGGTTCAAAAAAAAAAAAAAAAAGGTCCACCAGTTGTAAGTCGTCTTCCGAAATAAGAGGTCTTCCGAAATAATAGGTCTTCCGAAACAAGAGGTCTTCTAAATCAATCCGTTGCGGGGTCACAGCTGGCCCCACAACTCAAGAAGGATCTCTACGTCTGAATTATTTGGTTGTCCTGCTCTTACCCTGCGTGCCTACTACCACGCGTCACCTCGTTTCTCGAACTGCGCGCCTGCTCGCCACTACGCGCCTTTTCTGCGCACCACCGCGTGCCTTATCTGCGCGTCACCGTGTGCCTTATCTGCGCGCCACCGCGTGCCCCTACCTACCTACCCCAGTTGGGACATTCCAAATATGAGCGAGATGACATTCCGCTGTGCCCTACCTTTCTTAAAATCTTAATTTCCGTGTATATATGTACCATTTGATTTGCTCGTTGTCAACCCGCGTCTAAGGCGTCCAGTTCATGTGAAAGTAGCCTCAGAAACATACAAATATCATTTCAATGCATTGAGCGAAATGGACTCGATCCCTGAGGAGCTCAGACAATTATCTGTGCAAACAACCCCTTTCCTCCTCCCCCGTTCCCCGCTCTCCCCTTATACGCTTCACTAATTTATAATTCAGCAAGGAGTGACATTTGGACCATTTTAAACAACTAGCGGGATGTAGTTAGTGTTTAACAACTCTAGAGGAGGCAGATACTCGTTGTTGGCTCTTTTTAGGGTTCCGTAGCCAAATGGCAAAAAACGGAACCCTTATAGATTCGTCATGTCTGTCTGTCTGTCCGTCCGTATGTCACAGGCATTTTACTCGAAAACTATGAGGTGTATTGACAAAGCGTAATTTTGAGGATAGGTGTATTTTGTTAACCGCTACAGTTTTGTAACTAAATTACTAAAAAAAAATTTTTTAGGGGTGCACTCCATACATAAAACTGAAAGTCAACATTTTTTTTTCATTGCAAGCCCACGTGTGGCACATCAATCGATAGGCCTTTCAAAATAAATATAAGGTTTCTCAGCATTTTTTTTGATTAAGTGAATAGAGTCGGAGATAATCGCCTCGAAAGTAAACTCTAAAATTGTGTCCCCCCGCCCTCTAATTTTTGAACCGTGTATTTAAAAAATATGAAAAAAATCATGCTCATAGAGTGCTTATTATTAAATTCTCTCAGCGAAAATTGTTTTCAACAAGATCGGTTCACAGGTTTTTGAAATATTTCTAAAAAACTGCCTTCCTTAAAGAAAAGGATGTAAGTGCCGTACGATTTCAGTAACGATACGACCTTTTTAATAGGCACGGAACCCTCGTTGTGCGTGGTCCGACACGCACTTGGCCGCTTTTTTCGATTTGAGGAGTGAGTTGACTTATATGCAATATTTCATTCAGATGGCAAGGTATGTGTTTATGATGACCAGTACGAGAATCATTAGCGGATTTCATCAGAGCTATAACTACTTCATCCACGGACTCCAAACACGCATAGGGTGGGTAGAGTTAGATCGAATGGACTACTTTGAAGCAGTTCGGTCAACTTAAATAACCTCAACTATACTATGTTGGGCCAAAACCGGCTTCTCTTGTTCTGACCGCGTATTTTTATCGATATATTACACGACAATCATAAAACAAATATACATTTGTTTTCCTTCATACACAAGTGTCCGGGGTAACAGTGCGTGATCCCGGTGGCCTTAATGAGATCCGACGAGGGAGGTGTGTCATGTTTAACAGACAGTAATTATAGACTCAATACAGAGAAGACATAGAATTGAGTGTCTCATAAGCTGGACATAATATAGTCCTCCTGGATTTTATTGGTAAAGTGGCACAGAAAATATGTTTTTGATAGAAAGGACAGGTGTGCCAAAACATATTTAAAATATTACTTAACACGGATCTAAAGCGATTTTTACTATATTTATTTGTTTCCTTATACTATTAAATATAAATAAATAGCACGTTACAAGTGAATGTGTACTTAATATGTTTTGTCACTGATTCTTTAACGGTATACAATTGTTGCCTTTAGTCGCGTTACTCACTGTACGAGTAATATGGAACAGAATGCGATGAAGGTTGGTACATCGCACAAGAATGACTCAGCGGTATGATCAGAATGGGAATTAATATTAGGGTCGTGGTCTTATAAAAATGCCGCTCGTTTCTGGGTACCACATTATGATCAAATTGCTATAATAAAACTGCTGAAGTCTCAATTTGGGGGCGCCATTAAACGATTTATCTGAACATTGAGAGTTGCTGGGTAAATGGAGTTGGGTTTTATACTATGATTATAAGGCCTGTACCGAAAAGTTTTGATACAGTACATGCTACTTTCCCGCACTAGTGCGGAAAGTGCACTTTCCGTGCATATGTCGAAACTTTACAGAGCCATACATATGTACAGTAAAACGTTGTACGATACACGTGCGAATAGGTAATTCGCAACTCGTGTCGATTTAAAACACTCCCTTCGGTCGTGTTTTAATTTATCACCACTGGTTGCGAATTTCCTGTTTTCGGCACTTGTATCGTAAATAACTATTACAGAGTATATTTATGATATCAATCAAACTACAATGAACAGCAAGGATATTTAATTTTAATTATATGATACATAATGTCTTTTTACAAAAAATATATACATTTTATGGTTTGAGGTTTTTGCGGCTGAACAAGCGGATTTTTTTCTTCAAGCCTGCCATTAAGTTTTGCACAGTGGTTTCAGCGACGTTGTTGGCGTGTTTTTCCACTTCTCTTTTTAACAGCTTCTTTTTTCGGGTAGGTGAATAAAAACAACTAACATCACTATCTAGATGTTTTATTGATTAAAAATAGTTAACAATAGTTTTTGAATTTCTAAACCACTCAAAATTTATGTTTAGATAACTAGTTTCACCTACCAGCAGTTTTCTTTGCTTCACTCCAGGAAGTTAATCTATATTTTCACCTTTGACATTATTGGCATACACACTTCACTATGTCACAAGTTGATTCCATTAAGGATTCTATAGCAGCGCTAGCAGAGACATTTCACACAAGAATGGCTGAGCTTCAAAGTGACTTGGATAAGACTGGATCTAGCAACCCCTCCGCAGCATCTGTGGAGGCTGAATTCAAAGTCTTCAAGGCATCTATATTGCTGTCACTCAACGCACTCCAAAGGCAGGTGGAGGTCATCTCACAGCAGGTTGACCAAATTGAGATGCGGTCCCGGCGCAAGATGCTGGTTGTTCATGGTGTCCAGGAGGTTGAGGCCGAAAACACAATGAGTCTTGTAGCCGAGCAACTCAAGACCATCCGGAGTGACTTCGCTATGGAAGAAATCAAGAGATGCCATCGGCTTGGTCGTCTTCGAAGCAGCAAGCCTAGGGCTATTCTTGTGAAGTTTTGTGACAGTGCCATTCGGGACAAGTTGTGGTTTGGCAAGGTGGCGTTAAAGGGCTCTGGGATCACAATTTCAGAGTTCTTGACAAAGCCGCGCCAAGATACTTTCATGGCGGCTCGTGAACGCTTCGGCATGCGGAAATGTTGGACTTGGGACGGCGTGGTGCACATATTGGATCCGAGCGGTGTTCGCCGGCGTGTGGTCAGCCTCACCGAGCTTAGGGCTATTCCGGATGCGCCGGCGCTACCCATCTCCTCGACGGCGAAACCTGACACTAGTGAGGAGGCTGGGAAGACCATTTCTGCGAAGCTGCCTGCCAAAAGGCCTGCACGAGATGCTGCTAAGCCCAAGTCCAAATCTTAGTGCTTAGTGCTGTGTGTGTTCTGTGCTCTCTTTTTTGTTCGCGTTATACTGTCGACTAGCTCGTTTCTTTTTTATTTGGTCGCTTTATCGCCCTATTTTATTTGCGTACCCTCTTCTAGTTTTCTTACTCTTAATACTTTGTTCTTTGTTTTGTTTAATAAAATTAATTTGTCGTACGGTATTATGACAGCTGTTGTGACACTGACGTTGACAGATTGCGATTTGCGTTGGGGTGGCCAAATGTGTTAAGTATTACGGTTCGTTTTACGTAGTTTATTGAACTAGCTTTTATAACTAAGAATTGAACAATTTCCTTTTTTCTTTTTTAAATATTAATTATCATAACCTTAGCTTTTAGTTTTTATACATGCTGTACTCTAGCTTCCGTTAAAGTGTGCTTCCTTTTGCTACGATCTGCTGGCGGGTAGAAGGATGAAAGTTTTATTTTATTTGTCTGTTTTGGCTGTGTATTATTGCAGCATTGTATTTATTACCTAAGTGTCTTATTTATTATTTATTTTTGTATATATATTTATATTCGTATAATTTATTTGTATGTCTTTTCTCAGCCAAAGTGTAAATAGTGATTATTTTTTATCGTTGTCTTCTTCCGATAATGTAACTGATGACGATAGTTTTCATAGTTTGCCGCCTTCTCTGCATGATTATCTTGAATCACAGTTTTTTGATGTACCTAAAAATTTTAACGTTGTTCACTTAAACGCTCAAAGTATTCCTGCCCATTTCAATGACTTAGTGCTATCTTTTGATTTGCAAAATATACACGCTGTATTAGTTTCCGAATCTTGGCTTAAGCCAGTCTTACCTTCAATTTCATACTCTTTACCCGGTTTTAATTTAATTCGTCATGATCGCTCTGGAAGAGGTGGAGGTGGAGTTGCAATTTATCTTCGTTCTTATATTCCATACTCTATTATTAATATGTCTCCCATATCTTCTGGCACGGACACTGCAGAGTATATTTTTCTAGATTTAACCTTATCCCACTCTAAACTGCTTCTTGGTGTTTTTTATTCGCCGTCTCTTCGAGTAAATTACTTTGATTCTTTTGAAAAACTCCTTGAAGATCTTATGCCTTCTTTTTCTCATCACATTGTCATGGGAGACTTTAATACGTGCCTCCTCAAGGATGATCACCGGGCTAGGCGTCTTAAGTCTCTGGTTGACGCATGTAACTTGAGCATCCTTCCTTCTAATTCAACTCATCTTTTTCCAAATTGTGTTCCATCTCTTCTTGATTTAGCTATGGTTTCATCCACTTCTCTTGTAGCCAAATTTGGTCAATACTCTGCAGCTGCCTTTTCTTATCATGACTTGCTTTTTATGTCCTACAAAATTCGTCCACCCAAGTCCAAATCAAAAATTATTATGCAGCGCAATTTTAGTCGGTTAGACATGGATAAGTTGTGGGAAGATGCGTCTCAAGTTGACTGGGGCACCATCGCTGGAGCTGGTTAAGTGAATGATCAAATTGCTCTCTTCAACACCTATCTCATACAGCTCTTTGACATTCACGCTCCGATTCGTGCTATAAAGGTGAAGCACCTGCCTGCTCCTTGGCTCACTGCAGACATTAAGAAAATAATTGAAAGGAAGAATGTTGCTAAATCTAAATATAAACTTGATAACTCGGACAAAAACAAATCTAGGTATCATGCTATTCGGAATCGCTGTAGTACTATATGTCGTGATGCCCAGAGGCGCCATATACATACTTCTGTAGAAAATGGGGATCCAGCCAAAGTATGGAAATTTCTAAAATCTCTAGGAGTTGGGAAAACTCAGCAATCATCATATACAATCAACACAAATTTCAATCAGCTCAATCAGCATTTCTCTTCATCTACCTCTTTTAGCGGTCCTATTAAGGTAGATACACTAAACTATCTTTCAACTTCCCAAACTTCTGATTTCTCTCCTTTTTCTTTTCGTCAATTCACTGACAGTGAAGTTAAGAAGAGCGTACTTAGCATCACTTCAAATGCTGTTGGTGTTGATTGCATTAGTCGTAAGATGATAGTTCCTCTCCTTGACCTACTGCTTCCTCTTATTACCAGCATCCTAAATTTTTCAATTTCATCTGGCATGTTTCCTTCTCAATGGAAGGATGCTGATATTATCCCTTTACCCAAAAAGTCAAACCCCAGTTCCTTTTCTGATTATCGTCCCATTTCCATTCTTCCTTTTCTATCCAAAGTATTGGAGCGACTAGTGCATCAGCAATTAACTTCCTTCTTGAACAGATATGATCTTTTAAACCAATTTCAATCGGGTTTCCGTTCAGGGCATAGTACTAGTACAGCCCTTGTTAAGATCACTGATGACATCCGATTGGGGATGAACGACAGAAAGCTTACAGTTTTAACTCTGTTGGATTTCAGCAATGCTTTCAACACTGTCGATTTTGACATTATGCTCGCTATTTTACGCTCTCTTAACTTATCTCCTGCAGTGATTGACTGGTTTCGTAGTTATTTAAATGGTCGTCGGCAAAGAATAAAGGTGGATTCTTCTTGTACTTCTTGGTGCAGTACTCTGGCGGGCGTTCCGCAGGGCGGTGTGCTATCTCCTCTCTTATTTTCTATCTTCATTAATTCCATCACACATAATATCTCCTCTCATTATCACCTTTATGCCGATGATCTTCAGATTTATACACAGTCCGTGCTTGGTGATCTCCCTTCTGCCATAGAAAGAACTAATGATGACTTGGTACGCATTCTGAAATGGAGTCAACGATATGGTCTGAGTGTGAACCCAGCGAAGACCCAAGTCATTATTATTGGCAGCAGCAATCTGATTTCTAGAGTCGATTTTGTAAATCTCCCTCCAATACTTTTTGATGGGATTCAGATTGATTATTCGATGCAAGTGAAAAATCTTGGGATCATTATGGATCGCTCTTTGTCTTGGGTGCCTCAAGTGAGTGAAGTGAGCAGGAAGATATTTGCTGCAGTGGGGTCTCTTAGGCGGCTTCGTAATTTTCTGCCTACTGCAACTAAAATTGCGCTTGCTCAAACTTTACTTCTTCCTATTCTTGATTACGCTGATGTATCCTATCTCGACCTTACTGAGGAGCAGCTTAATAAGCTTGAGCGTCTCCAAAATGTCTGCATTCGGTTCATATTTGGGTTACGCAAATATGACCACGTTTCTAGTTTCCGTTCCAAACTCAAGTGGCTCCCTATCCGTTATCGTCGTAACTCTCACATTATTTCGCTTCTGTTTAGTGTCCTTTTTAACCCTGCAACTCCCCGCTATCTCAAAGAGCGTTTTAGTTATTTTAATTCTGTTAGATCTTCTAACAATTTGCTATTAACTGTGCCTTCGTCATCTTCGAAATTTTACAGTAGTTCGTTCACTTTTAAGGCTATTCGACTGTGGAACTCTCTCCCTCTTGATATAAGACAAGCTAAATCTATCGGTAACTTCAAATCTCTTCTTAAAGAACATTATTTGTCTCTCCCCTAACCCCGATTGTCTTACTATTATTATTATTGGCTGACTGTTTATGTATTATATTTATATATTTTTATTTGTGTTATTTGTATATATGTATGATTGTGTATGTATGTTTATATATAGAGCTATTTATGTACGTGTATTGATATAATTATTTTGATTTTGGCTTATTATAATCTCTGCACCACCTACTACATAATCTAGTTTTATCTCTTTCTCCGATACCCAAAGGTTGTCTGGAAGAGATCGCTCTTCAGCGATAAGACCGCCTGTTGTCTACCTCTACCTACATGTTATTGTATTGTTTCTCTTTTTAACTGCTTTGTTTGTGTGAGGTGTGCAATAAAGAGTATTTGTATTGTATTGTATTGTATAATTAGATAGATCATGCGCCAACTGGATGCTGGCACGCCGCTGGATTTGAAACACCATTTATTAGTTCGCTACCAATGCCAAATCGAAATTAGATTGCCAAAACGAAGATTTTGTCCAAACTTGTGTGTGGAAAGGAATGTATTTTGATAAATCAAATGTAGTCGCTACAATTTCCTTTTTTTACTAGATTTGAAACAACCACGTCCAAATTCTCAAATTGCCTTTAGCATAATAATAAAAGAATGGAATTGAGTTACTCTATAATGTACCTTTAATCAAACATCAAAAGAAATTATTTCTGCCAAAGGAATTTTATTTTTATAAGCGTAATTATACAGCCACGTGGCAGCACTCCCACGTGTTTAAAAGTTCACCATTTCAATAATATTTCCCAAGAGCCTTACCCGACTTGCTATCAAGTAAGGTAAACGTCCCAATACATGGCACTTTAAATCTTAATTCATAACAATAGAAGTTAACATTAGGTGTCAGGCCCATGGTTATCAGGATCTTATGATAGGAGAAATCGGGAGAACTCTGAAATATTTGAAAGGCGCACTTGAAGCGATTTGGGTTTTGTCTGTAATTATCAACGCATTTGTTCTCGGAAAGCAGTTCAAATGGTAAAGTGGAAAGGAAATGTGGAAATATTCATGTTACGTATGTTTGGCAGCGTTCTGAATTAAAGTCGGTTAAAACTTGGTTTTTAAGGAAAATTATTGTTTTTCAGCCTGTGTCTTCAATACTATCCGTAATGCATAAAAAAAGTATCCTAAAGTACTTTTATCAGTTCAAAAAAATAAAAACAATTATCTACCTACTCTAGATAATAATTTTATTCATTCATTTTTTAAACTTTTCTCAAGCATGTCATGCAATACACATTAAATAATAAACATCACCTTTTTATCTTTAAACCTTATAATTGTTAGAAGTGAAACTGATAATGAAATCTCAAGTAACGTTCACTGTTTTTGGTTAAAAACTTTTTTCGCCATGACTAGTGGACCAAATAAAGGAAAAATGTCGTATCAGCAAATCAAAGAGCTGGCGTACGAGAGAGAGAAATGGAAAATACTCCACCGACAAGATGACAATTAATGGGTCTCCCCCAAAGAGTGCCACAATGACTAAGGTCATTCAACCTGTGCGTGTATAGTGCCTACTTTTTTTGTAAATACGGGCGAGAGTTCTATGTACATACAGATCCATTCGTTCACCACCGTCGACCCTGCCTTCCCCTCAGCTTGGTAAATATTTGCATGCCTCAATCAAACCAACCACGATTGCCTTTTGACACGAGTAATCCGATTTTATTTAATTGCACATCGTTAAATTCAATTACTCTTCACGAATTAAGATTCCTTTGTGCGAGAATAATCATAAGGAGAGACCAAAAACCTGCCTTTATAGAATGGTATTTATTGATACGGTACGACCACTTCTTTAAAAAACCATCATGGAAAAAAAATCGTTTCACCGGTGTTACCGAACGGTTCAACGAACTGAGCATATTTCATCGAAACTTTGGATGTATCTCTGGGTATCGGATAAACTTCCTACGAGTATTCTACTGAAAGGCAGGTCAGTGCAGGTGTGACGTCGAACGTCGCGAGGAGGAGTGTTAGAAAGAACTGCGACCCTACAGCGCGCGAGCCGAGCGAGCGAAGCGAGCCTGCCGCGGCAGCGGCCGGTGAAGCGCCAGAATCGATTTGTTTATTTATTTACTGAGGCTTAATATTACGTTACTGCGGTGAAACATTGTGCGTGACAATAAAAATATATGGAACGTACCAACAGTCAATCGTGTTTCGATAATTTAATACTATAAATAACTCTTAATATTTATTTCGACAGGTAAATTCGATGAATGCTACGATTTGGGACCAATTCGAAACGATTAAAGATGAAAAGTGGTTTGATTGTATAAAAAGCAATGAATTGATGATAGAATAGTCGAATAGATTTCGGCGACATAAAAATCGACGTAATAAACTATAAAATGATAAAAATCTCGAATCTAAAGCGCTTCCAAATTTTAATTGCGATGCATTAAAGAAAGTGACAAACTTTGAAGGCAAAATAAAGTATGCCATACGATTAAATAAATAATGGAAAAAAGATAATACTTTAAAATTCTGAAATCTGGGGGCACGGTAGTGCCCCCGCCAAGTCGAGCGCGAAGCAAACACTGCCGTACCATCTTTTACTGGAACCATTTCACCGCATTTTCAGGCCCCTATTTGAGAACCTCTGAATAAGACCAGAACGCAGAAATTTTCGTCATCCAGTAAGCTATAATCACATACTTAAAATCCAAAATTTAAAGTCATTTAGTTCCGAAGTTAAGCGAAAGCAAAGTTTCGCATTTATGACACTCACTCACTCACTCACTCACGATCATCAAAATAGAACTAGTGCTTCCCATAAACTCAAAGAGCTGAAATTTGGTAGGTACAGAGTTAGGGTTTAATAGCCACATATAGGGAAAACTATAAAAAATTGCAATTTCAACCCAGTTTTCTAGATACACCAACTGTATACATTACTTTGTAATCCTATACAAATATATAGGATTACAAAGTTACATTTGCAGTGAATGGGAGAATTCAAAAGCAAGAATGGGCCTGCATTCATAGTTTGTGTGTATGGATAACACATTAACCTACAAAACGAAGTGAGATCCCATAAAAAACATTCCATGTAAAAAAAGGCCAAGTCTCGAAACTCTTTCACCGTAAAAAGTTGTGAGATATTTCGTAGAGCCAAGTCTCAGGCATTCTTATTAATCTTTATTTGCTTGCGAAATAAAATTTTGTGACTTGGCAATCACACAATACTACATAATTTTAGGTAAGTATGCAAATATCCATAAATACAGTTAAGTTTTGTAGTTGCCACGTTGCAGAATTTTATTTAGCAAGCACATAAAGATTAATGAGAATGCCTGAGACTTGGCTCTACCAAATATCTCACAACTTTTTACGGTGAAAGAGTTTCGAGACTAGGCCTCTTTTTTACATGGATTTTTTTTTATGGGATATGATTTACTTAATCCAAGTTGTATCTCTACCATATTCGAATATTCGGAATTTTTGTCATTTCATGCCTAGAAAATGATATTAGTACCGTAATATTATTATTGTTTAAAATTGTAGCTTCGCAGAAATTATGATGCTACATTTATTTGTTAAGAAATGCTTTGACTTAAATATCAACTTTAGATCAACTTATGCTTATCGATACGTGCTTTAGCTAACTGTGTTAGCTCTCTTTTACGCAATTTCATAAGTAAATGTGTAGCAAAGAGACGAAAATACTGACCAGCCGATATAATATTGACGCGTCTAATAACGCCCTCTCTTACTCGAGGCTTGGTATTGCTAACTGGGCAATAACTTTGCTGAATCCTTCTTATTGAATGTATGCTTTCCCTTACCTTATAGAACATAGAGTTAGTTAGATACCTATTGGAACAAAGAAGATAATATTGCGTTTAGAAGAGTAAGTTCATAACGCGACGTGAGATGTTAAATACATATTTTAGGTAATCAGATATTTAACGTTACCTACTGCAGAATGACGATTGTTATCGTGCAACCTACACCTATCTCATTATTTGTTTTTGAACAGTAAATTGTATATTTTACATCATTATTTTATATGTATATCTTTCATATAGTCTATCATAACAGCGTCGACAACGGTTAGCCTGATGGAGTGACGCTGCTGCCTGCGAAGATGAAGGTCCTCGGTTCGAATCCCGGTAGGGCAAATATTTGTGTAATGAGCGTGAATATTTGTTTCTGAGTCTTGGATGTTTTCTATGTACACAAGTATATCTATTAAATATACCGGGTGGAAAAAACGAATGCAACATGGATGGCAACTGCCTTAAATATTGTAAATAGCACATTCTGTGTAAAGGAAACATTCCTTTGTTTTTAAAAACAATAAATTCTGCATTTAAGGATTTATGAAAAATCGCTTGCCTTAGTCGGGACTCGAACCGGTCAAATGTGACAAAAAATAACGTGCTCTATTTTATGATGCAGATTGAAAGGGTAACTGATAAGGTTCATTTTTCTCTAAATAACAAATACAATCAGAATAACGGAGTGCCATGAAAATTGAAAACTAAAAACTAAACCGGTTCGAGTCCCGATTGAGGCAAGCGATTTTTCATAAATCCTTAAATGCAGAATTTATTGTTTTTTAAAACAAAGGAATGTTTCCTTTACACAGAATGTGCTATTTACAATATTTAAGGTAGTTGCCATCCATGTTGCATTCGATTTTTCCACCCTGTATAGTCATCTAGTACCCATGACACAAATCTTATTGAGCTTACTATGACTAGTTCGATTTATGCAAGAATTGTACTTAAAATAAATAAATTAATTTATCATCAACAATGTACGATAACTGAACACGTCGTATGTCCTCGGGTCTATATAGGTGGGTAGGGGTCGGGTCGGGTCGGGTTGCATAAAGTTTAAAGTCATATTTTTGATAGGCATACGTGGATTCGTCATACTCATCATTACGCATAAGTAACTGTAAATAGTCGTACATTTATGTGCATAACGTTTTTAATCATAATGTTAAGAACATATTGTGTAATGCGCATACATTTGATGCGCATAAAATTATTTAAGCATGTTTTATAATGCACATAAATTGGTTGCTCATAAAACTATAATATTATACTATAATTTAACTATGCTATATAAACGCATAAACGGAAAAACGCATAAGCCTATGTTTTTCTTACTTTGATGACTTGAAAGTGCTCTCCAGAAGCAAGTAAGTTACAAAGTCCTCTTTTATGTTGGGTCACAGTATAGCAAAGGGCGGTCAATATAAAAGTTTACAAACAAGTTTTAATAACAAGGTTTTCCGCTATTTTATAAAAAAAAGTCACTTGGAAGACGAAAGCTCCCGCTTTTGTCTTCTAACCTATCCGCGATCCGAGTCGGTTTTGCCACAAAGTCCCTGTTCCCTACTGCCTACGTGAAAACTTGAACTTTATACACCACTATCTTGGCATTGGTTGATCTCAGAGAAAAGTTTATTTGACGCCCACCCTGCATGGCTTGATAAATGTATGACATTTACAATTATTACTAAAAATAATTATAATTATCAATATTATGACTAAATAAATGTATGACATTCTACATTATGGTTTAACCAATAATGAGTCCGTATAATGATGACAGGGAACAATTATGCCATAGAATAATTTATGCCAAAAAATAATATGAGCATCAATATTATGCGTAATGTTGTATGACAATCGATATTATGACAATAGTTTTTGAGACTAGACGGCCACCCCTATATAGGTATATATTAAAAGACAATATAGAATATACATAGACATAGACTTCCCTTTTTATTTACGTTGGGGAAATGCCTTTACGCATTTGGGTATGACGGACTAACCGCGGCAGAGGCCTTGGACTACCGTCTAAAAACCCAACGAGTGCCAGCTCTGTCTTAAGAGAGGGGCGCCGCCGTGGGATCGCTTTCCGCATTCGACCGCGTGCGGTGCGTCTCGACGGCTGTTATTATATAATAATATATGAAAAAGCGATATACATATAAAATAAATGATGTAAAATATACAATTTCCTGTTCAAAAACAAATAATGAGGTAGGTGTAGGTTGCACGATAACAAACGTTATTCTCGTAATTCTACTTCGTCTCCGGCTTCGTAGGCAGGGTCACTGCCAACTAGGCTACATAGGCCGTCAATTGTCTTCACAAAGTCTAGAAAACCGCTCCAACTACAGAAGAGTGACGCTTCTCTCACCGATACACTCACTGCCGATCGATTCCCCAATCACGACGCCTTTGATTGAGTTGTAAGTGTTACGCAAACAGACTCCCTATCATTGATAAATTAATAATATCTGTGCGCTCGGAACTTCTTGCTCCGGATTGGATTTCCACGGAGATCCTTACAAACAGAATTTTAATTGATTCCATTAGAGGAATGCGGAAAAAGTTGGTGAGGATTTTAACTGGAAGTACCTTCAGAGAGCGCAGGAAAAGTTTGAAGCTTTTTAACGAAATACTAGTTCTGTGAGAAAGCAAAGTGGAAAGTCGTTTCAGCAAAGCAAGTTCATTGTTCACGTTCCAATTAAATGAAACTCCGAGGAGTATAATTGAAATAAATAATTTGTTAACTATGTTTAAAGAATAGTGAATACTAAAAGTGACATTAAAATCTGCCTGACGCGCGTTACGTTATCGACCTGCTGATAACTGATGGTCCATCATGTAACTCATTGCACGCACGTTAGGTAGATCTAAATGTCAAATTATATATTGAAAGATGACAGTTGCACTGTCCTAACGCGCGTTCGAAACGTTACGTGGTCACCCCTCTGGTCAACAGTGAAATAACAAGGCGAAATTTTATGTTATAATATTAAGGTTACGATCCGTTCCGGATGGGTTAATCTGGAGAATTTACGATGTAGGTTTATGTCGACGTAACCATTATCTGACCATAACAGTCTTGACTGTAATTTGGGGTAATTTAAAATACTCGGTTAAGATCTAGACGACATTCTGCTTTCGAATTTGATTTCAATGCGTTGGAGCGACATTGTGGATTAATGATTAGAGGGACGCCACGATTAAAAAAAACTACGCCCCTGTTTGAGATATTTATTTACTTTATGTCTTCCACGCACGAGAAAACGAGATGCATTCGTCTTCGGTATTGTCTTTTTGGATCAATGTCGATACATTCTACATTTGTGAAGTTTTATTATCACTATCGGTAATTGTAACTATGTGCCTTCTGATATAAATGATTTATACTTTATTCCTTTTAAGGCTTTTTTACAACATTATTATAGTAAAAGTTAAATATGAAAATATACATATAAAAACATTACAAATATAAAAAAACCTAACCTAGGGTGCGCCGGCAGCGAGGCGTGCCGAAGCTAACGAGGTCAGCACGGCTATCACAAGACGGCGCGGCGTGCGAGCTCTCTTGATTTTTCTCGCACTATGCCTCTCTTTGTAAGTGTTCTTATAAGAGAGAGACGGATAGTGCGAGAAAAATCGAGAGAGCTCGCGCGCCGTCTTGTGATAGCCGTGCAGGGCGACTGAGAGAGGAACCTCCGGACTATCTGCGCGCAGTGGTTTATTAATATTCAAATATGCTGCTATAGCATTTTAGATGTGATAAAATACCGTAATTTTAAACTTTTTATATGTACATAAGATTAAATAGATATAATATTTAATTTATAAACTACCTATATATATGATGATGAATTATTTTTATTACTATCATCCTATGGATCGTAGGTCTGCAATAAACGATTTTTTTTTATTTTTATTAACTGAACTAAGTTAAATCTAAAAAAGGCCCTCGAGGCATTGTACCGAGGATGCTGGCGGCATTTCCCCGCTGAATTGCAATGCTGATGCGTTGCGCGAGGAAGCCGCCAGCTCTTCGGTCACCAGTTACGTCAACCAGACGTTCCGCGATTTCCGCAAATAACTTTTGGCACCCCACGGACCGCGGTTCTCGACGCTAAATGGTACAAAGTTATACTGTCTTGTTTACTTAAATATTTTCATAATGTTTTATCCGAGTTCTATCAAAGATATTAAATGATTGTGTTTTTAATTCATGTCCGTAATATAATAACGAAATTTTGTGCGAACGTTATTACAAATTAGCATAGCCTGCATGAAAGCGAGTACGCGAAACACGTCGCTATCAAATCAGAACGCGCTAGAGATTCGCGCTAGAGCGCGGGAGCCACACTGTTTCGTCGCCTAAATAATAATTAGTGTTTTAATATAATATTGTATGTATGTTAGTCTGTAAGGTATTTGTAACTATGGGCCTTAGCTGCCTGAAATAAATGTTTTGTTATTTTTTTTTCCATATCTCAGGACCATGGGGTCCCGGACTTTTGAAAGGCATGCGTGGGGCCGAAGCCAACAGCGCAGAGGCCCTTTTAAACAAATATAATATAAAGCGAGGGATACACATGGCAGATACCATCTCTGAGCGCACAACATGATACACCCGGTGATGGTCCCCGCCAGGTGCACAGACTATTGCAGTGCAACACTGTGCTGCGATGGAAACTAAGGTCATGGGTTATCGGGTTGAATGGTTGGTGGTCTGGACAATGGGTTATGGGAGGAGACTAGCGGACACCTGCCGTGACAATAAGTCTCAAAATTGTAAAAAGGCAGGCGGTGACTCGCCAACTCGTTAAGTGGGTCCCACAAACAGTCGGACGCGCGGTGCGACAATGGAGCAACACGTCTGAGCGGCTGGAGGTTGTCGAGAGGTGAGTCTGCGGTGCGCCAGATCCCGGTAATCCGTTCAAGGGCCGCCGGCGTTATGACATTTTACACTTCCAACCTGGAGCATAGGTTCCGCTCTTGCGACTCCACTCTGGCCGACCGGTTAAGGCAAGCACAGAGGCGAGGGCCAGATCACTCGGGCCCTCTGGAGGTTAGGGGTCCGCGGTGTCGCCACTCACCGTCAGCTCGCCACAAGCTGCCCCATTATTATTATTAATTTAATGAGTTAGCGAAGCGAACGAACGGATGTCCCGCTGTCGCGCTGAGCGGCTGTTCTGCTCTACAGGTCACATTTTTGAACCAGTTTTTTTTTTTTTTTGTCATTTCAGGTTTGGAAAAATTTCAAAAATATAAAAAAAAAAATCTGCGATTCTACAGCTCACAGCGCCATTAAATAGTGTAATTTTATACGTGTTCGTTGTTGATTGTTGATGTTGTGAAGGGACGCCTGGCCGGAAGCAGGCGGGCTGTCGATCGGTTTTTTGCGTTCATTCAGCCCCGTTCCCTAGGGTTGGAGCCTCAGGTTACTGCCCCGGCGGCGTTCCCACTTCAAACTCTTCCATTGTTCTCGTTTTCCTGCAGAACAGAAGGACATCTTTGAGACTGACATCCCCCATTTCCCTCTCCTCTAACACATTTTTACCGAATGTATTAAACCGCGGTGCCGCGTACATAATACATTCCGCTAATACATGCTTACTGGTTTCTTCCTCCCCACAGTGTGGACAGGAAGCGTCACTGCTGATACCTATTACCTTCAAGTGTCTGTTTAGAGTATTGTGGCCAGTTACGATACCGGTCAGCAATCTCAGGTTGTTCTTACCCAGTTTTAGCAGATACCTGGTTCTTCTGTGATCCACACCTCCTATCATCATCTTTGTCTGTCTACATCCAGATGCTTCCCTCCATTCTTTCCCCCCTTTTTGTTCTTTTAGCCTTTCTATGACCCCCTTTGTGACTTGAGCCGAGAAAGGGAGGACCGGTTCGTTACTACATGTCGAGTGAAACAGACCTCTCGATATTTTGAACGTATTACGTACATAATAAAAATATTTCGTCAATGCGCAGAAGTGGAAAATATATTTTAGTAGCAAAAGATAGGGACGAGGTCAACCTACGCACTTCAAGCTACCGAGTTGGACTTTGTGTACGTGGTATCAAATTCTACGTGATTTGTCGTGTCAACTTGACTTCTAGTTCAATTATGCAGCAGCAAGCTTCGTGATTCGCCGTCAAAGGCGTCATATTCGCTCCACCTCCGTAATCAGTTGGGTTCTAAAGACAGCGGTGTGTTAAAAACACATTATAGTAGATTACTGCAGAGGCCGTGAAGTAAGGGATTGCTGGACGAGATTGGGGTAGACGGCCGAGTCGTAGACGAGGCCGAATACAACGAGTCCAGCAATCCCTGTTCCGGCCGAGGATTGTATAGTACTTTTCTCAAAGGATGTGAGGAAATATTAAAATTAAAATAAATACTAGGTAATCAATTAAATAATAGGTAATTTGCGCCTTTTTTATTTTTTAAACATGCCATTTGAACAAGCCGTTCGAGCACCATGTTTAACCGCACATAAAGTATAGTAGGTACCATAGATTATTTTAATTTTTTTTATGAAACAAGTATGCTTACAGTGTCTAGTGGTGGTTGGCAGTATGTACATTTTCCTTTGTCAGTTTAATATTAGTAAGCAAATTTAAAAAGTTAGAGTAGCGGACAATAATGGTTTTACTTAGGGTTTTCATACATTACTTCTTGGCGTAAGGCCAAGAAGTAATGTAGGGAGCCATAAACAAGAAACTTCACGTCTTCATTTCGTGATATTAACGCGTACATTTCCGAGCACGTTTGAGAAAAGTACCTTGTACAGGTATAATTACTGTGTTCTCATTGTTTGAGGGTTATTCAATTAAATTAAAAACATTTATTCATGACAAAAACAGCACAGATAATAAAATCAATAAAATAAAGATCACATTTTAATTTGTCACGAAACCCTAATATAACCTAATTTATCCCAGTTGCAACTCTATTAATGATATTGAGTGATATTCAGTGGTTTAATTTAATACAGATTAGGGTTCATCTAAAATCCTGAATAAAATTCTGTGATAATTGAAGGAAATATAACTTTAACAAATCCCTTCACCCAAAGGGCAATGCTAGGAGTTTCTCTGCGTGTTCGCATCAAAAATAAGGCATCTGCAGCAGAACTAGCCCCCCAAATCGCTAAACTTAAGTGGCGAGGTAGATTGATGACCTTGGCATTCACGATCACTTTGGCATTCTTTGGGGGAGGCCTATGTTCAGCAGTAGACGGCTTTATGATGATGATGATGATGATAACTTCACATTAGAAACCTGGTCTGGGGAACAGCCTTCAGGAGGCACCACAGAAGTGGTAATAGGCCGTGTTTTTTCGCGACAGATGAGACGAATATTTAATTCCTGAGATATTCAATCTTGTGACAGACGGACAGGCAGCCTAGCACAACTGACATCGCGCCGCGACGCGAGTCGAGAAAGATCTACCCTCCTGTACGTCTAGCACAACTTGCTGAAAAGTCGCTTCCCGCGCGACTGGGCGTCTCCTTTCTCACTCGCACCGTGCAAATTAGAAAGAGGAGGGTAGATCTTTCTCGACTCGCGTCGCGGCGCGGCGTCAGTTGTGCTAGCCCCCCTGATTAGATGCTCAGTCGCGCGCGAAACGACTAAGCAGCAAGTTGCTAAACGTACTGGCAGTCACACCATAAGTGTTTCTTTATTACCTTTCTGGTCCGGAACCCTAAAAAGCAAGTGACACATGCGTTAACCCAGAAAACATTGCGTTATTTTTTTGGAGCAGTAGTGTAACAACTGAAATTAAAAGATAAAAAAAAAATCCAACTGCTTTTTTTTCAATTTTATAGCCTATGTCACTCCCACGATTAAGAGGAATCCAACGACACCTCATATGTCGAAATCCGTCAAATGGTTTAGGCTGCAGGGCGTGCCAAAGAATAAGGTCACATACATACATACGCTCGAAAAACATAACCCTCCTCTCCTTCGGCAGTCGGGTAAAAATAGCAATTCACCATATTACCACACTCAAAGTTACCAGGAGTAACCTAGTTGCCATATAGTGGCAACGTTACCAGCAACGGGCCTAAGTTGGTTGCCATATAGTGGCAACGTTACCAGCAACGGGCCTAAGTTGGTTGCCATTTTTTTTTTTTTTTTTGCCTGCCGAAGGAGGGTTGTTTTTCGAGCGTATGTATGTATGTAATGTATGTGACCTTATTCTTTGGCACGCCTTGCAGCCCAACCCGTTTGACGGATTTCGACATATGAGGTTTCGTTGGATTCCTCTTAATCGTAGGAGTGACATAGGCTATAAAAATTGAAAAAAGCAGTTAAGTTTTTTGAAAAATCTTTTAATTTCACTTATTACTTATCATTGTGGATAAGAAATCCTTCACTCTCGACAGCGATAAGTGATAAAATTACATCCATGCTGCGCCTGCCCACACAGTTGTTCCTATGTTCCGTAAAATGGGGTGAGTAGGGTTCGCGGGGAGAGTTGGGTTATGAATGGGGAGAGAAGGGATGAAAGGGGGATGAGATGGGTTTTTAGGCTACTGCTACAAAAATAATGTATTTCCATTTAAAATGGTGCTATTGTAATACTCATAATAAAAAAAAATCGATCCAACAATCTTCAAAAATTAACTTTATATGAAATCCCATCTCGCCCCAATTACGAGGGACTACGGGGTGCGGTGGGATTTCCCATTTATCGTCAAAGTTATGAAATGGAACTACCCAAAATAAAATAAAAATTAAAATACAAACGTCCGGAACACTTTGCATTATGTAAAAATAAAATGTTATCAAGGTTAGAATGTCAGTTTTGCCCCTACTCACCCCATTTTACGGTTCCTTGCAAAAGCACATCGCTAGTTCTTTTGAAATTCTTCTTTAAAAGCAGCGATGTAACCTTTACGGAATAAAGATTCAAAGCAAATATAATATGTACCAAGCCGCACGAGATTGCTTCGCTCTGCGGTAGAAGCGGGGACATATGGACTTCATACATTCTAAATCCTTTTAAGTTTTGCAACACTGGTGAGGTAGGGCACAGCGAAATGTCATTCCGCTCGAATGTGGAGCAGCCCAACTGGGGAAGTACCTCCGCCTTGCAGAAGACCACAGCCATAATAACACTACTACTTGCTCTGTAGAGTGTTGTGTTCCTGGAGGTGAGCAAGGTCGCCAGAGCTCCCGAGGATGCGTTGTTACTCCTTTGGAGTTGCATGCGTCTATAGACTGCGGTGTCCGCTTACCATTAGGCGGGCCGTGCGCTTGTTTGCAACCGCCGTTGTATAAAAAAAAACTCTGTAGCTCGCTAAAACCAGAGATGACCTAGCTTTGCTGTTATTGGAGCGTATACTGACTTGCAAGCATATATATATATATAAACTCACTCCTGTCTTACAAAAAGGGGTAGGCAGAGCACATCATCGTCATCATCATCATATCAGTCGAAAGACGTCCACTGCTGGGCATAAGCCTCCCTCAAAGAGTGCCAAAGTGATCGGTCTTGCGCTACTCGCACCCAGCGGACTCCCGCGACCTTTATCCCCGTCATCTGCCCACCTTATGGCGGGTCTGCTCACGCTGCATCTTCCGGTACGTGGTCGCCACTCGAGAAGTTTTCCGTCCCAACGGCCATTATTCTGTTACAGTATTATTATATCAATTCAAGTCCGTCAGTTTCGTAGCCACTTTACTAGCAACTAGGCTGAACAGTCCTCCTATTACTTATCAAATTATAGCTTGGTCATATATCAAGGCTTTCAAATCAATTAATAGTACATACACTACTCCTTAGATGTTAGCTAATAATTCAATTGATCTTAATTAAAGGGATGCATCAGACAGTAACTGTTTACTAAGCAGAAACGTCCGCTAACGAAATTCTAAATTTCGATTGTAGTGGATAATTGAAAAATTATTCGCCACGGGCGGGATTTAAACCCGCTATCTCTGGTATCCGTCCTTTGCTCTTATCCAGCTGAGCTACTAATATTCAAAATTCTTCTTCTTTTCTTCTTGCGGATTCCAGAGGGCGGGGTTCAAGGGTCCCTTGGCCAATATTTTTTCAAGTTTCCACTTTGATCGAAATTTGGGATGAATCACATTTGAGTACCCTAAAACGGGATGACCCCTACTCAATGGTAGTAGTAAACTGGCATTCAAACCTCGATAACATTTTATTTTTACATATGCGAACTGAATGGTGTATATAATAAGTGTTCCGGACGTTTGTATTTTAGTTTTTTATTTTATTTTGGGTAGTTCCATTTCATAACTTTGACGATAAACAGGAAATCCCACCTCACCCCGTAGTCCCTCGTAATTTGGGTGAGATGGGTTTTCATACAAAGGTGATTTTGGAAGATTGTTGGATCGATTTTTTTTTATTATGAGTATTACTATAGCTCCATTTTAAATTGAAATTCATTATTTTTGCAGCAGGAGCCTTAAAATGTCATCTCACTCCCCTTTCATCCCTTCTCTCCCCATTCATAACGCAACTCCCCCGCGAACCCTACTCACCCCATTTTACGGTACCATATGAATCGTTTAAGTCACTAGCTACTACGCCCGCGTAATGCAAAGAACGCAAGCAAACCTACGTGATAAATCATAGTCTATATTCATTCAGTATGTCCATGCATTCTACACGCAGGTTAAAGAATTTTTGAAATCGGATATGAGCTTCCGGACATTACCCAAAACATACAAACTTACAATCTCACAGACTTTTCCTCTTTATACTAATTGTATAAAAACCGGCCAAGTGCGTGTCGGGCCACGCGCAGTGTAGGATTCAGTAGTTGCTTGTCTTAGTTACATCGACGTGCGGTGCGGTTGCGTCGGCCGAATTTGTACAATTGGCCTTTCCAAGTACACATTAAGTTTGTCGACTATTACTCGGTAACTACTTATGCCTTCTTGTCCGTGTTAGTTTTCCTTTTAAATTAATTATATGTACTACTACCACGATTTTTTTCACATCCCCAGTAGTAGCCATTTAGCCGGCAGGGGGGGGGGGGGACACATGAGTCGAACAAAAATTAGGGCTTTAAAGCCCAATATCTCGCAAACGAATCACTGATTTCAAAAATGGTTTTAAAAAACCCATAATAGTTTTGAACTAACTATCCAACGATACCCCACACCATGGGGTTAACAAGAAAAAAAAAATACATCCTCGCTTTAGGTGTAGGGGAGGTACCCTAAACAATTTTTTTTTCAAGATTTTATTGTACTATTTTGTCGGCATTATTGATTTATATACCCAGCCGAATTACACTTTTCTAGTTGTAATGGTTACTAAGCTAAGCCGAAGACGGACAGACAGACAGACAGACAGACGGACAGACAGACAGACAGACGGGCGGACATGGCGAAACTATAAGGGTTCCTTGTTGTCTACGGAACCCTAAAAAATGGCAACCGCGTTTATATTAGTTTTCTTTTCATGAAATATTTGAAGAAAGTTATAATAATTAGCGTTTACACGATTGTCGTTAGGTTCTTTACAAATAATAAAAAGGCGGAGCCGCGGGGTTAAACATAGTTTTTGTCCATGCCGTTCGATAATCTGGTAAGGGAATTTTGAAATCCGATGGATGAGTTCCGAAGATTACCTACATAAACACTTTCAAAGTCACCAACTCGCATTTCAATTGTAATATTACTTCCATAATTTTAACATAAACAAATGCTAGTGATTCTGTGAGCGTGGATATCCTTAAAAAACAATTATTTGAAGAATTTTCGGTAAAGTGAAGTGACAAAATAATTTTCATAATAATTGAACCGGCTCACAAAACTTCACGAGAATTGGAAGAGTATTCGTTCGCTTCGCTCTCTTGTTCAATAAGACTCGTAATAAAAAATACAATGTTGTACACCTGTACAAGTGAATAATAGAACACACTGGTTCGAGCTACAAACAGGTTCGTTTTGTAGGTCAGTGAAACAGTGTGCGGTACGTGTGCCTTTTGCAGTTGCATCGGGACCAAGGCGCCTTAAGGGGATACACGGCGAAATGGAAAGGTGAATATAATTATGCACTATACAGGGTACTTGGAAATACAAATAATTTAGCCAGCGTGCTCCTCACCATTAAAAAAAAATAAGGTGTTGAATAAAGTAAGCTCGTACATTTTTTTTTAGTACGTATTAACATATTTATATTTTTTTTGTAGAAGTCGTCCTAAGACAATAAGTATTTACCGCACAAGTAACATACACGGGAAAAAAAAACATATTTAAAACTAGGTTCATAAAACAGTTTTTACTTCTAACGTCCTCATGAATACCGCTAAAAGTAAACTATGCTAAATCTTAGAATTAGGTGTCAAAGCGTACCCCGGGCTCCTGTAGGGCACAACCGGGAATAACGCTAAGAGGATGAAGTCATGAATACCTTGGAATTATTTTAAAATCCGCGCACCGATCACACTGGTATTATACTTGATTTATTTAACACGTTGATGGACACTACTCCAGGCACAATAGAAATAACAATAGAATTACGTCTACTGTCCATCAATGTATGTGACACATCTTACATAATACAAAAATATTGTTAATTTGTCACCAACACATAAAACAATTTTATTAGAAACTAGCTTCCGACCGCGACTACGTCTGCGTGGACCCGGGATAAAAACTATCCTATATTTTAAACCAGGCATAAACTATGTTCCTGCTAAATTTCATCCAATTAAGTTGAGCCGCTTAAGTGTGATTGAGTAACAAACATCGAAACATCCAAATATCCAAACTTTCCCATTCATAATATTTGTAGGATGTAGGATTTAGAACGGTAGATTTAAGGTGATCTTATCAATGGCCGATATCATTCAAACAACCTCACAATGTATTATGTACCTACAATTTTTCTTCCATCATCGAGTACTGACGTTTCTGGAATCGTAAAGCTCCGTTATACTTGTCTTAAAAAAAGTTTATTTTTTTTTATTGTGTAATTGAAGACGATCCTACATTGCATATCTTTGTAACCCATCGTTGAAATATTTTTTTATTTACCATGCGGGGATTCCAATACGTTGGTTTCACACAACTTGTTTTGGATATAGTAACTACCGCTTTAAAATCCAAAACACGGTGCGGGTCATAATTAAAGACTTTCACAAAGATGATAAATAGTTATTTACGATTCAAGTGCCGAAAATAGGAATCTTGCAACGAGTGGTGGTAAATTAAAACACGAGCGAAGGGAGTGTTTTAAATCGACACGAGTTGCGAATTACCTATTCGCACGTGTATCGTACAACGTTTTATTGTACATATGGCTCTTTACTTTTACTAGTGCGGGAAAGTAGCACCATATGTACTGTAAATACATTTGGTCATTGCATTGTGTGAAAAAAAAGCTTCGGTAACCCTCTTAAAGATCTAGGGCCCGCGTAGCTATGCTACGCCGTGGAACCACTACATTCTCGTAGTCCGTAGCACTCTCGTTGATTGCCTTCTGAGGTACGATGGGAGTTGTAGCGAGTCTTGAGATTTATTTTTAACTTTGTTTTAGTAAAGTTGGACCCAGAGAAAATAATAATCGCGTGCTTATTATTCATTTATAGAGGTAGAGCACTTGAGGGTTATTTGACGTGAAATGTATACAGGGTGTACTTGTAAAATGAGCAAATTGACTGAATTCACTGAATTCTACAACTCAGAATCTGACGATTTCAAATTCCTCAATCGCTTTTAAGAATATTTATATTTATTTAGGACAATATTATGAAATGGTTATTTAAATAATATGGCAGTAATGTAATGGAAAAAACTGGTCGGGTATATAAATTAGAAACTTTTTCCTTTTTTATCTTCGTTTCATTCCGGTTTGACTCACTTAGTAAAAAAACATAGCAATTTATTTGAATAAAAAATTTGAAGCCTATTAATTTAATCTGGATATAACTGGTGACTAACTCAATCTATTTGGGATTATGTACTCTTGTGCAGGTTATATAACCACTTTTTAAGTTAACACTTTCACTGCCAGGAACCCGCCTAGCGGGCGCCTACGCCGTAGTCGCTTTCCGCTACGTAAGAAGAAAACTACAGGATCGGCTTCTTGGCAGTGGATGTGTTAACAGATTGAAGCTATAGTAAACATTAAACAGATGACTGTTTAATGTTTACTACATATAATGCTACATGAGTAGCATTAGCAAAATACACCACATTCACTAAATCAAGCAATCCCATCATTGTTTGACAATCCGCCAAATAACTTACTCTATTGTAGCATTCGATACAACAATAAACAGGTCAATTGATTCTAGTTCAATACAATGCAGATTCAAAGCCTGTCAACACAGCCAGAATAAAGCCTTAAAGTATACAAATTAAAGTTCAGAATCGTTCGAATTCATAAGTTAATCCAGGCGTACAGGATTTACATGAGCATGAAGTGATTAGAAACCTTAATGACTGTTTCATAGAGTTTAGAATCATTTAAACTGGTAAAAGACTCTCAGAAATATGAGAGATAATGTGCACCACTAAAGTGCATTATAGGTACAAAACAGACCTTAAGTTCATAATCGTTAACATATAGCCGTAGTAGTTAGTTAGTTTAGTTGCGTTTCCGCAAGTCAACATCCAGTATGCCTATTTTGCGTGAATCAGTCGGGTAGCGCTACTCTAACCACCCCAGCTCTTCCAGAAAGTTTGTGAGTGCCTTGGTGTTGCTAACTGCGTCCCATAGTGTGTCCGGAGACCCTAGGTGCTTTTTTCCTGTATACTTCTACCTGCTTATAGGCCAGTAGAATGTGTTTAGTTGTTTCCTCTGCTTCCATGCACGCTCTGCACATGGGGCTGTCTGTGATACCTAAGTTGTAGAGGTGTCTGTTCAGAGTGTTATGTCCTGTTATTATTCCAACTATCTTGCGTAGTTGGCTTCTCTGTGTCCTCAGTAGTGTGGTTGTGAGTTTGTTGTCACGTTTCGACAAAATCTCTTTAGTCTGTCTGCATGTGTCTATCTCCTCCCAGTATCTTTGGTGTAGGTCTTTGGTGTATAGGTCCAGTTGATTATATTTGTAGCTTTGTGGCAGGGGTAAAATTGGCTCCGGTCCGTATGCCGTTGTTTCTGAGCCTTTTCTGGCCAGTTCGTCCGCTGCATCGTTTCCTCTTGAGCCACTGTGCCCCTTGGTCCATTGTATAGTTACGTTGTTTTTGTCTGCGCTAGAGATGGGTAGGGGTGGGTAAATACCGGGTAAATACCCAGTATTTACCCAATGCACCCGGTAAATACCAGTATCTACCCAAATTGGTGGGTATAAACTATTTCGACTGTATTTTGTCAAAAAGTGACATTTTAGGGCTGAGTTTTTTTTAATGAAATGTTCAAAGCCTTTTGAACAACTTATGTCACTATGAAATATCCATTATGATGCATAGTTTATGAGAATACATTTTTTTTAAATTAGATAAAGTTAAAGGTCCAGCCACTACTATTAGAATAGCCTAAACAAAATGTAAGAATAATATTGAAGTAGTGTTGCCATCTACTTATTGTGCAAGAAATATTTAAAGAAAACTCTAAAAAAGGATTTTTTGTAGTTTGTAAAGTCTAATTATTGTGTATATGTTAGATGACCATAATTACTAAACTAGGTACATACTATGTCATTTTGAGTAAATGCGTGCAGCTTGGCAAAAAAGTCTATATACCAAACAATTTTTTTTTCGACCCTGGTAACTTCGTTAAACTTGTCTTATGCTCTTATGCTAGTAGACGTATTGTAATCTGTTGTTATTTTCCTGTAGGTATTTATTAAATTTCGCGGATTTATTAGCATTGAAATGGAACAAAAATTCCAAACAATGAGCAAGACAATACTCAATTCCGCTCGGGAAGTAACTTATTATGTTTACAAGCGATATCACGCGCAATATAAATTCAGAATCATTTGTCGGGATTTGAAAATGTTTATAGAAGAACTGCTGAAATTACAGGGTTTTATTTATTGTAGACTACTTATAAGTGTTATATTATCAATAATTATAATATTAATATTATTTATTCCTTACGCTACAATTACAGTAAATTGATAATTTTCGTCTTGTTTACATAGTAAGTTTTAGAGGTTATGTTTACATAAAACAAGCTTGGTACTTGCAATAAATTTGATGAGTGTTTATTAAGTGTAATTGTTAGAAAGTAGAATATTTGGAGAAGTAAGAAACTGGATATTGTACTATTTCATAAAATTGGTAAACAAAACTTGAATGAAAATTACTAGCATTCTGTCCACATTTAAACATTCGATTGTGAGTGTGTATGTCTATACCAATATGTATTTGATTGTAATTCTTCTAAATTAGGATCCAAATAAAAATAAATGTCCTAGTAAACAGTGAAGTATCAAAATCTCTAGGTCCGTGTTGCCATATTAGCGATAGTGGCGCCCCTATTATTTTCTAGACTTTTTTGCCAGACTATAGGATGCTTGGTTTTACAGAAAGCAAATAAATAAAATACTCGAGTAAAATTCACATGGTGGCACTTAGTTAATAATAATATTGACTAATTTGTGTTTTACATTAGTGAAGTCACTAACAGGTAGCGACGTCGCGATCGTGCTACCTGCGACGCGCGAATATTTCACCGCGTCCGACCAGCTCAATAAATGGTTATCGGTTGCCTGGTTGAGAGTTGAGACGGCTATTGTGTGTTAAGTGCCACGTGTGGATATTTGACCCGTGCTTTAAAAATGAATTTTGTTTTGTTTTGTTTGTGGTAAAAGCTCACGATATTGAATTTTATTTGGATTGGCGGTACAAAAAATAATATAACCTAACCTAACCTACAACTTTTTTTTCCATCCCAAAGCTATTTACAACTAACTTAGTAATTGATACACTTCTTTCTGAGCTCGGATGCATGTAAATACAAACATTTAATTTTATTTTTTATTTATTTTATTAACAACATGCATAATTTCAATAAGAACAACGTTTATACTTTCCGATATAACTTAAAAACATTTTCATTATGATATTTTGCAAAAAATATGCATCGAAAGAGTTTATACCCACCTTTTTGGGAAGAAACGGGTAAATACGGGTAGATTGGGTAAATACCGGGTAAATACCTGGTATTTACCCATGGGTTTTTACCCACTACCCATCTCTAGTCTGCGCACACCTCTGTGAGGCTTTGGTGGCATTCGTATATCAAGCTAGATGTGATGCTGTCACTGCTCAGTGCTTGTAGTACCGATTTACTGTCTGAGAGTATCCGTATGCTTGTATTCTTGACGTTTCGTCTTTTTATGGCATTGCAGGCCTCAATAATCCCTACGCATTCAGCCTGGAATACCATGTTAATTATGTTCACCCAGTGGTTTGGATATGTGTTTGTTAAAATCCTCTGAGAACACACCACATCCCGTTCCCGTGTTCGTTTTTGACCCATTTGTAAAAATTCGAAGCTCTGTTTGGTTTAGCCCCTCTCTCGAATCTTTTGTTAATGATATACCATAGTCTTTCCTGAAGACTGGAGTTCTGGGTATTTTGTCGATTGAAGCCTCCATGATAGGGAGGCTTGTGACCAGTCTGTTATGGATCTTTGTGTGGGGTGTGTTTGGTTTCGTCCATAGGTTGAGGCTGTTTTGGCGTATTGCCGTCGCAGCCGCTTCCTTCTGTATATGCATGTGTAAAGGTAGCAGTCCTAGCATGATTTTTAGTGGTGCTGTTGGGGTTGTTCTCATACAACCTGTAGCCGCAACGCATGCTAGTCTTTGTGTTTTCTGGATTTTGTTAATTGCACTCGTGGTTTGGGTGCGCGGCCACCATACTATGGCACCATAGATTTAGCCATACTATTACTACAGTTAGTCACAAAGGTATACCCTACGTCTACGTTGATGAAACTGAAATTCATTTAAACTTGACTGTAATTTAATTTGCAAAATCAAAGTAATGTGGGACACGTACCGTAGTACACTTTCGTTCACTTAAGTCTAGTGTGGCGATTCCATTTTTCCGAGATTACAATTATTATAGAAATATTTTAATATTCTTGATATAGAAATAGGTTATAAATACTCAAAGACACACAAAACATCGACGACTCATGTACAAATCGCGCTCATCATAACCGTATTCGAACCCTAGCCCGCTGGCTGCGTAGGTCACTACCAACCAGGCCAAAGTGGTCATCAATTAGTTTTCAACGAAATATAGTTGTAAGTATACGAAATATAAACCAACATAGGTCCTTTTTCTTCTAAAACAGCTTCAAACGGAGCAGCCCGCGGCCGCGAGCTCCATCGATCGAGTGACGTCACGGCTGTGACGTCATAAGCTTCTGACGTGACTGGGTGTATGTCGCAGGCATATTATATAATCCGCCGTTTTACATAACATCTAGCTGTTTCACAAAACAGCGCTGTTTTCTAATACGGCGGGTTGACGGTCAGGGGGATTGAATACCGCTAAATGAAAATCCGCTGGAATGTGTTTCGCCGGGAATTGCCGCTATATTGTAATACAGCTAGCTATATTGTAGAACGTATCGTAATGACAATCCCGCTAATATTGTCTTGGATTCCGCCGAACACTAGAATCCTTAGCAGTTTTTGACATTTTAATTTGCATTATAGATTTAGATTTATTTATTTCGACATAAAAATTACAATATAGATTCAAATACAATGTCAAAATTATAAGAATCCTTATCACGATCGTCAATAATAAGAAATAATAACTATTTAAATAATATTCAAAATGTCAATACAGAAAGTGGAAATAGTATCTCCGATTATGTATTGTCATTTAACAACTAGTGTATAATTAATTTAAAGTAAACAATGTCAATTTACGTATTACGATTTCAAAGTAGAAATACAATATAAATGTTACACTAGAAATAGTATCAGATTAGGTATCAATAAATAAAATAATTACTTAAAACATTATTCCTATGAACTTGTGAACAGAGTACAGAGGGTTTTCAACAAAATATTTCTCAGTCTACGCCCAAATGTTTCGTCACAAGGTTCATTTCTTATATCGGCGGGTGCTCCAAATAAGTAGGCCCAATAACCCGGGGATTTTTCTTTGAAAGCGCCATGCGACGAGGAACTGTCATTAGGCGCCCAGTTGAACGAAGCTGTTTACACGCGCAGACTGGGAGACCCTGGGTATAACCTCTGAAACTCGCCGACCCCATTGTTGTTGTTATGTCAGATAGCGCCGCGAGTATAAAAAATGGAAACTAAAAATTTACAAAGCGGCGGCTAATGACCCGCTGTATTACACATTGCGTTGCATCGCTGTGTATACATTACCGCTAGTTGTATTGAAGTACAATTAGCAACGAACACATTCCAGCGAATTTTCATTCAGCGGTATTCAATGCGCCTGATCGTCAAATTACCGTATTACAAAACAAGCTTTGTAAAACAGCTGGCTGTTATGTAAAACGGCGGATTATACTATTTCACTGCGACATATATACTAGATTAGAAACTCTTTACTAGATTACAATAAAATACTTGTTATTGCACACATCAAAAAACATTAATCATATAAGTACAGGACATAAAACGTAATTACAAGTACGTTGATTGACTAGGTAGTTTTTGTTTTAGTTACCTTTTTAGGGTTCCGTAGTCAACATCGAACCCTTATAGTTTCGCCATGTCCGTCTGGCCGTCCGTCCGTCTGTCCGTCCGTCTTCGGCTTAGCTCAGTAACCATTACTATTAGAAAACTGTTTTTTTTGCATGGGTATATAAATCAATCAAGCGCCGACAAAACATAAGACACCACACCTAAAGTGGGGATGTAATTTTTTTTCTCGTTAAACCCATAGTGTGGGGTATCATTGGATAGCTTGTTCAAAAATATTATGGGTTTTTCAAATTAGTGATTCGTTTGCGAGATATTAAGCTTTAATGCCCAGATTTTTGTTCGAGTCATCTACTGAAAAAAACTTGGCATTAGTTCATATAATGATTTAAACGGAAAACTATCACGGCTAAGTAGGCATAACTAGTTACCGAGTAATAGTCAACCAATTAAAATATACTTAGAAAGGCCAACTTTCGTACGCCGACGCAACTATTTAATTGGCGCGCGCGTGTCTATATAACTAATGCCGGCTGTACACATTGGCCCAACGTTACGGCCCAACAGCTACGTAAAGTAATGAGTTCGAATTATAGCCCTCTTTCTCTAACGCATAGCTGCATCCTCACGCGCCAACGTTGGGCCAATGTGTACAGCCGGCTTAAGAAAGACAGGAAACTACGGAACCCTACACTGCGCGTGGCCGACCCGCACTAGGCCGATTTTATCTTTAAATTGTCTTTGTCTATGTATATGGGAATTTTATGATGTATAACTTAGGATCAACAACAGATATACATAATTGACTTGTAAAAGTGCCCTTATATTACATATTTTATTTTATTTTACTTTTACTTGTGTATCTTTCTGTTTTGATGAAGTTTTCTGTGTTTTTTCTTTGTTTCTTTCTTTATTTTTAATTATTAAACACTCACTTTTAATGGCTACAGTTTTCAGAATACATATTTTGGTTTTGGCCTACATTTATGATTTTTGACTGCGGGCTTACATGAACGGCGCGGGACGCGGAAGCTGGGCGTTTCAATCAAATGCGGTACTATATGCGGTCCACGTCAATGTGTAATATTGACACTGTTAGCTGCCGCACCCACGAATGCATAGGTTGCCTAAGAATCCAATTTTTTTACTGACTTAAAAAAAGGATCACTTTTAGGATCACTATGTAGTCCGTGTGTCTGTCTGTCAAGACCCTTTATCTCGGTAACGCATGGAGGTATCGAGTTGAAATTGGAACCATATACTCATAGTCCTTTGAAGCTGTGAAAAAGTTAAAATTTAACTCCGTAACGAAAAAAAAGATACGGCTACCTATGCCGCAAAAATAGTATTTTATGCAATCGTTATATAATGTATGCTTTTTCAGTCGAGTAGGTACCACGTGTAGGCCACGAAGCTTGCTGAGTGGCCTAATTAAGGTACGAGGCTAAAAAAGCTAATTATATAACTATTTTGTATACAATACTTTTTCTACGAGTCATCTGAACTAATTAAACGGTATCTATTGAAAATCTAAGCCCTGCTGAAACGAAGTGCAATCAACGGCTTTTTCTTTTTTGTGCGTTGATGTCTATTACCTTTTGACTTTCTCATGACAGCGTCCTATTGGTCAAATACATTATAGTTCAGTAAAGGCGCCACGTGATTGGTCAATTTCATTTTAGTTGTCTCAACAGTTATGAAATGTTGAGTTGGGAGCTCCATAGTAAAAAGTATGTGATTTAAGTTTGGTGTACGAAGTCTTAAAAACGTATATTTCGACACTCTCAAGGGAATCAAAACTTATGGGTACTTTCCGTTATATTTACTATGAAATTTGGCAAGTAATATCGTCTTATACCTACAGGGAAAAATTTGAAAACTATACATTTGTAATTAAAACATTCTTTATTCGGAAACCTCGGTGGGGGAGTCCCATTAGCACTAGTCCGGATTTATTATTTTGTATGTATTTTCCCCGATTACTCGAAGATGCCTGGATCGATTTTAAAAATCTTTTTTTAGATTTAAATGGTAACCTTCCCAGGCATGGTCATTAGGTCAAGATCTGACGATGGAATCTTGGGAGAATTGTGAGAACTCTTCAAATTAGGCGAAATACCGAATTGAAGTCGTTTTTAAAGTAAATTATACTCTCTTCAAATTCCCTTTCTTCAACGCATTCATAAAAATCTGCTCTGGCAGTGAATGTGTTAAGAGGCACTTGTCGGGGCTCGTTGTGAGGCTTATAATTGCTAAAGCTCAGTAAGCTTCACCCGAAGCTCTTTGTGAGCTCATAATTTTGCCACGCTTTAATTAATTGCAGACAAGCTTTTGCCAGGTGAGCTGAGCTTTGGGGTGCAACAAGCTAACAAGTATCCGACGCTTTATCTGTTTCTTTATCACAAGTGGTATAATTATGATGCAAACTACTTAGTTTTTATGGAAAAGCGATTTTACCACATGTTCTAGTGATTCTTTAAATATTAATTTATCAATATAACTAGGTCCTAACGAGTTGTAACTTTAGATGTAAGACAACAACTAAACGTGACATGTATTTTGCCTTTTATATTTTGTGTATATTCTAATTGAATGATCCTAGTTGGATGAAATAAATAAATTAGTATACCCTGGCTGTTTAAAATTCTAGTTTAAATGTTTCCTGCTATACAAAGGTTGTCTGGAAGAGATCACTTTAATGCGATAAGATCGCCTGTTGTTCCCCTTATGTATTAAGCAAGTGAGGGTTGAGGTGAGCTTAAAACAAGTTATAGAATAGCGGGGCTTTCTGTAAAGACGGTACAGAGTATCAACTAGGCCAACAGGTAGTGGCCCTTCCGATAATATAATTAAATTTAAGGTCTACCAATTTATTAATGTCGATTTATATTTTCCTATCGACAACGAAGAACACAAAATAGATCCGATTATTTTAAGTTTCAGTCGTAAATCGGAAGCGCATTATTGGCACCTGTTCGTCATGACAGCGCCATCAAATAACATTATCGTGGTATAAAATAAATCTACGCCGATCGGCGTTAAACTCATCGGCGCATTAAGGTAAGATACAGCAGGCCAGCTCTTTGAATGATTGTATTTTGTTTTTCAATAACGTCCGCCCGGCTGGACATTCTCCTTGACCGTTTTGATATTTTTTCCGTGATAAGAATCGCTTGGACTATTTCAAAGAAAGATAAAACATTTATTCATGGCACTGACACAGGAAAATTTATAGAAACACAACAATTTAACGCGCCATGAAATAGTTCCGACTCAGTATGGTGCCGACCTGATTGGCCAGCTGGTCTTTCGTTGGGGGTCAACTGGTGACTGGCGGTGGTGGTGGGGGCTGGACTGGTGTGGTGGTGAGGAGCAACAACTCTACTAGGATTAGGTATGGAGTTCTTTTTTTTTGTCAAGTTATGGATGGTGTTTTGAGATGTCCATCCGGCTGGACATACTGTTTGAACGTCTTTTTTAATATTTTTCCTATCCAGAATGGCCATCTGGGCCTAGTGGCCAGCGTTACCGTTGGTTTGAATTATAAATTTTTGTTATATCGAATTTGCATTAATCGTTTTAAATTTGCATTAAATAGTGCCAGAACATGTATATGTTCTGGCACTAGGTAGAGATTTCCATTAACGAGGAGGAAAGGGGTACGGCATTTAGGGCAGTGCTTTAATCCATTTGGACGCTGATGTTAGATTTTTGTAATGACTTAGAGGCTTCTTGGGGGGCGCTTAGACCCCTTAGTATCTCTCGCTCTGCCACTCTAGATCCGCTAGGGGTAAGGACAACAGGCTGGTAAGTTGCGACGACTCGCGTCTCGCTCAGTCCGATATCTCTCTTGCACTCGTAAGACCTTGTTCTCTTGTCAGTAAATGTGGAGATATTTTTGAGCACGTTACTCGTATACGTACATCTGCTGCTGACTGTACTTGCACAGTGTACCGCCGCCGACTCAGCGCTGAACCGCTCCATTACGCGTCATCTCCGCAATCTCGTAGTCTGAGAGACGCTTGCCAAAATGTCGACGTCATGAAATATACGTATTTATGTTCGGTATCGGAAATAAAAAAAGCGGTCAAGTGCCAGTCTGTATCGCGCACCGAGGGTTCCGTACAAAATTTCATATACTTAACATTTACGGCCCCGCTTTATTTTGAAAAAATCTTAGTAATACTGTCCGGTATGCCGACTCACACACAA
This sequence comes from Epinotia ramella, assembly GCA_947578815.1. NCBI lineage: Eukaryota > Metazoa > Arthropoda > Insecta > Lepidoptera > Tortricidae > Epinotia > Epinotia ramella. The sequence goes on from OX388210.1 coordinate 3,960,542, forward strand.
ACGCAGGAGTGATCACAACCGCAGGTCGATAGCTGAGGGTAAGTCTCCGAGAGTCCCACACTCCTACAAATAATAGCGCTAATGGAGTACCTACATCCTTCTTATAGTTTCTATGTCGAACAAGCGTTAGCGTGATCTATCTTACAGGCAGCGAAATCTAGCGTGTAACGTGCGTGCGTAATCTCGTATGTGACGAATAACTTACAACCTGTTATGTTGGATTTTAGATTTAATTATTTATCAAGTGAACCAATTTCGATGTTTTTTTTTATTTGCGTGAATGTACTTTCATAATACTTTCATACGGATTTGAAGAAATAAATTCAACGCAGAAGTATTTTACAAACCTAATAAACAAATGTTTTTTGACGAATAAAAAAAATACGCTGTATATAGGTCTCGTTAAACTTTTCCGGTAATATTTACGTTATCATAAATATTATTTTAAAACTTTTCACTTGGTTAACTTCGAGGAAGATTTTTTTTTTTCAACATATTCCTATAACCGCTCACTTGATTTGATTTTAAAATAGGTAACCTAAATTGCTTCTATTTTTGACGTCAATCCCAGAAAAAAATGTTTAACATGTGTATATGTGCGTCTGCTTATGGCATCAGAGCTTCTAAAGGGTTGAATTGATATGAGTATTATATTTTTAATCGAAAATTCTGTCTGTCATTATGGTTCTTAAGGGCATTTCTCCGGAGTGGCATTTTTTAGTGTCCAGGGCCAAAAATTCTTCAACAAAGTGCGTGATATTTTTGAATAAAATCTCACATATACTTCAGGCTTTTTGATACCCGGACAGCTATTTAGATATTCTGTAGATATACATATGTTTGAAGAAAAAAAAAAATAGCGGCCAAATTGACGTTCAGTGGGAGCGTCCACTACCCAAGTTGGTTTAAACAAAAAATCATAACCCAAGATTGGAATTATAGTACATGTTTTACATCGGTTCACGTAATCAACATTAGTTTCTCCCATATATAATCCATATTACGATAATTTATCTATTAAACTTACTCAATAAAAGCATTTTTTCGAAGCGTCCGGGGGTAACACGTAAACTCAGTGACATTTAGAAAACGCGTCGGCATCATAACAAAGAAATGGCGTAGGAATCTCGCGACGCACACGCCGGTAGCTTTAGTCGCCCCACGTTTGCCGACGAGAGCGGACGCCGGCTGATGTCATATAGGCAGCTACTACAAAGGTTTGTTCGTCGTTCGGTGAGTTTGGTTACGTGTTTTTTTTTAATTCGGTGAAGCTATTAAATTGTGTAGTGTTGGTGTTTTAATTATTATAAAAGTGAATAAGCAATCCTCAGAGGTATGTGATTTCGTATTGAATAACTCTTTCCCTGTACTATCTATACTTTTTGTGTAATTTGCAAATATCGATCAATATTGAATTCGGTGACATTGATTTCCGCGGATTCGGTGTACTTTTTGGTCACCGAATTCAATAAAATGAGGACCGAAATCAATCTTTATGTATAAATGATTGCTTTTTAGGGTTCCGTAGTCAACACCCTTATATTTTCAGCATATCCGTATATCTGTCCGCCCGAGGCTTAGCTCAGTGACCATTACTACTGGAAAAGTGTAAATTGGTTTGGGTATGTAAATCAATCACGCCAACAAAACGGTTAAAATAAAATAATTAACAAAAACTGGGTACTTGTCTTACACGTAAGGTGGGAATGTAATTTTTTTTTGTTAAAAAGTAGTGTAGGATATTGGTAAATATGTAGTTCTAAAAAAAAATGTTTAGTAAAACCATTTGTCAATTCAGGGATCTGTTAACTATGTGGTTTTAAAACTCTAATTCTCATTAAAGTTTAGTGCTGGCTAAATGATTAGTTCAGTCAAGTGTACAGTAACATACGTACATAAATAAGGACATAAATCTGTACACGCTTTTATGACATTGACAATAGAGTCTTGTACAGATATTTATGTCCTTATTAATGTACGTATGTTAGTAACCTTGACTGTACCAGGCTATAAACTATCTTGAGCCGTTTAAGCGTGATCGAGTAACAAACATCCAAACTTTCGCATATATAATATAACTAGGATATGTCCCACGGCTTACTATGTATGTAGGTTTGATTATGATCCTGGTGCTGAGTGTAAGGTCACTTGAACTTCCTATGGTAAGCTGTTTTGAGAATAAGGGTATTTAATTTGTTTGTAGGTGTCGACACAACGAATCCTCCTATTACTAAAGGGTCGGCAATGCACTCTTGGTTATTCTGGAGTCGTTATGCTAACACCATATATTTTGTAAGTGTACCAATTGGAAATAAAGGTTATTTTGTAGCAAAAAACCATTATTTAATTTCAAATTTGATTTCGGTGTAAGCATTTTTTGAATTCGGTGATACTATTTTATGAATATTGATTTCGGTGTGTGTGTTTGATTTCGGTGTACGCAAAAACCCGAATATCCCATGAACTACAAGGTTCCTATGAAGGCCTTTACCACCAATATTTTTTAAATTTATGCCTTTTCTTGAATACCGAGGTCACCAATCGAAAAAGTGAAAAAAAAATACGTTCACCGAAGTCAAGCAAATCGAGCCGACTCGGAGAATCGCCCTTAAGGTACGTTTGCCGTGTGTGGGGTGAAATTTTTGTTAAACCTGTAGTTATTTTATATATTCAACAACGTTGTTTATTTGCCGTTTTCTCCCCGACTACACTTTGCTCGCTGATATATGGCAGTATTACGGGGACTACGCTCCTTTAGGCATAACACGGGCCGTCAGTGCAATGGCCCGCTCTAAACGAGACAGATATAGATGGCGCTGGTTTATCAAGGACGTATAGCGTAAGTAGCTGGTCACTTTAACTATTTGTCGTTGCGAATTGATCAACTTAACACAAGAGGACTACTTGAATGTGTTTTTGAGAAATGTCGGAATAGCGCTACTCTATTTGGTAAAAAAAAAATAGTTTTAGTTTTGGAGAACAATGCTCGCTTCGCTCGCTAGTTCATTTAATAAATAATAAAAAAAATACATTTATCCATATTTGTCCAAGAAAGTCGTTTCCAAAGAGTTCTGCATATCTTTCTCTCGTACGTGGAAGACATAAGCGTGTCTCTTACTCAGGGGTGTGGTTCATGGGAACCGAGGAAGAACCATTTATCTGCTTTGCCTTAAGGTTGACTGGTAGAGAATGTTTTATAGAATTAAGACCGCCTTTGGTACCATAAATCATTGCTGTGCATTTTTTTTTATACATACTATATTTAATGCAAACAGAAATTACAGAATAGGTAAAAGCTACAGAAAATTAAAATTAAATACTTGAAACTAAACAAAATCATTAAATAAAGATTGGGCAATAGAGATTAAATAAATTAACAATGTTATGTTGCAAAATGGACGTCTAGTTCTGATGGGTTCCGAAAATTTTCGTACGAGGGTTAGTACAACTCAACTGTTTTATCCGTACGTACTAACCACCACCACCACCACCACCACCCACCACCACCACCACCACCGCCACCACCACCACCACCACCACTTTGTAACGTTTTTACTTGACCTGTTCGTTACTCACCCGCTAGGATTCATCGGAGGCATAAAACTCATTTAAAATCTCCCAGGGCGCCTTACTACGTGTGTGGTAAAGAAATGATAAGATAGAGATTCAGGAGAAAGTCTTTAATTGACAAAAAGTCGATCACTTCACATATGTTCCACTCTCGTCATAACTACCCTGTATATTAAAAGTTCGTGGTAGGACTAACCTTTTTAAATGTTCACATGGCTAATCTTACACTATGAAAATTCCTCCGCTGGTGCCTTCAGGAAGCAGGTCCAGGAATGTGGGGTGGAGCGGACGGACCAGCTCGAACACCAGGCACAGACCGGAGCATTGAAGATCAGATTTAAAGGTGGAGGCGTTTCGCAATCTACCACCTTATATATTAATACGATACATGTTACACCACTTATATTATATTGCCATATTTGTCAACATAGCCGGCGACAGCGCAGTCGTGACAAATGACCCTCCCTCCGACTGCGACAGCCTTATCACTGCATCTTGCTCAAATTGCACGCTCGCGAAGAAAGGGAAAGAATAAGCGTAGGTAGTCCAGTGAATAACGCTATAATATTTTGGTAGTTTCATATGTCGTTTAAAAATTAAGCCTTTATTTACGAAACCAGAATGATTAAGTACATAAAAATATCCGCAACGCAGGCTTCGTCAATTGCGTACAAACCAACATCCCCCTAGACTTAACTAACAATGATAGAATCCGCAACAGCCTTCGTCAATCGTTATAACCTAAAATAACAAAAAGGACCGCCCTGGATCGTTGGTGGCCCGAAAGTTTCCATGACACCGGCGGCGTTGCCACGCTGAATGGCCAAAGAAATCGGTTTCCGTTTTCCGTTCCGTTCGTTTTTTGTTTGTGTTTGTGTCCGTTTTGTCGTTTCGTTTTGACTGTATTATTCCCTGAGAAAAGTATTCTTAGAATAACAGATTATACAACTCTTATGTCGAATTTTCCCAAAGCAACTCGTTGCATTTTCAAACTTTCACAGGTAATCATAATTCTGTATAATACTAGAGCACAAGAAAGCCGTGCGGTCAGGGAAGCTTGGCGCTACTTGCGATCATATAACTACCTATTACCAAAAGTAATATGAGTACCGTCTCTCGAGTGAATATCAACCTTTTCAAATCCCTGTTTTATACATCCGTCAGATCATCATCATCATCACATTAGCCTGAAGACATAGGCAAAGAGCGCCACAATGACCGGTTCTGCGCCACCTGCATCCAGCGGACTCCCGCGACCTTTACCAGGTCACCAGTCCACCTAACCTGACGCCCCAGAGGTCTACTTGATCACCACCTGAGAACCTTTTCGACTCAAGGGCTATCAGTTCTACGTGTAATGTGCCCACTGCCAGTTCAAAGCGATTTGGAGAGCTATATCGGTTACCTTGCGCCGGTATGTTGATGTCACAAAAATTACCGCGTTTTATTTGGTCCAATGGACTATGTATAGAAAAACTTACGGACAACAAAAACGCCTCATTGATCGGGGTAGCAGGAAGCGGAAAGAATAAACGTCGTACCTAATAGTCTTGTTTCAGCAGATTAATAGGAAGAGGAAAACTGGGAACTTTGCTTAAAGCGCCCCTACTAACTTTATTACGAATTGGGCTTGGTATAGTTACGAGTAAGCACTTAGTCCATCATCTTAAGACTTTATTGGCCTTTGAAATAATAGTACATTACTACAGAGGCCGGAAAGTAAGGGGTTGCCGGCCGAGTACATATAAACGGTAGTCGGATAGTTAATGAGGCTGGCAACCCCATTTCACGCCGAGGTATGTATAGTGCTTTTCTCAAACATGCAATGAAATAAATTAAAAAAACTCCAAGAAATCAAACTTTAATTTTCATGGCTGAATGCCGTGATCCTGTGCTACATATTGTGGAATGAAAATTAAAAAAGCCCATCTTGCAGGCCTAAAATAGGCTACCTAGGCCTCCAATTTTGTATGAAATGCCATTACGGATCTCTCGTCTACCTCCGCCTGAAACGTGACACCTCGAAGCCCATTATGAAGAACACAACGTCAATATTTCATTGCATGTTTGAGAAAACTATTTTTTATACTCGTCGACTATAATCTTTAAATTAGAACCTCGCAAACCATAACGCAATGGAATACTTTTATTCTGATGAAAAAGTTTATGCTCTATGGACAATCGAAATAAATATTTCGATACGCTCTAGACAACCGAAAAAAAATTGAAAATAGAACTTTGTATTTCAATAATGTGTCCTTGTTTAAGGAGACTCGATCCGATACAAGATTGCCAATCTATGGCGTTTCAAAACGTAGCAGCGTCGCGACTCGCGTCATCTGTCAAAAATCTACTTGAACTTGCTGCTGTATCCAGGGCATAAAAATTAAAAAAAAACAACGCTTTGTGATTGGCTAGTATTTAGACAATCACAGCACAGTACTGCAACATTACGGACGCCGGTGGTATGATGTGATAACTTTTCTTTTCAAAGTTAAACTTAAAAAGTTAAAATAAAAACTAAGAAAATGAGTAGTGACAGTGAAGAAACATCTTTAACTCCTCAAGAAATAACTAATATGGCAGAGGAAGCCACACTTACCTTGCTACTTGAAAAGTCAAAGAGCCTTTACAATAGTCGAACTAGACAATATATAATACCTACTTACGATATTTAGTTTTCTTATATACTCGTATTAATGACTTAAATTATTAATTTTAATGAACTCGTACAAAAAGTATTGTTCACAATAGTGTCATAATCAAGCTTTTTAATCTCGTACCTTACTTAGGCCACTCAGCAAGCTTCGTGGCCTAAACACGGTACTCGACTAAAAAGCTCTCTATTATAACACGATTGTGAAAAATACTATTAAAGTAACAGGGTTCCAGGGGTTAGGTGTCAAAGCGGACCCAGGGCTCATTTAGGGGCATTACTGGGAATAACGCTAGGAGGATGATGATGGTTCCAGATAGTCTAATTTTAGTAACTGGTTACTGTGGAATCGTAAGCGGCCGTAAGCTTCGGTGTCTGATTACCATCAGGTAGACCGTACGCTTATTTGGCACTGTCGTAATATAAAAAAAACCGGACAAGTGCGAGTCGGACTCGCCCACCGAGGGTTCCGTACAAGTCTAGCAGCTTACCATTGCTTAACCTCGATGACTGATTACGTACTTTAAATAAATACTATATTTTTAATGATTTAATTGCAATTGTATAGTTTTCAGATTTTCCCCTGTACTTGTAGTTTGACGTATTTACTTGCAAAATTTCATAGTTCTAGGTCAACGGAAAGTACCGTATTGATTTCCTTGAGTTTCGAAATATACGTTTTTTGCGGGTTAAACGGCCGTATCTTCTTTTACGTCAAGTTTGATTTTTTCTTAAGGGACTGTTTACTTGAGTATGTGGTTTTAATTTTAAACTCGATACGCGTTCACGTGAAAGGCTCTTGACACACAGACAAACAGATAACAACGTGATCCTTTAAGGGTTCCATTTTTTCCTTTTGAAGCACGGAACCCTATTAAGTCTTATGTTTCTGGGGCAAGGAGAAATAAGCATGTCTAATATGATTCAATGAATACTTTCAGTACCAGGAACCCGATAGATGTGAGCTCTGCTCGTTGATACAGTCAGCAGCAGAAGTGGCTAGGCAAAATAACACGCTCAAAATGATCTAGACAGCCCTTATCCTCGTGACATTAGAGTCGAGTGTAGCTCATATTGAGCACTAGACCCGCTTAGCTACTTTTCCTGCCGACTGTACTCTCCTCTTCAAAAAGGCGTAAACTTCATCTACAAGAGTAGCGCTATGAAACACTGAATATGTTAGGGGTAATTAACAGTCAAAGTACACCGTACCGTGCCTGTGCCGACGCCGAAACATGTAACCCAATTAAGAGTCCTTACGCCCACATAAGCAGAAGCGGGAGCGTATTTTGCAAAATGCTTCCTTTTTCATTCAAGATTACGACGTAACTATTAGTATTTATTAAAAAAGTGATAACGTAATGAAATAATCGTTTCTTAACCTCTTAATAATTTTTAAAAAATAAATTTTGGCGCGCCGCATCTGTGCAGCGTGATTTATACGTCTTTTAAAAAAATATACATTTACGGCATCGTAGGTCCTATAGTTATGATTATATTTTTATGGGTTAACATAAAGTTATAATTTGCTATCATATTATTTTTAGGGCAAAATAAAAGTACAATTTGCGGTAAAAAATATAATGTAATCCTGTTTTCACCAATAAAATTAAGAAAGCTCGGAAGGTGTTTTATCAACTTTTTAAAATGAATCTTTGATTTTCAATCATGTCAGCCTCTCGTAAAAGATTTGGTGATGTGAATTGTAATCACTCATGTACCTAATGATTCTTGTTAACTGCAAAATTGAGAACCGAAACGACACTTCTCACTGCAAAATTTGAAAAAGACTCCCAAGAAAACTCATTTATAAAAACAGAAAATGAAAATTTGAACCATGTTAGCCCCTAGTTTAAGAAATAATAATTTAAGTACGTTATCAGTTTTTGAATAAATACTAATAGTTACGTCGTAATCTTGAATGAAAAAGCAAGCATTTTGCAAAATACGCTCGTTTTAGGCGTAAGGACCCTTAACACCTTCACTGCCACCGGGCAGCTCCTCGTCGATTACGTAACGCAATTTCGAACATAGGTATCTCTAAACAATCAACATTATACTGCTCAAAATAAAATAAGGGCCACTTACATTTTTTATTACATTGTTTATTATTGGACATAAACTAATTGCTAAGTGGCTAATTAATGACGTCCCGCATCCTTCAGAATCCAACCTATTTAATGCTGGTGTTGAAGTCTAATAGCTAGAATAAATATATATTACTTTTTAATATAATTTTAACGTAACGATCACCAAACTTATGACCCCTATTTCATTTTAAGTAGTATATATTCAATTTCAAGGTGGTTCTACTATATATGTTTGTGCTGATGTGAATGTACGTAGATAGGTACCTTACGTCAGATGGGTGAACGCGTAACGTTTCGAACCGACCTGCTGGTAGCTAATTAGTATTTTTCACAATCGTGTTATAATAGAGAGCTTTTTAGTCGAGTACCGTGTTTAGGCCACGAAGCTTGCTGAGTGGCCTAAGTAAGGTACGAGATTAAAAAGCTTGATTATGACACTATTGTGCACAATACTTTTTGTACGAGTTCATTAATAGTAGATTACTGCAGAGGCCGTGAAGTAAGGGATTGCTGGACGAGATTGGGGTAGACGGCCGAGTCGTAGACGAGGCCGAATACAACGAGTCCAGCAATCCCTGTTCCGGCCGAGGATTGTATAGTACTTTTCTCAAACGATGTGAGGAAATATTAAAATTAAAATAAATACTTGGTAATCAATTAAATAATAGGTCATTTGCGCCTTTTTTATTTTTTAAACATGCCATTTGAACAAGCCGTTCGAGCACCATGTTTAACCGCACATAAAGTATAGTACCATAGATTATTTTTATTTTTTTTATGAAGCAAGTATGCTAACAGTGTCTAGTGGTGGTTGGCAGTATGTAAATTTTCCTTTGTCAGTTTAATATTAGTAAGCAAATTTAAAAAGTTAGAGTAGCGGACAATAATGGTTTTACTTAGGGTTTTCATACTTTACTTCTTGGCCTAAGGCCAAGAAGTAATGTAGGGAGCCATAAACAAGAAACTTCACGTCTTCATTTCGTGATATTAACGCGTACATTTCCGAGCATGTTTGAGAAAAGTTAATAATTTAAGTAATTAATAAAAATAAAATATAATATGTCTTATTTATAAATACATAATTAAAGCTAACTTAAACATAAATAAAAAAAACTAAATTGGCTATAACTAAAAATAAAAGCAAAAAAAAAAAAAAAAAGAAGTTATAAAAAGAACACCGCCTCTAGGAGGTCAGACTGCGGCATGGACCCCATTACGCTGGCAGCATTACCTCTCTGAATCGCAATGGAAATTCGTTGCGAGAGGTAAGCGCCAGCTCTGGGGTCACCAGTTGCTTGGACCAGCCGCGAAGACAAAGCCTTGAAAAATATACACATATCTGACGACCAGGGACCCAAGGTTTCCACAGCAAGCGCCGCAAAATCGTAATCCTGTAACAAGGATGAGTATTTGCGGCGCTTGTTTACTTGGGCCTGGTCGGCAGCAGCGCCGGCCTGTGAACGGGTGCCCTGGATGTGGGACTGGGCGAAGGTGTCAACGCAAGTTACATTCCACACCAGGGCTCTGCCTAGTTTCCAAGGCACCAATGTAGCCCCATCTGGACGCTTGCCATCGTCACGCGCCAAACCAACAGGTTCTAGAATTGCTGGTACGGAGGCGGTGGCAAGCGAACGACGGATCAAATCATTTAAAGTGCCATCGCGGTACAGGCGGCCGGCGCTTCTATGACAAGAAAGACCATGTCTACCCAGCTGGTCCACGGCCCTCCCACAGTTACACGTATGAGCGACACAAATTCTGGCTCCAAGTCTGAGGCATACGGATATTCTCAGGCAGCTTGGATCCAGAACTGTGCCTATGTTCCGCGACGGGAGGGCATGCAGCCAGTGGCCCGACTCGCTCGCCGAAACAGCCAAAATACGAGCACGATCTGCGTCGTCCGGACTATTGGCAAGAAGTGAAGCATGGGTTAGCTTGAGACGTGGAGTATCCCAAGCTTTCTGAACATGCATTGAGTCGGGGACGTCTGCTCCAGGGCACGAGTCACACCAGGCTCTCCTGGCCTCCACCAGGCTCGCAATCTCCGTGTCAAGTATCTGTGGATGATTTAAGATAATACTGACAAGAGACAGCGAGCCGTAGGCGGAGGACAGGAAAGCCGGTAATGCCACGCTGGATGAGGAACGGACGCCCAGACCACCGAATCTTATTGGGAGAACCGCTTGGGACCAAGAACTAAAATCGAAACTTATGTTTAAAACTTTAGACAGAGTGGTTTGCAGCGAGTTGTCGATGGCAGATAAGATGGATGGAAATTTCCAGATTGGACAGCTGCGAAGTAAATACATGAATTTCGGGGTGAAAAGGCAGAACCGAATAATAAAAAGAGCCATGTGGGGGTTGATTTGGAATAGTAATTCGGAAGTACTGTTAAAAAGGTTTAATTTACAAGTGATGATGGGGTTTATAGCATCGTCAAAAATGGGTGCACCTAAGAGAGATAGCGATGAGTTTGAATGAACTGAAATGTTGGGCAAAACTGCGTTAAAATTTGTCAGTATCTCAATTTTTTTTTCAGGTGGAAGTTGACTAGGTAAAAAAATCTCGCATTTAGTAAAATTTAGAGTGAGGCCGATGTCTGAAAAACGATCTATTATTAGATGCAGGTCCTGTAGAACTGTTTCGGCGTCTCCACCAAGGGAGCCGTCATCCAGGTACCAAAGATTGAAAGATGATTTTAAATTTGAAATGATGGGATGTAATGCCAAACTAAAAATAGCGGGCCCAAGCGGATCTCCTTGTTGGCAACCCATGCTAGAAAAAATAATATTGTCGCCAAAGAGTAATTTTGTAGGAGCCCCGTAGCATTGCCATAAATATTTGTATATGTCTGGTAATTCTTTTTTCACCACTGATAAGAGGGCCCCTCGATCAACCGAATTAAAAGCATTTTGCACATCAATTTTAATAAATACCTCATAGTCCGGACGACTGAGGAAGGTGCGGGCGGCATGACCCGCTGCCTCGCAGCCACCTCTAACTCCGAAGCCCAGCTGACGGGGCTTGAAAATATTGGTCAGTGTTTGGTGGAATTTGCGGCAGCAGAGCTTCGATGCCAATCGCCTGAAAGTGCAGCCGACCGCAATTGGGCGGATGCCACCGTCTTTCTTGGCAAGGGCAATGAGGTTGGCACCATAAAGGAGCGGCACGACTTCGGCGTTAACGCGGCCCGAGAGCATTAAATTTATTAGAGCAGTTATCTGAATTAGCAGAGCCGCTCCGGTGTCCCCCGATGGTACAGAGATCAGGTCTTTTAGGTGTTGCGGAGATAACCCATCTATACCACCGGCAGATCCGTTCGGGAATGAAAGTAACGCTTGATGTACAGCGTCTACGGACACAGATGCGACAGAGTCATCTGGACCGGGTGGGTCTGGGAGTTGAGACGAAGCCGGGGGGACTGGGTGTTTTGCTCGTAAGGCCGCATAGGTCTCGGCGGAGTGCGACGCCAGGTCGTCGTTAGAGAATAAAAGCTTGGCCGCACCACTCACATTCCCCTCAGACAGTTTACTCTCAATAGATTTTATTTTATTATAATGATGAGTATTACAATTACTACGGTGTAATACCAAGTTAGAGAGCGGTTCGTGCAGAGATAGAGTTTTTAATTTGATTTGATTGGTAAGAGAATCTTTGTTATTTTTGTCTATGTGCAGAACAGTGTAGGAGAATGTGAGTAAACGCTCCCAGGCAGAAGGGGAGTTCTCAGCGACGACCTTAGCGATGCAGTCAGTGAGGCAGCTGGCCACAGATATGCGCGCGCCTCGCGGTATTCTTTTTATAATTGAAGTATTTGGCTTTAGTAGCCCCAATTTTTGAGTAAGAGTGGTGGAACTATTTGAGGTCGGAGTTGGGACTATGACGAGAGAAGGAGGCGCAGGTTGAGAAGTGCTGGGCAGCGGGGGATCGACATCCATACGGGTGCCATGTTGACGAGCAGTATGGAGTGCGAGTCCCCGCCGCCCCTTGAACTGTTTATTGTCTCCGCAGATACGGCACTCCAATAGTTCCACAGAGGTCAGGCAAGGCTGTGACGGCATTCAGGGTGAAACAAATTTATACAATACAAAACTAAAAACTAGAAAGTCAGGCAAGGCTGTGACGGCATTCAGGGTGAAACAAATACAATACAAAACATTTGGAAAAACAGAACTAAAAACTAGAAAGTCAGGTAAGAACTGGCAGTGACATACCTCCGATAAAGATCAAGGTATAAGTGATTTATCACTTCACAGACACTTTATAGTCCATATTGCATAAACGATATTTGCTTAAATGAAAAACAATAAAAACGTAATATCAAAATAAATAAACTGACACTGACAACGATTGACAGAATTGTTCTGCTCGCTGGGCGCAGGCGATGTTTCGGCGTCGCCAGGGAGACAAAGGATAGCGGGCCAATGCACGACCACTGGCATGGCGAGTGGTACGACGGCCGGCTGGTTGTCCCGGGTTACCAAAACAGCTGATTATGGCGTCCCATGTAAAAACCGTGACGAACAAAAACTGCATGAAATAACGGCTGACAGGGCACTTTTCACGGGTTGCCAACGCTTGTGCTGGCGAATCACACAAATATGGGGCGATACCACATAGATAAGCTCTGAAACCCCGATAATATAAATTATATGAATAAATCAAGACGCGAGCAACATGACAGCTACAGATGTTTTTAATACGAGTATATAAGAAAAATAAATATCGTAAATACTATATTGTCTAGTTCTAGCAAGGTCCGTCTGGCTTCCTCTGCCATATTAGTTATTTCTTGAGGAGTTCACGATGTTTCGTCACTGTCACTACTCATTTTCTTAGTTTTTATTTTAACTTTTTAAGTTTAGCTTTGAAAAGAAAACATATCACATCACATCACACCACCGGCGTCCGTAATATTGCAGTACTGTGCTGTTATTGTCTAAATACTAGCCAATCACAAAGCGTATTTTTTTATGTTTTTTATGCCCTGGATACAGCAGCAAGTTTAAGTAGATTTTTGACAGATGACGCGACGCTGCTACGTTCCGAAACGCCATAAATTGGCAATCTTGTATCGGATCGAGTCTCCTTAAACAAGGACACATATTATTGAAATACGCAGTTCTATTTTCAATTTTGTTTCGGTTGTCTAGAGCGATCGAAAAAGTTATTTCGGTTGTTTCGGAAGTAACATAGACTATTCAACCATGAAAAGAGTGACGTTGCAGTATTCTCTATGAAATCTTAATACACAGATTTTAATCGACGAGTACAAAAATGTATTTTTTTAAATGGAAAAAACAGGTTTGGGTTGTCCTAAAGTACACCTCTTTACAATAACTTAATAAAGATAAGATAAAATCAGCCGGTATTTCTGTACCAACCAGCTTGCACACTACCAATAACCTATTTGAATGACCTATTTATCGGTCCCTACTGTTACGTAACCGTCGCAGCCTCCCGCCCCATTCGGTTTATCTCTTTCTCATCCCAACCTCATTTCAATCTGTTTCCTTCTCCTTCTGACCCGAGAACTCTACGTGCGTGCAAGCGAGCGCGCGAAAGGTAGAAATGCTGTGGGATGCAGAGCTGCAAACTAAAACAGATATCCGGGGGACGATTCTCATTGCTGTTGAAACGAATGGAATCTTAACGAAAAGCGTATTGATAAAAGCGTTCTCGTTTCCGCTTACGTGTTGCCACACTTATATGAGTAGGACGCATGTAAGCAGATTTAGTTTGAATTCGATTTGTAGACCGGGGTGTTAAAAATGGTGGATTGTAGACGTCACAGTTTATTCAACTGAGGAGACTTGGCACGCTCCACACACACACGGAGGGATAAATTTATAGAACCACGGATAACATCGATGTTGAAACAGAGAACACATAAACAGTGATTTCCTGACATTGAGAAGGTGCACCGTTTTATTGGGAATAAGTTTCTTCGATTGAGATCTGAAGGGAACATTTGATATAAAACGATGGCACGGCCAATTGGTAAAACGTTTCGACGCCGTCATTTGTTTCAATTGCATTTGAACCGTACGCCTGCTGGTCGATTGTGTAACGGTTCGTAAGTACTTAAGATCGAAGTTATATGAATGGGAAGCCGACAGTTGAATCGTCCTAACGCTTGTTTAAAGTTACCCCTCTGATCTATACATATAAATACTAATATAATAAAGAGTTAATGTTTGTGGATATCTATAAGACGATCACGTAACACATTGTGCGCGCGTCAGGTAGATCGGAAAAATATCAGTTAAAGTGTAACGCGCGTTCGGAACGTTACGTGACTACCCCTATAAATAGTTTTATTATGTTTGTATGTAGGATGTAATCTCCGGGACTAATCATCAGATTACAAAAAATATTTTACCAGTATATAGAACGGAGTTTCAGCAATATCCTTAGGTTAAACATAGGTCATATTTTATGCCACGGCTCGGTGTGTGATATGACGGGAGAGCCGCGCGTGTAGTAACTACGTGTACGTTAAATTGTTTACGTCACACCTGGCCATAATGCGAGTTTTACTGCACGCTGCGCGTACGGTAAAACTCGCATTGTGGCCAGGTGAAGACGTAAAATTGTGTACTTACCACGGGCGGTAATTCGGAAAGCCCCAGATCGCATATTTATGGCCCTCTCCTTCGGTTCGGGCCACAAACACCTGCGGTCTGGGCCATTCACGAATTCACCGCCCTAGGTACGTAATGTACTATTACAAAATATTTTTCATCACACTTGCTCGAAAAGGGCTTCTTAATGCGCAGACATACAGAGCTGTAATAGCCTGTGTTACGCCCACGGGCGTAATGGTTTTTTTCTCAAATTGTATCTGTCACTCATGCGGCAGTTACAAAGCGCAAAGCAAATACGATGTCTGAAAACGTATTTATAAATAAATTTAAACTTAAAAAACTACTTAAACATGTTTAACTGATTTTTTTACAGATTTAATATGTAGTTATTTAGTGTCTATGTAAAATGTTTTAAAGTGTTTTCAAATCGTGGCTGTATACCGAAGGGTCTTTGCCATACGCGCCTCACGTCAAATTCAACAAAATGGACGACTGACATGTTGCAGTTTTTATTACGATTTGTATTAATTTCATCTAAAATGTTTGTTTCCTCGCAAATGTGGTGAAAAACATTGTGTATAACACGGGCGTAAGAATATTGCAAACTCGAGTCATCAAAAGCCCTCCGCCTTCGGCGTCGGGCTTCTGATAAACTCTTGTTCGCAATATTCCACTTACGCGCCTCGTTAAACAATGTACTATTACGTCACTCTGGGCGGTAAGTCAGTGAGATTTACCGCCCACGGGCGCAGCGGCAAATCTCACTTCACACCCAGGAGAAGGCGTAAAATTGTGTACACACCACGGGCGGTAATTCGTAAAGCCCTTAATTAATGTACTATTACGCACCTACAAAAGAGAAAACCTTAAAACTACGCTTCGGTAAAATTTATTTTCTTTTAACCCAGCATCGACGCGCAACGTTCAGATATTACAATTTATTGATTAAGGATTTAATGTCTTTCCTTAAAAACGTGAACCGACATAATATTGATGGAAAAATTTCCTTTTAACATAATCGTGTTAGCGTTGTGAAACGTAATGAGGTGTTTGTTTAATAGCTGCCATGGACGACTAAATGAAGAAGACTGCCAGTGTACATACTAGAATTTGTACATTGTATAATGGTTATGTGTTTGGAACGCTTTAGGAGATTTAACAGTGTTCCAAACACGACTACGTACAGTCAAGGAATTTAAATACCTACCCATTTCGTTGAAATGTCGTTAGACATTCGCAATGCATTAAGGTCGAAACTTCTATTTCAGTAATAGTATTGAAATGTCAAATTGTCAATACATATTTATTTGTCACTTCACATTACAGATAACCTCTTTGCGAAAAGTTATCATTTGCTTTTCTAATTACGAACATGTGTCAGTGTCAATCGAGAAATCTGAAAAATAATTTTCAATTACGTTATTAATTTGAAAAATAAAATACCTGCCGCTAACCGTGATCTCGTGATCAGCCGAAAGACGTCCACTGCTGGACATAGGCCACCCCCAAAGAGTGCCAAAGTGACCGGTCCTGCGCCACCCGCATCCAGCGAACTCCAGCAACCTTTACCAGGTCATCAGTCCACCTTGCGGGGGGCCTACCCACGCTGCGCCTTCCGGTACGTGGTCGCCACTCAAGAACCTTTCCGCCCCAACGGCCATCGGTTCTACGTGCTATGTGCCCCGCCCACTGCCACTTAAGTTTAGCGATTCGGAGGGCTATATCTGTTACCTTGGTTCTACTGCGGATAGCCTCATTTCTGATGCGATCCCGCAGAGAAACTCCCAACATAGCCCTCTCCATAGCCCTTTGGGTGACTTTGAGCCTTCTTATGAGGCCCATAGCAAGCGACCACGTTTCAGTACCATATGTCATCACTGGCAACACACACTGGTCAAAGACTCTCGTCTTGAGACACTGCGGAATATTGGACGAAAAGATGTGCCGTAGCTTCCCGAACGCTGCCCAGCCGAGTCGGATTCGACGATTGACCTCTTTCTCGAAGTTGGACCTACCTAACTGGATAGTTTGTCCTAGGTATACATAATCGTCTACAACTTCGAGCGTAAAGTGTCCGATTGTAATGGGAGTTGGTACTACATGGGCATTTGACATGATCTTCGTCTTATCCATGTTCATTCTTAGACCAACTCCCTCGGAAGCTTTACTGAGGTCATCGAGCATCGTACTTAAGTCCTCCATGGTCTCAGCCAAGACTACTATATCGTCAGCAAACCGAAGGTGAGTGATGTACTCGCCGTTGATGTTGATGCCTAGCCTTCTCCAGTCCAGAGTTTTGAAAACGTCCTCCAGTGCAGCGGTGAACAGTTTTGGAGAAATAACATCTCCTTGCCTGACTCCCCGCTGCAGCGGAATAGGCTTCGAGTTCTGGTCCTGGAGTCGAACTGACATAGTGGCGTTCTCATACAAACACTTCAGCACTTCGATATAGCGATAGTCAACTTGGCACCGCTGGAGAGACTGTAGTACGGCCCAGGTTTCAATCGAATCGAATCGTGATCTATTAAGAGCTAGAAATAGCAGAGTTACACCAGGAAGTGGGGATTGAGGAGGTACACGTTTAAAATTTCAGTTCACCATGTCAACGTAGTTAATCTGGTTGCCTAGTTACTAACATATAACAATGCATGCGATATGTCAAAGGAACGTCGTGCTCTAGCTAGCTCTTATGGTGACAGTTTGCTATACAATATTGAGCCTTAGCTGGGTTGGAAATTAAATTCCTTGACTGTACAATTTTTTTTTTTGTGTTCAAGAATTTTGAATTTTCAAATTTGAATTTGAATGACTGTTCTTGATGTTAATGTCTCCATCTTATAAGATAGCCACGTTATGACAATCACCATTTATATGTATAAGTCTTTTGCTCATTACTACTGTTGTCGTGTCACATGATTTTTATTGGATTTTTAAATATCGCAAAGTATTATAAGCGACCCATCATTATTTGAGCAAGTTATAGGTCGCGGTGTCACTAGAGAGATCTATCTAGAACCACTTTGTATGACACTTAGACTTCTGCTTAACATAATATGAGTAAGTATGCATTTATTTAAAAAGCTCTTATATAAGATGGTAATGTAATAGGCAGTGGTCTAACTGGCTTTCTTAATGAATTGTACAGAGAAATCTCTATAGCGACATATAAAGCGGGCGTCCTAATTTGTAGCTATGCGACTAATGTGGTAAAATGAGAACAAGATTGGCATACGAAATGAATGGTACAGGGATATCTCTATAGTGGCATATACAGCAGACATTTTAATTCATGTAGGCATTGACGGTCCTCTCGATTTATTCGTCCATGGCTACTGCCGAGAGCGCCGGGGTGTGATACGGAGGATGACGGGGTTTCAATTCAATATTACAATTTCAGCAAGGCCAGACTAGTAGGTCAATCTGGCTCGATATATTTCATACTACTATGTATGTATATTAATATTATAAGTTTGTGAAATGTAAGTTTGGGTGTAGGGATCTCTGGAACTACTCTTTCGTTTTCCAAACCAGTTACACTAGTGGCTTGTGGGTAAGGTGGTTCGCTTTCCATACAAAACGTTATTTGACATTCACAGGCTAACGGCGTTTGGAATGGAAAGTGAACCACTTTTTATGTAGATCGTTTAACACCATGCGGATCCAATATTATAACATCCTGAGGCTCCCGTGATACTATGTTGTGCTTCTGGCATGTAATCAGACGCGCACGTAGATTATTTTTTTGCGATACTACGTAAAACCACTGCATCAGTTGCTCGGACCGCAACCGCGTGTCAGTTGTAAAAAAAGATGGACGCTTGTCAATAGGTGACTTGCTTTAATTTTGCTTTTGGTAGGCAGACGTCTCTAATAAGATTGACCGATGTAATTGTAAAAAAACCTGTTGGAAACCTAGTTTTGTTGGTATACTATTGTTTGTGTGCGCGAGGCGCCAGTTGTTAAATTGGTCAAGAATCCGCGGCTGCAGGCCTCCATCACGAAGGCTCCAGAGGGCGAGACATAACTTGACTTTGACCATTAACTGAGGAACGCTAGAACTGCTCATCTTGCTGCGTAAAAGCCGGCGGATTCGGCGAGTGTTGAATCCTTTGTGTTAATTTTAATTTCCTAGGTATGAGTTTTATAACCCGCGAAACCGTGTGGGGTAATCAGAAGACGACCTAAAGTCGCATTGTGAACATCAGTAATACACCGTATTCGCGGGAGCTCCACCGGGATCCTGAAAATGATAACTGTTCGATTCGACTCGATTATTCTAAGCCGGTATATCGAACATCACGTTTAAAAAAGTGGGGTTTGATAGACCGGTTGAGGTCATATTATAGATACCTATACTAACATAGAAAATAATAAACAAATCTGCCGCAACAAGGGTTTTTATTATATTTTTATTTATTTAATGGATCTTTGGGATGCACATGCTATATTTAGCCTTGTCTGAATTCTTTATTACACGCGCCACGCAGTTAGCTACGTTATATCTATTATAATTCTAAAGAGCTATATTTTGTGACTGAGACTTTGTAGCTTTGTGAGATTCTGGCTTTGTTAGTTTGTTTGTTTATGGAGTATAAATGTCCGGAACTAGTCGTACGATTTCAAAAACTTGTTCACGTATTATCTGTTACTTATAGCTTGTATGTTTCTGGGAAAGGCACAACATTCAGTCTTTTATTTTTTATTGTATTTATTGAATCATTAGTTTATTTTTGTTACTCCAGGTCGTGTTTTTATTGCTAATCCATTCAATCAAACGACATTATGTATCAACCTTTTCCCATCAGCGTGTGGTAGCTTACAAACTAATCAACGAATTATCTCTACTTAAACTGAATAGAGGGATCCATTCAGCACTACCCTTAGTCTCACATAATAATTGAATTTGCAACTTTAATTAATTTGGACCTTCCTCCCAACGACTTTATTCCAAATGCTGGAGACGCTAAGATGGCCGACTAAATCAAAATGGCGGGCGTCAGACTGGTCTCATACTGACTTGTGACCTATCGTTCCGCGCCGCTGTGCGGGGACGGTTGCAATGCTAAATCAAAAAGTCGTGTCTCTATACGAGTACTACGGTAACAAAGGACCTTTTTGGTATGGATGGGTAGACAGACGTAATTCAATCACGCAGAGGATCATCTCACGCTGCGGACTAACTTTCAACAGCCATGTCTTGCATGTACAATGGATATTCGTTTCATTCGTCCTCTGATAATTATAAATGCGTATATAAGCGTGTTTAGTTTGGAGCTACGGTTCTTGATGGTTGAAGTGCTACCGGTTAAACGGCTCACCCTAAATTAAATAACCGCAATAGGTTTTTTTATATTTAACACTTGATTTATTTATATAATAATATACTATTCTTTATATTAACCGAATGTATAAGCAATTTCCGGGATCCTATCATAAAAATTACAATATCCAAAAATGACGATTTATGTGTTGTTTTTTTCATGATTTTTACGAAACCGATTTAAACCTGATGACGTTAATTTTATTACTGTTATTTTTGCAGTTAAGCCGCTCACCTGATTTCGGATTTTAAAAAAGGTAGCCTAAATTGCTTAAAATTTTTCTTTATCAATGAAGCCCATACTTCGTTTGGCAACCACAGTTGCCACCATCAGTTTAGGCGTGTGCGAAATTGGCAACTGTGGTGCCACAAGCAAGTGAGTGGTAAGATGTTAAATTAAACCCTTGCGCTTCGCTTAGCTCGTCTTGGCGGGGGCACTTGCATGCTCCCTGATAGATCAAGACAGGATAAAAATACTGTACCTTGCACTATTTTAGGAAATATGAGCCGAATTCTTTGTCCGCGAGTGTATTTTATTATTTATAATCTAGCGTATGCCTACCGCTTGCACTTCTGTATCCACTTACATCCCTATTTTCATCTCTTAGGGGGATGATTTTCGGGATAACTAACATTGTTTTATTAAATCGAGGTTAAAATCAATTTTTATACGAAACCAGATTCATCGATATCAGAAAAAGGGTTCCCCCTGTTTTGGCATATTTTTTTTAGTAAGAATTCTATTTGGCATATTTTATGTAGGCTTGACTTTGCGCATAAACTGTTTTGGCAGAATCGAGATTCGCATAGTTCGATTACGCCGAATTTCAATAGTCCGAATATTATTTGTGCATAATTTTGATGCTCCGAATCATGTTCACGCATAAAATATAATATATGAGCATATTTTTTTTTGTCGAACACTTCTCGCAGAAATATATGTATATTGGTTGTTTGAAAATGATTTTTTTTTAACAAACGCCTATTGGTTTAACCTAACCTAATTCTAACCTAAACGCCAGCGTGTCGACGTCACCCCGCTTTGCCGGGTGCCTATTTCCGCTCTAAGGGACACAAGCAGACCCTAACCTAACCAACTAATGATACCATTGTGACGATTATTAGTTTTTTTTACTGCGGGGGGCATTGCCCCCCGAGCCCCCTCTTTGGGAGGCTTCGCCCCCCGTCCCCCCTTGTTCTAGCTGCCCTAACCTAATCTACTATATTATGATCCAATTATATTGTTGTTATATCTCGTGAGACGCACCCCGTTTTAGTATACTTAGTAAGTATCAGACAATCGATAATATGCCGAATAAAATTATGCGTAAATATAATCGGCCATAGCAATAGTATGCAAATTTAAATTCGGCCAAACACATTTTCGGATTTTTAGAAATTTTATTAAGTAAGGTTTCTGCCACATTAACATTCGGCGAAAACCGAATATGCCAAGTCTGTTATGCGAAAAACGTTTCGGACAATCAAAGTTATGCTAAATAGAGGGAACCCCAGAAAAAGATCTAACAGATGCAAGATGAAAACATAGAAACATTTTTTTCTATATGAACCTTTTATTATCACCTGTATTTTTTTTGCCTTTCCGGGTGGTTTCAATTTGGTCATTGTGTATATCGTCGATCTTTGTATTGAAAATCAAGGTTTTTATAAATAAACTCGATTCATTTATCAAAATTGCGCATATTATTTATTTATTTATTTATTTATTTATTGAAAAACAGGTTACATAACATTACAGTTTACACCAATGCGTTATGAACCGAACAATATTTATTTTGACGGCGAAACGGCGTGGCCCCGTTGTTCCGACATCTCGGGTGTTGGATTTGGTAGGTTGCCCCGGAACTGACGAAACACGACACCTTTCGGCCAGAAATCAGCACACGCGATGGTCTCCTGGAGCGGCCGCGGCACGCGCACTACAAACGAGCTGAAGTGCACGTAGTGGCGCGAATGCAACTGGAACACCCTCAGCGAGTAGCCGGTTTCCTGGCGAACATACTGCGCCACTTCTTCAGCGGTGGCAGTGTGATGCAGGCGCGACACGTACAGCGCCTTGCTCGGTGTGGAGACCCGCAGACCACAACCGACCGGTTCTGCAGTACCACACTGACTCTTGCGTGTCTAACGCTTTCTTGACACCGTTGTGAAACCCTCCTTGTCCACACTGGTGCGAGGGGTTTCCTCTTTTGGAGGATCCCGAACTTCACGCGCTTTTGAGGGCGCGGCTTTCCGGCGGGCTGGAACAGGCTCACCAGCAGAAACGACGTCAGCAAAACGACGACGTGGTTTTGATGAAGCGTTGACGGGAGGCCCCGCGAGGAGGGGGCAGGGGGGCCGCGGTTCGGCATGCACAGTGACATTGTTTTGCGCAGTGTCAGCTACACGCGAATTGACCGAGTTGGCATTTGACGCCCGGTCATTATTCTTGAAATTTGACGCCGTCAGTGACCGCGTTTCTGCGTCATAGCGTCTCGCTGACACATAATTTTGTTTTCTCTCTACAAATGGAGTCGGAATTCTAATAGTTACTTGTGAAATAACTGAGTCTTTATTTTACAAGTAACAATTTGAATTTATAGTAACAGTGAAGCTCTTGATAAGAAAATTCATACAGAATTGCAAATAATTCCGACTAATGGAACTGAAGTTTATTTTTTAATTAACTTTAAAACGATGCAACAATTTCATCTGCATCAGAACATGTTGCACTATTTTCATTGAAGCTTGGTGGATGAAAGCTGAGGTTGTTTATGTTTCGAAGGTCGTAAATCGCACTCGTTTAGCTGGGCCAGGATCCTATTCGCGAGTTTTTTTTTCGAGAGGTAATGCAGATGAAATGACAACCTCATAGTGGTAGCTCAGCGTAACCAGTGAATTACGTAACTAATTAACTAGCCTTACACAAGACCGCAGCCCAAAAAAAAAACAGGTGAATAGGTAGGTACTTACGAAACTAGTTTGACATAAAAAAAAAAAACACGAGAATCGGTTGAGTAATGGACCTGTAGAGGAGAACAGCCGATAAGACATACATACGAAATATTTTCTGGCCAATCTGAAACGAAGAAATTCATTCGCTTCGCTCACTCGTTCTAATTCACATACTTATGCGTGTTGTGTGAACAAGGTCGCCAGAGCGAGGCTTGACTGAGACTTAGATTTGTCTCTAGCTGTAACAACGAATCCTCACATTAATAATGGTTTGGCAACGCATCTGTGATCCCTCTAGAGCCATAAGCGCTCATAAATCACGCTTTGCTTACCATCAGGCAGATCATATCATTGTTTGCCGGTACCGTAAAATGGGGTACTGAGGGAATGCGGGGGCAGATGGGACGCGACTATTTTCAGCTGCTTTGATTTCCTGGCTCAGGTTGCTCTAAAAATAATTTTACTATACTTATAGACATATTTCTTATCTTGCGGTAACACGGAGTAGCCAAATTATAACATAAAAAAAGTGAAGTAGAGACTACACTTCAACAGTTGTTAGCCTGACAAATACTTATTTACAGCAAAAAAAGGATGCCGGATAAGCAATGTCTTGAAATTGGTTGTTGACATGACTGGTACTGACATTTTATAATGAGTTCGTAGGTATTGATTAAACTGGTTCGTTTCGTTGTATTTAACTAGAAAATTATTTTCTTATTAAAATATGGTTATAAAAATTGAAGACGAACATAGAAAAAGGTCCTTTAGTCCGAACGTTTTATAATTGAGGGCGGCGGTCTTGAAAGCGACGCAGCACAGTCGCAGTCTTCGGAGTCACAAATGTCACAGTCTGAAAAAGACTTACATATCGAATACGTACGTGGAACCAGATTTGGATGAATAGGTATCACTGCATAGTATAAAACAAAGTCGCTTCCCTATGTATGCTTAGATCGTTAAAACTACGCAACGGATTTTAATGTGGTTTGTTTTAATAGATAGAGTGATTCAAGAGAAAGGTTTATATGTATAATATAGTACCCGTGCAAAGCCGGGGTGGGTCGCTAGTTTATTATAAAGCATATAATTTTTACATTCAATAAACAACACGAAGCCAATACACACTGTCCCGACTATGCATGACGTATGTGCGTTATTGCCATATATTATGCGGTTAACAGCGACACTACCTCAGGGTTAAATAGGGACTTGTCGGGCTATAAATGATATTAAACAGAAACGTCCGCTAACAAAATTCCAAATTTCCATTTTTTTTGTTAGATCTTAATTTTTAAATTTTCCACTATGTTTGAGACTCCACTTTTTAAAATGTTATAGAATGTTATATTAATCTTCTAGTGAGAAGTGAGAGGGAAAGGTTATTAGGTGAAGAGAAGCGATAAATATGGGCGGAGTGGGACACAACGCGAATCGAGGCAAGCTTATCCGAAATTCAGAATCCGAAAGTATTTCCCCATACATTTTCGCAGCTCACCCCATTGCTATCCCTTTAACTCCACTACGGGGTGAGGTGGGGTTTATCAGTATTTTTGTGTTTTCGTTAAAATTATGAAATAATACGGCCGAAAAAAAAAATGTATAAAAATCAACGTGCCACATGTAAAAATAAATTTTTATCGTGGTTTGTTTGTCAACATCGACCCAACTCACCCCATTTCACGTTATAAAAAACCAAGCTTCTATTAGCAGATCGTCACTTGTTATTACATATTCCGCCATACGCCTTTGTCCTCCTCGAATAATCCTCATTCGGACGGACGGACGTAATCATAAGCCTATATTGGCTTTCGGATCGCAGTCTGTTTGAACTGATGCAATCCGTAATACAGGAAATTGAGTACGGTGTATGTATTAATCCGAATCACCGCTCGGGGTAGTAGACCGATCAGTGGAGCTGATTTAACAATAACGTGAACAAAGGTATTTGTTATATGGGCCTTAAATGCCTGAATAATACGGGTGTATTAGACTCGAAAACTATTATTACTCCAAAAAAAGAAGGCAAAAAATATGGCCAAGTGCGAGTCGGACTCGCGCACGGAGGGTTCCGTACCGTTATTGTGTGTTTTGTAGTTATGAATAAGTTTATATTGTGGATGTTAGTCTTTTAGGTATTTGTAATATGAACCTTGTTGCCTGATTTATATAAATAAAAAAATAAAATATAAATTAGGGAAAAATTGTTGTATTGACCATGTAATGAAGCATACACGAAAATAGGATCCATGCCGCAGGCAGAACTTTTGGATGGACTATTTTTTTTGTAATTAGTTTTAATTTTTTCGTTTTATTCTTTTTTATTTAGTATTGAATATAATCTATCTATAAAAACGGCAAAAAAATCACGGTTGTTGTATGGGAGCCCCCCTTAAACATTTATTTTATTTTGTTTTTAGTATTTGTTGTTATAGCGGCAACAGAAATACATCATCTATGAAAATTTCAACTGTCTAGCTATTGCGGTTCTTGAGATGCAGCTTGGTGACAGACAGACGGACGGACAGACAGCTGTCTTAGTAATAGGGTCCCGTTTTTACCCTTTGGGTACGAAACCCTAAAAATAACATCCTGCAAAATTTAATCGTGCTTTCTGCTACCATTTTATATTGGACTATAGGTCGATCGCTTAACTGAGTCCTCGCCTGCGCGGGGTATGACGATAACGGGCGACGTGTGGGAGGCATAGCCCGGTGCCCGCACGCCACGCGCGCCCGGGCGTTGGTTTCATCCGTGTATTGCAAAGAACGCAGGCAAGTTCGCGCGATAAAATATAGCCTATCCAAAAAGTCCATTCCATTTGGGTGAAATGTTGGAAATCGGATAAGCAGTTCCGGAGATTACCCAAAACATACGTAGATAGCTACAATCTCACTGACTTTTCCTCTTTATAATCCATATCCATACTCCATACTTATATATACTTATATACTTATATTATATATATATATATCTTATACATCGGTCTTATACATATATATATATATATATATGTATAAGACCCCAAGAAATCAACTGACAACTTTAGAGATGAATGGACCTGCCCCACTTGTCATAGTAAACTGCCAAAGAAAGGAAATTCAAACACTCCGTTGAGGCCGGCGGCAGGCGCGACGGACGACTCTAGTGCCAATGCCAATGTAACCCTGCGAGCCCAGAACCGGAAAGCTACCCCGTTCCTGAATAGCTCCGAAGTAAATACTGAGCCCGATGCACTGTCATCACTCATTACAGAGATCAAATTAATGCGACAGGATATGTGCAAAATGAGTGAGCACTTGCAAACTCTTACCTCGTCATTTACACAGTGCACTGAGCGCTTAGACAAGTGCGAGAACCGTTTTACTGGTTTAGCCAGGCAGATAAAGATGCTCGAAGACCGCGAAATAGAAAACGAGGCTCTCCGTCAAAGGGTTGCACAACTTGAGGTTCAACTCGACGCTCAGGCGCAAAGCCGGCTAGGCAATGAGATGGAAATCTTGGGCATAAATGAATGTCCTAATGAAAACAAAATGCATGTAGTGCTCACCACCGCTCAAAAAATGGGTGTCCCCTTGACTGAGGCTGACTTGGACCACGTTACCAGGGCTGGCCCTAAAAAGCTACCATCAAGCGACAGCAGCCCGCCCCGGCCGTTAGTTGTGAAGTTTGTACGGAATGCAAAGAGAAATGAATTTCTAAAAGCAGCCAAGAGTAGGCGTAGTATGACCTCGACGGCAATTGAAGTATCCGGCCCTTCAAGGAGACTATACTTTAACGAAAGGCTGACGAAGTCAAAACGCCAGTTATTTCGCGAAGCCAGAGTACAGTCGAGTAAAGCTGGGTTCAGGTTCTGTTGGACAAGAAACGGCACTATCCTCATCCGCAAGAAGGAGGGTAGCCCGGAAATCGTCATCAGAAACACTTCTGACCTTGACCAATGCACCAGGATCAGTACAGAGGCCTCCGGCCCCGGCGAGAAGCCCCAGGCTCCCAGCACAACCGCAGAACAGAAGCAAACATCGGATAAATGAACGAGCAGCAGTTACTGTTAAAATCGCATACTTCTTATTATTATTATTACCTTGTAATTTTTGCTCAACTCACCCAACCAAGTGCAGTTTGTTCTCACACATTCAAATGTCACACATATACTGTAACATATTACACTTACACAAAATCAAGACAATAACCACTCGATTCCACACGGCAATAAAGTCATGCTCGGTCAAAGTTAATATTTTTCTCTTGCTTAGTGACACTATGACTACACAGTATTTCAAACTAGTAGGTCCATCCTACTGCTACGAAGATGGCATCACTTGACCTTCATAATAGCATAGACCAATCTTTTGCGATCGATTGTCATAGACTTAATACTTTTGGCCAATGCAAAGATATTCTGACCCCTATTTACAAATTTAAATTACTTTCATTAAATATAAGAAGCCTACAGCGCAACTTCGATGCTTTCACAGTGACCTTAAAGCAAATAGATATCGTGTATGAGGTTATAGTTCTCACAGAATGTTGGTTGAGTGAGGGCTCTGTTATTGATCAATTAGCGGGCTATCGCTCATTTAATACAAATAACACTATTAATAAAAGCGGAGGCGTTGTTATTTATATTAGAAACGACCTTAAGGTGTCTGTGACTGAACCATTATTCTATGATGCCAACTGTCTCTGTGTAAATTTATCGGACGGAATTGTACTTTTCGGTATTTATCGTTCACCATCTTTTACAAACACGGATAGATTTCTTAACTCTCTCGATGTTGTTTTAAACGAAGTAAAAAGTAATCAACATATCATTGTAGCAGGCGACATAAATATAGACTTATTGAGTGAATCTTCACACAACCTTTCGGAATATACTTTGCTTCTATCGTCTTATGGTTTATTCCCTGCAATTTCTGAACCAACTCGTAATGACTCTTGTCTAGATCACATTTTTATAAAATATAACAATGTCTCAGTAGGCGCAGTAGTGCCATGTTCTGTTACTGATCACGACATTATAATGGCGGGTCTTGTAGGTCACCCTATAGAAAAGTCGGCGAAACGTAACCGTTATAGGCAAAAAACTGATTACCAGAAAGTGGCAGACGAGCTTAGAGCTTTAGACTGGTCGCCAGTTACTAGCGAGAGTGACGTAGCCGTGGCCGCTGCAAACTTTAGCCATTTGATCACACAAGCTATAAAAAGAAACACAATCCTCCTGAAGGTTAGTAGAACTAAATTCAATTTAAAGCCATGGATTACACCTGGTTTAATGAGATCTATGAGGCACAGAGATAAGCTTCACGCACAGGCTAGAGCATCGCCAAATAATGAAATCTTAAAACTTACCTATACTAGGTATAGAAATTTTTTTGCTAATCTTTTATACACTCTAAAAAACGAATACCAGAACAAGCAACTGATGGACTGCAGCAATAACCCTAGTAAGCTTTGGAAATCGATTAAGGATATAGCCCAAAACCCAGTACAGAGAAATGATGCAGAGGAATTAATCCACAATAATAGTAAGGGTATACCGGAATCACTGAAAGAGTGCAATCAGTATTTCTCAACTATCGGTAAGACGCTCGCAGACAAGATCCTTGAAAACATTTCAGAGACTCAAACTACTCTTGCTTCTAAATTTAAACCACTAAAAACGGCTACTAACTCGTTTTACTTACACCCTACCGATATTCATGAAGTGGATAGAATTCTCTCCCAACTCAAATCACACAGTGCCCCTGGCCCTGACGAGGTGAAACCTTTACTAATAAAGGAAATTAAGGTTGTTATTTTAGAGCCACTCGCGTACATCTGCAATCTGAGCATCGAAACTGGCTGCTTCCCGGATTGCTGGAAGATTGCTTCCGTGTCCCCTATTTTTAAAAGCGGTTCCAAGGATATGCCGAGCAATTTCAGGCCAATATCCCTCCTGTGTGTTTTCTCAAAAACCCTCGAAAAAATTGTCAACACCAGGCTGATTAATTTCATTGAGAACCATCATCTGATCTCAGACACCCAATTCGGATTTAGAGCGGGACTGTCGACAGAGGATGCAGCAATTTTGCTCACCAATCAAATCTCTGATCACCTAGACCGTGGCAATAAGTGCATTGGCATATTTTTAGACTTGGCCAAGGCCTTTGACACGGTCTCTGTGACCATATTTCTGAGAAAGCTGGAGTACATGGGCATTAGAGGCACTGCGCTGAATTGGTTTACCAGCTATCTAACTGATCGACGACAGATGGTAAAAATAGGACAACACGTGAGTGAACAGCTTCCTGTCAGCTTTGGTGTACCGCAGGGGAGCGTACTTGGACCTACCTTGTTTACTCTATATATTAATGATATCCTAGACATAGAGTTACCTAATGCAAAGCTTGTCTGCTACGCAGACGACACAGTAGTCGTCGTAAATGGGAACACTTGGGATGAAACCTATTATCGGGCTGAGAGTGTGCTTGCTGGCATAGCTTCATGGCTGAGCAGAAATTTGCTGACACTAAATGTTGGTAAGACTAACTTCATAGCCTTCTCAAAGACAGCAGTTTCATCCCCGCCTGAAAATAAAACTATGAAATTTCATTCCTGTGTGCATTACACTTCGGCATCATCTTTCAGTCACTTGCATTGTTGTGCCTGTCAAGAAATTCAAAGGCGCCACTATGTAAAGTACTTAGGGCTCCTCATTGATCAACATCTTTCCTTTAAACAACATTTGTCCCTGCTTGCGTCTAGGGTAAGAAAACTTATTTATGTTGTGAAGCGACTTCGAGACTGCGCTGCCCCTGATGTACTCCGTTTAGTGTATCACGCCTTATGTCAATCTATTCTACAGTACGGTGTCGCCATCTGGGGTAGTGCAGCCAAGAGCCACATCATTCAGGTGGAGCGTGCACAGAGAGCTGTTTTGAAGGTGATGCTGAGGAAACCGTTTCGTTATCCCACGGATACACTTTACCGCGAATGTGGGTTTTTGAGAGTGCGCCAGCTTTATATCATGAAAGCGGTTTCGCGGACTCACAGCTCTGTACTCAATTCTCAACTTTATGCGGAAATAGTAAGCAAACGCATATATAAAGCGCCCTTGCCACCGCTCAAATCAGCTTTGGCTCGTAAATCTCCAGCTTTTTCGCATCCCTACGTATACAATAACATCTGCAATTACCAGAACATTAAAAGGCTTTCCACTCTTCAAGCTGGACGTATGGTAAAGAAATGGTTACTAACATTGTCATATGCTGAAACCGAGAGCCTGGTCAGAATACCGCATACTAACTGAACCCTTTGATGCTGATGTGGAATTTCACACACATACACCCATACATACATACATACACACACACACACATACACATATACGCACACACACACACACACACACACATTCTGCATGTCAACAGAACTTAGTTTCTAATTTATAACTACCTACCTTACCTTAACACTATTGTAAAACTCGTTTATTCGCACCCGCAGACTGCCAAGATACAGGCTCAGCCTAGTTTGGAGTCTGATGGATATACCCTATATCATGTATTAACAAGTGTTTTGTTAAATAAATCATTTATTATTTATTATTATTATTATTATTATATATATTATTATTTTTATTATTATAAATGCGAAAGTGTGTCTGTCTGTCTATCTGTCTGTCCGTCTGTCTGTCTGTTACCTCTTCAAGCTTAAACCGCTGAACCGATTTAGATGAATTTTGGTATAGAGATAGTTTGAGTCCCGGGGAAGGATATAGGATAGTTTTTATCCCGGAAATCATCCCCTAAGGGGGTGAAATGGGGGAGTGAAAGTTTGTATGGAGCTGCGATATAAACGAGTTAAATCTGAGTTACGCTGATGACATGGTGCTGTTGAGCCCGACGATCACGGCACTGCGTGAACTTGTGCGTGTTTGTGAAGACTACGATCATGCTCATGGCCTAGTACAACTGTAAAAAGAGCGAGGTGACGGTGTTTAAAACGGTACGGAAACTTCAACCGTCCAACATCCCTCCAGTGGTACTGAACGGCTCCTGCTGGTCAAGCAGTTCAAATACCTGGGACATGTCATCACTGAAACCCTACATGATGACCCGGACTGCGCAGGGCGTTGGCTGTCAGAGGCAATATGCTGGCCCGCAGGTTCGCCCGTTGTACGCCGGAGGTAAAAATAACTCTACTTAAGGCTTACTCGTACTGCCAGACATTTTACACGGGCGGCCTGTGGGTCGAATACAGACAACGAGCATACAATGCCCTGCGCGTCCTCTACAACAATACCTTCAGAATGCTGATGGAACTGCCCCGGAGATGCAGCGCTTCAGGCATGTTTGTGAGCGCGCGCGTGGATGGTTTCCACGCCGTCGTGCGCAAAAAATATGCATCGCTGAGAAGGCGACTAAGGGGAAGTCACAACAGCATTCTGAATATGATTGCTGAAAGAATGTGTCAGTGTGGCATTACAAAGCAATGGGTTGATAAGCTCAGATGTGTCATGTACGACATGTAATAATTACATTATTATAGATTAGGTTATTATTATTATAGGTTTAAGTAGTAGTAAGTAAAGGATGAAAGGGGGGTGAGATGGGATTTAAAGGCTACTGCTACCTAAATAATGTATTCCAATAGTAATATTCATAATAAAAATAAATTGATCCAACAATCTTCCAAAATCACCTTTGTATGAAAACCCATCTCACCCCAACTACGACGGACTACGAGGTGAGGTGGGATTTCGTGTTTATCGTTAGAGCCTTATCACACTTGCGATTTGCGAGCGTATTTTCTATACAATTATCAGTCGCGGCGTACACGCTGCGTCATCGCCTTCATACAAAATACGCTTGCAAATCGCAAGTGTGATAAGGCTCTTAAAGTTATGAAATGGAACTACCCAGAATTTGACGACCGCTTTAGTCTAGTTGGTAGTGACCCTGCCTACGAAGCAAGAGGTCCTGGGTTCGAATTCCGGTAAGGGCATTTATTTGTGTGATGAGCACGAATATTTGTTCCTGAGTCATGGATGTTTTCTATGTATTTAAGTATTTATTTCTCTATATAAGTATGTTTATCGTCGTCTAGTACCCATAGTACAAGCTTTGCTTAGTTTGGGACTAGGTTGATTTGTGTAAGATTGTCCCCTAATATTTATTTATTATTATTATTTAGAATCATAAAAAAAAACAAAATACAAACGTCCGGAACACTTATTATATACAACATTCAGTTTGCATATATTATGTAAAAATAAAATGTTATCGAGGTTTGAATGTATGTATGTATGTATGTAAGCACTTTATTGTACACAATAACAGGTTAAAGAACACATGTCACACAATAGATCAAAGTACAAAGGCGAACTTATCCTACAAGGGATCTCTTCCAGCTAACCTTTGAGCAATTGAGAGGAAGGTAGGTAGAACGAGACAGGCAAACTTATACCGTGTACAAAAACACAGAGAATTCCAGTTTTGTCTCTACTCACCCTGTTTTACGGTGCTACTTAAGTCAATAAAGGGAAACGTCCTTAGTCTTCGACGTTCTGCTAGTGTATGGCATGGGCAGTTTATGTCAGTGACATGCTGACATGGCTTTATGAATGAAGAAAAATCCGCTTAGATCGAATTTAACCCATGTTGCTTTGACCAAAAGTTATACATATATTGTTTCATTTCACGAAGGCGCGAAGAATATGTTACCAATACGTGTTGTGTTTTATGTGCCATGTTACTCTTTGGGAGTTGCATGCGTCTATAGGCTGCGGTGTCCGCTTACCATCAGGCGGGCCGTACGCTTGTTTGCCACCGTCGTTGTATAAACAAATAAAAAAAAAATGGATGTCCTCCCCATCATCAGCCTGAATACGTCCCGCCTAGGCACAGACCTTCTCACATGCGTGAAAGGGATAGGGCATTAGTCCCCACGCTGGACCAATGCGGGTTGGGGGTTGGTTATATTTGTAGACATTGCCTTTTGTTTACTAAGATGTGTTCGTCACTTCCAGTCCAAGTTTGGAGTGATCCAATTGCACGGATGATAATATAAAAAGCAAAAATATGCCTCTCTGATTAGGGTACATGCTTCATGATGGATGGCACCTCACGACAGCATCTCTGGAAGAGCTAGTTTGTATGGCGCAGTACATTAGCAACGCTGTCCTTGCACACAATAGTCCTTTTCCACTCCATAAAGGCCTAACCACACATAATTCCATCCATATTTACACCTTTCCTTACCGACGCCGGAACTTTGGAAACGTCGTAACTCCGTACCGGTTCCTTGTCGCTTACGAGTTTTTCTAACTTCAAAGACTCTTTTGTTAGGGTTGGCACCGTGGCAGCACAGATTGACGGAGCCCGACTTTCTCTTCATTACGGTGGTCACTCGGTATAGCTCACTGTGTTAGTGATCTGTTGTAGGTAATGGAATCTCCATTACAATGGACACTGGCTTTGAGGACCTTGGTTACACGAGGCGAGTAGTACTCCAGGCAAAATACGGTTTTGAAAAACATTAATTTATAATAGAGTTTTTTTTGTTGATTTCATTTGAAAATGTTATTCTAAGATGATTTAGTCAAGAATCCGACAAACTTTCCACCCGGAAGTAGTTATGTAGATTTAAATGAAGCATGCATTATCTTTTTTTGTACGATTTATCTTGAATTAGAGCAAATGTAAATGAACCAAAATAAAGACAATAACATTTATTAATATTTTTACCGACTTTTTAGAAGCCAGTTAACTTATCATTTTTTCGATGTCTGAAATTTTGTCGGATTTTGTCGCTGAGTAACTATTTAATTGATAATATATCCGTTACACATAAAAAATAAGCTATTATAAATTATTTCCAAAATTGTCATTTTTTCCATACAAGTAGTCAGTTCATTGCCTGGACTATAGCGAGACAGTAGCTGAGTTGGTGGTACTGTGCCACAATGGAACATTTTTTTGAATACTACGATGGTGACAAACAAGCACACGGCCTAGTTAAGCAGACACCGTCGCCTATGGACGCTTGCTACAGAAGAATCATAAGCGCGCTGCCGACCCTTTATTGATTTGAGGATTCGTTGCATTGACAGGTAGAGACAAATGCAGGTTTCACATTCTCAACACAACGCATCTCGGGATAAAATATAACCTAATAACCACCCACAAAAAGCATTCTAAACGCAGGTGAAAGAATTTGTTATAAGTGGTTCCGGGGTATAACCCATTACATAAAAACCTATAAACTTCCTCATCGTCATATCAGCCGAAAGACGTCCACTGCTGGACATAGGCCTCCCCCAAAGAGTGCCAAAGTGACCGGTCCTACGGCACCCGCATCCAGCAGACTAAATAGAAAACCTAAAATTACACAACCTATAGAGAATGTAAAAAAACTTATTTCTAACTGGCTTAAAAGCCAAAATTACGACGATGTCTAACAGTTAGTCATAAGTGATTAGATTAGATATCGTTCGAGTTAATCACTCATTATAATTATATTAGCACGTTTCATTCAATCATTTCATTCATTTAGATTAAATTAATCTTTAAAGTTCACTTAATTCTTGTTTTCGAATACATAACTGTAACCTTAATAACTACAGAAGACCTTTCCAATCTAAGTACAGTACCTAATAAGATAAATAGATAATTAATTAATTTAATTTTTAGCTTTAGTTATTTTAATTGTAGTTAGTTTTCGTTTTTTATTCAAGTAGTTTAGTTTGTAGATTGTTATTGTGCGCGATAATGTCATATTTATTTCTTCATTGTATCTTGATAAATTGTTGCAATTTATTATAATTGATAGATAATAAAAAAAAGAATAATCAAAACTGTTATTTAGTAAGCTGAAAACAAACTATGTTTACTTAGTCTTATTTTTAACATGCAGTTACCACCTACTGTTTGAAAGAGCGTTTCCACCTAATACAAGTGTTTAAGTTAAAAGGGGGAAACGAACACTAAATGGAAAATCCTAGTTGAAAATAAACAATTTTGATTTTTTTTTTTTTTTTTACTCCCACGACCACCAGCCACCAGGTCATCAGTCCACCTTGTGGGGGGCCTACCCACGCCGCGTCTTCCGGTACGTGGTCGCCACTCGAGAACCTTTTCGCGCCAAATTAGAAAGCTTCAATCTCACAGACTTTTTCTCTTTATAAATTAGTATGGTACTGCAGTGAAATATAAAATAACGTAAGTCACGAGAATACTATTCCTTTGCTATTCCGCTATAAAACGTGCAAGTCTATTAACGATGATGAGATGCACCTATTTGCGTATTTTTGCATGCGGTTAATGCGCCCACCCTTCCTCCGCGCGTGCAAACATGCAAATAATAACAGCAAACCACCTCCAATAATGACAAAACCTCGACACGTGTGTCGCCTCTCTACGAGGCATCATCGGAGATGCTGGCAGGAGATGTTGCTTGCTCCACGTCCACTGAGCAAAAAAAAGACCGGGTTCCACAAAAGACGGGAGTGCCGGTAGAAGTGAAAACTCAATGACATTGTAACAGTTTTGACCTGACCTGTCTCGAATCTCACATCTTACGAACCTTACGGTTACGTGACCTGTGGCGCGTTTAACAATTTTTCCCCATCACAAAAAGCGCACAGCGCCGCTAAAGAAGTTTTCACGTCAGAAAATACAGTCCAAATCAGTAATATTGCTCTCGCAACTAATAATAGACTACCGCTAAGTAACGACTGATTCAATCCTTTACATAAAATAACATAGCCGAGTCATCTTAAATAAATCGTACCGTACTTCAGTGGACTTTACAATGGATTCCTCTGTTTTATTATTCCACTTCTTTTCATGCATTTTCTAGTTCCTGTTCATACCTTATTACTTATTCTAGTAGTTTTTCTGCTGGAACCTAGTGTTGCAGAGTATGTCCCTATTCGAAACACATAATGTTATATTAAGTAGTATAGTTTTTACAATAAAATACCTACTGAAATTGTTAATTTACCGTACAGTAAATTTAAGTCTCATGTTAAGAGTAATTTGCTAAGCAAGGCGTATTATACTGTCAACGATTTCTTAAACGACAAAAATGCCTTTAAGCCAGTAGTAGTCTGATTCTATTAGGAATATACCTAAATACATGTAATCATTATAAGTACCTACCTGAAATAACTGTACCGTTTTATGTAAGAAGAGAGCACGTAATGCTGTTTCTCGCCGAACAAGTCGCCTAATCTTTGCTATTATCAATGTCCGGTGGCTTGAATATGTCATGCTCGCTTAAAAGGCTTTTCTTACGGTGGCGTCGTTGATCGGGTCGCCACCTTCCCTAACATATGGTTGAGGGAGGCGATGGCTGAGATATGCGTCATACTCGTGATCGGGTGCTGTTTGTGGAGTCCGGACTGTTCATGCTTGCAAGAGCATAGTACCTAATTAACTACTTAAATACTAGTGTTATTATTATTATTATCGTATTGACGAGAGACATCATTCTGATCTTGACACGTTTTATTGTTATTGACCCTGTACATCTCTGACAATATAACATTAATGTTCCTTTTTTGTTTTGACGCTTAGAGACCTTATACATCTCTTAGAATATTAGAATAATTATTAATTGTATTTGGACGCTCAGAGACCTTAAACATCTCTGGAATACTGAATAATATCATTAACTTCTGTTAATGCTGGATACAGATCTTATATCGAATGTAATGGTCATATTTTGCAATTTTGTTTTGTTTACATTAACTTAGTGACATTATTATATCATTTTAAATTATTATTGTGTAAGATTACTATTTTATTGCAATTACCGTTTGACATGTAAAAGTGCCCTTGTGGCCTATTTGCAGAATAAATAATTGATTTGATTTGATTTGATTTGATTTGATATACTTTGCTTATTTATTATACATAAACTCACGTCTGTATTTTGGTGGGAATTAAATATTTATTTGGGAAACCAACAGGCAAACACAATACACGTCCATACTAATATTAAAAATGCAGTGTGTCTGTCTGACTGTTGCCTCTTCACGCTAGACACCGCTGAACCGATTTACATAAAATTTAGTATATAGATAGTTTGAGTCCCGACGAAGGACATAGAATAGTTTTCATCCCGGAAAACGTCCCTTAAGAGGGTAAATTGGGGGGTGAAACTCCGTCCGCATGCAACTCGTTTATATTGTTCTTTATTATTATTTTTGTTTTTTTATTTTGCAATGTACATAATATTTAGATTTTTGACTTTCATTTATATTATTGTTATTCTTATACACTATGACAATCTTTATGTGAATTCATGATATTTTTATTTTCAAAAAATGACATGTTAATTTTCAAAATGAAATAAAGGAATCCAATCTAATCTAATCTATCGTAAACCCCCCAATTCAACCTCCTTTCATCCCCAACCAAATTTCATCTAAATCGGTTCAGCGGTTTAATGGTGAATCGGTAACAGACAGATAGACAGATAGACAGATAGACACACTTTCGCATTTATAATATTAGTATGGATTGCCTAAACGGGTAGACATAGCAAATAAATTAGATCACAGCACACTTCAACCCTGTTCGCATAGCAATTAAAGTAAATTAAGCTATTTAATATTTTTCCAATTTAATCCATTCCATTTAGCATCCATTACTGATAAATACATAATGTTTTCACCAAAGACGTCTAAAACCACAAATAACTTCTTAAATATGCGTGATTATGCTGAGTCATGCAGGTTTTCTGTGTATTTAAGTATTTATTTATCTACATATACAAGGTGTATTTTATTATACTGAAAACCTCAGACACCCCAACTGAGTTTTTTAATCCTTAATAAGATTAATACGTCCATTTACAAATACGTTAATTATTTCAAAACATATTCGTTGGTTTTCTTTATCAAGCAGATCTACTTGATTCGTAACTCTACACTTGTAATCACTAATCAGTACTTGTCAGTGACGTAGATCCTGACGTTCACCTCACAACAACATCCTCCAACATTTTCAAAAAAAATACAACCTACCTTAAAAGATGGTGCAATCGATTCAGCTTTCGATTCTGAACAAACTACTTTCAGGTTTTCAGTTATATGATTTACACCTTGTATATGTATATATATATCGTCATCTAACCCCCTAGCACACTAAGTTGTATGACGGACATAAAGCATTCGTCCCTTTCTGGCAAATATGCGAGTGCGAGAGGGACGAATGCTTTATGTCCGACATAAACCTAAGTGTGCTAGGGGGTCTGGTACCCATATTAAGTACAAGCTTTGCTTATTTTGGGACTACGTCGATTTGTGTAAATATTGTCCCCATGTTTTAATGAAGTTTCCTAAGTAATGGCTGTGTGAATTCGAAATTACATTTTATTGTAATTACATTACTAATAAGGTGAAAGATTTATACCTAAAGTTGCAAATATTTTCTCGTACAGAATAAGACAGCCACGGATACGGTTCACCACGCTATTTCCTACTCTTTAAAAATATACAGTGGAAAAATCAATACGACTAACCAATGTTCACATTTTTAACCATAACGTAGCAATAGTAATTTTATATGTATAATATAGTCTATTTTATATGTATGTATAGCTGTCTGCGCGGCTTTGCCCGTGTATTGCAAAGAACTCTTAACTTCACATTCGTGATAGTAACAATACCAGAAAAAAACATTATCATCATCATTATCAGTTGAGTCATATTAGTGAAGTCGTCCATTGCTGGACATAGGCCCCCCAAAAAGTGCCATAATCACCGATCCTGCGGCACCCGCATCCAGCGGACTCCCGCAACCTTTGCCGGGAAAAAAACATACAAAAAAAAAAAAGATCGGTTTGCACTCCGAGAGTGCCGGCAGAAGTGAAAACTTGAATAATTTTAATTTTGCAAAAAAAAACCCTTCCTCCCCCTCTTTCCCCCTGCGTGCCAATATATCTAATAACAACCTTATTAGTGTGCGCTATAGTTCAACTTATCTCGGCAAAATCGAAAACGTCGGCGCCAAGACCAGCGGACGGCGCGGCGGCGGCGATCAAAATAAGGTCAACTCGGCGAAGACCGGCATACTTCATTTAAAAAATAAATAATCGACAAATTTTGGCTATCCTATTGCCTGAAAGTCAATTTTTCTGAAAGTGGTTAATTAAATATTTAGTTGGTTGCTAATTAAAATTCACATAGCATGCATCGGTTAGTGAAATAAACACTCGTTTTTAAAACACGGCGCAATGGACGAACTTAGCGCCAATGTCGGATAAGATCGTCTAATGGCGAATTTACCTACACATAGGCAGCTTACGTAGTTACGGATATTTTAAATGAGTGAGAATAACAATAACAACTGAATTTGTGCCCTAAGCTCTCAAGAATAAGATTTATTATGGCTGTTTTCGTCAAAAGAAGCGTTTGTCGGGTAAGGCCGGCATACAGATACATTCAGGGGTAGAAAACACGTCACTTAAAATAAAATAATTATTTTCGTAGTAAAATTTTATTACAAGAAATTTAAAACTTGTAAGTAGGTAATTAGACCATCTTCAAGTACTAAACGAGTGTTCATTCAATGTATTAAAAAATTGAGGCCACTAATATACCACAAAAAGTAACAAATAGAGCAGTTTACAGGCGAAAAGGTTAACGACTTCTGAAAACGGCAAAGATCGGCACATGACGATGTTATCCTCCAAAATTTTGACGGTCTTCGCCACTACTACATTTTTAGGTTCGTTTTTTTTCACCAGAAATATCTGCGTGGAATACGAGTTTAACGTTATTGTAATATAATATTCATAAATATACATCAATAAAGAATAAACTTACTTGCTTGGATCTAACAAATACTTCAGTTTAAACACTTAAAACTTTTTTTTAAGTCGACGTGGTATGCTCCGAATGCTAGTTACGAACCAAACAAATTTTGAAAGGCCGGTTTCTCTCTTTATGCTAGATGTAGCACCATCTGTGTAAATTTGTCAGAACTAGAACGGTTTTATCATTTCGTTAATTATGTTGCCATTCTCGCAGCTGTGCAGAATTTGCTGTAATTCTTGCTATACGATCTTTGCCGACAGACGGTCTTCGCCGAGTTGACCTTACCAATTTGTTTTTGCCATTGCCAAATATTTTCCAAAACTTTATCTCTTTAGGAATAACGTCCAAATTCGAACTATTCGAATTTGCTCAATAGCAAAACGGTGAAGGACGCGTGGACAAAATTACAAATTCATTTGCAGAATATGCTATTGCAAAAAGTGTTTAACGGCTTTATACTCTTACGAATAGCGTTCAGTTTTGAATGAAGTCGAATCGGCTAGCAGCAAAAAGTGTTAAGTGACCTTCTTCACATCTGACGTGACAAAAATCTGTCGCGTATTTAGCAATTTTTCTCCATCCCAAAAAGTTCCGCTGAAGAAGTTTTCACTTCAAAAATAATAACAACAGCGATAAGATAACATAAAAAGTATTAAAAAAGTCACAAAATGTCCCGCCTGGCGGCCATCTTTCGGTTACACGATTGATTTTGATGACTTTGCATAGATACACTCAAGAGCAAAAGTTTCGGGTGCACTTTGTATAGAATTACAGTACAAACTGTACCCGAAACTTTAGCTCTTGACTAAAGTAGGGGATGCACAGAAAAATATTGTAATTTTTGGAACTGCACACTTCCTGAAGTAGGGAAATTAAAAGTACACCTATATTTGTGTTGTTTTGCTGAACCATGTTGCGTTTCGTTGCATGACTATATCAGCATATAAAAAGAATTCGTTCGCTTCGCTCACTTGTTATAATGCAACAACATGGTGTGAAACTGTATCTTTTTGTAGTCAAGTTCCGGTCCGGCTCAAAACGGGGTGCCGCCACGTCAATAATGTTATATGAATGCTAGTGTACTCTTTGTACGGGGAGTTTTGCATATTTAATCGGGTTGTCGGATCCAGTGGGGCGTTATGCATATAACAGAGGTTATGCTTGCCGATTTTGTAAAATGATAGGCTGTTTTTGCAAAATGGGTTTAATACGTGAGAAACGTTTACGCACTTCAATGCGAAGCGTGTGTGTGTGACTTTAGTGATTTAAGATTAAAGGCCTATTATATTTATTGGTCGCAAAGTTACACGCCATTACAAAAAATCTAATACTAAACTGTATTTAATACATAACAAGATAAAACTAGCGGATGGGGTATTTCAATTAGTCACACAATAGTTATAATAATAAATAATAATAATAATAAATATTAGGGGACAATCTTACACAAATCGACCTAGTCTCATAGTAAGCTCTATTGAGCCTTATTAGGCTTGTGTTATGGGTACTAGACGCCGATATATTTAATAGAAATACATAGAAAACATCCGAGACTCAGAAACAAACACTCATGCTCATCACACAAATATTTTGTCCTTACCGGGATTCGAACCCAGGACCTTCAGCTTCGTAGCGTAGCGTAGTTCGTAATAGTTAGTATGTTGTATGTTAATTAATGTGCGTTCCATACAACCGACGATGCCTTGAGCTTGGTTCTCACTAACGCATTGAAGACCAGCTGTATGGCTCCAACATTGCGGAAATCCATGACATTGCGGTTACCAAAGCCATCTCTTTTAAAAACGTTGTCAGCGTGAGTTCGAATAATTTTCATAAATAGTGAGGCGCACATCGAAAACAACCTATAGATCTTTAACGGAGGAGACGCGAACTATGTATGATCTTGTTTCCAAGCGTACCGTAAAATGGGGTGAGTAGGGCAAAACTGTCATTCAAACCGCGATGAAATTTAATTTTTACATATGCAAACTGAATGGTGTATATGTCGGCGGCCGATCGTAAAATCCGCCAGATCACGAAATTCCTAGGCATATCGTGAAACGCCGCCATTTCATGATTTGGCTAAAGGACATCCGCCATATCGTTCAAAACTTAACGTTTAACGATTTGTCTAATGACGTTTAGGCAGATCATGAAATTCCTAGGCATATCATGAAACGCCGGCATTTCATGATTTGGCCAAGCCAGTGACGTTTAGGCTGATCATGAAATTCCTAGGCATATCATGAAACGCCGGCATATCGTTCAATACTCACCGTTATACGTAAGTAGGGTGTCCAAAATTGAATTAGGTAAATTAAAAAAAATAAGAAGTGCGGACTGATAATCTCCAGCGAGTCGACGCCACCCCGCTGCGCGGGGTGTCTATTTCTGGTCTGAGGGACACAAGTGAACCCTAACCTAACCGACCTAAGACAGAGTTCGCTTATGACAAACCATTTTTGTCCGCCCTGATTATTAGCCCCCAACAAAAACGGCCGCCATCGCATGTGCAGCGCCACCAGTGGCCAAGAAAGAAACTATTTTACGATGTGCCCGGTATAGAGCTAGGAATATCGACGAATGCGTTGCTCTAATCGATCTGCCGTATTGTTTATCAGGCACATCGTGATAAGCCTAGCCGACTTTTAGGCATATCATGAAATGGCGCCGTTTCACGATATGCCTAGGAATTTCGTGATCTGGCGTATTTAACGATCTGCCGCCGACATATATAATAAGTGTTCCGGAAATTGTATTAGGTATAGTTTTTATTTTAAGAAGAAGGTATACCGGTCTTCTTAAAAGCCTTGCAAGTTGTCATCAAGCCGTGTTCACATAGATCAGACGAAATCAACAGTCAATACCAAAAGTAACCAAAGCTCATAGTCCACCTTTGGATCCCCCGATAATCTAGTGTAAACAAACCTTTAAGATCAACCTGCATATCCAGTCTGCATAGAATGCCGCTTATACAATATGCATTCTGGAAGCATTCCATTTGTAGCTCGCAGATCGGGCGCCCTGCATTTTTAAACGCTGTGTTCCGTGGCAGTGAATGTAATGTGGATCTGCCTAATGAACTGCTCTGGAGGTAGATTTTTGGTGATCACTTCATATTCAAATCGTGTTTCAATGTGTTACGATCGCTTGCTTCCACGTGGGCCGAACAAACGATATCGTGTCAAAAATAGCGCGTGAAATAATTTATCATCCTGGTTTTTGTATGTGTTTTTTTTTCTCACAGTGGCGGTAATAATTTGATGTAATTAACTAAATAAAACAATAAAAACATGAACGTTTCCTGCAATTCAGTAGATAGTCTGAAAAAAACATTAATGATTGTACCGTGACGTTTATCGAAGGGGCAGTCATGATGAACACAAACTATTTAATTAAATTAAACAATTTAGAGTATGGTCTTGTATAAAAAACTGCACCACTGTTCCATGAAGCTACAAGTTACATTACTAGACCAAGCATACAAAGTTCTAAAAACCAACCTGATTATACAGTAGTACCACAAATATAAGTTACATCGGCAATCTTCGTTCGCGCCGACGAGTGCAGTGCTGACAATTTAAGTACCGAATGAAATCGAACGTATGACCATTTGAATAAAGACCTTGTTGCAAAATGGCGGGCGCCGAAGCTGCTGGAGTCGCGCGCAAAATTTTGGCCAATGGGCGTTAAAGATTTTACCCGCGCAAACGCGCTGCCTTATGATTGGTTTAAATGTTTTCAAAAAATGCTTTCTGCGCAGGTACATCGTTGTAACTTATATTTATGGTACTACTGTACGGAAAACTAACTTAAAAAGTAACCATTTTCATACAAAAGGAAGCCTATGCCACCCGGAGTATAATTTAAAATCGATTGACGCCTCAATTATCAAAATTGGTTCTGTATCTTAAACGCTACGATGAAATGCACGGCAAACATAGACTCCTAAAATCATATTACCCCTTCTTTTCGGCTCTAGCCAGTTCAAATGGCCATTCTATATATGAAGAGTATCAGTGCCAATTTGACTCTTTGTAACTACTTTTTTGCCAAGGCGTGTGTCCCACTGCTGGGCAAAGGCATCTTCCCCTTGATTGCCACGACTCGCGCCCCCGCGCTTCCTGGCCGGAGCCAATTACCGACAAAGGCGTCTCAGTTATCCCACCATCTCTGTATGGGCCTTGCATCGTCTGTCTCGCCTTTGCGGCATCCACTTAGTAGCTAGCCCATCTATTATATATATATACTAGTCTATATATATATAAACGTACAAGTCCTGACTGACTGACTTATAATCAACGCCCAGCCGAAACCGTTGTACCTAGAAAGCTGTTTTTTTCACAACAGGTAGCTTATATAACGTCACCCACTAAAATGATTTTTTGAAATTTCCACCCTCATGGGGGTAAAAAGGGGGCTGAAATTTTGTATAGGGATGGAGTAAAAGTGAGAGACTCGAAACACAATACAAGAAAAGTAATTTTTGGGTTTCGGAAAAACCCACCCTTAAGCGCGTTAAATAGGGGTGCAAAGTTTGTACGAGTTAAATATGGTTATAGAGATATTTTTTATTTTTATTTTTTTATTTATTATAGAGATATTTTGAGTCCCGGGGAAGGCCATAGAATAGTTTTTATCCCGTAAATCAGTCCCTAAGGGGGTGAAATGGGGGATGAAAGTTTGTATGGAGCCTCAATTAAAACAAATTCCACGGGGACGGATTCGGGGGCAGAAACTGTAACTACTAGCTTCTTTAAACGGGCAACTGATCACATTTCTCATTCTATCACTCAATCTCACACCACGGATAGTTCTCAACGCTTCATTGCTAATCTATTTAGTCATTGCAACCGGGCAGTGTGAAGCGCGGTGGACTGTATTTTGAGTGTTGGATGGG
This sequence comes from Epinotia ramella, assembly GCA_947578815.1. Classification (NCBI taxonomy): domain Eukaryota; kingdom Metazoa; phylum Arthropoda; class Insecta; order Lepidoptera; family Tortricidae; genus Epinotia; species Epinotia ramella. The sequence continues at coordinate 4,005,427 of OX388210.1, forward strand.
CTGGATATCCGTGGAGAACAAATAAAATTCGGAGTCGTGTTACTGCGTGTATTTGTACCGGGATCGCCGGTATGAGAGAGCGAGATACAAAATAGTTACTAGAACTAAAAACCTTTTGTTGGTGTTGCCAACATGCTGCCAGCCTCACCAAACGAATGGCTACTGACATAAACTTAGACCTATATCTTATGTTTACAAAATAAACATTAAAACTAAATTGCCTCCTTATTATGAAGCTTGAAGCTATAAACTAACTTCAGTAAACAGCACCTAAAATTATTACACAATAAATCTTAACGTTATTAGTAAACATATACCTTTACATAGACAGTGGTGCCATCTGTCGGCAACTAGCGAAATGAAACTTTACAAAGAAAGTGGTGCCATCTATTGTGATTATACTGCTACTTAAAAATATACAATAATTTTAATTATAATTATCTTCTATGGGTAATATACATATTTTATGAATACCACGAATATGTGTTTTGTTATTAGGGGTCATAACCTCTACCGCCCTAACCTTTCTGTCATGACCAGGGAACAATTTGACGATCCTAGCCGTGGGCTAAGACATGGGGCGGATATTATCCTCCTTTAGAATGACTAATGAACCTAATTTTACATTGCAAGTGTTGTTTAACCACTTAGGCCGGTTCTGTAATATGTTTAGGTAATACTTGTACCATTGTTTCCAAAAGTTTTGTTTTATATGTTGGCACAGTTTCCAAAAGCTAAGTCTATTTTGTGATATCCCAGTTACATCACTTTCTGGGTACATAGTCAGAGGGCCACCTACGATGAAATGACCAGGTGTCAAATAACTATAATCATTTGGTTCTGATGACAATGGTAACAATGGTCGACTGTTGAGGACAGCCTCTATTTCACAAAGGATGGTTGTCAATTGTTCATAATATGTTAATACATTAGCTTTGAATACCCGTTTAAGGTGATACTTAGTGCTTTTCACTGCGGCCTCCCAGAGCTCGCCAAACGTGGGCGAGTAGCTAGGTATAAAATGGAAGTCTATACCTTTTTGAGAAGTAAATTCGTGTACTTGCGCTTTGTGACTCTCTGAAGACTGCAGTGAGAAAAGCTCAACTAACTTGTTCCTCGCGCATTTGAATGTACTAGCGTTATCGCAATGAATTTCAGTGGGCAACCCTCGTCTTGAAATTAATCGTCTCAAGCACGCCAGAAAGATTTCTGTGGTTAGGTCTGAAACCAGCTCTAGATGAACTGCCTTCGTCAAAAAACACACACATACTAAATATAGCCTTTACCTACGACAGATCGCCTAGCGCGTGATAGTTTGACGTTTATTGGCCCAGCGAAATCCACTCCAACTTTTTCATAAGCTCGACTAGTAGCAGTGACTCGACTCGCTGGCAAGGAACCCATCAGCTGTTTTGCTACAGTCGCTTTTTCTCTGAAACAGGTTATACATTTATGAGTAATTTTCTTAACTTCAATTAAGCCATTTACTATCCAAAACCTTTGATTCAAACTCGAAAGTACAAGCCTAGGTCCTGCGTGCAGCAACCTTTCATGCTCACTCCGTATAAGCAAGGCAGTTATAAAAGAATCCTTGTGCAATAAAGCGGGGTGTTTGTGAGAGTAAGAAATATTCGCATGATGAAGCCTTCCACCTACACGAATAATTCCTTGCCCGTCAAGGAAAGGATGAATATTTGCTAAGCTTTTAATGTTATGACCGTCACATAAAAGTTTAATTTCAGCCTTAAAATATTTCTTTTGTTCATATTTGGTTATTAACATTAGCGAGTTATTCAACTCTGCAGCGCATAAAAATGGCGTATTTATTTTTTCTTTATTTTTGTTTATGTTATTTAAAAAACGCAGTATGTATGCAAATAGCCTTATGATTTTGTTAATGTTAGATAGTTTTTATAAGCGGGAAAAAACATAATCAAGTGGATTTTCACACACCAAATTGCCAGAAAACACCGAGCAGGGTTTCCTCATCTCTGGCACATCGTGAGGTAACTTAGTTACACAGCGATTAAATTCGTACTTACTGTCTTGTTGGAATGGGGGACCGTTCCACCATAGACTGTTGCTGCTCAGCTCGCTCGGTAGGACACCTCTGCTGATTAAATTCATCTGCGTGTATTTGTACCGGGATCGCCGGTATGAGAGAGCGAGATAAAAAATAGTTACTAGAACTAAAAACCTTTTGTTGGTGTTGCCAACACAGTGGACGATCTACGTCTAATGGCGAAAGGTTATAAATAGACTAGTAAATCATAAAGACCGCCAATGTCTATAAAATGTCGCGTTCCTTTAAAAGAATGAGCCTGATCTAACTACACCTCATTCCGTGCAACCGGGGAGTGGACGATCAACGTCTAATGGCGAAAGGTTATAACTAGACTAGTAAATTATAAAGACCGCCAATGTCTATAAAATGTCGCGTTCCTTTAAAAGAATGAGCCTGATCTAACTACACCTCATTCCGTGCAACCGGGGAGTGGACGATCAACGTCTAATGGCGAAAGGTTATAACTAGACTAGTAAATTATAAAGACCGCCAATGTCTATAAAATGTCGCGTTCCTTTAAAAGAAAGCCTGATCTAACTACACCTCATTCCGTATAACATTAGAATTTGAACGTACTCGTATCAAATAGTCTACGTTTTTTCGTTTTTATCGAAGCTCGTCTGCTACCTTAGATAAACCAAAAAACGTACGAATATTGTAGACGAATATTGTACTAGTTTTAGTTATTTCGATTTTTAAAGTAGGTACTTTTCAAATATAACGATACATTTTTTTTTATTTCAAAATAATTTTCCTTGAAATCGCGTGACGATAAACACACGGGTTTTTCCAATTTTATCTGGAATAGGTTATAGCTTCACTAGATGTAGGGATGTCTCTGTACCACTCTTTAAGTATGGCACTTAGACCTCTATTGAACACATTGACATTGGCGCCATTTTTTATGAGTTCATAGGTGGCGCTATAGTGTTAAGTAGAGGATTAATTGTTATACTCGTACAACATTAATGGTACAGATACCTCTCTATAGTGAAACTAGCTACAGCAGGCTCATTCTATACTTAGAGATCCCAAAACTTGTGTATTTTACATATTTTGTACAATCGCTGCCAAGAATCGCTACAGAGCGAGCGTACCGCGTATAGCGATTCTTCTTGAGTAGCCAATCCTGTGGTTTTTCTCGTATGTAGCAAAAAGTGACTACGGCGTAGGCGCCCGCTAGGCGGGTTCCTGGCAGTGAAAGTGTTAACCAAAATAAACAAATTAAAAAACAAAACATGATTTTGAAGATACGCAACGTTGTATAATAGAAAGTGTGGCAGTCTTTCCAATTTCCTCGTCTCTGATTGTAGCTTAAAAATTCACTGCCAGGAACCCGCCTAGCCGTAGTGAGTCGCTTTCCGCTACATACGGGGAAACCCACGGGATCGGCTACGAGCGTAGTAGTGCGTAGCGATTCTTGGGAGTGAATGTGTTGATTGTCATACGAAATATTGTTTGCGATGTTTTTATAGAAATTGGCCGTCCTTCCAATTTACTCGTCTCTGGTTGCAGCTTAAGCTACAAGAACTTTCTTCGACTCCAACGGTTTTAGTGCCCTGCTTCACTGCATGCCGCTCTAAGCGTGCAATCGCATTTTTACGAAGAAAATGAATGAACCATTTGTATGTTAAAGTTTGACTCATACGGCGTTTTCCACCGTGAGACAAATAAACCGTCAAATGGCTTTCTCAAATTATTGTATTTCACGTCTTACTTACGGATCAAAACTACTGACCTGTGACCTTTGACTATTATATCAATAAAATATTTCATTTTATTACATTTCCAATAACATGCGAACCCTTTCTGAACAAAACTGGTTTTTCTGATAGCATCTCAACCACATTTTCTATGCATCATTTAAGTGTTAAGAATCCAGTTCTGGGCCGGTATTCCATATGCAATATATCACAAAAAGGGGCATATCCCCTCATTTATATCTCTGTCATTCAAAATCATATGAATGTGGGGACATAAACACTTGTGTCAGATATCGCGGATGGGTTACCATAACGCGCGTTAGGGCATATTAATTTTTATAAGGTGATACTAACATTTTGATATATCCGATAGAACCGCTCATTTAAATAGTCACGTAATAAGCAGAAGATATATTACAGTGTTGCTAACACTACGCCACATCACAACCGAAGAGCATTTCGAAACATTTCAATTTCTGTAAGTGTATAAGACGTTTATCTCCGTCTAAGCCTGGGAGCCTAGTCAGTCTTCAACTCTCTTAAACTCAGATCAATCATTGTCTTCAAGACGGCGCATTTTTCACGTCTGTTTCCTTCACTATGCACTCGCACGTAAGGGGGGAAATAGGGGGAAAAGGGTTGTAACGGGGGGGGGGGGCTATCTGATCAGCTGTTCCCGCATGCAGCGTACCCCCGTGTAATGCCCGGGATGAAAAGACTCGAGACTCGACGTATTACTTTCCTTAATTCGTATTCTTTTGTCACGACTCTTCTGAAAGCAATCTTGGTTGTAGTAGCTTTAGAGTTCATTTTTTAATGCGATAAGAGTTTGGGGTAATGTGGGTTTGTATAGCCGAACACAGGTTATCACGTTATCATTTAATCACCTACCAGAAGGAATGAAAAGTTTGCCACCAAAAATGTTTAGTCAAACTGCTCAATTGACTTACAGAAAAATTATTGTATCCTATAAATGATTATTTTGTGGTAAACTATTTATTACTAAGCCTAACAAAGAAAACATAAATGTTGATACCGTAATTTTTTTTCAGTATAACCAAAATTCTGAGTTAAGAACTATTCAGAGTACGTATATAATTATATATACCCGTAGCTTCCGCCCGCGACTTCGTCTGTGTGGACCCGGGATAAAAACTATCCTATATTTTAATCCAGACTATAAACTATATTCGTGTATTTCATCCAAATCGGTCGAGCCGTTTAAGCGCGATTAAGTTACAAACATCCAGACTTTTGCATTTATAATATTGGGATTAATAACTCTAAAGTGAGTTCAGTTATTGTATGCCCTATGCAAGCTACAACTGCGTAAAAGTTCGCTGTGATATAAAGTAGTGTGTGGTTAGGACGTTGCCCTGGTTTGGCAAAGATGCAGTTGAAACTTTTTTTTTGACTTAATTTAGTCACGAATGTTTTATTTTCATTTGTATCCAGTCCAATGATATGACTTTAACAAAAATGTCGGATTATTTTTAAAAGAAGTTTATGGGTATTTTCGGGGAAAATTTACATATTTTAAGTGGAACTAAAACTATTTTTTTTTTAAATACTAACTCAAACTAAGTAGTTTAAATAAACACGAACATTGAGTTAATGATCAAAAGCTCCAGCTCATCTGATTTAAAAATAACCAAAAACTGAATCGACAAAAAATGAATGTAATCATTGAACCTGCAGTGCTCTGAATTCACGAAAAGTGAGTCGAGAAATGTGACCCGTAGAGGAAAATAGCCGGACAGCGAACAGCGAAACATCCGGACGGCAATTCTGGCCCAGGCTGAAAAATACGCGTGCATATCTTTGACCAATATTATGTATCCCCCAACCCTACCAGTCTGCTATTTCTCTGCATCAACTGAAAGTAAATGGTTAGCGTTAACGCTACTTATAGGGTTTCGGCAAGAGCGCGGCGCAACCACGTTTTTACGACCATTGACTCCTCAACCGTGAAATTGTGCGCCTACCCTCACTAAAAGAATCCTGTTACGGCTCTCAGTTGACTAACTTGAGATTGACGCCTGCACATAAACCTGCCACGCAACTGTGAACTTAAAAACAACGGTTATAGAGAAGAAGTTGGCGCGCATTGTCAACCGAAGAGCACCAGGTCTTTTCTTGCGCTCTGAGTTTAATTAAACTTAAACGCCGCGCTCTCTTGTTCTGTTAAACGACTAATCCTTTCATACCCTTTCCAATTTCATAATGTAAGCACATTTTAGCTTTAGCCTACACGTTGTGGGTTGAAGAATGAATTTCCGCGAGAGTGAACAATCTCATTAAGAAGTTGGCAGCGGCCGCGGCGATGCGGCGCCCCGTTTTCACAAAAACCTACATTCTACGGTAATTATACACTAACAGATCGGTGCAGCGTTTAGTTTTTAATGAAAAACTGTAATTGTTACTAGTAAATCAATACTGATTTCAAAATTATCCAATTAAGTTATAACTTTGAGATTTAAAACAATAGGTCAACAATTGGGACGGATGGGGCTTGTTACACATTTAATCATTTCATTATAAATGAATGACGCGGCCGCAAGGAATCATAAAGATTCAACGACACCTTATCACAAAAAAAAAGTTATTAAAATAGTTTTTTTTTTTATAAATATCAATTATCAGCGTATCATACGTCCCACTGTTTCCATGAGAGGAGGCCTGTACCCATATGAGGGATTATGAAGAATGTGTGTTATGGTTTTTTATAAGTTAACTGTTTATTAGACCTCACAAAACCTGCTGAGACTACAATTTATTCCATTCAAGCCGCGCACATTTTGTTACGTATTAAAAAAAAAACTTAAATAAAACACTATTTGTATTGTTGGGTACCCAAGTACCCATATCTCCATTGACAACTTGCTGAGACGTCTGTCATCAGTAGGCTTAGGACTTTTCGTAGCATACCGTGGTTCTAAAATCTTTGGAGTCGCCATGTGTAAAAATTTCGAAGTCAAAGTCAAAGTCAAAAAGTATGATGTCTTATTAACTATAAAGATTTATACATACTGTCACATCTTTACTGAGTGCATTTTAATCGAACGTAATTAATGTTATCACAAACCTATATAATAATACTAATTACTGATCACATGTGATGCTACAATATTATTTATCTAGTTATACATCCTCTTTAATGCCCGTGATTAGTGAGTAGTGCAAATTAAATCGCAATTTAAAATTAAACAATATTGACATAATCAGTTTGATGAGGATTATGACACACTTATTCCAACAGCCAGGGTACTTTCTCAAATATGTAGAATTATTGCTTATTAAGAACTGATAGAGTTGACCTAAAAATGTTTCATTAAAATTTTGTTATAGCCCCTGGAAGCTTCAGTTTAAGTTTGATTTGTTGAGTAAAGCTTAGCGACGTTTCGACCGATCAAGTTTCGTCTGTTGAAATTAACGTTATATTTTCTAGGTTTAATATTTATATCACCTTTATAAAATGCATTGTTAATTAATATATTACATTATACTATTTTAATTAAATGTCCTTTTTTCTTTATTATATATTATTTTACAACTAAAAATTCCATAGAATATAGAAGCATAATATGTTGCAAAAAGTCCTAAGCCTTTAATATAACTTCATACTTTGAAGTTCACTTCGAAAATTTGACATTCGGCGACTCCATGGATTTTAGAACCATAGTATGCTACCAAATGTCCTAAGCCTAGTCATCAGAGACCACAGCCGGTGCAACGCGTGTCGAAACGGTACAGTTATTGTTCGGACCCGTCAGAAGGTCCTTAGAATTAAAAGGTAAAATAAGTGACAGCTGTCAGTTGGACAGAAAGATTTTGCACCCGGTTGTGCTGTAACCTCACTTTTGAAGCAGCGCCGGGATGCGGAGAGAATTGTATAAATATAAGTGGAATCTGTTTTGGAACGCTAGTCCAGAGTTCAGATACTTAAGTGAAATTGGTGTCAGATTGTGACTCCGCGCGGCAGGCAGCAGTTCCTCGCGTTGGGATTGGGGCTTCGGCTCCACGAGGACTCCGGCAGCCAGGATCTTGACTTTGACTCGACCACTTGACTGATTGACAGAACTGCCCGTCTTGGCCGCGAAATCGCCGGCACATCCAGTAAGTGTTGAACTTTTAGTAAATTTATGTGGCTAGTTTTAAGGTGGTATATACGACCCACGAATCGTGAGGCGTCAATGACGGCCAAAACAGCGCGTTTTGAACAGTTATTTCACATCAAATTGAATCACATTAAGGAAAAATATGACTTAACCAATATAATGTAGCAGTTAACCACCGAACGTAACCTACCAAGTTAAACGCATTTTTATTACACGCGATTTGATTGCTGCTGAAAAGCATATTGGTTACGGAACAGTTATTTTTTACAAATTATTGTAGCTTAAATAAGGTAAACCTCTTAGTCCTCGTCGCTGCACGCAGTGCATGACATGGGCCCTTTATGTCAAAGTGACAAGGCTTTAATTCGAATGAAGAAAAATCCTCTTAGTATGTATGTATGTATGTATGTATGTAAGCACTTTATTGTACACAATAACAGGTTAAAGAATATACGTGTCACATAATAGATCAAAGTACAAAGGCGAAATTATCCCTATAAGGGAATCGATTATCTTAGTTCGAATTTTACCCATATCGCTTGACATAAAGTGCCCTTACCAGCAACTAAATTGCGTGACTCTCAAGGATTTTTTTAGAAGTGCGTGGCCCGTAACGCACTTTACCGTTATTTACGGTAATATCTCTATTACAAAAAACAGTTTATTGGGCTCCATTCGGAATAATAACTAAAAGGTAATTGAATTTGATTTAGTGTCCAAACACCCAAGGTTTTGAAGACAGGCCTCGCATTACAATTTGTATATTTTTTTGTGTTTCGCTCGCCCACTTCCACACCCTCCTAACCTGTTTTAAACAAAAGTAGGTAAACATACGTTTGTGTAAAAGAAAATTAGTTAGTGTGGAGCAGCTCATTGTTGCTGACGCAGCTGCCCTCCCCGCGGCGCGCGAGCATCCAACCCGCACAGAGACTACTCACTGACAACAAGAAGTTACAGTCAAATGCATTTTTCAATGTCACTTTTCTCAGTGAATCCAGTGGTGGGTAAAAGTCCTGACTGACTGACTCACTCACTCACTTAAATCAACGCCCAGCTCAAACCGTTGAAACGAGAAAGCCGTTTTTTTTCACAATACGTAAAGCCTGACAAGTTTCTTTTTGACCCTAGCCATGTTGCGGATTTTTAATGGAACTAATTTATTTTACTGGCAAGGAGTATTCAAATTTGAGACGTAAGTGCCGATTAAGGGTGGGTTACACGACATACGATGACAGACCAATCAACGTTAAAGATGGCGCCAGCAGCTGTCATCCCATATAAACTTGTCAAACTTCCCGTACATTCAGATTTTAACGAACACCATTACGATTACAGATGGTTTAGTACAACCCAACCTAAGAAATTGTATTAACGGTTTATGTTGCTACGAGCCTCCATAACATGTACTTGGAAGAGAGAAGTGATTAAAAAATTCGTCACACGAGTGGAACCCACGATAGCTTAGTTGGTTCAAAGCATTGCACGGAAAGCAACGGTCGCGGGCGCGTGGCAAATAGTTTTTCACTTTAATCGGAAACTGTTGAAATCAAATTGAAATGCGTAAAGTTCATGAATCGTTCCCAGGTCACAAAGACGTAACCTATTTTGCCTCGTGCCTCCTCTGGCTTTGCTTGCACGCACGCCCTCATTGCTGTGCCTGGCACCCGGAAAGCCAACAATTCGTAATTGTATTTTTTCCTGTTCTCGATTTATAGCTCAATCAACGGGGACTTTTTTCGAACACGAGGGCAATATCAACATCAACTGTAATTATTTATTTCGTCCGTTTGAAAAGTTACGCGATTACCCTGCAAAGAGGCGCAGCTTTCTGCTAGGCAAGTCGTATTGCATAAATTAGAATGATGAGAGTAGATTTTCTCGACTCGCGTCGCCGCGTCAGTTGTGTTAGCCCAGCGGGTGTACAGATTTTTGTGACTGTGTGTGGTACGTGTCAGATCATTGCTATAGAAGCTCTCGCGCACAGAAGCATATTGTAATGTCTGATGTCGAAAACAATATGGTAGTTGACAGTAAATAAATAATGGGGCTCTGTGAGCTTTAGAACTCATGATCCTTTTTTATAATAAAAAAAAAAACATTTTTCGCTTCTCTCTTGCTCGTTCAATTACTTTTACTTTTTTTTTTTTATTTATCACCTTTATTAACAGAAGGTATCACACTGTCACACTGATATTATAAATGTGAAAATTCGTTGGTGTCGTCAGAGAGACATAATTAGGAGAATCTGAAGGAAATTGTATTTATACAACATAACTTAAAAACTTCAATAGCGCGATGCAGAAAATTACCAATTTCCATGCATATTCTAGCCTTAGTAGGTAATTCTCCAGTTTTTTGTCGGCGTCTAAACTCCGTCAAACCACATGAAACGTATAAAAAAGTTTGATGGAGTTAAGGTGACCCGCAGACCAAATTTCAGGATTACCTATTTGATAAAGTCGTGTATACGTAACAGCACCATCTTTTGTTGTCGTGTGGACGTCGCGTGGCGGCGATACCAACCAGTATATTTTTGGTGGCAAATTTTAGCGAAAACTACTGAACCGATTTTGATGGCACTTTCTAATATTGTAGTTTAGACTTCAGAATAGGCGTGGCATAAGGTTTGAAAAATTGTATGGGAATTAATTTATGATACAGACTTGAAACGTTGTAAAAAAGTTTTTTGATGATACACAAGATAATCATTTCAGCCCTTTTGAAAATTAAAGCCCTAAGGGGGTCAAAAAAGGATTGAAAATTTGAGGGAGAATGAATTATTTTTCGAGCTAGGGACTTGAAACTTCGTAAAACGGTTCAATATTAAAATACAAGAAAAATATTTTCAGCGTTTTATAAAATTAATCTTCTAAAGGGCGTAAAACTTGCTTCAAAGTTTATATGTAGAAATCCAGAATGAAGAACTCCACAACACTCGTAAATTTTACAAAACGTTTAAACGTTAAACGAGCAATATTTGTATATAATATACCTATATTTATATATATTTGTAATCATATTGATATATATTTTTAATCATGTTCTGATGAAATTTGCAGTAATAGGGGGGTATACGGGGCCGAGAAACCGATCTAGGTTGGTCCTATTTTCGAGAAAATTAGTTTTTCCGTATTTTCTCGTAAAAAGCAGGCTTACTCTTCGATGACGACCTGTTGGCTGCGAGTTGGAACCCCAGCGATGAGGTTTTTCGTTTTCTTTTTATCAGTTTATTTTGTAATTTTTTTTTCGTTAACGATCAGTTATTGGTTTTTTGTTTAATTTTGTGTAGAAATCGATTTTTCGTAGTATTAAAGCCGAGAAAAACTCGGTCCTACGTAAAAACAAAGCTTAAGCATTATTATAAATATCGACGGTTGTGGATTTGAATGCATTCATGCAGTCTTCGCGTTTTTAATTTATGCCGACGCGACCCCAACCTGCGCCAAACTTAATTACAATATGAACTGATAAATTGTTCTGTTTGTGAAGTTACGGAAATATTATTAGATAATACAGGATGTTAACGGGGTCATGATCCGGAATGACAAAAAGCGAATAAGATGATCATACTGAACAACCTTTCCCATGGGACCAACCACGAAATCGCAAAAAAAAAGAGCCAATTAAGAGTTAACTGTGAGTTAACTGCGATTTAATTGAGAGTTAATGTATGGAATACCTGGTTTTTTTTTACACACGTTACAGTTAGATTAGTGTTCTTTTCATAATTTTGGAATAAAATAAAACCTATTAATACTGTATGGTATATTATTTTCATTAGTCTAAATAACATCAAAAACGTAATATTAGCGTCATCTATCAAACTGAAATTGTATCAAAATTATGCTCGCTAGATGGTGCTATCATTGTATTATCAAACATTAATAATGTTTCTTTTTCAATGAATTTGTGACTCATAATCATGAATATTATATTATTGTTAATATCCGTAGTAAAAAGGATCTGAAATTGCGTGACATTGAACACGTTCAAAGGCACCCATCCGGCGCGTTTCACCGCTGCATAAGTCCGACTCGATCTTGGCCAGTTCTATCCCTTATTTGATAATTTAATAACTAGCTTCCACCCGCGACTTAGTTTGCGTGGACCCGGGATAAAGCTATCTTATATTTTAAGCCAGGTTATAAACTATCTTCGTATAAAATATCATCGTAATCGGTTGAGCAGTTTAAGCGTCATTGAGTAACAAACATACAAACATCTAAACATCTAAACATCCAAACACACCGTAGCGAAAATTGTAAATAAACCTCATTCATTAATTATAATGCCTGATAGAGTCTGTCAAGCGAGTCGTGTCCCTGGAAAGTTTGCAAATCCTACTAATATCATGAATGCTAAAGTTTGGACCTCAATCACGCAAAAACGGCTAAACGGATTAAAATGAATTTTGCGATACATATAGTGTATAACCTGGATTAACATACGAGTATATAATATTTTTTATTCCGGGAATCATCGTCTAAGGGGGCGAAATAGGGGGCGAAAGTTTGTGAGGTAGCTACGATATAAAAGAGTTCCACGCGAACGAAGTCGCGGGCAGTAGCTAGTGTTGTATATGTATAAGTTTTCATATTGTTTTTTGTGAATTTGCGCCTTTAGTTTGCCGTTTGACGAAGGTCTCCTCCAGTGTCTCCAATGATGTCGGTCTTGGGCTGCTCTCTCCGGTTCGCACCAGCTACCTGTTTTATTTTATCGTCCCATCTTTGGTTTGGTCGAACTCGCTATCTTAACCCCACTGTTGGGTACCATTCCAGTAAGTGTTTAGGCCACCTGCCTGCTTTATTTTTACAATAATTATAAACAATATATTGATTTAAACTTTCACGATTCTCACACATTATTTATACTAAACGGGACTTAATCGCGTATAATTAACTTATTTTATTTACCTCACTGAGGTCTCCCGACGTTTCGGATGTTTTGCAACATCCATGGTCACGGGACAACTGGCTTGAGCGGGTATCAACATCTTCTTGCTGCGCGGGTTTTCCGAACTACCCGCATTTGGTCTTTATTAACCATTTGTACACTAGGGTTGTCACCCGGCCGACACACCCGCGCAGCAAGAAGATGTTGATACTCGCTCAAGCCAGTTGTCCCGTGACCATGGATGATGCAACACATCCGAAACGTCGGGAGACCTCAGTGAGGTAAATAAAATAAGTTAATTATACGCGATTAAGTCCCGTTTAGTATAAATAATGTAATTATAAACAAAACTCACGAAAGTGCTTGGAAAATAGAACTCTGCACCTTATTTTTGATAGCTGTAGCTGTCACTTAACGCCCGCAACTTCGTTTGCGTGAACCCAAAATAAAAACTATTCTATATTTTAATCCAGGCTATGAACTATTTCGTGCAAAATTTCATCCAATTCGGTTAAGTCGTTTTATTCTGATTGAGTCACAAACATCCAAAGATCTAAACATCGAAACATCCAAACTTTCGCTTTGATAATATTGGTAGGATTTGTTATCTAGAATTGTCCTTACTTCTTGGTCTATTAATTAAAATGGATTTGTTTACTTTTCTGTAGCGTCCAATAAATAGTGAATTGTACAATCAACTGTGTTAGCTATTAGCTGTGCCCGCCCTTGAATCTGCTCGTGTTGAATTGTACTTTTATACTGCTGGCTCTGTAGGCTGCAGAAATCGGGAGGCCAACATATTAAAAAACTGAAAAACTGATTTGAAAAAAAAGCAATGTGAATATTGAACCTGCTCGCACAATTTCACGAGAATGGGTTGAGAAATGCAACCTGTAAAATAGAACAGCCGGACCTACGTTTTCTTTTTTGCCCGAGCTGAAATGGAGAATATCGCACGCTTCGCTCGCTCGTTGTATTAACGGTATTAAATACTGTGCGTAAAACAAACTAGCTTTGCTTAGTTTAGGACAAAAAAAATGATTCCCCAGAGGCCAAACACGAAGGATCTATTGCGTTCAATTAAAATCTGCGCTCTTAAGGAAAAAAATAGTACATTGTTTAACGAGGGGCGGAAGTGGAATATTGCGAACAAGAGTCTATCAGAAGCCCGACGCCGAAGGCGGAGGGCTTTTGATGACTCGAGTTTGCAATATTCTTACGCCCGTGTTATACACAATGTTTTTCATCACATTTGCGAGGAAACAAATACATTTTAGATGAAATTAATACAAATCGTAATAAACACTGCATCATGTCAGTCGTCCATTTTGTTGAATTTGACGTGAGGCGCGTATGGCAAAGACCCTTCGGTATACAGCCACGATTTGAAAACACTTAAAAACTTTTTACATAGACACTAAATAACTACACATTAAATCTGTAAATAATTCAGTTAAACATGTTTAAGTAGTTTTTCTAGTTTAAATTTATTTATAAATACGTTTTGAGACATCGTATTTGATATAAAACCTCTTTGCGTTGTAACTGCCGCATGAGTGACAGATACAATTTAAGAAAAAAACCATTACGCCCGTGGACGTAACACAGGCTATTACAGCTCTGTATGTCTGCGCATTATGAAGCCCTTTTCGAGCAAGTGTGATGAAAAATATATTTTTCATATTCATTTTTAATTTCCACTTTGTTCTCCCAGCCGTACTTATATAACATGCATAATTTGAACCAGTTACGGTACATCGTTACAGCATCTATGAACCATGATTGTGTCGAAAGGCATTGTCCTATTCACACAGACTGCCATACATGCTGCCTTGTAGCCGTCCCAGACATTACATTAGTAGATATCACATATACCACGATTCACAGGAAGACCGGTACCGAATGAAAAGTTCGACGCTACTGGGATATTTTTGTAATGGATACAGATTTTTTTTTAGTAACATAAGCACAAACAAGACAAGCAAGCTTTCAAACAAGCAACACGCAGCAAAACACGTTGTAAACAAGCTTTCTTCCCGCTTATTAAGAAGTAGTTATCGTATGCTTGCAACTCGAAATGCGGTCAGTTGCAGATCATTATCAAAAGAAAGATTCCGATTTTTTTTGATAATTTTCTTGAGAAATATATCAGTTTCTGGAAACCTTACGGACTTTACTTTACGGATTAAAAAATAAGTTTCCTTGCGGAAGTATCCGATGAGAATTTTTCATGGATTTACCATTAATGACATGTACCTATAATCGTTTATTCTTTAGTCAAACGATTAACACTTTCGCTGCCAGGAACCCGCCTAGCCTACGCCCATAGTCACACTCCGCTACATACGGGGAAAACCACGGGATTGGCTACGAGCGTAGCACGTAGCGATTCTTGGCAGCGAAAGTGTTAAAACAACTGCTAATGTGTGTATCCAGAGATTTCAGTGTTTGCATAATTTAAGTTCTGATAACTTTTCACAGATTTTTTTGGAACATTTGAAACTACTCCGTGGTGCATATTCAAGACTGGAAAATAAAAAAATACACTCGGGAAGAATAATTTTGACTGCTTTCTTAGGGTAAATACCCACCAGAAATATATTAGACACTTAGTTAAAAATTCAAATAATATAAATCTTCTGATGGCCTCCACATTTTATATATCAGTTATATAGACCAAGTAAAGGAAAAAGCTGGTGTGTCGTATCAGCAAATCAAAGGGCTGGCGTACGACAGAGAGAGATGGAAAATACTCCACCGACAAGAGGATAACTTTTAAATTAATGATGAAGAACACTTTCACTGCCAGGAACCGCCTAGCGGGTGCCTACGCCGTAGTCGCTCTCCGCTACATACGAAGAAAACCACGGGATCGGCTACGAGCGTAGCGCGTAGCGATTGTTGGCAGTGAATGTGTAAACAAAATATATCATTAAGTTACATATTCATAGCAATAATGAAACAACAGACAATTTGTGAAATACCTTTCTTGCATAATCTACTTGGATTATAAGTCTGTGGTCGCCATAGAACTCCGTTCAGTGAAAACTATTTCCCCTCAATGACGTAGACGCGCGGACAATGCTCGTAGCGTCTCGTAGCACCGTAGACGGTCGTAGCACTCGTAGCAATACAACATTAAAATTTCATTGGATATTAGCTGAGAAGGTTACCAAATACATCGTAACACATCGTTAAGGGCCATTCACACGGTGCAACAACTCGCATGCGAGTTTTATTACATTGCAGGGTTTGATTGAATTCATCGTATTTCGCTAGCCCGCAGCCTCGCAATGTAATGAAAATCACGTACGAGTTGTTGCACCGTCTAAATTGGCCCTTACTCCGACTGTATTAGAGACTTGTTGCTATGATTCGATGACTAATTTGACTGCTACCAACTACATAGGTACCTATATGATGCAACTTATCAAAGCACTTAATTAAATAAAAAGTCTTCAGTCATTGAAAAACAAAACCTCCCATGACGCACGTCCTGTGAGCCCCGAGTGCACGTCAATCACAATGCCCGCAATATTAATTTATTTCATATTGAAATGGAATAAAATTTTACCCGTATTTCATTCTGTACCAATTAATCGGAATCGGTTTTTAATATCCAAAGTGTATAACAACAATAAAACATGATGGATGTATCGTTGAATTAAGTTTAAAATTATAATACAAACTATGTCCATATTGTTACGAGCGTGGGGGGGTAGGATAGAGTTAAACACCTTTTCAACACGACAATAGATTTTTTCTGCGATTTACACAGGATAAAGTCCTCTGAGTCTACATGTACTAACGCTGACAACTCAATTAACTCACACAAGTGACTGAGTTCGCGCCTATTAGTACTGACACAGCTACACTTTACTGTTACGCACTAGACCACTTCACTAATCACAACTTTCCACTGTACTTCTTCAACCAGTTCTCACCCGGTACTACTCCCTTAGTATCCCATTCTGAGAACTCCACTCTGAAGACTCCACTCAACCCTGACTCCTCTCAGGACTGACTCCAAGTCTCCTCTTCAAGAACTCACTTCAAGACTGCCTTCAAAACTCACTATAGTACCGCGAACGTGGTCCCCTTATATACCCCTTACCGAAGATTCTAGTCCTTAATTTCGATCTTCATTTCGTTGTTCATTTCATTACTCACTTGTTTTGAGTAGCATGGGCTTCCAGATAAACGTGCTACGTCCACGTTTCTCGAATATTCCAAGCCCATACATTCGTCTATAAATTTCCTTAAGCATCGAATGTTCTATTCGTTTACCCTTTCTAGAACATTCCATGCTACTCGGCGTTTTGAAAATGTACTCACCATTAATTAAAAACATACAAAAAGTGCATGTCGGTCGCTGGACTCGAACCCGGGCACATCGGCTCTTCGACCGCCGTTTGTACCGCTGGGCTACAGATGTCTTAGTCGACACAGCGAATTTTGAAACACCTTGACGGCGAGTCACTATGCCAACAAAACTGTTATTGACCCCGCCGTCGTAACAATATTATAAGCATGTATTTGATGAATACAGGCGGTTCATATATTGTACAGGTACAGAATGTTCCTAAAGTCCAAGCAGATAAAATTAGGTATATATTCCACCATTCTATTAGAGCCGATGGCCATTGGTGAGGAAAGCGGCGACGTTTCGGAAGTAGAGAGAGTAAGTCGGAGTAGAGTAGTCCGCTGGATGCGGGTGGCGCAGGACCGATCACTTTGACACTCTTTGGGGGAGGCCTATGTCCAGAAGCGGTCGTTTTTCGGGTGATATGATGATGATGATGATATTCCCACAATGAAATTAAATTTTCGTTGGCACTTCTATATAAATTATTGTACCCATTCAAGGGTAGGAAATCGGTTAATTTATATAGTATTGTTAAAGTCATTAGAGAATCCTGCAGTTTCTCTGTTGAACAAACCTTAGCGCGATCTTAAATAAACGCAGCCATCTATCAGGTGATTTTGTAAGCTGGCCTTTGTAGTCTGGTGCGACACAATAACAATACCTATTATTTTAGCCCGAATTAATTGAATCGAGTCTCAGCTATACGTAACTATAGCAGATAGCTTTAAAGATCGAGATGAAACGCTCCTTTTGTTTGTTAAAGATTAATCGAAATTACTTCAGCTCATTCCAACAGATAAGATCCGTTTGTTTCTTCGCGTGAATAAATAAAAGAAGATTTACTTAGCTATCGTCTGGCACTCAAAGAAAATCGTCTGGCACTCAAAGAAGATTTATCACGGTTAGAAAAAAAAAGCACATTTACATTTCTAATTTCCTTTTTAATGAGCAAAAAATAACTTGAAATGATTTTTTACCACAACTGTAGCCAAGCACGGTTGTAAGACGGGGCGAGATAGACTATTCGTCTCTTTCTAATTAGGTCACTTAGAAAGAGACAGATAAGTCTTTCACGCCACGACACAGCTCTCGCGCCGTCGTTTTATAACCGGGCAGTTATTACTCAATAGTACGTAGTGTAGTATTATACGGTAGGGGTATCAACACCCCTACCGCACGCCTTGCCTTGCATTGCCTTGCCTTGCCTTGCCTTGCCTTGCCTTGCTATCCAGGCAGGGTCACATACCTGCAGTCCCAGTCCCTGTATTGGGTCAGTCTGTGGCCTCGCTGAAGAGAACTTGAAAAAATTGACTTTGACTGTATATTATTAGCATTTTAAGACTTTTCCTTACATATATTTAAGTTTATTGTTATCATCATCCTCCTAGCGTTATTCTCGGTAATGCCCCTAAAGGAGTCCGGGGTCCGCTAGATTTGGCATAGGTACTAGTTTTACGAAAGCGACTGCCATCTGACCTTCCAACTCAAAGGGAAAACTAGACCTTATTGGGATGAGACCGGTTTCCTGACGATGTTTTCCTTCACCGAAAAGCCAACGGTAAATATTCCGTACATAAGTTCCGAAAAACTCATTGGTACGAGCCGGGATTCGAACGACGCCGCTTGACAGCCGCATGCCTGAACCACTAGGCTACCGTAGCTCTATATCTATTGAAGTTTATTGTTATATATTTAATACATTTTATCTATTTAATAGTATGTATATAATCAATGATCAATTTCTATTTGTTTTTCTTTTTAATTGTTTTGTACATGTGTCTCGGTTTACCTATATCTCATCTCCACTAATTGGGTCAAAGGTTAGCTGGAACCAATCCCTTTCAGGGATACGTTCGCCTTTGCACATGTGTTATCTGTTCTTGTAATAATTGTTCTGTTCCATGTACAATAACGAATTAACATACATACATACATAGATACGTATATAATTCTGTGTTCGGCGTTCGAAAGTGAAAAGATCCACAGTATATCAAACTATTGATGAACTCCCGGCCAAAACTAATCAAACTGAGGATATTGAATTGAAGTTGATTTCGTGCGATAACTAATTGTTCCCAACTGGTTTTATTAGATAATACCATCCATATTCAGAAGGCGTGTCGAATCCGGGGTACTATTTGACACGACGTTTAGTCACGGTAAAGGTTAAAACGGTAAAAGCTAAAGCGGTATCACAACTATTTATTTAATCGTATGGCATACATTATTTTTGGCCTTTTAAAGTTTGTCACTCTTTAGCACCACCCAGGGGACACGTGCAGGTCTGTGGTAGGTAGCTCCTGCAGACGCGAGAGACAGTTGTCCCCCCTTTGTCAAGTGAGTGGGCAACTCGACTGTTAGAAATTCTTAAGCCGCCCGAAGGCCTCTAACTCGGCTTAACGACTACTGTCATAGACAGTAGCCGGAGCGGGATCAACTGCTTAACGTGTTTTCCAAAGCACGAAATCGCTCATTTACATTAACCACTCAAACATCAGGCAGTCACCCATCCAAAGACTGACCGCTGCCATCTTTGCTTAACTGCGTTATCGTTCCCAACTCGCAGGCGCCGCTGGGCTATGAGCGATTCGGTATCACAACTCACATAGCTTAAGACCTTTTTACAAGCCTTTACCTTGCATTGTTCGTATCTAATATGTAAGACAGTTGTCCGTCAAAATTTTCAATCCATTTTTCAGTCACTTACCATCTGATTGAGCTGAAATGGTACATCGAGCTGATCTGATGTTGGAAACAGAAGGTGGCCATGGGAATTTAGTAGTCCGACGAACCGACGTAAACCCGTTGAATTGAGCCTCGTTAGAGTCGTCTCAAGGAATAGTTGATGAGGGTATACAGAAAAGTACAGTCGGCAATAAAAGCTTGTGTCAAAAATTGTTTTTTTGTCAGAAACTTCTGCGCTCCTTTTAAAACAAGTTATATGAGGCGCACAGGTGGCACGCGGACTGATGTACCGCTGACTACCCTGACACCCCGTTCACACTGCGTCCGTTTAAGTGTCCGGGAGGCATCCGTCTCTTTCGCACTCGGGCGAAACATCGCAAGCGAGAAAAAGAGGGATGCCTCCGGGACACGGAAACGGACGCAGTGTGAACGGGGTGTAACTTGCACTTATGTTTACTGTATCGACGCGTGTCAGTGTGATTGCGTCGCATCAGACGATTGTAGCGATTTGTATTACTGCTATGGTTTTGGTATGGTATGATTTGTAGGACACTTGTCGGCCAAGCTCGTTGCCAACACATAACTAAGCAGGGCTGTTTCTATAGCCGTTTCAATTAAACACAGCTCTCGCATACCTGCAACATGTCGATACACCCTACTGTCAGGCGCGAAAGAGCACGTTTAATGTGCGCGAGCGGGATGCCATGATTCGAACTTTCTAGCCGTCAAACATCGGTTCTATAAACAGACCGTATCTGACGTTATCATCCTCTTAGCTCTTTCCCGGTTGTATTCTAGGAGCCCTCGGTCTGGTTTAACACCTGATCCTAAGATTTGACGTCCCTACCGTTTTCACAAAAGCGACTGCCGTACCTACTGGCAGTCGCTGATCTTCCAAAACAAAACAAAAACTAAACCTTGTTGCCATTAGACTGGTTTCCTCACGATATTATATTTTCCTTTACCAAAAAGCTACTGTTAAATATTAAATGATAATCCACTAAATGGAATAAATTTTACCTTTCCATCTATTGTCCAATTGCCTTGTCCAACCAAGCTCAGTTTGCTGACGAAACGCGTTCAGTTCACGCTGTTTTCATTTCAATAGGGCTTTGTATACCCGCCCCCTCTCCGCGGGCGGCCGAGTACGAGCCTATTTGACTTAACGTATCGATATGATATATGTACGACATTAGCTCTGACCAGTGAGAAAGAGTGCCCAGAAAGCTCGCCACTAGTCGGTTCCCCATACAAAAGTACTTTAGCTCTCATTATAAAATGGCCAGCTGGAATAACATGAAACTTTATCTACACATTGTGATCTGTCATAAGAAGCTTTAGTAAAAACCTATTTTTTTCTATATTTTTTTCTATTATAATTTCAAGCACTAGAAACTAAGTGTCGACTTAGATCTGTCTCTATTTATTTTCTATGAGAACTTAACTACGTTTGTATAGAGGGTCAAGCTTTCTGGATACTCTTAATGTACAGGCGTCACGTTACGATTGATCTTAAAATACGGTAAAAAGTAGTAGCTGACGTCCCCTTTGATAGTGATCCAGACAGGACAAAGCCGGCGGTCATGGGTTCAAATATCGGTAATTATTTTTGTAAGGAGGTTTAGGTTTAGGTTACAGCCTGTAATAGGAAATAAAAGTATAAAGGATGACCTTCCCTGCTTTATTCGGAAAAAACGTATTTTAAGTTGTAATCCCTAAGTTATGACAGTTCGCTTTTTAGCGGCAAGACCGCCTGACATCTACAGTACATGTACATTTTTGGTGAGCATTCAGTAATAATTGTATTGCAAGTATTGTAATGAAATTGGATCGTAGCATGTCAGTAAGTATATAATTATCTTGGTAGAACACTGGGCACTTATGTCACGAGAACACGTTATTCCAATCCAACACCACACAGGAGACAAATATCATACCACTTTAATAACAATACGTTAAGACAGATAGACCGCCAGCGCAAGGACAATACAAACCAACCAAATTAAAAAGATGCTTACCGCAAACAAGCTCCGCACACTGTTAAGACTTTAGAATTTTACACAACTGTCGTGAAAACCGAAGCGACTTAGTTCACGAGAATGTTTACACCATAACCGCTTAAATGCTAATATAATTTAGGATTATAATTGCGTGAAAGTCAAAATGGACTTACGGCATACTGGTTGTAAGAAGGCAGAGGTAAAAACAATACAGATTGATTTTCAAGTTTAATTGAAAGCCTGTACGTGCCGGAATCCAATTCTCTGCTTTTGTTCTTCAGACCGGCAAACTAGAAATTCCTATTGAAAATATTATAATGTTATTCAGTTTCGGTTTATTGTCAAAACAGAGCTGCCAGCTGCCACTATCCCATTAAAGTTGGAAAGTTCGGGTGACTGCCTAGTACAATTGACAGGGTCGATCTGCAGTAGACAATTGGCATTTCAATTTGTTTTTCATGTGTTCGCAACCACGAAATACGAATGTATCCAGCGGTAAAAAAAAACTCAGTAGATACACAGTGGATTGATGGTTCTTATGAGACAGATCGTTCTGAACGCGATTTCATACTTCCCATTAAGCTGGCACTTTTCAAAGTACGTCTTTCTACACGTTAAGTTTATGGGTGAAGCATACGAGGCGCGTCTAATACACGTTGCGAGTCCAGTACAACAACATCTTCAGAATGCTGTTCAAGCTGCCTCGTCACTGCAGTGCATCAGACATGTTTGCCGGAGCGCACACTGATGGTTTTCATGCCATCATACGCAAGAGGGTCGCCTCTCTGCTGCGACGAGTGAGAGGAAGTGAGATTGGAAGGACGTATGGACTGCCCTATACTGAGGCACTGGGTTGACATTGTGACGGGGAGGGTAGAATAACTTAGAGTTTTGCCCGGCTCGTTACAGTGTTGATCGGAATTTTAATTTTATTTAATAAAAGTACCCTTTTTATTTTATTTTTTTACTTCTTCTTATATGTAATATGGATTCAGTGAGTGAAATAAATGATTTAGCATGCGCCTGTCAAGCGGCGGTCGTGGTTTCGAATCCCAGCTCGTACGAATGAGTTTTTCAAAACGTATGTACGGAATATTTACCGTTAAGTTTTCGGTGAGGCACAACATCGTAAGGAAACTTTAATCCCAATAAGGGCTAGTTGTCCCTCTGGGTTGGAAGGCCAGATGGTAGTCGCTTTCGTAAAACTGGTGCCAAATCTTGGGATTAGGTATCAAACCGGACCCCGGTCTCCTTTAGGGCACAACCGGGAATCGTTTGGAGGTAAATATATTAGGATAACGGTCCGGTTGAAATGTAGGACGCCTAGGGCGAGGATGCGGTACTTGATAAAGATGCTTAATCAATTCTGCTACAATGTTTATTATTCTAAAAATTAAAAGTCGTGATGACCGCAATTACCTGTCATTTGCTCCCGTATGTAACAGAGACGGGAGCTATTCTATATTTAAATACTCTTCACGTGCCAATTTTAGCTGTAAAGGTATACCATCACATTTACACAGTTTTTAAAAACTATTACATATCACAGTTGCGATCACTAAGTACCTAATGCAAGTGTGTAGTCATTGATTCGCACATTCATTGCCCAGAATCGCTACGCGCTACGCTCGTAGCCGATCCCGTGGATTTCCTCGTATGTAGCGGAAATCGACTACGACGGTCTGACGCATATGTGTCGTCATGGGCCCTGAATGGGTTAAAGACTCTAATTTGCTCATTATATAGGCCCTGTATGTAGATGTGTATTATTATATTTTTTTGATATTGAAGTTCTAATCGCATACTCAATTTATTTATTTTTGCGATATTTTCAGTACGCAAGGGTTATCTGAAAGAGACCAGCAGGTCAATCACGTAACGCATTGTACGCGCATCTGTTCGATCTAAATGTCAATTGATATATGGAAAAGCGGCCAAGTGCGTGTCGGACCACGCACAAGAAGGGTTCCGTGCCTATTAAAAAGGTCGTATCGTTACTGAAATCTTATGGCACTTACGTCCTTTTCTTTAAGGAAGGCAGTTTTTTAGAAATATCTCAAAAACCTTAAAACCGATCTGTTTCAAAACAATTTTCGCTGAAAGAATTTAATAAGCCAGGTCCATGTTTTTTTTTACATTTTGAAAATACACGGTTCAAAAATTAGAGGGGGGGGGGACACACAATTTTAGTGACTTTCGGGGTGATTATCTTCGACTCTAATCACTTAATCAAAAAAAAATGCTGAAAAACCTTATATTTATTTTGAAAGGCCTATCGATTGATGTAACACACGTGGGCTTGCAATGAAAAAAAATTTTTTGACTTTCAGTTTTACGTATGGAGAGCATCCCTAAAAAAATTTTTTTTTTGTAATATTATTACAAACTATTTAGCGGCTTACAAAATACACCTATCCTCAAAATTTTATTCAAATACACCTTATAGTTTTCGAGTATAGTTTCCCTGTGACATACGCACGGACAGACAGACACACAGGCAGACATGACGATCTATAAGGGTTCCGTTTTTTGCCATTTGGCTACGGAACCCTAAAAATGACAGTTGCAGCTACCCAACGCGCGTTTAAAACGTTACGTGACTATCCCTCAGTCATACGGCCGTGTAATATCTACTGTTATATAGATTAAAATAAGGAAAACACATCCACTGCCAACTAATTCGTAGCGCTACGCTCGTAGTAGCGTAGCAGGTTGACTGAAAGTGGTCAGGAACCTGCCCAGCAACATACCGGGAAAACGCGTAGTGATTCTTGGCAGTGAATGTGTTAATCCATCCGAGGCCAAGCAACGGCTATATGTGCTATGCCGTAGCGTATAGTAACTATTGCATTTTTCCGTTCTGTAGCGAAAACGCTTGTAGATACATGACTGATATGTGGATCATGGATTTTGTTTGGGTTAAACTTTAATATGTAGTCAAAAGCGTGCCACTCGAGAACCCTTCCCCAACGGCATCGATTCTACGTGCAATGTGCCCCGCCCACTGCCACACGGAGTGCTGTACCACAGTACTGGAGGACGCAGCGTGGGTAGACCCCCACAAGATTCCCGCGACGTTTTTACCAGGTCATCAGGAATCCGCTGATGCGGGTGGCGCTGGACCGGTCATTTTGGCACTCTTTGGGGGAGTCTTATGTCTGATATAATGGTGATAATGAGGATGAAAAGCAAACAGCGCTCTGTTGCATGTGCTTCTTGATTGTCGCCGAACGGGCAAGGTACAGTAACACTTTCATTACCAGAAACCCGCTAGGTGCACGTTCTACTGATATACGTTTTCCTTAACACATTCACAGCCGAGAATCGCTACGTGCTACGCTCGTCGCCGATCCCGTAGTTTTCCTCGTATGTAGCGGAAAGCGACTACGGCGTAGGCACCCGCTAGATGGGACGCACACACTAAGAAAATCGCATGTTATTGGCATAGCGCTGAATGTATTTTTTCCAAACTCTGCGCTGAGCATGCTTGACCGCGATTCGGGGTTATAGTTCTATTTGCGAGTAAAATCAATTCTCAGCTATTTTTCGCTTCACTACTATGTAGCGGTAAAGCGGTTTACAACATACACCTACATTTTTTTTTTTTAATACAACGACGGTGGCAAACAAGCGTATGGCCTGATGGTAAGCGGACACCGCAGCCTATATACGCATGCAACTCCAAAGGAGTAACATGGGTGTTGCCGACCCTTGATATGTTTGAGGATTCGCCGTGTTGACAGCTGAAGGAACTAATTCCCTCACTCTCAACACAACGCATCCTCGGCAGCTCTGGCGACGTTGCACCTCCAGGAACACAACACTACTACAGAGCAAGTAGTAGTGTTATTATGGCTGTGATCTTCTGCTAGGCGGAGGTACTTCCCCAGTTGGGCTGCTCCACATTCGAGCGGGATGACACTTCGCTGTGCCCTAGCTCACGTCCACACACACACACACACGTCACATTCCACATTTATCTTCTATACGAGTATAATCTATATATATAATCGTAAAAGTCCTGACTGACTGACTCACTCACTTGAATCAACGCCGAGCCCAAACCGTTGAACCTAGAAAGCTGTTTTTTTTTCACCATAGGTAGTTAATATAACGTAAATACCCGCAAAAAAAAAGGATTTTTGGAAGTTCTACCCTCAAGGGGGTAAAAAGGGGGTTGACTTGAAAGTTTGTATAAGGGTGGAGTAAAATTTTAAGTGAGAGACTTAAAACTTTGTGTATGGCCTTCTCATATTATTACAAAACAAGAAAAGTAAATTTAGGGTT
This sequence comes from Epinotia ramella, assembly GCA_947578815.1. Lineage (NCBI taxonomy): Eukaryota > Metazoa > Arthropoda > Insecta > Lepidoptera > Tortricidae > Epinotia > Epinotia ramella. The sequence continues at coordinate 4,031,544 of OX388210.1, forward strand.
TTGGAAAAACGTACCCCTAAGCGGGTTAAATAGGGGTGCAAAGCTTGTATGGGAGAAACTCTTTTGAGCTTCAAAATTAATACTTGGTATAGAGATAGTTTGAGTCCCGGGGAAGGACATAGTTTTTATTCCGGAAATCATCCCCTAAGGCATGAAATGAGTGGTGAAATTTTGTATGCAGCTACGTCACGCTACGATATTTGTATTTGTAAACGAGTTCCACGCGGACGAAGTCGCGGGCAGAAGCTAGTTTACAATCTACACCTTATAGTAGCCGAAGTTAAGTGTCTGTGACATACGGATAGACGGCCAGACGGGGAGACGGACGGACAAGACAAAAGTTTGTATAAATCGTTTTACTATTTAGGGTTCCATAGCCCCTAAAAAGTATAGATTATGGAAATATAGAAGTCTGTTAACACATTCACTGCCCACCAATTGAATTCGTTGCGCTACGCTCGTAGCCGATAAGATCTGAAAACTCACAAAAAGCCTACAAGCAGAATGCCCACTTTTTACGTTTTTTATGGGACGCCACGGGGATAGCGCAAGAGTTGTGTGTGTTGCACCGACTAAAAACTCCCCTACGGCCGTCCTCGACGCATTTCGGACGGCTCTAGGAACTCCTACGGAACGCACCAGTGCCGCCATAGCGTCATGCCTCTTGGCATCTAAATGGTTTTTTTTCGATTGCACCCCCCAACTGTGATCGTGTATTACCCCGAAGACTCCTTTTAGTCGTCTTGTAAGACAGGCAGGGGATACCGTAGCTTAGCCGTATTCTAATGCCCGAGCTACAAGGCGCAGCAGAATGCCCACCCAGCGGGTTTCTGGCACAGAAATGTGTTGATTTTCCCAAAGTGTGCGCTGAGCACACTTGACCGCTTTTTATTTTAATAATCCGTACGAATCGGGTAAGCGGGCTGGCACGGGTCGGGTCGCACTGCTATTTGCGTGCAAAATCAATTCGCAGCGATGTGGGTCAGGTGGTTGAGTCGGGCGGTCGAGCGGTTGGTCGGTCGGGTGAATATTAGCCTAGCGGTCTATTTGCCGCCTAAATTATTCCGCTGGGACGCGTATTCCGCAGTATGTGTATTAGCAGTAATTCAACTCTGAGACTGGAACTGTAGCTAGTACAATAGATAGATAGATTCATTTATTTCGCAATTTAAACAATTGCGCTAAAATTACACATAGTACATTTTTAGGGGTCTGTTGTGATCCAATAACATCAACAACAACCCATATCCATACTAATATACTAATACTATACTAATAAGTAATTACTAATATTACGAATTAACAATATTACTATAGCTAATATTACTACATAATTACTAATATTACTAATCCATACTAATATTATACAAGAGAAAGTATGTCTGTCTGTCTGTGTGTCGGTAACCTCTTCACGCTTAACCCGCAGAACCGATTTAGATAAAATTGGGTATAGAGATAATACAAAGTTGGTGCAACTAAACATAGTCTGTGACACCAGCCGGTAATTAATATTTTCGTGCTTCGATTGCCCATAGATATACTTTTAGGCTAAATAATGTATAAAGAAGTTCAACAGTTCCCCGTCGCATGGCAATTGCAGAGAAAAACCCGCGAGTCATCGGCCCGACATATTATGAGCGACTACCCCCAGAACTAAAAAAATAAACATCTGACATAAAATTCAAAATTGACTGAGAAACTTTTTATTGGAAAATCCGCTATAAAGGAGGAATACGACATTACCAGTTAAATTTATTTATTAATCTGTATTTTCTATTGACATCTGTATTGAACCTAATATTTTTTAAATTGTTTGGATTATGTCATTCCCAGATTATTGACGACCCATATTAAAGGTCATGTTCATTTAGTAATTCGTTGAAATATATTACCCTGTAAATATTTCCTAAATCGTATGATAATTTTAATGTAACTTATTTGATTCTGTTTAAAATCCGATGACCACAAAATAGCCTCCTAAAAATTGACTTTGTGTAATTTTAAGTGCAGTTGTATGTTGTGAAATAAATAAATCTGAATAAATATTACAGGACAACCTCACACAAACTGAACTAGCCCCATAGTAAGCTCAGTAAGGCTTGTGTTATGGGTACTAGACGACGATATATTATAATAGATATAAATAGGTATTTAAATAAAACATTAAAGACTCAGAAACAAATATTCATGCTGATCACACAAATATTTGCCCTTACCAAGATTTAAACCCAGGAGCTTCAGCTTCGTAAGCAGTGTCACTACTCACTAGGCTAACCAGTCGTAAAATAAATGTATGTTCATACTTATAATAATAATAAACCATTTATTTCAGGCATCTAAGGCCCATAGTTACAAATACCTTAAAGACTAACACTGTATACATACAATTATTAAATTTAAAACGAATTATTATTTAGGCGACGAAACAGTGTGGCTGCGTTGCGTCGTCACCTCCGGTGTAGAATTCGGTAGCTTGCCCCGGAACCGCCCAAACACGACACCCTTCGGCCAGAAGTCAGCACACGCGATGGTCTCCTGCAGCGGCCGCGGCACTTAGATATTACAGTTCGTGATTGCTTATGTCGTGACATAAAGTACAGACCCCGTATCATGGTCGGGCTTATCACGCGACAAGTGACAAGATAAAGCGTCCGTCACTGGCTGACACCGTTCGATGGAAAGAGACGGACGCTCTATCTTGTCACTTATCGCGTGGTAAGCCGACAGGAGTAGATTAACTAGATCATAGTTATATAATACAACAGACAGTTGACATGTCTTATCGTTCGTTCGAGAAGCTTCAAAATTACCCTGCTACTGTCAAAAGTCACGACACTGAAGCTAAAATAACATAACAATGTAATGTCTACGTGAACATAATGAAGGAATATGTTGAAAAGCGTGTGCTAGCTAATTGTCCTATGAGGAAAACGACCAATACGACATGTATAATATATGAGCATTCTCAAAAGAAAAATGCAGTAAGGACATGTGAACTAAGCATACGTTTACTTCCCTTGAGCATAAAGTAATTGCAAAGGATAAGAACCGGATAAGTGATAGCTCCGTTTTGCTGACGACACGCACATATATAACTCACACATACCGGGTCTGACACGTGAGCGGAATTTTCGGGTTGGTAATTGATAATATCTGTTGCGGAAAACAAAAACTATTTTTAGTCATAATTATGATGTTGTACTAAATTGTTACAGTACTTATTTTGTCCGCAGAGTCCAGGCCCCGTATCATGGGCCGTATCACACAATAAGTGACAAGATAGAGCATCCGTCTCGTTCTATCGAACGGTGACAGCCAGTGACGGACGCTCTATCTTGTCACTTATCGTGTGATAAGGGTTAATAAAACTCTTAAACCAGATGAGCATATACTAAAAAAACTAAATCCCCATTCGGTAATTGTTCACCCTCGCATTGATAGGACTTCTTTTGTGAAAAAGCAATTTAGGGCGGCATCTACCTATTTATATAATAAAGCAAACAGAACAACGAAAATCTACGACAAAACATACGGTGAATGTAAAAAACTAATTACAATATGGTTAGAAGGCAAAAATTACGAAGAAACCGAATTAATCCTGCGTTGACCCCTTTGTGATCTTTTGTATTCCTAACTCACGTTCTTCATTCTGCCCACATGTAAACTTTTGTCATCTCACAATCCAACACATACACACACACGCACACACACGCACACACACACACACACACACACACACACACACACACACACACACACACACATACACACCCTCACAACAGCCTAAACAGGAAAGCTTCCCTCCTTGAGGAAATAATTTGTAATTTGTAATTGTAGTTTAAATGTAGTAGCTAGTTAATTTATTTTTAACTTTATGACATCTTTGTATAAAAGAGCGAATGCCTCCTAACATAAGTGCCATACTTATAAGGAGGATTCGACCCCATTTGTGTACCCGTTAAAAATAAATTATTTTTGATTTGATTTTTTTTTTGATTGATAAGGCCGGTCATGATACGGGGTCTGGAGTACCCCAGGCATGCCCATCCCAGAAGAGTTTGGTGCCCGCCCCAGAATACTGGGCCAATGGCTCAAAATGCCAGTCATTAAAAAAAAGCGCGGTCAGCTCGAGTCGGACCCCACCTGGCAGACAGGTTTAGACACGCCTATTTCTTATCACTGTATTATTAATATGTTTAACAATATCAGTGCTGAGAATCGTTACGGGTATGTTATATATGTTATAAGGCGTGGTGATTGATCTGTTTGTAGGCATTTTCCCAGACTAAGAGCGTAGCACGACGAATTTGTTAACAGTGAATGTGTTTCATGATCACAGTCGCATAGAAACAATTAAAAATTGTCTGGTACCGAGATATACCCAATTGTTAACAATAAAACAAGAGAGAGAAGAAACGAAAATCATAATCATCATCATCATATCAGCCGACAGACGTTCACTGCTGGACGTAGGCCTTACCCAAAGAGTGCCACATTGACCGGTCCTGCGCCACGTGCATCCTGCCAAATGGAAATAACATTTATAATTTCATGAGATAAAACAAGATTATGTTTCCGAATTAATTAAAACTACTTAAGGATTATTTCAGCAGCTCATCCGTATTATATTCGTGCGTAATCTTCAAATTATGTTACATATGTTGTAAATATAGAACTCGTAATTCTACAAATTCAAACTGTGGAATCATGAATGTTAGAATCCAAAGTTCTCAAAATACTCGTTTAAAATAACTTTAAAACGTTTTCTGACCTCATTTAGAAAATGCTGTAATGTATTTACAGGGCTTTCTGATAACTTCGCCTATTATCTCTTCTTCCGATTTATCTCTGACTTGTATTCTTAATCCAAGTCTCAGCGTGATACTCGCACAGCTACCCTAGTCAATAGGTTTGTTGTTGGTTCCAACCACAGATATAGATATACACAAAATAAGATAAGTTAGCCTGTATACCTGACGAATAACAACTCGAACTCAAGTGGCTTCCTATCCGATCCAGACGTAACTCTCACATTCTCGCCCACCTTTATGTAATTCTTTTTAACCCTGCAACTCCTCGCTACCTCAAGGAACGCTTTAAATTTCTTTCTTCTGCTAGGTCTGCTCAGAAGATGCTTCTGAGTGTTCCCCCATCAAACTCTAAATTTTACAACAATTCTTTTACTTTCCGTGCTGTTAGATTGTGGAATTCTTTGCCTATTGAGATTAAACGTGCTAAGTCTCTTCCCATTTTTAAAACTAGACTTAAGAATTACTATTTTTCTCTTCCGTGACTAGTCATTCCTATTTGGTGTGTGCTGTTTGTTTTCAGCTGTAAGTGATACTGTTTCTATGACATTTAGTTATTGTATGTGTATGTAGGTTTATATATATATGTATTTATGTAAGTGTATAGTCTTTCTTATAGTTAAGTTGTTCTTATATTCTGTTTTTCTGTTTTCACCTACTCAAATCATATATTTTCTTGCATCGTCTCCACCATCCAAAGGTTGTCTGGAAGAGATCGCTTGTTAGCGATAAGACCGCCTGTTGTCTACCACTGTTTATGTTTAATTTTACCTCTATTTTTCTATTTTGTTTTTACTATGTCTGGTGAGCAATAAAGAATATTTGTATTGTATTGAATAAATGAATTATTTTTGCCTGACTAAGTATGGCAGAGCCGGTAAGGTAGGGATACGAATTTTGCAATCTATGTTTTTTTTTGTCTTTTTTTATTTGTTCAAAAATATAACTTATGCTATTATTAATACATTTATTGCTGTATTATTTAATTTTGTATTTACGTGTAGGTACGTTTTAAGATACCTACTCAACCGATTTTGATAAATGAGAAAATCGATTTGAAATTATGTTCCGAGTGACATAGGCTATCTTGATATGAAAATAAAATTATTTGGCATGAATGTGTATTGCATGGCTATAAAAGTACCTGAAGATTACAAAAGTCTGGTGTACATATACCAATTTGAAAAAAAAAATGTCCAATTGGTTGCTTGGTAAATGTTTACACCTACTTTACACACTTGTAGCATAAATAACTATTTTGATAGCGTTATAACTATAGGAAACCCGAAACGAAATGCGAGAAAATCAATTAAACGTCTGGAAAGTCACCTAGTTTACTTTTGCCAATTGCAAAACCTTTTTGACATTTTTGATGCCAAAAAACAAATACGAACTTCATCAAAGACTATTCTTGATTGAAACTGACGGATGACAGCCACAAAGTGCGATATATTAATGCATAAATTGAAGAAAGTAGAAAGAAGTACTTCGATTGCTGTCTACAAAGTTAAATTCCACTCTCGTATTATCTAAACTTATGAACTATGATAAACTCATGGTTTCTTTATACGATTTCATCGTACTATCCTACGTATCCTGTCGTGTTATTATACATGAGAAAGTTTGGATGTTTGTTACTCAACCACGCTTAAACGGCTCAACCAAGAAAGGCAATCTACGAACTCTTGCTAGCAAGAACACATACATAGTCAACAAATATAACAATACATATATAGTCAAAGAGTATGGTCTCGCTACCTCCCTGGTGTCTTAAACAGCTTTCCCAAAATTATTTTAAATAAGATAGAGAGTAAACCCACACAAACTAAAAACATAATGAAAAGAAATGGTCATTGAGGCCCCCAGTAATATATATAGATAAATGTAATTAGTTAGTAAGAATAAAGCTTATTTAATCTTAAATAATAAAGATTGTACTAAACGAAACCCCATGTCACTGAAATTCTACCTAAAATAAACAGTTCAATTTTTTTTACGGATTTGGATGAAATTTGGCACGAAGATAGTTTATAGCTTGAATAATATACGATAACTTTTACCCCGAATCCTCGCATATAAAGTCGCGAGCAGAAGCTAGTTTGCTAGCTATATTTTCTATACTCATAGGGTAAGCGCCATGTGGGGTTGATGTCTAGCTGCTGTCAATACAACGAACTCCTTTAGAATTGTAAACGTCCATAGGCTCCGGTACCTGCTTAATATAAGGCAGGTTGTAGACTTTTTGCCACCATTGAGGCCTACAAAAGCAGCATGATTGTACGCAAAAACGAGGTCGTTTTGTTTTTCTGAGTTAAAAAGTGCCTTTATGTTCCTTTTAAATTCTAAATTACTTACTATTAATATTAAAAAATATATATTCAACCACTCATTTCAATAAAGAAATCTCTTTTGTAACGGTTTGTTCTCATTAAAGCTAGCGCAACATAATACATGTCATGTAGAAATGCAAAACATCAAGTCAGATGCCCTCCTGGACTCGTTTCCCACAAGGGTATTCTTTGCTGCCATTGAAAAGCGACACAGATTACGTCACGTCTGATGAGTGAAACCGGGTCGAGACCCTCGATGTCGCACGGCTATTCGTAAAGAAAACACGTCTTTCTAACTTTCGTCCCACTCTCGCACGTTTACTTACAAACGGGAGCGGGCGACAACCTCGCCGGCGAATCAATGAGGTATCTGTGGAATCGCTTTGAGGCGTTCTGGTTTGCAATTCTAAAAGGTTACATAAGCCGAGCATTCAGTAACTAACTACGATGCTATTGGGTTTTTTGTAAAAATTGCAGAGCAGACTTTTTTGCACTGGGAATGACGTTGTGTCCGGTTCACTGCCGCAGAGACACACTTTTTTCATGTTTTATGTGCTTTTCTTGTTTATTTTATTATTTAATATGTGTGTCCTGTGTGTTTGTGAATAAATATATCTTTTTTTCTTTCTTTCTTTCACGCCGTCTTCCACTTAGTTTAAATAGTTTATTAAGCGACTTGTTGGTAGTTTGATTCGAACCATATGGCTAGAGCAAATTAAGAGAGGTAGGTTTGGGCATTTTCCGCAAATCGACATCCAATATGCCTATTTTGCGTGAGACGGCGGGGTAGCGCTACTCTAACCACCAGCTCTTCTTGAAAGTTAGTGAGCACCTTGGTGTTACTTACAGCCTCCCGTAGTGTGTCTGGCGACTCTAGGTTTTTTCTGTATACTTCTACCAGCCTGCAGTCCAGTAGAATATTTTTGGTCGTTTCCTCTGCCTCCTTGCACGCTGTGCACATGTTCAAGGTGTTGTGTTCTGTTATTATTCTTACTATCTTCCGTAGTTAGTTTCTATGTGTCCTCAGTAGGCGGTTGTGAGTTTGTAGTCGCGTTTAGACAGAATCACAAAGAGAGAGAAGCGTAGGGAACAGCAGAATGTCATCTCGCTCATGATTTGGAACTAACTGGGGAAGTAGCGTATGCTTGTTGGCTACCGTCGTGGTATACATACATAGATTCACGCCTTTATTCCTAAAAGGAGTAGACAGAACACATGAAACGTTTGTCCAGTCCCACTTTTAGCCTAAATGTATCCGGATGTCAGATAAAAGATCGACAAAATGTGATATCGCACATCGCTAGCACATCGCCTACAACACTTTTCAACCCCTTAGTCCCTTAGTCAACTTTTATGAACCCCACAGGATAAATGAGGGGGGGGTTGTGCTATTCTAACCCGGCGTCACACAGGGCCCCATCGTCTATTCTACGAAAAACATTTTGTTTTTTGTGTTGAAAGCCAACACTGCTTTTAAAATCTAAATAACTTCCTATTATTATCAAAAGGATTATTCAACCCTCATTTAATTTAAAAACATTTTCTCTCTTCTACCGATTTCTTTTCCTTTTAAACAAAACCAAAACATACCTTTTGTCTTGAAAAATACAGTTAATAACCCAATGACAGGAGTATTGTTTAGTAGGCTACAGATGAAACCGGCTACATTTAAGTCGATCAATGGCATGTTCTCAGGAGTTCAGACTCACCGTCTTTGAGTGTCCGAAGGGAGGTAACGGGGGGTGAGGAGGGGGGACGTGATCAAACTTTGTAATCAAACACCAACGTATCAATCGTGGCGCAATCAGTGCAGTGCCGCGGGTAAATAACTTGTCCGGTTGGCTTAGTAAGAGTACGGCCTAAGTACACGCTCCGCTAAGAGCGGGGCGTGAAGCGTCCATATAAATTGCATGTGTTTTATACGCCCCGCTAGTAGCGGAGCGTGCAATCTTGCCGTACATTGGTTCGGCCACGACTTACAGCAGCAGCGGCGTGAACGTGTTAACTACCTAAAGGCCGTTAAATATTAGCCAAGTCCTTTTTCAGATTTAATATTTCTAGATCAATAAAAGCTTTTATAAATTACTAGAAAAAAACATTGATGTCAAAGGCTTAATATACCCATAAGTACTGACTGACACATTATCATTTGACTAAATTCTGCAACAAATTGTTCTATATACAGTCTTGTGTCTCGCATTTACACATTTAATTTACGCGACACGGTCATTTTCAATACAACGCACATTCGATTGCAATTCGATTGCAGTTATTATTACAAGGTTGAAAGACTATCTCACTGACAAATGCATGGCCCAAACCAGAGCCCAAAATAGCTTAAATATTCCTATAGCTTATTCGGACATGTGTTCTTGTAGAACAACGCATTATGATGTTTTTTTTTTCTTTGTATTCATATTCAGTTTGACTTATTTTTAGTAGGTTAAGAGCTATCATTGTAATAAGCTATTTTGGCATAAAATTACTGACTGTTGAGTTTGTTTCGGCGTTTCTTCTTAACAGTGGTCCTCTTTTTCAGAAGCGCTGGTAGAATTTTGACTTGTAAAAGTGCCATTACGCCCTGCTTGCAGACTAAAATTCATTTATTTAGTTTAATATTTCTGTCGCGAGCGCGATAAGAACGAGTGCATCAGCTTCGACTAAAAATCTTACGTAAAAGTCGAGGTTTCGTTTTCAACTTTTTTCTCTTCCCAAACTTAACCAATCGTAACAACAATTTGGAAACTGAATAAGAAACAGATATTCTATGTCAGATTATTTTAAATTCAGATTGTTTAAGGTCAGAGAGGCAGTCGCTTTATATATTCCGTACATAAGTTTCGAAAACCTCATATTAATACATAGTTAATTGATAATATAAAATTACATGTCAAATAATAACTAACACACAATAATAGCTATATATAAACACTACAACATGATAATTAAATTATAAACCATAGGTTTGTCTTAACCTTAACAGCTACTTACTTTGTAACTGATAAATAGTTCCCCATGGTCGTAGAACGTCTGCTCAAGAAGCTATTTCTTGAGTTTAGTTTTTAAAATTGATGCACTACGAGCGCCGACAATTTCGCGCGGGAGACGATTATAAATCTTGCGGCTCATGAATCATGATATGCGTCTGTTTCTTTGATTTCGCAAGTCTGTGCGACACGAGCGGCAACTGGCACAGCGAAATGTCATCCCGTTCGAATTTGGAGCAGCCCAACTGGGGAAGTACCTCCGCCTTGCAGAAGACCACAGCCATAATTACACTACTACTTTCTCTGTAGTAGTGTTGTGTTCCTGGAGGTGAGCAAGGTCGCCAGAGCTCTCGAGGATGCGTTGTGTTGAGAGCGAGGGAATTTGTTCCTTCAGCTGTCAACACGGCGATACCTCAAACATATCAAGGTTCGGCAACGCCCATGTTACTCCTTTGGAGTTGCATGCGTCTATAGTCTGCGGTGTCCGCTTACGATCAGGCGGGCCGTACGCTTGTTTGCCACCGTCGTTGTATTAAAAAAAAACTTTCCGGCGCGGGCGCTGCGGACTTTGCTATATCAATAGTACCTATCTAACTAGTTTCCGACCTAAATATGGCTGGATCCCATTGTGCATACAAAGTTTCATGATATTCTAGCGTGTCGTTTTAAAATGAGAACCTAACCACGTTTGTATAGAGAGTTGAACATCCTGGCGACGCCCCACGCCCCTTTGAAGAGGCCTTTGAATAATGTGAAAAAAATCCAAAGGCTTTTGAGTTATTGCTGAAAGACTGCCTTCCTTAACACGTTCGCTGACAGTGAACTCTTACCCTAACTAACACTATGATACGACAGTAAAACGATAAGGGCTTACCTTGAGTTTCCTATAAAGATGAGAGTTTTTTCAACTTACGGTATAGGATAGGGATTTTCAATGTGGGCTAACTAGTAGAAGGTACGAAACCCTTCATTGTGCGTGCGTGCCTTTCTATTATAAAATGCGAGAACGAGTGCAAAATTCAATGAAATGCAATTGGTATGTATAAGAGCTGAACCTAACTGAGGCCCGGGCTATTTTCGTTCCCATTGTATTCATCACTTAGTTCCCAAGGGCTCTGTATACATAATTGCTCCCCGTTGACATCTCTAAGCGTGTTTAAGAAGGGCATTATTTACGAGAAAACTTTGTTGGCCGCTTTGTTTCGCACTAATTTCTCGTTTTCAGTACAAATTCGATATTATTCCGGTGGCTGACCGCAGAGCGGCGCGAAATATTTCAACGCCAAGTTTTCGAATAAATTGGAACGGAATAAAATGAATTACTGCACACGTGCCTTAATGAACGGTCTAGAAAAGGTTTCATGTGCATTTTGTTAGTGTTATTAGATTTTGGTTACGCCATAAATGTGTTTTCTAACGGCAGAGCCCTGAAGTGAACAATGTTTTACTTTCTAAGGGGAACAGCTCCATATATAGTACAGGTTCTGAACCTATTGATAATGAGTTAAATCATAACGTAAATACTTTTATCCTCCTCAGAAATGATGGCAAAAGATAGTCAGAATTCAGGCATCAAAACTGTGGTTAGCTGGACCTCGGACGAACAGGCCTCTGTGAATAGATCTACCTGACGCGCGTACAATGCGTTACGTGATCGACCTGCAGTTGGAACAGCGACCGCGACGGCGCTCTTTTATTTAGTACTAGCTTCTGCCCGCGACTCCGTCCGCGTGGAACTAGTTTATATCGTAGCTCCATACAAACTTTCACCCCCCACTTCAACCCCTTGGGGGATGATTTCCGGGATAAAGACTATCTTATGTCCTTCCCCAGAACTCAAACTATCTCTATACCAAATTTCATTCAAATCGGTTCAGCGTTTTAAGGACAGACAGACAGACAGACGGACAGACACATTTGCGCATTTATAATATTAGTATGGAGTATGGATTAGTATGGATTGTGATCTTTATAGCTACACGTACTTAATTTTGATTTGTAATTATAATTATGTATATTAATGGCACTATGTATCTCAGCCAAAAGTGCAATAGAAGAACTCGTCTCCTTCAAGGTCCGAGCCGTAGGTGAGGACTCGTACCTACCCATCCACCTACTGCCTAATTTGTAGACTCTGCAACAATGTACTATTTTCATGCTGTATAAGATCTGAAACATAACCCTTAGTTTGCATTGTTTGCCATTATTTATAACTATTTTGTTCCGATAACTTCTCAAAATGAGTGATTCTCTGTAAGAAAATAAGATAGCTAATTACAGAACAACCGATGTTCACAGACAGCACGTCAAGACAGAGCAGAGGTTGTTTTGCACACAGACAACTAGGTAAGTTAATGACACTGTGTAAACACATAGCATGTAGAGCCGATGGCCGCTGGGGCGGAAAGGTTCTCGAGTGGCGACCACGTACCGGAAAGCGCGGCGTGAGTTGGCCACCCACAAGGCCAGGTGGACTGATGACCTGGTAAAGTTTCCGGGAGTCCGCTAGATGCGGGTGGTGTAGGACCGGTCACTTTGGCACTCTTTGGGGGAGGCCTATGTCCAGCAGTGGACGTCTTCCGGCTGATATGATGGTGATGATGATGAACTAGCTAAGCCGTATGGGCATGCTTTAGTTTATCATTGGATTTGCAATTGTAACTTTATAACGTTACGCTTCATTATTGTATAGATAAATTAACGAGAGCATGGAATTGCATATGTAGTAGTATTGTATGTTTACAGGCATTCTATATTTGAATTTTCTATTTTCTCGTACTACCACTACAAATGCAATTCCATGTTCTCGATAATTCATCTATACAAGCCAGTCACATGAAGTATCATTGCCAGGTTCGTTAGCGTTGATGTTATGTTACGCGTCAATCACATAACTAGTGTGGAAGGCGACCCAATTATGTAAGTTTTTGGATGTTATATACGTGTTAGACAAAGGATGCTTCAGTTACCTATAGCCCGTATTCTCTGTCAATAAGTATCGTTAAACAACCCGTGCTACGTCACGTCGCGATGATCAAACTTGCGTTCCATTGCCCATTAATCTCCGCTCTTTCACCTTCCGCGTCGCGTTGTCGCGGCGACATAGACCGTCCTGTGATAGCCTGATATATTGTGCAGGTACCCACAAAAAGACATGTCTTAAAATACATAAGTTGCTTGCCTAGAAGGTACTACAGAAAGTAAAATCCATTTATGACCGGTTAGCCTCGTGGGTAGTGACGCTACCTACGAGCTTGAAGGTCCTGGGTACGAATCCTGGTGAAGGTAAATATTTGTGTGATTAGCATAAATAATTGTTTCTGAGTCTTGTATATTCTATAAAAGAGTCGGGTCTGCAGAATAGCTACATTTTAGGAGAAGCTGTCAAAGTTTTTGAAATAAAAATTGTATGGGAGAAATTGTTAATTAATGGAATATCGTAGTCAAACTTCGAATGTTTGCTTATTTTTAATTTTTTTTAGTAGCCATTGAGCATAGATGTACCTACAGAACGGGATTTCCTCGGATCGGACAGCCTTTCAGGCGCCCAAATACATTTATAAACTATTATTTTCTTCTTTCGTTAGGAGCATCCTTGAGTTTGGTTGTGTTTGTTTGGACACCTCAGTACCAAGTCCATATTGACCGTTTGGAGAGGATCCAAAATATTTTCCGTCACTGTGTTATAGAACAGGGAACATTTCAAGCATTGCGAGGCATTTTTGTGTTCCTTTCCTTCATAGCCAGAGACAGGAATTGGTGACTTTTTGCTTGCCCGCATCACCCCTTACGTCCTAGATTTCTATTTCATATCAGCTTTGCCCGCAAAAAATATTTTCGGCATACTTTTTTCAGAGGAGTCCCTAGTTTTTATATCAAGTATCTGATCGATATTGATTCTTTTCACAAATCATTGTTAAGTATCAATTTGTTAATAAAATTTAAGTTATTTTTAGGTCGTCCATGAGAATAATAATTATTTAAGGTGAATGTTACTTTTCAGAGATCTCCTTAAGGCGTTGCCTTGATTTGAGTCGAACACGCCCCCTGGACAGAGACACGCTGATGCCTTCCGCACACGAGGAAAAGAGATGTAACACTCTTCGGGAATGGCTTTTTTGGACAAATTTCGATAAATACCTAACTTAGTGAAGTTTTATTTAAATTTCATAAAGTGAGATTTTAGATGAGATAAAATACTATAGTATTAACTTGATTGTGTCGTAAAATAATGTGTCGTTTGAGTAGGCTGAGTAAATAAAGGAAAATACAGACCCAACTTTGGATTTTTTTTCTATCGAGGAAATTTTAAGCAATCATGTATCGATAAAATCAGATACACATTAAACAATCATATAGTCAAGAATCATATATCTGAAAATCAGACATTATTGTTTCTTAATCTAGTCAGAACGGCGTTTCAAAGCACGCGATAATTTCCAATGCACAGCCTTAAATTCTAACTGAAAAATGTCTTCATTAATTTAGTTTTTTCCGGTACATACCTAAATCGGGGTAAGGTGTGCCAGTATTTACTCTTTTATCTCCGACGAATGCCACTCTTTATGTCTTTTTTTTTATTTCCTGTACTTACATTATTTATATCATTCTCTTGTGCTTGTGTCATACACTGCGTCGAGGACCGGTATAAATATTTTTCTTTTTAAGAATTTAGTCGACTTAGTAACAGGTTCCATAGCTTAAGTAATTGGAAAAGCAATCTGTCCCGGTAAGGCAATAAAGATTATAAACATTTATATTGTAAATGGGTTCGTCCGCTGGGACACGACATTTTTGATTGTTTGATCTTTGTTTCGGTATCTTAAGGGGATGCCTTGATTCGAGTCGAACACGCCCCCCAGACAGAGACACGCTATGCCTTCCGCGCATGAGAAAAAGAGATGTAACACCCTTCGGGAATGGCTTTTTTGGACAAATTTCGATAAATACCTGAGTTAGTGTAGTTTTATCGAAATTTCATAAAGTGAGATTTTAGATAAGATAAAATACTAAAGTATTAACTTGATGGTGTCGTAAAATAATGTATCGTTTGCGTAGGCTGAGTAAAAAAAGGAAAATACAGACCCAACTTTCGATTTTTTTTCTACCGAGGAAATTTTAAGCAATCATGTTTCGATAAAATTAGATTAACGATCATATAGTCAATAATCATATATCTGAAAATCAGACCTTATTGTTTCTTAATCTAGTCAGAACGGTGTTTCAAAGCACGCGATAATTTCCAATGCACCGCCTTAAAGTACTTACTTTTGACACCTTCCATTCTGAAAAGAGCCATTGTGAGGGATCAACGTTGCACTTTTCTTCCCTGATCCTGCTACTCAGTAAAGAGTAGGTAATTGTTGCCCTAAATTGAGAAAGTTGAATTTTGCTCATACAAGGTATCATAATTTTGTATCACTCGGTGGCAAAATTATTTCCATCTTGGGCGTAATCATGTCATTTTGCTCCCTTGAGACACAAGGTACGTATTATAAAGTACTTTGCATACTTAAAACGTTTTGGTTCTATTCTAAGCAGTTACTTATCCAGAGTTAACATTTTTAAGTATCAGTGGGCTTTAGCTGGTATCACACGTCGTGCCATACTTTTGCATGTCTTTTTATTTCCTTCATTATGGAAAAAGTTCTCCGGTCTATACTTCAAAGACAAAGAATTAGTGGTTCCGGCACGCGGCTGTCAATTTATGATTGTGATAGATAGTAAACCTATCATAATCATCGCATTTACATTTCGTTTCGATCTTGGAAGAATACATTCTTGCTGCATGTCGACAATAAAACCTAATTAAATCTATGATGTTGTATTAATTTGAATTAATTTTAGATGCTTTACATGAAGAGCAACGCATCCTCTTGATCATTTGATATATAAATTTTGTTTTACAAATCTAATTATCCCAATCATTTTCACACCCAATTCGCCTATACATTGAGGCTTAAAGGCTTAAACTTTAACACGAAATCCAGTTCTTGATCTAGTTATGGCCTCCATAATACTTATACGACTACCTAGTTTAATGTGGTCGTGTCACGTCAGAGCAATCAAACTTGTGATCCAACGGCTATAATCCCCCCCTCACCCCCACCTAATCTTCAAGAGCTCAAGTGTGATATAAGATATGATTCCCCACTTTTACCAATAAGCTTGAAAGTAGCGGCCCCGCCTAGTCTATACGATGTTTTAGAAGTGCAACGCGATGTCAAACGCGATTTCGATGTGTCACGGTTTTGGCAGATAATTTTTGTGGGTCTTACGCGATATTTGAACTTGTGAACTTGTCCGTTTCAGCTAGGGAAAAAATATCTTGTATGTCGGCGGCCTGTCCGGCTGATCTCCTCTACTATTTCTTAACCAAATCTCGTGAAATTTTGTGAGCAAGTTTAATATGCAGGTACAGTAGTACCACATATAAAAGTTAAATCGGCAATCTTCGTCCACGCCGACGAGTGCTGACAAGTACCGAATGAAATCGAATGTATGACCATTTCAGTAAAGACCTTGCTGCACTATACGTAAGGTACAATATGCAATGACAGGTGAACTCGTGCTTTGCCGCTCATGACACCAGACAAAAAGGCGGGCGCCGGAGCTGCCGGCGTCGCGCGCAAAATGTTGGCTAATGGGCGTTGAAGATTTTACCCGCGCAAACGCGCTGCCTTGTGATTGCTTAAAATGTTTTCAAAAAATGCTTTCTGCGCAAGTACATCGTTGTAACTTATATTTGCGGTACTACTGTACATATATATAATTTTTTGTCGATTACGTTTTTCGAAATGTAATGGTTAAAGACCGGTTCGCAAGTTCTACAGCTCACAGAGTCACTAGTTATATTAACAGGGAGTGTTGTGTGTCATGACTCAGACGGTAAATTTTAATGGACGGGTAGTGGATTCGGGTCTTCCCTCTACGTTTTTATAGACTTTCATAGGGTACTCAAATGTCGTAGGTATACACATATCTCTGATGTCAAGCTAACTGTCAGGTCTGCTCAGCTGAGACCACGGCCGGTGCAAGCCGTAGCGAGAGAGAGATGACAAAAATAAATGGAGAAGGTAATCTTCTAAAAAATTGTGAGATCAAAGTGTTTTATGTTACTTACTTTCTTTTATTTTATAGAATTTTCAGTTTAATTAAGGAAATAATGTTTCGAGAGCTATTTAACATGAATGTTTAATTTGTTAGTGGTGATAAGATTCCGACAGACTAAATATCAGCCTTCCCAAAGACAACTTGGCTGAAAGGAATTTGTTTTAATGTTTGTTCAATGTTAAATTCCTAATACTTAAAACAAATTAAAATATTGTAACAAGATTAAATCTTCAGTGGTAAAATGGAAGGTATAAGAGTATCCATTGATAATTTCAGGGGGCTAAAAGGATTTCTACGAATTTCCTGTCTGGGACATGATTGGAAGAATAATTCAATTAGCAATTCGGATGGCCGCCTCGTGGCATCTTATTTTTTTCACATCGCCTCGTGATCAACAATTCGATCACGTAACGCATTGTACGTACGTTAGGTAAATCTAAATGTCAATTTCTTTATGGAAAAATTACAGTTGCATTGTCCTAACGCGCCTTCGAAATGTTACGTAATTACCCCTATGACCTCTATTCAACAAACACAAATAAAATATATTAGTTTTTTCTTTTGTTTTTACCTTAGGAATATTCATATACCGTGTAAAATACGTAATTAAACTAATGTTATGTATGGAAATTAAGTAATCGTTAGGTTAAAGCCACGAGTCACTCTTTGAGTCGAATAAAACGTTGCTCCTCAAATATAATACAATGTAACACCCAAAATGTGCATCTCGCACCAAGGACCTGCCAGTATCAACATTCACTGTAGAAGTTTTGGGTGAAGATGTGAACTTTCCATACTTGTGTTGTTGTTGATGGTTTATTTAGTTAGTTAAGGTTTATTAAGGTATGAAGTTCCTAAAACACTGTTCTGTCAAGATTCTTTTCTTTGAAAAGGTTCGCCAATTTTCGACTTTATGTCAATGCTGTTAAGTTGTGATAAGGTTCAAAAGTGACAAACTTTTTCATTCCGCGACTGTGTCTACCAACATTTTACGGCCGCGTTGTTAACAACTACGTATATAACCATAAGTACTGACACATTATCATTCGACTAAATTCTAAAACAAATTGTTCTACGAGTATTCACATTTTCATCTCCGTCTTGTGTCTCGCTCTTACACATTTAATTTACGCGACACGGTTATTATCAATACAACGCACATTCGATTGCGATCCGATTTCAGGGGGCCTATACAAGGTTACAATCGACAAGCGCTAACGCTAACGCTAAGTAATAAAATGTATGGGAATGACGGATGTAAACGAAAAGTGTTTCGTCGGCATCTGTCATTCCCATAGATTTTATTCGTTAGCGTTAGCGTTAGCGTTAGCGCTTGTAGATTGTAACCTTGTCTAAGGCCCCTGTTATGCGAATAGGTTTTGGACCTATTCCTTCGTCTAGGTCTATTTGCCTAATCCTATTGGATAAAAATCAAGTTTACGGTTATTTCTCACTCGTTCTAATACGTTAGCTTGGCTTGTCTTGGCTTTGGAAGCGAGCGCAAACCGATCCCAATTCGATGAGTTGATTCAAATAGACCAGGACCCAATTTGGCAAACAAATATTGAAACAATATATAACAGTCCGGGGGTTGTTTGTTGTCTGCGAACAATGGCACTGGATATAAAAAGTGACGAAGGTATTTTATATTTTTAGGACGACTATTCATTCCCAAGGTTACGCGAGGAGTGTTTTTTTAGCCAATAAGCGGTAAAAAGAGGTGTAATTAATAAATTATCACTAAATCAGTACGCAGCAGTAGGTCGGCCTTATTTTGTGTTTAAGTCCATCTTATTACTATTGATTGTTTTTTCATTTGCTACATTATGAAAAAAAGTTTCCCGGTATAATAATCGAAGTTGTAGTGTTGCCGGAGGCGTTAACTGGGACTCAATTTAAAATACTTTAGCATTTATATTTGATTTGAATGAGTATTTGTGCTCTCGCTCTAGGCCATCATAGTAACGTAAAAAAAAGATACGGCTGTTAATGCCGCAAAAAAAACGTATATTTCGACACTCAAGGGAATCAAAATTTATAGGTTACTTTCCGTTGACCTAGAACTATGAAATTTGTCAAGTAATATCGTCTCATACTACAAGTACTATCACAACTACTAACCACTGAAATCTAAACCTTATCTTGAAACTATAGGGTCAATTCCTAATTTTATTTTCTCTCTGAACCCCAAGTTAAATAGAAATATGACTGTTTGTTGAACATTGACATAAATGCTTGCTTACCTATTGCGTAAATTGTAATGATTTTAGATTAGTTAACTATTTATAAGTTGTCTTGTAAGTGAAATATCGAATTTCTTTAGACAATAAAGTTTCTTTAAACCGAAGTACAGAGAATAATCTGAAAAGTTACATTTGTAAGTAAATCATAAAGAAATATAGTCTTTATACGGAACCCTTTGTGGGCGATTCCGACTCGCAATGGTCCGGTTTTATAAAACAGTTTCAGCGATTTAAGCGTTAAATGTAACCGACTGACAGACAGGTAGATATAAATTAGTTTCGCATAGTTACATAATATAAGTCTGTGCATTGATTTAAACTTCCTATTTTCACAGACGAGGCGATTAAGTCCTGTTCATTAGGATAACATGATATATTACCAAGGTATTAATAAACTGCGTAAGGTTTCCATGCACCAATATTGTACGGGTATCGTGTAAAGTGAGCCATAACGCGGTCCGCGTGTTTGTTTAGGACCCGATAATGTTTCAATGAAGTCTCGATTCGTGTTCGAGTAGAATAACACATCGTGGCTACTCCTACATTAACGGTTATGTGGTGCATTGTTATCTCGTTATTAAGAGGCTGTCCATATATGACGTCTTTTCAAAAGAGGGGGGCTGACCATAGAGAACGGTAGTCATTTTATAAGCCCGGGAGGGTCCTCAAGGAATCAACAGGATGATAATAGAGGGGGGTCGAAAAACGACTAAAAATGATGACGTAATAATAGACATGATGCCTCCTGTTCAAATTGATAACGTAGTGATGCTAAATGGATAGTAAACCATCAAATTATCGTAATAAAGTATAAAATGTAAAATAAAATTGAAATCATAAAAAGATATGATCCTTGAAAGTTTAGAAAAAATATGCATTTTTTTTATTGACCAAGAATAAATTTAAGGCAGAATCCTTACGCTTTTATAGAAACAAAATTGTATGACAACTATGTACTTAAAAAAGGCCCAGCACGGCTATCATAGTCGCGGCGATATAGACACCGTCCCTTTAAAACAGTTCTAATCGGTGGACAACTTTCCACTTCGAGGAATTTCGAGTTATCAATTTTCCATATTGGCTGAATGACAGTGAATCCGTCAGACAAGTGAAAACTAGAAATTTTAGAATACTTCTTCATACTTGAAATAAGAATCATACTGAACCAAAATAAGAGAAAACTTACCCGAGGTCGGATCTTTGTTCATTTAACGCTACTATACAGGCTGATTCAGGAGACGTGAGCAGGATCAACCCTACACATACAGTTAATGTTAATGGATCTTTTACCATCGTAATTAAATTAAACGCCCACAGTTTTTTTTTACATTTTGTGTGAAAGTTTCATTCACAATAAATCATGGTCACCCTACACAACTAAAAAAAAATTAACGTTAATCTTACCAATGCTGGTACGACTGAGTAGCTTATAAACTATTGAATCCGTAGGGTTGATCCTGCTCATGTCTCCTGAATCACCCTGTATATTAAATACACTCAGAGGCAATGAGAACGGGTCACTTCCCATGGATTACTTTACAAAGTGACCCGTTTTCATTGCCTCTGAGGTAGCGTACCTTCATAGTTTACATTGGGAATTACACTCAGAGGCAATAAAAACGGGTCACTTTGTAAAGTAATCCATGGGAAGTGACCCGTTTTCATTGCCTCTGAGTGTATATTGGCTAACCTCAGTTAGACTTGAACTATAAAGACGAATACTACGAACGTCACGACGCTGGTATCGGCATATCGACAACCTCAATCTGACACTCTTAATTTTATCGCGTTAGGTTTTGCGTTAAAACGCAATTAGGCTATTTATGTGTGAATTGACATGTATCTCTTGACATTTTCAATACGTTACTAGTAAAGCAGTCTCATAAAAAATAAATTGTTGACACGGCGTCTTACGCCTTCATCTGTAGCTATCATCTCACTGGTCACCTCACTAGTCACCTCACCTCAGTCTTGTCATGTGACAGCCAAGATCGACACGTTTAATTTAATAAAAATTATGCTTTTAAAAATGTAAAATAAGACTATTGCGGTCCAATAGCAAAAAAAAAAGTATTTTATGTCATTTATAATTAAAAAATATAGATTCAAAAATTCGAACTACTGAAATACACTGAATAAAAAAAACAAGTGAAAACGCGTTATTTCCACTTAGATCGTATAAAAGCAAAAAGGTTTCGTTGCTAACTTACACTCAAACGGAAGCATCGTATGTTTTTATCCGATTTAACCCTCTGCGACTGATGTGCGGTCTATCAGACACCGCCAAATAAACTTTATGTTGCCAATTCGTTGTTTAGTTTGATATAGCTCTGTCTCGCTCAGTACCTTCCTAGAACGACTCGCGGTATTGGTAAGTGACGCCCAAACGGTGTCGCGGTGCGCAGGCTCGGAGGTACGAGCTACGGGTGTCCCACAGACGTGAGTACAGCAACAAGTCTTGAGTCTGACAGACCTCACCTCATAAACTAATTTATAGTAATCTATATGTCCATAGTGTCCAACCGACCTCACCTCATAAAAATCCTCTACATATTCATAGTGTCTGTCAGACTTCACCTCAGAAAAATAGAAATGTTTCTATAGTGCCTCCGAGACCTCACCACAAAAATAATTTATTTTAGATGAGTGATCGCGGCTCACGGGAGTCCAAATCACCAGATAGAACTCATAAAGGGTTTCCAGTGATCGCTAGTGATCAACAAATTAGTAAATGGCTTGACAAACTAATCGAAGAAGGTGATTTTAGGGAAGTAGACGACTCTGTTGAGGCCCATGACTACATGGCTGATGATCTTAGGAAACCATTTGCGTCTACCTGCTCCTCAACTAGCACTAGGTCCGTCTGGACGCATAACATCTACTATATGCGCTGCTAGATTGACGAGAAAGACATGATACGGCTGCTGGGAGCAATTTGTTACAAATGTTCGGACCATGTATTCGTAAAATGCGATATGGATCTCTAAAATAAGTGCCAACTTAAAGAATGGTTAGTGCCCTATTCTTCATTTAGATTTAGTAGGTTTTTTTACAAACTATGAACCTACTTATGAAGAAGACATTTTTATTAAGTTTAACGCAGTTGTCTATTGTTAGGTCTTTTTTATCATTTCTAAATGAACCTAAGTACAAAATATCTGAAATTGTGATCTTATTAAAGTTGATTGTATATAACTTCACTATTTAATTTCTAAACTAATTTTATAATATACTACCTATAACGAATCACAATATTCGTTTTATAAAAGTATAATTGTAATCTTTGTGTTATTATGTTTTTTTTATGAATGATCAAAAATGACGTCTAACACTTCACATCAGTACTAGAATCTTTCTAAAAAAATCACCACAGTTGCAGTTACTTTGGTTATAATTTGCGTTGAAATCATTTTAGAATTGGCACCCCTTAACGCTGTTACAAAACCGATCAAACTTAACTTGATATATTTCTCAAAGCCACAGTTGTGACACTTGATAGCGGTGACGCTTGATAAAGCCCGTCACTAGGCTCGGCGGGCGCGGGGCGGTGAAAAATCGTGCGATTTTCTGATTGACCGTCTATGCAGTACCTACCTACGCACCGTAGGCGGCGATAAGCGGGAAGGAATGGTCATAATTCGTCTTGTTTTATTCCTACGTAGGCTATTTTATTCGTACTTTCTGATTTGATTTTGCTGGTCCCATTCAAAAATCTTGCTATTCGAAATTTATGGAATCGTTCAAAAAAAGGGGACTCCTTTTTCCTTAAATCATAAAATAGAACATTCATAAAGAAAACAGATTAAAATGAGCTTTGGCCTCCAATTGATATTTATTCGTAGCCAATTTATTTATTTTACAAATTGATTATCAGTTCGCCGATCTTTCACGTGTAGCTACGTGTCAATGCAAGCGAAAGTGTTTGACTTAAGGAGAAATACGTTTTTCACTTCTCATGATCGAAAAGTGTATCATACTCGTATTAAACTTAGCAAGCGCGGCTAAAGTAGTACATGTAGCCTAGGGAAAATATGCATACCTATTTATGGTTTTTAAATATTTTAATTTGACTTCACCGTATTAAATCCACCAATCACAAATATTTAAAAACATTTGTATTTGCTATCCCGACTAACCAGTATACTGTTAGTTATTAAAATCGACCAATCTGGAAACTGAATTCATTCATTCAATTCAAACATAAGGTGTTTCTTACTCTTTAAGTCACAATTATACAAATAAAACGCCTCTGTCAGTCTGTAGCCTCGTCCAGTGTAGTTGACTACAAACATGGCATAAGCTATTAGATTGAGCGGGATAGACTGCTACCTATCTCGCTTTATCTTCTGCAGCGTATGTAGTCCGCCGCGCTTGATAAGTAGCGCTTATTCGAGTTGTCAATCTTTTGTATGTCAAAACAGCTACAATTTTATAAAAATAATCAAATCAACCGCCAATTTGAACAATATTTTCGCTGTGGAATTTATTATTGATTGTGGACGGATAATCTTTGTTTTCACTGTTTTCTCGCAGTCTAATTGAAAAGTAGAATGAAGAACTGGTCTAAAAGCCATATTACCACTCGAACAATTTTCCCTCACTTCGCTCGGGAAAATAACCATCTCGTTGTAATATGGCTTACTTTAGACCCTTGTCATACAATCTACTATTGTATCTGTGTCATTACAGCTGCGGCAGCGGCTTATTTTATTTCCCTTGTCATACAATCTACTATTGTCATAAAATTAGGGTTATTTGTTCTGTAATATAGTTTAAAATTTAATGTAATCTCTTAAAGCATCGATCGATCAGTATGTACCCATCACAAATAACACAATATAACTATGTTATAAAAAGGAGAATACTGAGAGAATCTTCGGAACCACTTATCCGATTACAGAATCCTTCCACATGTGTACAAAAGGGGTTTGGGTAAAAATGTTTTAAATGAGCGGCCATTCGTAAAAGTGGTAGATTATGGTAGATCTACTCAAAACAAACATATTTTGTTATGAAAATACACTAAAATGCATCGGAGCCGAGATATTTGCAATATATATTTTCACAGATCATATTGAAAAGTTATAAACAAAACTTCAAACTTAAATATCTCGGCTCCGATATTGTTTAACGCGTTTAATTTTATATATCCATGCGCATTAAGAGGTCCTCTAAACGATTATTTTTTCACACAAAAGTTACCCAATGCCCTTTACATTCTGGGTGGTCATAACCTACCTATATTAAATGAGTACCTACCCACAAGTGGGATATTTTCTTTATCCCAGCCGAAGGTTTAGTTGTTGAGCGCGGGGGAAGCTAGCCAATAAAGAGCGTAGACTTGTTCGTCAAAACAAGTTTTCCATCAAATTTTCCCTCTCGCCAAATGCGGGAGTTCAGGGTTTTGTAATTGGCTCGCGCGGTCACGGTTAGTTAGAACCTCCCGCTCCCATGAACTCATCCTACTAATATTATAAATGCGAAAGTTTGGATGTTTAGATGTTTGGATGTATAGTTGTTTGTTACTCAATGACGCTTAAACGGCTCAACCGATTTTAATTGTTATTTCACGAAGTAAATTAAAATATAGGATAGCTTTTATCCCGGCTCCACGAAGACGAAGTCGCGGGCGGAAGCTAGTTGGTTAAAAATATTCGTTTATAATTTATGTTCTGCCACGTATCTTCCATCTTTTCTGTACCCGTCTAAATTCATGCTTGGCTTTCTGGGTTTTAACTCTTTAGAGGTAAGGCGCAACTATGGGCTGCTGACCACTGCTTGTAGTATCTTGAGAGGTAGTTCCGTCTGTCCGGAGTTAGTAGCACAACCTGGTACGCCTGTTTGTTCCCTCACTGGCGAAGGCCAATTTTAATCTCCGGCCACACACCCGTCAACTGCTGGCAGTGACGAAAACGCGCAGCGCACCGTGTCCCACGGCAAATCACCACTTTTTCGCGCGCTCAACTGCATCAATGTGCTCCTCACATCAGCACCTGAATGTGATGTTTTTGCCAACAGCTGGAGCTCTATATGTGACTAAATGTATGAAGTTCTGCGTGGCGATGGATAAACGGCAGTCATCTGTTATTAGTTAAGTTTTTTCCTGTTTTCTGTTATGTCTATTGTTTTATAGTTTAGTACTGATGTTGTTTTCTTCTCGCGCGTTTTGTTAATATGTGTAGTAATTTATCAATTCCACAGTGCCTTAGTTTTACTGTTATGCTCTGTGTATTCTGTTGGACATTTCGTTGTTATGTTTTTTTGTCACGAATAAATATTTTCTTTCTTTCTTTCTATGATACCTGCACTATATAATGAGGGAGGGAGTAGTTTTTGTAATGAATTTTAGTAGGTTATTATTTTATCTGATAGCAAGTGTAATCTAATCTGCAATAACATACTTTGCCCAATAGTCGGCCCTTTTAAAAAGTCACAATAATTACATTTTCCCAAAAACATTTTATGCCAAGAGATATCTCTAGCAGCGCAGAAAAGCAGAAATTAAAAACAATGTTCTCATTAAACCTCATCACAGAAACACATAACTAATACACATTCATGAGGAATCTAATTTCATACAGTATTTAACAACCGTTGCCCTGTTTAATACAATTATGAGTACACGCACCTTCCAACTACAACCTTTTTTAATGAATGCTCAACCTTCATACCTCCCTCGAAGGGGAGGGTCCTCTAATTGGAGTTGCAATGTAATCAGCCGGTCGTCATGTCGCTTGCAAAGTTCTATGTTTCAAAGGGCTTATGACCCTGTATTTCCAGGGAACTTACACCCGTCCACTTCTTAATCGGCTTGGCCGTACCGAGTCAAAAAAGCTTCTAATCAAAAAGACTTAAACATCTTCGTCCTTTCAACGCTCTTACGCCTCTTCGATTTTGAATGCAATCGGCCCGGTTATACTGTCATGTTGAAAAGGCGTATGATCCTTGGTCGTTGCATGATTTGTAAGGTCTTTTTGATTTATCAAGTTGAGGTAATCATTGTGTTAGGCCCCTGGTTCTGTTTCCTCGTTGTGTTTGATGTGGCACGTTCAGTCTGTTATTTGGCAGAATTAGGATCCAACATCTATAGATTGGGTTAACACAGACTGTCATAATTTGAACAAAAAAGTATACGATTACTACGTGCATTGTCATGTGACAAGGAGGGTGGTATACATCTACTTGTGAACGTAGAGAATACTTAGTAAGACAAGAGTTAAGTAGGTCAAGAAAAAGGTGGATGGACTGCTTGACAGACAATATGAATAAAAAGACGAAACGCCTCTCGACAGATAAGCGGACGAACAACCCTGATTTTTCCTGTTAAGATGACGATGATAGGGCTCGCAGAAGAGTTCTCCGTTTTAATCGATCTTGCGCAACTTCTTCTAACACTTTCCAGCTGAGACCAGTTGAGCCAACATCTTTCTCAACTGCGCCTGCATGTATCCCGAGGACATCCTGGCCCTCTTCTGCCGGTAGATTGCCAGCGGTGGTTATTCGTTATAAATAAGTGGTTATCCGACCGTCAAAGCGCGTGTCCAATCAATTACCATTTGCGTTCCAGGATTCGTTGGCTTAGGTTTTCCATTTGAGGTACGGAACAAAAACAACCGTCGGTAATTTCACACATTAATTTTGAACTGCAAAGCAATTACAGGACAAAAGATAACATATAAAGCATGAGTTTAGTGTTGTACAGTATTGTTTGGATGAGATGTCGCGAAGTAAAATAATTAATGTGAGGGCGGACAAATGTGCGGGATGAAACGCCATCAAATAATAACCGGAGGAAGTGTTTGAGAAATGAAAAAAATATTGTCAAGGCATTAGCATTTATTTTTATTTTAAACTTTGATGATGACTATAAAAATTGTAATTGTAAATTAAACAGAAAAAATAAAACACCCGATTTTAAAATTAGCAATGTATTCCTATTTTTGTGAACATTGCTAGTTGGTTAGTAAATAATGGTCAGCAGACATTTCAAAAATGGTTACAAATTAATTCGATAAATTGGCAGTAAGCACATAGTTATTTGGTTACCAAATTAAATATGTATAAGCTGCATTGAGCGAGTAGCACACACCCAGTACCCCACGTTTCATTAAATTTTAGTAAACAACCAGCGAGTAACCATATTTAATTTTCGCTGAGGTTCGCAAACGGTCCAACCCAACTAATTTTTTTGGTAACAGTTTAATTCTTTGAAGGCCGAATTTCTATCTTAACCTTACCTAGGTTTGTGGTTAGATTCTGCGTGGGTTGCAATTCTAACCTAACTTAAGTGTTTTTGTACACGGTATAAGTTTGCCTATCTCGTTCTACCTACCTTCCTCTCAATTGCTCAAAGGTTAGCTGGAAGAGATCCCTTATAGGGATAAGTTCGCCTTTGTACTTTGATCTATTGTGTGACATGTATATTCTTTGACCTGCATATACATATATAATTATCTCGGTTGACAATTTGCGGGGACAACAGTCATCTGCGACCATGGGACCCATTTTTGACTTTCGAGCGCTCGACTCTTTCACTCGAAAACTGACAAAAATTATGAAATGCTATTTTGAAATAGCGATAGAAAATTGAAAAACGAGTGGTATTTACCACTCGTAATTAATTCTATTGGTAGAAAGTAAGTGCCTGCCCTTTTGACACTACAAACGTATTTACTTTTATTTGATTTTCGAGCGCTCGAAAGTCAAAAATCGGTCTCCATGACCGGTGCAACCCGTGTCGAAACGTCAGAAATTAAGGTACCTACATAAATATCGCGTTAGACCCGTGAAAATCAATAATTTAGTAAATATAAGCAGACGTTTCTAATTATTTGCACCTGTTAATCAAATCAGCGGCGCTACCACGAACTTCGAAAGTCGAAGTTCGTAATACATGCATCCCTGTCACTCGATTTAGGGAGTGCGATAGAGATAGAAATACCCGAACTTCGACTTTCGAAGTTCGTGGTAGCGCCGCAGACACTACGTCGGAAACCGGCTTAACACATACGTACGCAAGTATGGAGAGCGTGAAATTTTAACACCCGTGTTTGGAATTTCTTGAAATCTGCCGCCGAATGGGAGGAAATTGAATTATCCTCTCGTCACGTGTGCAAATGTGGGGGGTGTCTAGGCAGAGGGGAGGGGATTGACACACCGCGTTAGCAATCAGCCGGCGCCGCAATCAGAACGCGTGATTCGATCACTGTGACGTCACTGAGATCTAAATTTAAATCAGTTTTGGAGCTTCGGACTCGGGAATAGGTCTCAAAGTAGTTTGCACAATATTTGAACGTCAACGCACTAGCATGTGGCAAGAAGGCTTCAGGTTGTTTGGAAGTCCGAAGTGCATGTGCTCTTTTGGTCTTGAGCTGAATACACAAAAGTTTGAGGATCTGATGCTACAGATGCAGCAAATTGCATAGCGTCCGGTGAAGTTTGATGCTACTATCGAGAAATCTAATTGGAGCTAGGAGTCATTAAATAAAACTTTGGTCTGCGTCTATTCAACTCAAATTGCAATGCCCGCCAGGACTTTCCTTGTGTTAGATTAGGTTAGAAAGAATTCTCTGTATAAGTATATAACCACCACCGGTTTAGCCTAGGTGGTAATTATAGTAATCGTGCCTACGAAGCTAGAGGTCCCGGGTTCGAATAACCTGTACATTTATTTGTGTTATAAGCACGAATATTTGTTCCCGAGTCATAGCTGTTTTCTATGTATTTAAGTGTTTATTTATCTTTATAAGTATGTTTATCGGCGTCTAGTACCCATAGTTGTGCTTATGGGTGATACTTTGCTTAGTTACTAGGTCGATTTGAGTAAGATCGTCCGCAAATATTAATTTATTTATTATTTATAAGTTTAAAGTATTTTGAATGCATTCAATGAATAAAATAAAACTTTTTGATAATAAATAGTTATAGTCAAGAACGAAAGTAGTTGATCATTTTTATTTTAGTACCTTGTCACTTTTACTACTTGACGCATCCCAACTGTCGCAGTATTGTTACGTTAAGGGGCTCCCATACGCCAATGACCTTCGATCTGAATCCCTTAGTTTTCTATTGTTTTTTGTAGCTTATTATATTAACAACAACGGCTTTAAGTAGTATCCAATATTTACTTCAAAGTTCATTGTTTTCGAGATATTTGGCATCAAAGTTGAACAATTTTAGGGCAAAATACTGGTTTTCTGGCCATAACTTTTGTTTTAATTAGTAAACTTATAAAAACGCATATCAAAATTATAGGTAAGTTCAGTATGTATGAGTAGGTATGAGTTTCGGGTGTATAAAAGTTATAATGAGGATGAAGTGTCGTGTTTTGTATTTTTACAGACCTTTCTTTAAAAATGGATAATTAATTCTGTATTAACATTTTTCAAGTTATTCAATATCAAAAATGTTAAACAGGAATCAAACTTTCCCATATCTGCACCTGGAAAGCTAGCTTCAATAAACCGAGGACGAGTGTCGAAATGAAAACTACTGAATTTCGTTGATTTTCGACGGGAGCCCCTTAAGTGCGACAAAGTACTAAAATGATTATCAATATTTGCTGTTGCCTATAGTTAAGTGTAGCATGTCAATTCAGTGCAGCTGTTTAGACAGAGAAAAACAACAGTATGTCTATACTGTGGAAAGACGCAACGTCGAACGTCATCCAAACAGGCATAAAATGTTAAAAAATTAACAAATTTTGATATTTTTAATAGTAGTATAATATCTTTGAAGAAATTGTTCAAATGATTAGCAATGTAATACACCAGTTTCTAAGATTATAACTGTAGCTATACCTACTTAGTGTATAACACATTGTATAATTATGTAGGTACTACATGTAATTGTATTGTTTCTCTTTCTAACTGCTTGTATGGTACTATTCAAAAATGTAATTACGTGCCACTGAATGTATGCGTCTTTGTATGTGTATATATATATATATGTGTAGATATATATATATATATATATATATATAATATATATATATATATAATATATATATATATATGTGTATATATATATATATATATTATAAATGTACTTTTTTCTTTTTCTTTAAATATTGTATTTAGCACAACTACAATTCAAGGAAACTGTAGGTCTTAAGTTTCTAACAACATTTCTGTACACAATTTTTGTATATGACCGTTTGTTTCTATCAATAAATACATAAATAAAAAAAGCCACTTCGGCATATTTATGGCGATACAGATTCGGTACGGTATCGGTAAGCTGTTAGCTCAACATATTCTTAACTTAACATTACAAGGGCGCATTAGATACTGAATCTAACGACCGTGTCGGTAAATTCCAATTTCTAAGTCAAGTCCAATGTGTAGTTACTAAAAATGTATGTTTTTAGGGTTCCGTAGTCGACAAACCCATTCATTTCGCCATTTCCGTCCGTCTGCTTAGCTAAATGACCCGTGCTACTAGAAAATTGTAAATTGGCATGGGTATTTATAAACTAATCACGTCAGCAAAATGGTAGAATCAAATCTTGCAATAATTTTTTACCGGTGTGAAGTTAGCGGCCAAAGTTAGCGGCCGATGATAACCCGACCAAATTAAGAAGTTATGTATATTTTCAACAGGAATACTGTCAAAACAAGCAGAACCGCAAAATATCTTCTTTCTTATTAGAAAACAACAAAAAACAAACAATTCTAAAGATTAAAAAACGATAATAACTAGAAATGCACTTTGGCCGCTAACTTCACAACTTATCAGCCTAAGTGTTTTTTTTATATATTTTTCATAATTTGTGCACCTTAGACAACAAGCAATGAGCTATCAAATAACACTATTTCTAGAGTGACACTCGACTGCATATAAAAGAAACAGAGACGACCACGTAGAAACATCAGCTTTCCATGAACAAGTGCATTAAATCAAGTGTTTCTGCATCTTAGACGGCAAGCGAGTAAACCACACCCAATGTATCGTGCAG
The DNA here is from genome assembly GCA_947578815.1 of Epinotia ramella. NCBI lineage: Eukaryota > Metazoa > Arthropoda > Insecta > Lepidoptera > Tortricidae > Epinotia > Epinotia ramella. Next base: position 4,062,981 of record OX388210.1, read on the forward strand.
TGCATTACATAAGCTAAAAACTGACATTAATTTTAGAGTGATACTCGACTGCATATAAGAGTAACAGAGGCTACCAAGTAGAAACATCAGCTTTCTACGAAAAAGTGCATTCATTCAAAATTTACTGCATCTCAGACGGCAAGCGAGTGAACCACACCCAATGTATCGTGCAGTGCATTACATTAACTATCAACTGACACTTATTCTAGAGTGATACTCGACTGCATATAAGAGTAACAGAGGCGACCAAGTAGAAACATCAGCTTTCTACGAAAAAGTGCATTCATTTATGATTTACTGCATCTTAGACGGCAAGCGAGTAAACCACACTCATTGTATCGTGCAGTGCATTACATAAACTATAAACTGACATGAATTCTAGAGTGATACTCGACTGCATATAAGAGTAACAGAGGCGACCAAGTAGAAACATCAGCTTTCTACGAAAAAAAGCATTTATTTATGATTAACTGCATCTTAGACGGCAAGCGAGTGAACCACACCCAGTGTATCGTGCAGTGCATTACATTAACTATCAACTGACACTTATTCTAGACTGATACTCGACTGCATATAAGAGTAACAGAGGCGACCAAGTAGAAACATCAGCTTTTTACGAAAAAGTGCATTCATTCATGATTTACTGCATCTTAGACGGCAAGCGAGTTAACGACACCCAATGTATCGTGCAGTGCATTACATTAGCTATAAACTGAAACTTATTCTAGACTGATACTCGACTGCATATAAGAGTAACAGAGGCTACCAAGTAGAAACATCAGCTTTCTACGAAAAAGTGCATTCATTCAAAATTTACTGCATCTTAGACGGCAAGCGAGTGAACCACACCAAATGTATCGTGCAGTGCTTTACATTAGCTTGCAACTGACACTTATTCTAGAGTGATACTCGACTGCATATAAGAGTAACAGAGGCTACCAAGTAGAAACATCAGCTTTCAACGAAAAAGTGCATTCGTTCATGATTTACTGCATCTTAGACGGCAAGCGAGTGAACCACACCCAATGTATCGTGCAGTGCATTACATTAGCTATCAACTGACACTTATTCTAGAGTGATACTCGACTGCATATAAGAATAACAGAGGCTACCAAGTAGAAACATCAGCTTTCTACGAAAAAGTGCATTCATTCAAAATTTACTGCATCTCAGACGGCAAGCGAGTGAACCACACCCAATGTATCGTGCAGTGCATTACATAAGTTTGCAACTGACACTTATTCTAGAGTGATACTCGACTGCATATAAGAGTAACAGAGGCTACCAAGTAGAAACATCAGCTTTCTACGAAAAAGTGCATTCATTCAAAATTTACTGCATCTTAGACGGCAAGCGAGTGAACCACACCCAATGTATCGTGCAGTGCATTACATTAGCTTGCAAATGACACTTATTCTAGAGTGATAATCGACTGCATATAAGAGTAACAGAGGCGACCAAGTAGAAACATCAGCTTTCTACGAAAAAGTGCATTTATTTATGATTAACTGCATCTTAGACGGCAAGCGAGTGAACCACACAAAATGTATCGTGCAGTGCATTATATTAGCTTGCAACTGACACTTATTCTAGAGTGATACTCGACTGCATATAAGAGTAACAAAGGCTACCAAGTAGAAACATCAGCTTTCTAAGAAAAAGTGCATTCATTCAAAATTTACTGCATCTTAGACGGCAAGCGAGTAAACCACACCCAATGTATCGTGCAGTGCATTACATTAACTATCAACTGACACTTATTCTAGAGTGATACTCGACTGCATATAAGAATAACAGAGGCTACCAAGTAGAAACATCAGCTTTCTACGAAAAAGTGCATTCATTCAAAATTTACTGCATCTCAGACGGCAAGCGAGTGAACCACACCCAATGTATCGTGCAGTGCATTACATTAACTATCAACTGACACTTATTCTAGAGTGATACTCGACTGCATATAAGAGTAACAGAGGCGACCAAGTAGAAACATCAGCTTTCTACGAAAAAGTGCATTCATTTATGATTTACTGCATCTTAGACGGCAAGCGAGTAAACCACACTCATTGTATCGTGCAGTGCATTACATAAACTATAAACTGACATGAATTCTAGAGTGATACTCGACTGCATATAAGAGTAACAGAGGCGACCAAGTAGAAACATCAGCTTTCTACGAAAAAAAGCATTTATTTATGATTAACTGCATCTTAGACGGCAAGCGAGTGAACCACACCCAGTGTATCGTGCAGTGCATTACATTAACTATCAACTGACACTTATTCTAGACTGATACTCGACTGCATATAAGAGTAACAGAGGCGACCAAGTAGAAACATCAGCTTTTTACGAAAAAGTGCATTCATTCATGATTTACTGCATCTTAGACGGCAAGCGAGTTAACGACACCCAATGTATCGTGCAGTGCATTACATTAGCTATAAACTGAAACTTATTCTAGACTGATACTCGACTGCATATAAGAGTAACAGAGGCTACCAAGTAGAAACATCAGCTTTCTACGAAAAAGTGCATTCATTCAAAATTTACTGCATCTTAGACGGCAAGCGAGTGAACCACACCAAATGTATCGTGCAGTGCTTTACATTAGCTTGCAACTGACACTTATTCTAGAGTGATACTCGACTGCATATAAGAGTAACAGAGACTACCAAGTAGAAACATCAGCTTTCAACGAAAAAGTGCATTCGTTCATGATTTACTGCATCTTAGACGGCAAGCGAGTGAACCACACCCAATGTATCGTGCAGTGCATTACATTAGCTATCAACTGACACTTATTCTAGAGTGATACTCGACTGCATATAAGAATAACAGAGGCTACCAAGTAGAAACATCAGCTTTCTACGAAAAAGTGCATTCATTCAAAATTTACTGCATCTCAGACGGCAAGCGAGTGAACCACACCCAATGTATCGTGCAGTGCATTACATAAGTTTGCAACTGACACTTATTCTAGAGTGATACTCGACTGCATATAAGAGTAACAGAGGCTACCAAGTAGAAACATCAGCTTTCTACGAAAAAAAGCATTCATTCAAAATTTACTGCATCTTAGACGGCAAGCGAGTGAACCACACCCAATGTATCGTGCAGTGCATTACATTAGCTTGCAAATGACACTTATTCTAGAGTGATACTCGACTGCATATAAGAGTAACAGAGGCGACCAAGTAGAAACATCTGCTTTCTACGAAAAAGTGCATTGATTTATGATTAACTGCATCTTAGACGGCAAGCGAGTGAACCACACAAAATGTATCGTGCAGTGCATTATATTAGCTTGCAACTGACACTTATTCTAGAGTGATACTCGACTGCATATAAGAGTAACAAAGGCTACCAAGTAGAAACATCAGCTTTCTAAGAAAAAGTGCATTCATTCAAAATTTACTGCATCTTAGACGGCAAGCGAGTAAACCACACCCAATGTATCGTGCAGTGCATTACATCAGCTATCAACTGACACTTATTCTAGAGTGATACTCGACTGCATATAAGAGTAACAGAGGCTACCAAGTAGAAACATCAGCTTTCTACGAAAAAGTGCATTCATTCAAGATTTACTGCATCTTTGACGGCAAGCGAGTAAACCACACCCTATGTATCGTGCAGTGCATTACACTAGCTACAAAACAAAACTATTTATAGAGTGATACTCGACTGCATATACCAGTAACAGAGGCGACCAAGTAGAAACATCAGCTTTCTACGAAAAAGTGCATTCATTTATGATTAACTGCATCATAGACGGCAAGCGAGTAAACCAACCCAATGTATCGTGCAGTGCTTTACATTAGCTATCAACTGACATTTATTCTAGAGTGATACTCGACTGCATATAAGAGTAACAGAGGCGAACAAATAGAAACATCAGCTTTCTACGAAAAAGTGCATTCATTTATGATTTACTGCATATTAGACGGCAAGCGAGTAAACCACACTCATTGTATCGTGCAGTGCATTACATAAACTATAAACTGACATGAATTCTAGAGTGATACTCGACTGCATATAAGAGTAACAGAGGCGACCAAGTAGAAACATCAGCATTCTACGAAAAAGTGCATTTATTTATGATTAACTGCATCTTAGACGGCAAGCGAGTGAACCAAACCCAGTGTATCGTTCAGTGCATTACATAAGCTATCAACTGACTTTTTTCTAGACCGATACTCGACTGCATATAAGAGTAACAGAGGCGACCAAGTAGAAACATCAGCTTTTTACGAAAAAGTGCATTCATTCATGATTTACTGCATCTTAGACGGCAAGCGAGTTAACGACACCCAATGTACCGTGCAGTTCATTACATTAGCTATAAACTGACATTTATTCTAGAGTGATACTCGACTGCATATAAGAGTAACAGAGGCGACCAAGTAGAAACATCAGCTTTCTACGAAAAAGTGCATTCATTCAAAATTTACTGCATCTTAGACGGCAAGCGAGTGAACTACACCTAATGTATCGTGCAGTGCATTACATTAGCTATCAACTGACACTTATTCTAGAGTGATACTCGACTGCATATAAGAGTAACAGAGGCTACCAAGTAGAAACATCAGCTTTCTAAGAAAAAGTGCATTCATTCAAAATTTACTGCATCTTAGACGGCAAGCGAGTGAACCACACCCAATGTATCATGCAGTGCATTACATTAGCTATCAACTGACGTTTATTCTAGAGTGATACTCGACTGCATATAAGAGTAACAGAGGCTACCAAGTAGAAACATCAGCTTTCTACGAAAAAGTGCATTCATTAAAGATTTACTGCATCTTAGACGGCAAGCGAGTAAACCACACCCTATGTATCGTGCAGTGCATCACACCAGCTACAAAACAAAATTATTTATAGAGTGATACTCGACTGCATATACCAGTAACAGAGGAGACCAAGTAGAAACATCAGCTTTCTACGAAAAAGTGCATTCAATCAAGATTTACTTCATCTTAGACGGCAAGCGAGTAAACCACACCCAATGTTTCGTGCAGTGCATTACATTGGCTATCTAATGACACTAATTTTAGAGTGATACTCGTCTGCCTATAAGAGTAACAGAGGCGACCAAGTAGAAACATCAGCTTTCTACGAAAAAGTGCATTTATTTATGATTAGCTGCATCTTAGACGGCAAGCGAGTGAATTACACCCAGTGTATCGTGCAGTGCATTACATAATCTATAAACTGACATAAATTCCAGAGTGATACTCGACTGCATATAAGAGTAACACGGGCGACCAAGTAGAAACATCAGCTTTCTACGAAAAAGTGCATTTATTTATGATTAGCTGCATCTTAGACGGCAAGCGAGTGAACTACACCCAGTGTATCGTTCAGTGCATTACATTAGCTATCAACTGACACTTATTCTAGACTGATACTCGACTGCATATAAGAGTAACAGAGCCGACCAAGTAGAAACATCAGCTTTCTACGAAAAAGTGCATTCATTCAAGATTTACTGCATCTTAGACGGCAAGCGAGTAAATCATACCCGCTGTATCGTGCAGTGCATTACACTAGCTATCAACTGACACTAATTATAGAGTGATACTCGACTGCATATAAGAGTAACAGAGGCGACCAAGTAGAAACATCAGCTTTCTACGAAAAAGTGCATTCATTCAAAATTTACTGCATCTTAGACGGCAAGCGAGTGAACCACACCCAATGTATCGTGCAGTGCATTACATTAGCTATCAACTGACTTTTATTCTAGAGTGATACTCGACTGCATATAAGAGTAACAGAGGCTACCAAGTAGAAACATCAGCTTTCTACGAAAAAGTGCATTCATTCAAAATTTACTGCATCTTAGACGGCAAGCGAGTGAACCACACCAAATGTATCGTGCAGTGAATTACATTAGCTTGCAACTGACACTTATTCTAGAGTGATACTCGACTGCATATAAGAGTAACAGAGGCTACCAAGTAGAAACATCAGCTTTTTACGATAAAGTGCATTCATTCATGATTTACTGCATCTTAGACGGCAAGTGAGTGAACCACACCCAATGTATCGTGCAGTGCATTACATTAGCTATCAACTGACACTTATTCTAGAGTGATACTCGACTGCATATAAGAATAACAGAGGCTACCAAGTAGAAACATCAGCTTTCTACGAAAAAGTGCATTCATTCAAAATTTACTGCATCTCAGACGGCAAGCGAGTGAACCACACCCAATGTATCGTGCAGTGCATTATATTAGCTTGCAACTGACACTTATTCTAGAGTGTTACTCGACTGCATATAAGAGTAACAAAGGCTACCAAGTAGAAACATCAGCTTTCTACGAAAAAGTGCATTCATTCAAGATTTACTGCATCTTAGACGGCAAGCGAGTAAACCACACCCTATGTATCGTGCAGTGCATTACACTAGCTACAAAACAAAACTATTTATAGAGTGATACTCGACTGCATATACCAGTAACAGAGGCGACCAAGTAGAAACATCAGCTTTCTACGAAAAAGTGCATTCAATCAAGGTTTACTGCATCTTAGACGGCAAGCGAGTAAACCACACCCAATGTATTGTGCAGTGCATTACATTGGCTATCAACTGACACTTATTCTAGACTGATACTCGACTGCATATAAGAGTAACAGAGGCGACCATGTAGAAACATCAGCTTTTTACGAAAAAGTGCATTCATTCATGATTTACTGCATCTTAGACGGCAAGCGAGTTAACGACACCCAATGTATCGTGCAGTGCATTACATTAGCTATAAACTGACACTTATTCTAGAGTGATACTCGACTGCATATAAGAGTAACAGAGGCGACCAAGTAGAAACATCAGCTTTCTACGAAAAAGTGCATTCATTCAAGATTTACTGCATCTTAGACGGCAAGCGAGTAAACCACACCCTATGTATCGTGTGTAATGCACTGCACGATACATTGGGTGTGGTTCACTCGCTTGCCGTCTAAGATGCAGTAAATTTTGAATGAATGCACTTTTTCTTAGAAAGCTGATGTTTCTACTTGGTAGCCTCTGTTACTCTTATATGCAGTCGAGTATCACTCTAGAATAAGTATCAGTTGATAGCTAATGTAATGCACTGCACGATACATTGGGTGTGGTTCACTCGCTTGCCGTCTAAGATGCAGTTAATCATAAATAAGTGCACTTTTTCGTAGAAAGCTGATGTTTCTACTTGGTCGCCTCTGTTACTCTTATATGCAGTCGAGTATCACTCTAGAATTCATGTCAGTTTATAGTTTATGTAATGCACTGCACGATACAATGAGTGTGGTTTACTCGCTTGCCGTCTAAGATGCAGTAAATCATAAATTAATGCACTTTTTCGTAGAAAGCTGATGTTTCTACTTGTTCGCCTCTATTACTCTTATATGCAGTCGAGTATCACTCTAGAATAAATGTCAGTTGATAGCTAATGTATAGCACTGCACGATACATTGGGTGTGGTTTACTCGCTTGCCGTCTATGATGCAGTAAATCATAAATGAATGCACTTTTTCGTAGAAAGCTGATGTTTCTACTTGGTCTCCTCTGTTACTCTTATATGCAGTCGAGTATCACTCTAAAATAAGAGTCAGTTGATAGCCAATGTAATGCACTGCACGATACATAGGGTGTGGTTTACTCGCTTGCCGTCTAAGATGCAGTAAATCTTGATTGAATGCACTTTTTCGTAGAAAGCTGATGTTTCTACTTGGTCGCCTCTGTTACTGGTATATGCAGTCGAGTATCACTCTATAAATAGTTTTGTTTTGTAGCTGGTGTGATGCACTGCACGATACATAGGGTGTGGTTTACTCGCTTGCCGTCTAAGATGCAGTAAATCTTTAATGAATGCACTTTTTCGTAGAAAGCTGATGTTTCTACTTGGTAGCCTCTGTTACTCTTATATGCAGTCGAGTATCAGTCTAGAATAAGTGTCAGTTGATAGTTAATGTAATGCACTGCACGATACACTGGGTGTGGTTCACTCGCTTGCCGTCTAAGATGCAGTTAATCATAAATAAATGCTTTTTTTCGTAGAAAGCTGATGTTTCTACTTGGTCGCCTCTGTTACTCTTTTATGCAGTCGAGTATCACTCTAGAATTCATGTCAGTTGATAGCTAATGTAATGCACTGCACGATACATTGGGTGTGGTTTACTCGATTGCCGTCTATGATGCAGTAAATCATAAATGAATGCACTTTTTCGTAGAAAGCTGATGTTTCTACTTGGTCTCCTCTGTTACTCTTATATGCAGTCGAGTATCACTCTAAAATAAGTGTCAGTTGATAGCTAATGTGATGCACTGCACGATACATTGGGTGTGGTTTACTCGCTTGCCGTCTAAGATGCAGTAAATCTTGATTGAATGCACTTTTTCGTAGAAAGCTGATGTTTCTACTTGGTCGCCTCTGTTACTGGTATATGCAGTCGAGTATCACTCTATAAATAGTTTTGTTTTGTAGCTAGTGTAATGCACTGCACGATACATAGGGTGTGGTTTACTCGCTTGCCGTCTAAGATGCAGTATATCTTGAATGAATGCACTTTTTCGTAGAAAGCTGATGTTTCTACTTGGTAGCCTCTGTTACTCTTATATGCAGTCGAGTATCACTCTAGAATAAGTGTCAGTTGATAGCTAATGTAATGCACTGCACGATACATTGGGTGTGGTTTACTCGCTTGCCGTCTAAGATGCAGTAAATTTTGAATGAATGCACTTTTTCTTAGAAAGCTGATGTTTCTACTTGGTAGCCTCTGTTACTCTTATATGCAGTCGAGTATCACTCTAGAATAAGTGTCAGTTGCAAGCTAATGTAATTCACTGCACGATACATTTGGTGTGGTTCACTCGCTTGCCGTCTAAGATGCAGTAAATTTTGAATGAATGCACTTTTTCGTAGAAAGCTGATGTTTCTACTTGGTAGCCTCTGTTACTCTTATATGCAGTCGAGTATCACTCTAGAATAAGTGTCAGTTGATAGCTAATGTAATGCACTGCACGATACATTGGGTGTGGTTCGCTCGCTTGCCGTCTAAGATGCAGTAAATTTTGAATGAATGCACTTTTTCGTAGAAAGCTGATGTTTCTACTTGGTCGCCTCTGTTACTCTTATATGCAGTCGAGTATCACTCTATAATTAGTGTCAGTTGATAGCTAGTGTAATGCACTGCACGATACAGCGGGTATGATTTACTCGCTTGCCGTCTAAGATGCAGTAAATCTTGAATGAATGCACTTTTTTGTAGAAAGCTGATGTTTCTACTTGGTCGGCTCTGTTACTCTTATATGCAGTCGAGTATCAGTCTAGAATAAGTGTCAGTTGATAGCTAATGTAATGCACTGAACGATACACTGGGTGTGGTTCACTCGCTTGCCGTCTAAGATGCAGCTAATCATAAATAAATGCACTTTTTCGTAGAAAGCTGATGTTTCTACTTGGTCGCCCGTGTTACTCTTATATGCAGTCGAGTATCACTCTGGAATTTATGTCAGTTTATAGATTATGTAATGCACTGCACGATACAATGAGTGTGGTTTACTCGCTTGCCGTCTAAGATGCAGTAAATCATAAATTAATGCACTTTTTCGTAGAAAGCTGATGTTTCTACTTGGTCGCCTCTGTTACTCTTATAGGCAGACGAGTATCACTCTAAAATTAGTGTCATTAGATAGCCAATGTAATGCACTGCACGAAACATTGGGTGTGGTTTACTCGCTTGCCGTCTAAGATGAAGTAAATCTTGATTGAATGCACTTTTTCGTAGAAAGCTGATGTTTCTACTTGGTCGCCTCTGTTACTGGTATATGCAGTCGAGTATCACTCTATAAATAGTTTTGTTTTGTAGCTGGTGTGATGCACTGCACGATACATAGGGTGTGGTTTACTCGCTTGCCGTCTAAGATGCAGTAAATCTTTAATGAATGCACTTTTTCGTAGAAAGCTGATGTTTCTACTTGGTAGCCTCTGTTACTCTTATATGCAGTCGAGTATCACTCTAGAATAAACGTCAGTTGATAGTTAATGTAATGCACTGCACGATACATTGGGTGTGGTTCACTCGCTTGCCGTCTAAGATGCAGTAAATTTTGAATGAATGCACTTTTTCTTAGAAAGCTGATGTTTCTACTTGGTAGCCTCTGTTACTCTTATATGCAGTCGAGTATCACTCTAGAATAAGTGTCAGTTGATAGCTAATGTAATGCACTGCACGATACATTAGGTGTAGTTCACTCGCTTGCCGTCTAAGATGCAGTAAATTTTGAATGAATGCACTTTTTCGTAGAAAGCTGATGTTTCTACTTGGTCGCCTCTGTTACTCTTATATGCAGTCGAGTATCACTCTAGAATAAATGTCAGTTTATAGCTAATGTAATAAACTGCACGGTACATTGGGTGTCGTTAACTCGCTTGCCGTCTAAGATGCAGTAAATCATGAATGAATGCACTTTTTCGTAAAAAGCTGATGTTTCTACTTGGTCGCCTCTGTTACTCTTATATGCAGTCGAGTATCAGTCTAGAAAAAAGTCAGTTGATAGCTTATGTAATGCACTGAACGATACACTGGGTTTGGTTCACTCGCTTGCCGTCTAAGATGCAGTTAATCATAAATAAATGCACTTTTTCGTAGAATGCTGATGTTTCTACTTGGTCGCCTCTGTTACTCTTATATGCAGTCGAGTATCACTCTAGAATTCATGTCAGTTTATAGTTTATGTAATGCACTGCACGATACAATGAGTGTGGTTTACTCGCTTGCCGTCTAAGATGCAGTAATTCATAAATTAATGCACTTTTTCGTAGAAAGCTGATGTTTCTACTTGTTCGCCTCTGTTACTCTTATATGCAGTCGAGTATCACTCTAGAATAAATGTCAGTTGATAGCTAATGTAAAGCACTGCACGATACATTGGGTTGGTTTACTCGCTTGCCGTCTATGATGCAGTTAATCATAAATGAATGCACTTTTTCGTAGAAAGCTGATGTTTCTACTTGGTCGCCTCTGTTACTGGTATATGCAGTCGAGTATCACTCTATAAATAGTTTTGTTTTGTAGCTAATGTAATGCACTGCACGATACATAGGGTGTGGTTTACTCGCTTGCCGTCAAAGATGCAGTAAATCTTGAATGAATGCACTTTTTCGTAGAAAGCTGATGTTTCTACTTGGTAGCCTCTGTTACTCTTATATGCAGTCGAGTATCACTCTAGAATAAGTGTCAGTTGATAGCTGATGTAATGCACTGCACGATACATTGGGTGTGGTTTACTCGCTTGCCGTCTAAGATGCAGTAAATTTTGAATGAATGCACTTTTTCTTAGAAAGCTGATGTTTCTACTTGGTAGCCTTTGTTACTCTTATATGCAGTCGAGTATCACTCTAGAATAAGTGTCAGTTGCAAGCTAATATAATGCACTGCACGATACATTGGGTGTGGTTCACTCGCTTGCCGTCTAAGATGCAGTTAATCATAAATAAATGCACTTTTTCGTAGAAAGCTGATGTTTCTACTTGGTCGCCTCTGTTACTCTTATATGCAGTCGAGTATCACTCTAGAATAAGTGTCATTTGCAAGCTAATGTAATGCACTGCACGATACATTGGGTGTGGTTCACTCGCTTGCCGTCTAAGATGCAGTAAATTTTGAATGAATGCACTTTTTCGTAGAAAGCTGATGTTTCTACTTGGTAGCCTCTGTTACTCTTATATGCAGTCGAGTATCACTCTAGAATAAGTGTCAGTTGCAAACTTATGTAATGCACTGCACGATACATTGGGTGTGGTTCACTCGCTTGCCGTCTGAGATGCAGTAAATTTTGAATGAATGCACTTTTTCGTAGAAAGCTGATGTTTCTACTTGGTAGCCTCTGTTACTCTTATATGCAGTCGAGTATCACTCTAGAATAAGTGTCAGTTGCAAACTTATGTAATGCACTGCACGATACATTGGGTGTGGTTCACTCGCTTGCCGTCTGAGATGCAGTAAATTTTGAATGAATGCACTTTTTCGTAGAAAGCTGATGTTTCTACTTGGTCGCCTCTGTTATTCTTATATGCAGTCGAGTATCACTCTAGAATAAGTGTCAGTTGCAAACTTATGTAATGCACTGCACGATACATTGGGTGTGGTTCACTCGCTTGCCGTCTGAGATGCAGTAAATTTTGAATGAATGCACTTTTTCGTAGAAAGCTGATGTTTCTACTTGGTAGCCTCTGTTATTCTTATATGCAGTCGAGTATCACTCTAGAATAAGTGTCAGTTGATAGCTAATGTAATGCACTGCACGATACATTGGGTGTGGTTCACTCGCTTGCCGTCTGAGATGCAGTAAATTTTGAATGAATGCACTTTTTCGTAGAAAGCTGATGTTTCTACTTGGTCGCCTCTGTTATTCTTATATGCAGTCGAGTATCACTCTAGAATAAGTGTCAGTTGCAAACTTATGTAATGCACTGCACGATACATTGGGTGTGGTTCACTCGCTTGCCGTCTGAGATGCAGTAAATTTTGAATGAATGCACTTTTTCGTAGAAAGCTGATGTTTCTACTTGGTAGCCTCTGTTACTCTTATATGCAGTCGAGTATCACTCTAGAATAAGTGTCAGTTGCAAACTTATGTAATGCACTGCACGATACATTGGGTGTGGTTCACTCGCTTGCCGTCTGAGATGCAGTAAATTTTGAATGAATGCACTTTTTCGTAGAAAGCTGATGTTTCTACTTGGTCGCCTCTGTTATTCTTATATGCAGTCGAGTATCACTCTAGAATAAGTGTCAGTTGCAAACTTATGTAATGCACTGCACGATACATTGGGTGTGGTTCACTCGCTTGCCGTCTGAGATGCAGTAAATTTTGAATGAATGCACTTTTTCGTAGAAAGCTGATGTTTCTACTTGGTAGCCTCTGTTATTCTTATATGCAGTCGAGTATCACTCTAGAATAAGTGTCAGTTGATAGCTAATGTAATGCACTGCACGATACATTGGGTGTGGTTCACTCGCTTGCCGTCTAAGATGCAGTAAATCATGAACGAATGCACTTTTTCGTTTGAAAGCTGATGTTTCTACTTGGTAGCCTCTGTTACTCTTATATGCAGTCGAGTATCACTCTAGAATAAGTGTCAGTTGCAAGCTAATGTAAAGCACTGCACGATACATTTGGTGTGGTTCACTCGCTTGCCGTCTAAGATGCAGTAAATTTTGAATGAATGCACTTTTTCGTAGAAAGCTGATGTTTCTACTTGGTAGCCTCTGTTACTCTTATATGCAGTCGAGTATCACTCTAGAATAAGTTTCAGTTTATAGCTAATGTAATGCACTGCACGATACATTGGGTGTCGTTAACTCGCTTGCCGTCTAAGATGCAGTAAATCATGAATGAATGCACTTTTTCGTAAAAAGCTGATGTTTCTACTTGGTCGTTTCTGTTACTCTTATATGCAGTCGAGTATCAGTCTAGAATAAGTGTCAGTTGATAGTTAATGTAATGCACTGCACGATACACTGGGTGTGGTTCACTCGCTTGCCGTCTAAGATGCAGTTAATCATAAATAAATGCTTTTTTTCGTAGAAAGCTGATGTTTCTACTTGGTCGCCTCTGTTACTCTTATATGCAGTCGAGTATCACTCTAGAATTCATGTCAGTTTATAGTTTATGTAATGCACTGCACGAAACAATGAGTGTGGTTTACTCGCTTGCCGTCTAAGATGCAGTAAATCATAAATGAATGCACTTTTTCGTAGAAAGCTGATGTTTCTACTTGGTCGCCTCTGTTACTCTTATATGCAGTCGAGTATCACTCTAGAATAAGTGTCAGTTGATAGCTAATGTAATGCACTGCACGATACATTGGGTGTGGTTCACTCGCTTGCCGTCTGAGATGCAGTAAATTTTGAATGAATGCACTTTTTCGTAGAAAGCTGATGTTTCTACTTGGTCGCCTCTGTTACTCTTATATGCAGTCGAGTATCACTCTAGAATAAGTGTCAGTTGATAGCTAATGTAATGCACTGCACGATACATTGGGTGTGGTTCACTCGCTTGCCGTCTGAGATGCAGTAAATTTTGAATGAATGCACTTTTTCGTAGAAAGCTGATGTTTCTACTTGGTCGCCTCTGTTACTCTTATATGCAGTCGAGTATCACTCTAGAATAAGTGTCAGTTGATAGCTAATGTAATGCACTGCACGATACATTGGGTGTGGTTCACTCGCTTGCCGTCTGAGATGCAGTAAATTTTGAATGAATGCACTTTTTCGTAGAAAGCTGATGTTTCTACTTGGTAGCCTCTGTTACTCTTATATGCAGTCGAGTATCACTCTAGAATAAGTGTCAGTTGCAAACTTATGTAATGCACTGCACGATACATTGGGTGTGGTTCACTCGCTTGCCGTCTGAGATGCAGTAAATTTTGAATGAATGCACTTTTTCGTAGAAAGCTGGTGTTTCTACTTGGTAGCCTCTGTTACTCTTATATGCAGTCGAGTATCACTCTAAAATTAATGTAAGTTTTTAGCTTATGTAATGCACTGCACGATACATTGGGTGTGGTTTACTCGCTTGCCGTCTAAGATGCAGAAACACTTGATTTAATGCACTTGTTCATGGAAAGCTGATGTTTCTACGTGGTCGTCTCTGTTTCTTTTATATGCAGTCGAGTGTCACTCTAGAAATAGTGTTATTTGATAGCTCATTGCTTGTTGTCTAAGGTGCACAAATTATGAAAAATATATAAAAAAAACACTTAGGCTGATAAGTTGTGAAGTTAGCGGCCAAAGTGCATTTCTAGTTATTATCGTTTTTTAATCTTTAGAATTGTTTGTTTTTTGTTGTTTTCTAATAAGAAAGAAGATATTTTGCGGTTCTGCTTGTTTTGACAGTATTCCTGTTGAAAATATACATAACTTCTTAATTTGGTCGGGTTATCATCGGCCGCTAACTTTGGCCGCTAACTTCACACCGGTTAATTTTTTAGGGTACCTACCTTCCTAACTTACGAGTTCGAGTGACGCAACCGTATCGTTAAGTTGGCGCGCACGCAATAACGATATTAAGGGGATGATGCCTTGATTTGAGTCGTACACGCCCCCTAGACAGAGACACGCTGATGCCTTCCGCCCACGAGAAAAAGTGATGTAACACTCTTCGGGAATCGCTGATTTGGACAAATTTCGATAAATACCTAACTTAGTGAAGGTTTATTAAAATTTCATAAAGTGAGATTTTAGATGAGATAAAATACTATAGTATTTACTTGATTGTTTCGTAAAATTACGTATCGTTTGAGTAGGCTGAGTAAAAAAGGGAAAAATATACAGACCCAACTTTGGTTTTTTTTTCTATCGAGGAAATTTTAAGCAATCATGTATCGATCAAATCAGAAGAACATAGTCAAGAATCATATCATATATCTGAAAATCAGACCTTATTGTTTCTTAATCAAGTCAGATCGGCGGCGTTTGAAAGCACGCGATAATTTCCAATGCACCGCCTTAATATACATATATAGGCAGCCTAGCAGTTCAGGCATGCGGCTGTCAAACGGCGGTCGTGGGTTTGAATCCCGGCTCGTACTAATGAGTTTTTCGGAACTTATGTACGGAATATCATTTGATATTTACCGTCAGCTTTTCGGTGAAGGATTAACATCGGGAGGAAACCTGCATCCACGAAGAAATTTAAAGGAGTATGTGAAGTCCCCAACCCGCACTGGGCCAGCGCGGGGACTACTGCCCGTTCCCTCTCATCCATGAGTGGAGGCCTGTGCCCAGCAGTGGGACGTATATAGGCTGATTTATTATTATTATTACGAGTATATATAGCTAATTAAGTTGGTGCAATTCACTCAGTTTTAGTGTGCCACTTTTAAAGCGCTTAGGTATAACCTTTTTTATGAATATAAAGACATGTGTCTTTATATACTACGAAATCCTACACTGTGCTGGCCCGAGTTGTTATTAAAGTAAATTATATATAATGTGCTAACAAATTAAGTACCAATATTTTAAGAGGTGTTACATTACATCAAAACAATTGACTTTAAATAGAAATTAAGAAAACTTTTCATATGATATTTTTGTTTTAATTTCCGGTACAAAATAAATAAATTAAAATTTCGACCAAACATAATCAGCCTGTGCATTCAACTGACGAGATGTTAAAACACTATCTGTCAAGTGAACATCGTCGTTTGTGACAAACGTCAATGATTGATTGTTGACTATCTCATTAACAGGGTGTTTTTACGCAGTAACGTTGTATCCCTAATTATCTCCAAAAAGTGATACACACTTTTAAATGTTTCATACTTAACTCTACTCCTAGAGACTAGTACTATCAGCTCTAAAAGTATTGGTACCTAATTTGTTAGCACCTTATATACAAATATACATACAATATGTATGGTATATTATTTAGTCTTGAATTAGAAATTTGAGCTTAGTTACTCTATTTACTTTCCATTTACTTATACAAATTATACACTAAAGCGAGCGTCCAGATTTCTTCAGCGGCAGCGCAAACATCACTGATGGGGGAAGGAATGCAAATCAAATTAGAGGATTGGAAGGGCTTTTAGGAGCGGAATTAAATATGCAAAGAAACCAGAGACCGTGACGCGAAGCGGGACTCGAAATCAGAGGCCCTACCGCGAAACGAAAACGAATTTCGTCCGTGTTTCTCCCTCTCGGTTGCACTTGCTTGTTCGAGCGAGAGAGGGAGATACTCAATCGAAGTTCGTTTTCACTTCGCGGTAGCCCCTCAGAGTGGGCGGGCGGGTGTAAACAAGTATAGTTGTAGCTGTTGTATAGCACTCGAACTCTTGACCCGAATATGAACTCGTGCTTTGGTTTGACTCAAAAATGTTTTAGCCTCACTTTTAGTTTGTTAAACTTAAAATGGCGAAAATTACTAACTTAAAATGCGATTTTACAACTTCATTTGTTGCCATATATGAAAGGAAAAGATAACAAAGAGACGTAGTAAGAAGAGCGTAATTGAAGTTTACAATTAAGCAATAGATGTCCGTAATGGTTGATTTTAAGTATTTCTCGTAATTTTAAGTTAAACTGTTGTGTCATTGTGTATGCTGCAGCAAGACGGCAGAAAAATAATACGAGTGTCTTGTCACTTTTTGATTAATGTCATTCAATGAAATATATACAATGGATAAACATTGCGGTATGTGATTTGATTTGATAAGAATACATAAAAGAAACAAACTATAGTTTTATTAGAAAGAGATGGATAGACTGTCTCTCGGCGAGAAAGACTACTCTCGTTCTAAGTAATTTTAAATAATCCCGAGATTTGTATTAGGTAGTTTTTGAGAAACTGGAGATTGTTCACTCGTTGAAAATTATTACTGAATTTGGTTAGTAGGTTTTTTTTTTTCACGACACACAACAATAATGTGCCTAGTAGGGGCTCCTTTATTTTAGGATGACACCTATTCTGTAACTTGTTTTAAGCTCAAGGTGTTCCTGGAGGTGAGCAAGGTCGCCAGAGCTCCCGAGGATGCGTTGTGTTGAGAGCGAGGGAATTTGTTCCTCGAGCTGTCAACACGGCGAATCCTCAAACATATCAAGGGTCGGCAACGCCCATGTTACTCCTTTGGAGTTGCATGCGTCTATAGGCTGCGGTGTCCGCTTACGATCAGGCGGGCCGTACGCTTGTTTGCCACCGTCGTTATATAAAAATAATAATAATAATATCTTGATGCCGCGATTCGTAGTAGTAGTAACTAAGCGTAATCAGAGCTCTTAGTTTCATTATGCGTGACGGGCGAAGTGAAGCGCATCAGCGCGATCCGAATAACAACCCTGGTCATAAAGTAGCAATTACGAATTTATTCGGATAACAAATAATTACACATACATTCACTTAATGCACCTTAAGAACTAACAAACGGGGATGTGCTACCGAAAAAGTCTCCACTCAGCAATGCAGTTGACGCAGCAGTGCCCACGGGGCTGGTTTTCTGTGGATCCAGTGAGCTGTGCGGGACAGCATACTGCGGGAGTCGTTTTGAAAATACAAACAAAATAATATTCAAAATACTTATAATTACACGGTTCAACTCACGTATTATATGTCACTACGGCCGACATGTTTCGAACTCTTCGGGAGTTCTTCTTCAGGATGAGTGTTTTCGCGGCGGTGTCGCTTGAAAAACTGCCCGCGCCCGTTCCGAACGCAGTGCTGAACTCACTGTGCCCACGGGATTGTCACGACACACTGTCCACTTCAATTTAGGAATAATAGTTTTCCATGCTGGCGGTAACATCCAGCCACCATCACGATTAAAATTTGGGCGGCGCCCAATTTCAATCGCCTCACGAATTTTGCCTCACCGTTCACCTTTCTACCGTACCAGCAATCTCGCCTTGTCGATACAAATGAAATGGGACGCGCCTGTATCGCACGCATGTTCTGCTAGAAGGTCATATTTAGACTCTTTTACCTGTGAGAGGTCTGCGAATAACTTACGTAGTTCTAGCTAACCTCTAGTATATCTTGACACCGGGATTCTGATTTAAGAACTTTATTTTCTCATAAAGAATTACAAATTCACTTAAATGAGAAATAAAAAATTAAATAACATTTCCTGTTGTACAACAGGAAATGTTATTCTAAAAACTAAAAACTAACGAGCAGACGTTGTTAATTTTATATATAGTTATCTGTTGCAGTAAGAGTACAGTAAGGAAAAAGGAAGTGGGTAGAACTATATTCTTAAAGCTGGGTCCACATTTGTAGCATTTTGCCGATCACGATCACGCGTATAGTATCGAGCTCGCGTATCCTAAGTATGGACGCTCACTTTGGGCACCTCGTATCACTAGCATCGTCGCGCGAAAGAATGCGTCCATACTAACCGTAGCGTAGCAGCGTATCGTATCATAACCCCGTATCATTGAGTGTGGACGCTCATCCGTATTCCCTTTGATGATCGGGGAAAAACCGCCTCGAGAGCGATCACGGCGTATCGCGTATCAAATCATAACTTCGTATCACGATACAGTATCAAAACACGTCCATACTTACCGATCTTGATACGTGTATCCGATAGCGAGTGTGCGGGGTATATAATAGACGCGTGTCAACATCGATCCCGAGCGATCAGATACGGCGCGCCGTATGATCGCGCTGTTATTGCGTCCACACTAGCGATCTTGATACGCGTCGGTACAACGCGACGGAGATACGATACGACAAAATGATACAAATGTGGACCCAGCTTTAGGCGATTTATGCAGCGCGATCGTGCACATTAGCCACCGATAGCAACTCATGCGTAACATAACATAAATTATAACGAGCTACGAATAGACCCTGGTAAACAGGGATTCGTAATAATAACGCGTAACGAAGGTCTGTGTGACACTGCTCGCCTAATATTCAGAGCAATGACGCGTTGTTGCAGTATCCAAGAGGCAACCGGATGGCTCGCGGTATTTGAGCTACCGAAGTGTTGTGGAAACGCCATGTGCAACCCGAACTGAGCCTACTTGGACTGGGGCGGAAATAGAAAAAAAGCGGCCAAGTGTGTGTCGGACCACGCACAACGAGGGTTCCGTGCCTATTAAAAAGGCCGTATCGTTACTGAAATCTTATGGCACTTACGTGCTTTTCTTTAAGGAAGGCAGGTTTTTCGAAATAGCTCAAAAACCTTTGAACCGGGCTTGTTCAAAACAATTTTAGCTGAAAGAATTTAATAAGCCCTGTCGATGATTTTTTTCATATTTTTAAAATACACGGTTCAAGAATTAGAGGGGAGGGGGACACAATTTTAGTGACTTTCGGGGCGAAGAAAAATTATATATTAGAAACAGATGCAATTTCTTCTTCGTAATCGACGTCAGAACACACAGTAGCACATGGCATTTTCTTTGTGTCTTTCAACATTCTCTGGGAGTAAACAGTTTCGTCTATCACTAATTGTAATACGTTCAACTTCACTTGACGTCAAGGGAGCAAATTTATAAAATTAATTTACAATGCATGTGCTCGAAAAGAGCGTTTTCCAAGCACTAAAATCGTGCGGAAAGCGCCACTTTTTCGCACTAGTGCTTTTTACTTTCAATTTTTTTTTAATTTTCGAGTCCGTCGTCAGAGTTTTTATTACTCGAGAAAAGTTTTACAAATATTTCAATTACACGTTTTCTTTCATATAAAAGGTACATAAATACTAATAACGTATAAAATGATTTATTAATGTTTACGAATTTTGAATTTGGTCAATAAATTAATTAATTTTAAATATTCACTTAATGTGTTTGGCTGAACGCATATCTTTCTTATGCCTTTTACAATACGACAGTATGGCGGCTTGCACATGCGCAATGCGCATATGTTGACCGCGCATGTATTTAAAAGCCCGACATTGTTGTTTATTGTGAGTTTTGTGTAGTTATTTTATGTAAATATGTTAAAAAGGTCGAGTGAAAGTGAGTAATCAATAATAATAATGATTTATTGCGTTTCAATAGTGTCAGTATGTTTCTTAGAACTACGACGGTACAGCGTCTTTTTGTTGTTTAATATATTGAGTTACTCAAAATTAATTGTGTTCTAAAACCACAATACAATGGCTTTAACTTTTAACTTTTAACCCCCTTATTCATAAAACTTAAAATGCCTCTGCTAAATAAAATGTGCTTTGTCCCTTTCTTACGAACACAAATTTCAAAGTGACAGATAAGGACAAACGAATTTTAACTCCATTTTAGTTAAAACAGGCTTGTAGGACGTTTATGAATACGGCCGTAAGTGAATAAGCTTGACTGCTAAAGATGTGGAGAAGTTGGTAAATGCAATTCCAGATAATAAGTAGGTACCTGACAATCTACCTGGGTTCTTCAATTTTAACCTAGATCTATTTTAAACCAACATTTCAACATTTAATATATTTCCTCACACAAGGCATAGTAAAACGTTGTATGATACACGCGCGTAAAGATGATTTCCGACTCGTGTCGAATTATACATTCGCTCGCTTCACTCGCTCATGCATAAAAATGACACTCGTCGGAAATCACCTACTTTCCACACTTGTAGCATAAATAACTATTACAGTTTGGGTAATATAATATTTTCAGATATTTCTCTTAAATTTTCTTAATCAGGATTTCGTTCGAGCACAGGGGACCGATTTTTGACTTTCGAGCGCTCGAAAATCAAATAAAAGTAAATACGTTTGTAGTGTCGAAATGGCAGGCACTTACTTTCTACCAATAGAATTTAATACGAGTGATCAATACCACTCGTTTTAAAATTTTCTATCGCTATTGCAAAATAGCATTTCATAATTTTTGTCAGTTTTCGAGTGAAAGAGTCGAGCGCTCGAAAGTCAAAAATCGGTCCCCTGCTCATTTGCGTAATAATACTCGATATCGATAAAATAATGTTTCTATCACTGGCTAGATTCCGAAAGTGTTTTGTTTTGCCGTGAAAAATCCGGACTCTGATTATGAGATACGAGTTTTATTTCATTCTTCCTACGAATATAATAAATGTAAAGTGAATGACGTCCTTAACCGTGGGAAAAGAAGTCACTATCATAAATATGATAGAAAGTGCCGGCAAAAGCATGTATGATCTTAAATAAAAATTATAAGGTCTATTAAATATTAAAAAGGCTTATCCTGTAACAAAACAAAACAAATGCCTATCCGAGAACTCCACTACTCACCGTATCATATATTCAAACAGCCACTGTCCAAACACGATCCTGAATGACAGGGCAGGACACCCTGTAATCATCGCCGCGCATATAGAGCACCCTGTTAATATTAGAGCGGTTTTGTGTGTGATAAAAACCGGTCTGGATTTATATCCGAGATTCTCGAGAAACAACCGTTCATTACATTTCTAAGCTAGTTTAGGAATCGAAAATTAATTTGGGACCCGATGAAGAGTCCCCAAGACGATTGACTCAAGTCGTCTTTACATGTTATTCTAGCATGCCTAGTTAAAATGAGAAACAAACTACGTTTGTATGGAGTGTCGAACGTCCTGCCAACCCTTAACACATTTAGGGCCAATGACGACACATATATGCGTCAGACCGCCGTAGTCGCTTTCCGCTACATACCAGGAAAACCACGGGATCGGCTATCGGGATTCTTGGCCCTCAATGGGTTAAAGTTGGGTGTCGTGTCATATTGTATAGAAATCCAATGAATATTTTTGCGAGTGCTCCTTATTACAATTATTCAGAGATTCAGCAACCGAATGGCTCGCGGTACTTGAAAAAATGGCACCTAGTTGACGAGAACTTAGGAAAAAGGCACTTAAGTTCATTGAAAACGGATGGCAGCTGTTTTTTGAGTATTGTATGATGTGAAAAAAAAAAAAAAATAATTTGGGGTCAATCTTTCACAATTCGACCTAGTCCCAAAGTAAGCAAAGCTTGTACTATGGGTACTAGACGACGATAAACATAAATATATAGATAAATAAATACTTAAATACATAGAGATCATCCAGGACTCAGGAACAAATATTCATGCTCATCACACAAATAAGTAAGGTAAGGGCTTACCGGGATTCTCTTGCTTCGTAGGCAGGGTCACTACCAACTAGGCTAAAGCGGTCGTCAAAATGATATGCACAAAATGCCATCCCTCTCCCATAAAATTTCATCCCGCTGCGGCCACCCTTACGCGAAATTCGTTAAATTGGAATACGTGCAATAAAAGGTTTTGCAATCAATTGCCATGGACAATATTCGCGTGGGAGGCGCGGTGCGGGGCCTCTAGTTGCTAGCCATCCGGTTGCCAGTTGCACACTGTAACTACTCGTCATTGCTTTAAGAGGCTACCCGAGGTTTTCATCGATTTTTGACCAGTTTTGAATCGTAACTCCTACTTTTGCACTACAGATAGAATTATAAATCAAACGGCTATCGGTTTTTCAATTTATTATCTCCATTTTGGTCCACCGGATTTTGAAAGAAATGAATGAATGAATTTTGTATGATTTTTTTAAACATTGTCTAAAAAAACTCTTATTTCGTATCTCTTTGACGTGAAAGATCTAACATATACGAAAACTACATATTTGGGCATTTCAAAAAACTCTGAAATCAGTGATATACTAACTAAGATAAGATACAGGCTAAGACCGAAGTTACTAAATCTCTTACTATGACATTTTCTTGGTCTCCATATATGAATTACTGTATTATTACTCTATTACATATTGTCTTACCTTGAATCCTGTTTTAACCCATTTAGGGGTGGAATATATCCAAAACGCTGAAACAACTTTTTTTTATTCTGCTAAGAAATCTTTATATAACGTTTTAAGTCTCCAGCTCAAAAACGAGTGTTTCTCGTACAAACTTTGCATCTCTTTTAACCCCCTTGGGGATAGAATTTTCTAAAACGATGGAAGTACTTTTTTATATTTTAATAAGTTATCTTTCCACAACGTTTTAGAACTCTAGCTCAAAAAAAAGTGTGTCTCATGCACCCCTTTTTTACCCCCTTAGAGATAGAATTTTCTAAAACGCTGAAAGTACTTTTTTATATTTTAATAAGTAACCTTTCTACAACGTTTCAAGTATCTAGCTCAAAAAAAGTGTTCCTAAAACACAAATATAAGTTTTTTTCATTTCTCATGCTCTAAAAGTTCGTCTTTTATGCTGTGCGTAGGTATAAAGTCGCTTTTTATGCTCTAGTGAATAAAGTAAAATTCTCGTCGAAGACCAAGGCAATCGGTCCAACAGGCACACGAGCAACTTTAACTTCATAGAATAAACTCTTTATTTTATTATGTTTCGTTAGTATTCAAGACCAAGGCAAGGATACCAGCAGCCAAAGTACACAATAACACTTCTTGAAATAAACTTATAGTTTTTAATTTTCATTTCATTTCCTCGCAATCGAAGTGAAAAGTAGAGTGTACAATTCGCCCATAAAAGCCATTTTACACTCGATTTTATATCCATCCGAGCGAGCTTGTAAACGTCTCGCGTAAAATGGTGCGTTTTATGCACTTGTTGTACAATCTACTATTCTCTGCAAATAGTAAGAAAGGGCAATCTAACTCGCAAACTCTGGATGCTATTTCCGTCCCACAAGGGTCTGTTATTGGAAACTACCTTTTTATCATATTAGTTAATGATTTAGCATCAAGTACGCGTTATGGAAAATGAATTGCTTACGCAGATGACAGTGCTTTTGTTATCTCTGGGTCTGACTATCATTGAAGACCACGACTTCTAGATTGAAAACATACCTTACAGTGGCTTGTAAATGGTTGTTTTTGAGGCTTGCTTCTTCGAGAATTGAACGAACTATACTCGTAATACCAGTAACTCTGTTTGCATTTGAACAAGAAAGCGTATTTAAATATTTTTCATCACACTTGCTCGAAAAGGGCTTCATAATGCGCAGACATACAGAGCTGTAATGACGTCTGTGACGTCCCTAAAAACTGGTCCAGGGTTTTCATTTTAAACCAATTAACACATAAGTTATGGCCAGAAAACCAGTTTTTTGGACTGAAATTGTTCAACTTTGATGCCAAATATCTCGAAAACAATTAAATTTGAAGTAAATATGGAATAATATATTGCTTAAAGCCGTTTGTGTTAATATAATAAGCAACATAAAACATTAGAAAACTAAGGGATTCAGATCGAAGGTCATTGGCGTATGGGAGCCCCTTAACTCAATGGAATAAGTTCCGTTGTAATAAGGAAAATGTATAAATATCTTTGCCATTGACTGTAGCGTCAGCCACTTTTCTTCGTTTTTTTTTATACAACGACGGTGGCAAACAAGCGTACGGCCCGTCTGATGGTAAGCGGACACCGCAGCCTATAGACGCATGTAACTCCAAAGGAGTAACATGTGCGTTGCCGACCCTTGATATGTATTATTATCGTATTATATTTAGTGACATCATCATCATGATCATCATCATCATCAGGCTATATACGTCCCATTCCCTCTCATTAATCAGAGGGAATGGGCAGTAGTCCCCACTCTAGACCAGTGCAGATTGGGGACTTCACATAATTACAGAAAATTAATTCATGTATTTTCTAAAGTAACCAAACCAATTAATTCATGTATTTTCTAAAGTAACTAACATTAACCAAACGGTAAAATTATTTATTTCTCATAAATTGTCAAATACAACATAATTTAAAATTAACAATTGAAAACTTATAATAATAATAAAAATACGAATTAACAAACTTAAGTACAGCCTAAGGTTAGTCAAATAGGCCCCCGCGAGTTGCTCCGGGCGCAAAGGTGCCCATCACACTTGCAGCGTTACCACGTTGGATGGCGATGGATAATATTCCAAATGAAATGAAAACTATGTTAAATCTAAAAAGGGCCCCCGAGGCATTGTACCCAGGATGCAGGCGGCATTTCCTCGCTGAATTGCAATGCTGATGCGTTGCGCGAGAAAGCCGCCAGCTCTTCGGTCACCAGTTACGTCAACCAGACGTTTAACGATTTCCGCAAATTACTTTTGCAATGACAGAGAATTAATTGCCCATTAGTGATATCTACTCATTAGATAAATTATTATGAAAAGCAGACGTGTCAGTGGACGCGACCTGCACACGCCCTCAAGAAGAAAATGTTCATAACCAATTGCTGAATGTCTGCGAGACAGATTGCAAGAAAATTATCAAAAAAAAAAAAAAAAAAAGTGATATCTATGTATAAATCTTGTTGAGTTTTAACTAATAACGTATGTATGAGGGACGTGCATTATCTTACTAGCGACGCAACGCATCCTCAAATACACTACAGTGTCCACAACGGGTGGTATACAAAAAGATATCAAGTGCACCGAGGATTCCGTACATGTGGGTATGTTTCCACTAAAACTCCGTTCAACTTTTGCATTGATTCGGCCATCCATTTTACCAGTCCCGACCTAAATAAACAATAATATATCCGCGAGCTCCAACAGCTTTCTTTCGACACAGCGCACATTGTGCGTTGAGCCGTGACGCCGATCAACACAATACCGAACCAATCAAACGAACCTTTTAGAAAAAACTCTTTTAAAAAATTGAGCTTGCTCTGGGAGCTCGAAGTGGACCCCACAACCTGTATACTAAGTGGATTCGTGATTGTTTTATTCATCGCAAAACTAGGACACGTCGATCGACCCTCAAGAATTATTTTTCATAATTATAGCTTCGTTATTTATTTCCCGGATGAGTTTTGCTTGAAGTTAATTGTGATTTATAAAGCAACCGGGTCTCGTTAGTCGTGTTCTAAATGGGACTTTTTTCTGTAAATCTTTGATGTTGACAAACGAGCTTAAAGCTCTAAGGGATCGGTCACGAGTTCACAGTTTGTCATACATGTTTTTATTTTATTTATTCATTATTACTAAACAATAGGATAGAAAACTTAATGAATTACATTTACCTGCAAAACTGTTTTCACAGTTTGTCAGCTGTTTTAACGGGTCTCTATACCAACTATCTATCACAATATTAACACTTTACACTAAGATGTTAATTAGTAGCATATATAAAGCGTCGTGCTAAAACATTTGAATGGCATTTGCTTGTAAGCACTTCCTAGTTCATAAAACCTTTACACAATGAAAACTCTTTGATGTTGTAGTGTAAATAACTACCTATTTTGGTGATAGAAGTTAACTAAATGACTGACTGACGACAAAAATCGACACGAGCCGAATAAGTTTAAAACAAAAGCTTTGGAAAAGTATTTACTCCAAACACTTGAGTGACAATAATGATGCGCATTGGTTTTGTGAAAAAACAGTGGAAATATATCTAGAATATGGCGGATGAGAGCCAGAAAAGATTGCGATTTTCTCACGGCACAGAAATGGTCTCGCCGGAAGACCAGCTCTGGCTCGTGATTCTGAGGCGGGGCCATTTCGTAAGAAACGAATAGTTTTGAGTCTTTAAATTGTTTTTTAAGTATTTATGTAATAGATATGTTTTGTTTGTTTCGGGGAGATGGGCCTCGATAGCATTGTGCTGCAACCTGTCTAGGAGACGGAAAACTCCAAAGTATAACCCGGGGAGATAGGCCTCGTTAGCATTGTGCTGCAACCTGTCTAGGAGACGGAAAACTCCAAAATATAACCCGGGGAGATAGGCCTCGTTAGCATTGTGCTGCAACCTGTCTAGGAGACGGAAAACTCCAAAATATAACCCGGGGAGATAGGCCTCGTTAGCATTGTGCTGCAACCTGTCTAGGAGACGGAAAACTCCAAAATATAACCCGGGGAGATAGGCCTCGTTAGCATTGTTCTGCAACCTGTCTAGGAGACGGAAAACTCCAAAATATAACCCGGGGAGATAGGCCTCGTTAGCATTGTGCTGCAACCTGTCTAGGAGACGGAAAACTCCAAAATATAACCCGGGGAGATAGGCCTCGTTAGCATTGTGCTGCAACCTGTCTAGGAGACGGAAAACTCCAAAATATAACCCGGGGAGATAGGCCTCGTTAGCATTGTGCTGCAACCTGTCTAGGAGACGGAAAACTCCAAAATATAACCCGGGGAGATAGGCCTCGTTAGCATTGTGCTGCAACCTGTCTAGGAGACGGAAAACTCCAAAATATAACCCGGGGAGATAGGCCTCGTTAGCATTGTTCTGCAACCTGTCTAGGAGACGGAAAACTCCAAAATATAACCCGGGGAGATAGGCCTCGTTAGCATTGTGCTGCAACCTGTCTATGAGACGGAAAACTCCAAAATATAACCCGGGGAGATAGGCCTCGTTAGCATTGTGCTGCAACCTGTCTAGGAGAAGGAAGTTCCAAAATATAACCCGGGGAGATAGGCCTCGTTAGCATTGTGCTGCAACCTGTCTAGGAGACGGAAAACTCCAAAATATAACCCGGGGAGATAGGCCTCGTTAGCATTGTGCTGCAACCTGTCTAGGAGACGGAAAACTCCAAAATATAACCCGGGGAGATAGGCCTCGTTAGCATTGTGCTGCAACCTGTCTAGGAGACGGAAAACTTCGAATCTTAACCCCCAATCCAAGGTGTTAACCGACCCGTGCTAAGGGATGCATGACCAGAGGGAGTCTAGTCTATAACGGAGGGTGTCTGTGTTGGCGGTCACAGGGCACTACTCTCATCCGTCTTACCTCAGTATCAGGGCTCTGCTGGGGTGGACTTGTAAATCCCTATTACTCGTGGGAACGCTATGGAGACTATACTTAAAAATCATCCGAATGGCGGCGACGTGGTACGCCACCCGTCACGTCTCGTTTCTCACGGGGGCGAGAAGCGGCTCACGGAAAGCCGTTTTGCTACGTTGAATGTTGGAGGAGGTATGAGTGAGAAAGTTGATGAGGTGTTACAGATGATGAATGAAAGAAAGATTGATGTGCTATGCGTGAATGAGACAAAGCGGAAGAAATGTGACACGACACACACATGGACCCTACACGGCTTATTGGTCAGGGGTGCCAAGCTCAGAACGGGCCTGTAAGGGAGTTGGTGTTATACTCTCCGCTAGGATGGCTAGGTGCGTGAATGAGTTCGACTGCGTGAGTCCCAGACTGATATGGGTAAGGATGAAAGTGGGATTGGTGCGGATTTTTGTCGTTGGGGTTTACGCTGCTATATGCTCCTATATGCTGACGATCTTGTACTACTTGCATCGTCCGCTGATGAGTTACAATTGATGGTAACAAAGATTAATGAATATTTTGAATGGAAAGTGAGAAGATGAATGTAAGTAAGACGAAAGTGGTATTTGAAAAATATGAAATTATGACAGACTGTGAAATAATGATTGGTTAAGAAAGACTGGAACAGGTAAAAGAGTTTGTGTATTTGGGGACGTTATTTACTGGAGACGGAAAGCATGAGAAAGATATTAAAAGGAGAGTGAATGCAGAGAACCGAGTGAATGGGGCACTGAACGCCTTTATGGGCAGCCAGAAAATATCACAAAAACGCGTGGCTGTGCATAGAGGAGTGTTGGTACCCACACTTATGTATGGTAATGAAAGTTGGGTGTGGCCAAAAAGATATCAAAGTCGAGTGAACGCAGAAGAAATGAGAGCGTTGAGAAGTATGTGTGGAGTGAAATTGAGTGATAGAGTCAGAAACAGTGTTATAAGAGATAAGTGTGGAATGGATGGAGATATAGTCACTAAATTTGAGAAGGGTATGTTAAGGTGGTTTGGGCATGTAGAGAGGACGGATGAAAGAAGATTAACGAAGAGATTGTATACTTATAAAAAGAGTGGGAGGGCAAGTTGGAAGGGGAAGACCTAGACAAACTTTCTCCGATCAAATTGGAGAAATCTTACTAAAAGGCCAGGTGAAAAGTACCCTAAACCGACGAGCATGTATGAGAAATGTTATGAAAGTGAGTGAAGCGAAAGTGGTTTGTCAGGATCGTAGCAAATGGAGATCCGTGATCTCTGCCTACCCTTCTGGGAAAGAGGCGTGATTATATGTATGTATGTTTGTTTTGTTTGTTACTAATAAATTATTTTCTGTTTATTTCGTATGACACGGCCGCCATATTATCACGATACTTTAGGTGGTATAATAGGTTCACAGAATATCTTCTATTTATTACAACATTTTACGGCAAAACATTTTAGACGCGTGAAAATCGTGAAAGATCGCGAGTCATATGTCCGAAATATATTTTTTTTATTATTGGGGGTATTATTGCAGAATACCATTTTTTTGGGTATTTCTTACACAGAATCGTTAATACTATCGATTCTTATACAAAAAAACGATTGTCTTAGATTTTAGTACATTTTTTTTCTTGAAGTGCGTCCCGCGGTTATATGTATAGGTATGTATAAAAGAAAGACGGCATACGAAAATGTGACGATCCGGAATGATCCGAAGGAATATTTCGAACACTTTTTTTCTTGTATGAGGATCATCAATATTAACGATTCTCAAAATTGGTAATTAAAAAAAAGTTTGTGTATTTCCATCGATAACTCAATGGTTTCCTATTATAACGATCCAGACGTTTACAGATCGACATTGACTTACCCAGAGTCCAGACAGCTTTGTTACCTTATAGAAGTCGAACAATTTCGAGTACTGCAAAGTTGAGCTCTATGTTCAATTTCATAGAATTGGTATTTATTCTGCACTTCAACTGCACTTCAGACGTTATTCCTAGGTCACAAATTGGCAGGCTGTTAACCTGTAACAACCTTGCGTCTAGGACAAGGGCACAGTTGAGCAAATATGTCATTAGTCTGGTCCGACTACAATAATATATAATATTATATTATAAATGCAAAACTTTGGATGTTTAGATGTTTCTTACTCTATCCCGCTTAAACGTCTCAACCGATTTGAATGAAATGTTGCACGATAGTTGGCATAGCTTCGATTAAAATATAGGCTTTTATCCCGGGTCCACGCACACGAAGTCGCGGGCAGAAGCTAGTATCATCATACAGGGTGTATCAAAAATTGGGTGTGAACCAAACAAGGGCATCTTCGGTAGCGCATTGCGATTCTAAATATGCAGTTGTTTATGTTTTTTGTTTTTTTTTGTTTACATTGATATTTTTGTTTTCGTTTATATTACAGTCTTTGTTTTTGTTGACATTGCTTGTTTATACCAAGTCTATTAAATTTTTGATGGTTATCAGGGTCCATATTCTGCATGTTTTTCAGCCAGCCTCTTAACTTCCTCATAAGACGTGACGGTCGAACGAAGAAGTTCCTTCTGTACTTCGCCTAGTTAAGTCAACCTAGATCAGTCTCTACGTCGTTTTGCCATGTATTCTCTCCACCAAAATATTCAAAAAGAAGCTGCAATACGGTATCTATCTTAGTGTGGCCTATCATTTATTCTTGCCTCACCTATTTTGGATTACCAGGGATAAGGTTCCAAAATAAAACTTCAGTTTAGTTCGTAAATTTGAACTATGTGTTTATTCAGTGTTTCGTAACTTAAGTGAAAACGAGGACGGGACAGTTCTTCAAAAATATCAATAGAATATACTTATAGGAATAAAACCACCCCCTACTCTCAACCGTGTTAAGCCAAAACGTCAAAACGGTCGAATAAATTAAGGGGAAAACCAAAATATTTCCTGCTGAAGTTTGTGTCAGTATGAAGAGGTATCTGTATCATTAAATTCGTATGCGCTATGTTAATCAGAGGTCTAAGTGACAAAAATTATGGTACAGAGACCTCTACGGTAATCCTGGCTAGCAGGCTTTTTTTTTTGAAGAAACGAGACCTAAGACAGAATCTAGTGGTCCTCTAACTTTATTCGACGTGGTTTAAGGTAAAAATCCCAGTGCTGAACTGGCCTGTTATTTGGCATCTTTAATTTATTTTATAGCAATGGAGGTGAACAAGATGGTGTCTATTATTGAAATTAAGTGTTCGACCATTGGGATGTTTACCTTATATAACGTTTTGATTAGAAAGAGGACGCATAAAACAACGTAATCAGCCGTCAGCCCAACAGAAACACGTCACCGAGATCAACGCAACAATAGAATGTAACAAGATAAAACTATCAACGTAAGGTACGATATCACAGGAGACGCCACTCAGCGTCGTGCAGCACATTATGTACAGTGAGCGCTATGTACAGTCAGCGCGTATATACAGCGGCGCGCCCCGTCACACCGTGGTCTCGCGGTCCACGTGTATGTACTCGACGGAGCGCTCACGCCGTCAGGAGGCCGCTGATGACGCGCGGGAGTCGAATAGCAGCTCTTCTGTAGCGCGGCGGCCGCCGGCGGCTAGCAACGCTTTATCAGCGCGACGACGCCGACGCAGCGCTGCTAGCAGCAACACTCCAAGCGCCGCAGCGCCTCCAAGCGCTGCTAGTGCCCCGGCTGCCGCAGGCGCCCCTAAAGCCGCTAGCAACCGCGCGGCAGCGCCGCAGCCAGCGCCAGCAGCCTCATCAGCACCACCAGGGCAGTCATGTGAGCCATCACACCAAAGCCCACCTGGCATACATGCCCCTAACGCACTGCACCCTCTCACGCACATAGCTGTAGCATTGACCGGCTCTGCACCCGGGGTTCCGATCGGCCCAGTACCAGCAGGCCTCCAGACCTCCATCCAGGCCATACGGGCTGAGCCGGCCTCGCGTGCCGCCCAGACCACGAGCAGCGCGGAGCCAGAGCTGCCGCCACGGCCGCGGCCCCACCATTCGTCTGTGAATATTTGCACAGCTCGGCCTTCGTCGCCGCCGCTCGGGCAAATCGACTTCAGTAATCTAAATAAATGAAAGGCTTTTAATAGACCGGTTAAAGCTCTTAAGAGTAAGATGAAGAACAGACAAAACAATACATAAAATACTTTCAGTCAAAATATCTCGAAATGAGACCATTGTTTTCAACTGAATCTTTGCTACTGCTTCTAAACCACTAGTGATGTTTTCACTGTACAGAAAGATTGATACTTCATAGTCTAAAATCGGAACTATTGATATTCTGAAATACTTAATCATTCGTTTTGTTTGACCGTATGAATAATTATTAAAAATTCTCTAGTTGGTCCTTGTACGCAAAGAGTGCAGAATATTGAGATAACGAGCGAGCGAGACAACATTTTGGGGGCTGCAGACGCCTTCATTTAGCTTGAGATCTAGAAACAAACCTGGAAGTATGCGCATGATAGACCAGGATGCGATTGGCAGTGTGGCAGAGCGGCGGCTCCGGTGGCGGTGGCTGCGCGCCGGGCGGCGGCGGCGGCGGCGGCGGCGTGAGTGGCAACTCGTCGCCCCACACCCGGAGGAATACTGAGCGGTTGCCGCGCGCCATGAGGAGGAAGGGGGTTTCACCGCATTCTGAGGCGCGGTTGCCGCTGCACATACGTAAATAATGCTAGATATGGGCACTGGAGCTTTAATTACAAGACTGAACTGTAAATGATGGGATGATACCAATTCATTACTTAAAGATAAATCGGTTGTCGTTAATTGGTTACCGAATCATCGTTATCGAGTTGCCAACAAAAGTATAGGTTGTCCAAACAGTCACGCAAGATTTAAATGACAAAGAGAGATTTTTTATCAGGGTTTTAGTACCTACAGGGTTACGTAAGAAGTGGCATGGAGTAAATAGCTTCCAAGCCTTTTCTGGGAAGAAAGCACTCTTTTTTTTTAATTTTATATACCTAAAGAGTTTTTTTAGCTAGTTTTGCAACTGCATCATTGATTAAAGGACCTCTGCTACACGTTCCTGACGAAATCTCTATAATAAATGGAAGTTACTCACTCATAAGGATACCGCAGGTGTACATGGCCACCCGGCGGTGGCAGACGACGCCGCGTGGCACAATTATACGCCGCAGCCGGTGGCGCGGTCCACGCGCCGCGGAAATGCAAATGGCGGGCGTCCTCGTCCCCTGCCAGCGCGCGCGCAGCCAGGACTAGCTCAAGAGAACCAGTGCCAGAGAAACGG
Organism: Epinotia ramella; assembly: GCA_947578815.1. Lineage (NCBI taxonomy): Eukaryota > Metazoa > Arthropoda > Insecta > Lepidoptera > Tortricidae > Epinotia > Epinotia ramella. The sequence continues at coordinate 4,096,389 of OX388210.1, forward strand.
AGAGGTGCTGATGTGTTGTCGCATATACAGCCGAGTGGGACCTAGATGTAAATATTAATTTTATCGTTTCGTCAAAATATTAGTATTAAATAACTAATTATATGAGCAGTGCTTTTCCTTAAAAAGGGTTTCGTGGTCAGAATCTGTGCGAAAAGTAAATAAAAATTTGCGCAACGTAGGATCTGAGTTTAAGATGTTTTTTGAACACGTCCAACCAATAGATAGGTTATACTATATGCGCTCCAAAAGTGGCAATTTAAAATTGAGTCAATTGCACCAACTTGCCTCAGTTTCGCGTCGTCAACGGACACGTATAAACTTGCGCTATAAAAAGCTGTCAGATTTGGTGGCCATTATTAAAAAAGAAATTTCGTAAAGACAACGTATCTACCTCTTTTTAAGGGTTCCGTATTCTACATACGAGTACATCATGCCTAACGTAACCTAACCAAGAGTCATGAGACAAAGCTTTATTTTACAAAAACCACTCTCTAAAGCTACAATTCCCCTGACAAACACACAGATTTTTGTCGGGGGTTAAAAATGGAACCATTATGTCGTCCGTGTCTCATATAAAGTTTGATAGCTAATGTGAGACTAAAACATGAATTTACTATCATTGACTTTCACTATCATGATGATGGTTGACTATGAACTTACTCTATATCCAGGCCAGGGAGCTTCGTAAATCATAAGATGCGGAACTCGCAACGGCGCATCATCTTCTCCGTCAAAGTCATCATCAGCCTCTCGTTCCTCCGGATTCGTCTCCTCTGGCTCTACAGGCTCTGGTACGCACCGCATGCGTCCACTAGCCGGGTCTGAACGGGTAGCACAACGCGGGCGCCGGCCGAACGCCGCTGCCGCCAGCTCTAACGCTACGTGAGAATCCGCTTGCAGTCTATACATGCAGCGGAATCGTCGCGCGCCTCCGCGCCCGAACCATAGTGCATTACCCGGTGAGGATATTTCTCCTGGCCGTGTTAGCAAACGCGCACACGCCGCTGGCACCGGCCGCGCTACACGCGGTATGTTGCTTGGTAGCACTGCCCCTGTTAACCGCGCATCAATGAATTCATAGTGCAACGCGAACCGGAGAGGATGAGTAGCGGTACCAGCGCGACTTGTAGCAGCTAATGCTAGTAAAGGAGCTGTTGAGACGTAGCCATCGGGTGGCGCGCAAGGACGAGGCGAGCGTGTAGCGTTAGCTAAAGCAGCCCGAGCACATAGACGTGGTGCTTCATCACAGTATCGCCCTAGTACTGCGCCTTCGCTCATGCTACCTCCTCCTCCGTCCCAAACGCGTAATTCCACGCCGCAAGGCAAGCCAATAGGCCGCGCAGCAGTGCTGGTCGGTGGTCTGGGTGGAGCTATACCTTCCTCTTCTCTCTCATTGCTTTCAGTGCGTCGACCATCTACTAAGGAGTACTGAGTGAAACTGGAGAAGTAGATCCATACAAGGTCACCTGTTGAAGGGAAGACAAATGTCAGGAACTTCAAATTTACTCGTGAACCAGATCTTCAAGTAAAAAGCTGACCTGGTCGACCATGGAAAGTCCAAGTACAAGTAGTGTTCGGTGGCAGTGTGTGTGTAGGAGCATGCAGTCTTCCTCGGCGCCCGCGCCCTGCAGCCCCCGTTGTTGTCCCATTACCCTCTTCTTCGGTAGAAGACGCTTTCACGTGAAACTCACATCTGCGCGCCTCTCTGAAAGACAACCAAGCTAAAATATCGTCCTCGTTAACACTGCTAGATCAGAACAGTTACATGAATAATTCATTTCAGTTTGTCAACAGATAGTGTTACTAAGACACGGTGTTGTGCTTACCTGGCGTAGTCCAGTGAGTCCGAGTCAGCAAAGATAACATCAACATCAAGCTCAAAACCCCGCAACGGAGCGAGCGGCGCAGGCGGTCGCAACGGTGCCGAATAGGGTGACGAATGAAACGCCACAAGCATCTCGGGCCCACGGGCTGTGACCCGTGGCAGCCAATCTCCTCCGCAGTATTCCACTAATACTGGGTCATCCGTGGAAGCACCGTCATAAAAGATGAGTCGGTCGCGCTCGCCAGTACATTCTCGCCATGCGCGCACCGCGCGACCCGTTTTGTTTAAGCTGAAAATTACTTAGCGTTAAAGTTTAACCCACACAAGGGACTAACACCAAACTGGGAGAGCCTCGTTTTTCATAAAAAGACTCTTTCAAAATCGATGAAGTGATTGTATAGAGTTGCAGTAAAGTGTCAATGAGAGGACGAGTGCCGAGGAGTAAAAGACCGCGAATAAGGGAAAGGTGATTTATTCTAGCTGGTCAATCGTACACTAACATATTGCTACACTTATGTTTATAATTACACGTCGGATACAACGCTGCGTGTGCGAGGTTAATGGCATTATTTTGGGCTAGTGCAAAGTGCACGCGCATCGTTGCAGAAAACAATGTACATCTTTGTACAGTGATAGTGACAAGTACCAGTAAACCTATCAAAGATTTTCTCAATGTTAAAGGAAATACTTAATTCGAAAACAAAGTTATTTGTGACACGTCACTCATCATTATCTTGGGCCAGACGTAAGCATGTACATAAATATCGGACTAGTATTGAAGTTAATTAATTCTAATAAATACCAATCTGCAGACTAATTAAAACTTACCTAGCCATAGATATGGAGCGTTTAATCTGCATTTTATGAGAATGATCCTGACGAACAGATATCATAGCGTGCTTGCAGGTCGGAATGTCTTTCTGCCGTAGACTCCAATAGCAGGTCACATTGCGAGGGTACATTCCAGGGTAATTGGGGCTCTGAAGACGGCACGGCTTGCGGTGGCACTCCTCGTAAGTGCGGGTACAGTATGTTCCCGGTGATACTGCACCACGCTCTAGAGGTGCTTCTAATGCTCCAAACCTATACGCAGATATACCAGTCATGAGGATGTCTGATGACAGGTCTACTTAGTGACCGATGAATATCAGAATTTCATGCTAACAAATTATACCGATATTATTATTACCGAACAAATTAGTTTTCTATATTAAAATGCCTGTGGTCGCTGTTCTCTAGTATATACAGCCAAGAAAACATTTTTCCAGCACTCCTAGATAAAAAGATCATCATCAACAGTCAAGAAAACATTTGATTTTTTCCATCACTCCTAGATAGAAAGATCATCATCAATATCAGTAGCGTGGATCAGTCCACTGCTGGACATATAATTTTCCCATGACAGACCTTGATTTTCCGATCCTCTCCTCTCTATTCTTTACCATACAAATAAGGGGTGTTTCAATATTCATTGCAAAATAACCCTTAAATTAGGTGTTACTAGGGTAATTCATAGTGCACTCTTGACACAACCCGTTATTAATTGCTCCAGCTAGTTACAAACTGTCTATTTTTTTCTGGCAGAAAGATATGAATGATTTACTTTGTCTTCATCCCACCATAAACATGACCACGATCTCTAGATCATACTTGTACTTAGATGAAGATTTTAAAACGTCTGAAAATTACTCACCGTACAACTGCATCTCGCTGCTGCAAGAACTTGTATCGCAACTTCAGGCCAAAAGGCTCCCCAAGCCGCGCTCGGAATAGTTTAACCGATACAGTCACGGTAGCAGTCTCACTGTAGTACAACGCGGCTCCCTCTGACGCGCCACACCACGAACCACCAGTAAACGGGCGGCCCAACTCGGCTAGCTGCATGTAGCCGTCCGGGCAGCCATCTACGTTGCCTGGTGTGTATCTTCCTGTTTGAATGAATGTTGGCATGAATGTGAGAGAGACGCAAGGAAGCAACTTTTATTGTGAATGCCACGGTCATACCTCAACGCTAAGCCTATTTAAATATTAGTAAGCCTCTTAGTATACCTATCTCTAAACCATATTTTATTTGCTTTCATCATGCAAGAGTAACCAATTAACTAGCTGTCACTTCATATCGTCCTTAATTATTTATTTACCAAATTTTACTCATAATATTCAGCTTCACGTTGATGTTATCTTCGCTGACTCGGACTCATTCGACAAGGCATTACAAAAAATCCAAAGTGTCGTGAAAACTAAACTAGACCAATAACTCCTTAAACAATTTATTACATAGGTACCGTGGACGTCACTAGCATCCGTCGCCTCACAGTATCTCAGCCATTCATAACATACAGCCACCCATCGCCTCGCAAACAGATCGCACTCAGGTGCTGATGCCACGAGCGCATTCAGTTGTGAGAGAGCACGGAGCAGCAACGAGTTTCTGCGCAACACGGCACGGCTTATGCCGGCTGTACACTCTCGGCGAGACACCCCGAGACGGACCGAGAACGAGAGTGTACATGATGCTGTCGCCTTGTCTCGCCCGCTCGGGTCTCGCCTCGGTACGTCTCGGTCGCGCGTCAAATGACGCAACGAGAGTGTACATGGTGTGCTCTCGTCGAGAACTTCTCCCCCGAGACTCTTGGCAAGAGGTCTCGGCCGAGAGTGTACAGCCGGCATATCTCATCCCGGCCTTCTTGAAGCAAGAAACTAATCTTTACACGGTGAACTTCTACCTCATCATCCTCTTAGCATTGTCCTGGTTAAATCCTAAAGGAGCCCACGGTCCGCTTTGGCACCCAATCCCAAGATTTAAGACACACTTCACACCATAAATAAATATGCTCATTTTAGAGAGGTATTCACATCACATTGCGTAATCTTATTTTACATCATAAGCACATTCAATTGTTTTATACGACCATTCTGACACAGCATTATGTCGATGTGAGCGAGCGAAACAATTAAAATGTGATCGACAAAATTGCCGAAAATAGACCGATTGGCGTTTAACGTACCCACTCGAAACTCCTCAAACGCCAACTGCACCAAATCCCCATGCGTGGCGCCACCAGCCGTAAACGTGAGGTGGCACAGAAACGGCACGCGTGGCGGCGGCGGCGGGGGCGCGTCGCCCGCCCCTGCGCCCGCGCCGATCGAGAGCGCGTACGCGACGCCGGCTCGACCGTAGTATGTGCGGTTGCAGGGCGAGCAGTGGGGCGGCTCGTCGCTGCCGTCCATGCATTGGGCTGTGCCGTCGCAGAAGCGGTCTAGGCGTACACACTGTTGACGAGGAACTTGTTAATATTCATTGTACTAAAACGCCCCTAGAAAAAAAATGGAAGCATTGTCACACTTTTTCAACACTCAATGACATTTCATCATTAATTGCGTGGAAACGGAGGAAATATCGAGAAATCGGAGTATTGCCATCATTTTTAACGTTCACAATGACAACGAAACAAATACGGGTCTCAAACCTCTTAAGACAGCGTATTTTCAGGAGCTCCGGCGATAATGCTAACCATTATCATCCTCCTAACGTTTTTCCGGTGGTACCCTAAAGAAACCCGGGGCCCACGAATTCCTAGATTTGGCGAAGGCACTAACTAGTTCTACAAAAGCAACTGCTATCTGACCATCCAACCAAGAGATGACGAGAACTTAGTCTCCATTAGGAACGTTCAGTTAGCCTCCAGTCGCCTCCCATACAACACCCATCGAACCCCTCTGATACCTTTGCGATACTACTTGAATATCTAACATTAGAGATACAAACGCACGCGAACTCCGCAACGCCGCAGCCGCCCCCACCATCAGCAGCGCGCGCGCATCAACACGAGCGAGGTGACATACCTGTCCGCTACGGCAGGCGAACTCCGCAACGCCGCAGCCGCCCCCACCATCGTGCCACGCCGCCACCACCATCAGCAGCTCGCGCGCATCAACATGGATGAGATGATATTCTGCTGTCACGGCTGTACCATACCTCTCTTCAAGGTGTGTAAGACATACCTGTCCGCTACGGCAGGCGAACTCCGCAACGCCGCAGCCGCGCCCACCATCGGGCCACGCCGCCACCACTATCAGCAGCGCGCGCGCATCATCATGAGCGAGATGACATTCTGCTGTCACCGCTGTACCATACCACTCTTCAAGGTGTGTAAGAAATACTCGTACCTGTCCGCTACGGCAGGCGAACTCCGCAACGCCGCAGCCGCCCCCCGCGCCCCACGCCGCCGCGCCGAGCGCTGCTACCACCATCAGCAGCGCGCGCGCACCCATGCCCGCCGCCGTCTGCGCAAACACACATACATTTAAACAAAAATGAATGATAAATAAAAAAATCTCGGTCTAGCGGAACTTTAACATCTTATTACCTAACTGGGCCGAGCTTGGCTGTACCAATTAAGCTACAAGTGAAGTTGCTAAGTTAATGAACTTTTGTGATGTGTTTTGTTACTTAAGGGGCTCCCATACGCCAATGACCTTCGATCTGAATCCCTTAGTTCTAATGTTTTTTGTAGCTTATTATATTAACAACAACGGCTTTAAGCAAAATATCCCATATTTACTTCAAAGTTCATTGTTTTCGAGATATTTGGCGTCAAAATTTTAGGCCAATAAACTGGTTTTCTGGTCATAACTTTTGTGTTAATTGGTTTTATTTAATTGAAAACCCTGGAGCAGTTTTTAGAGACGTCACAAACGAACCAAAATATGTAGATTTCGTATATATGTTAGATCTTTCACGTCAATAGAGATACGAAATAAGTGTTTTTTTAGACAATGTTTAAAAAATCCTTCAAAATTAAGTATTCAAAATCCGGTAATTGTGTTTTCAAAATCCGGTATACGAAACTGGAGATAAAAAAGTGAAGAACTGATAGCCGTTTGATTTATAATTTTATCTTTAGTGCAAAAGTAGGAGATACGATTCAAAACTTGTCAAAAATCGATGAAAAACTCGGGTAGCCCCTTAAACGGATTTTTGTTTTATTTACGGACCTTCTGTAAATCCCGCCGTGTTAATCTTTGTTTCAATAACTAACAAGTATTCACTTTAAAACATCTAAAAACCGCGATCGAAAGGTTACACATTTTATTATTTCATATTTGTCTCAATAGATGGCGGTGTAGGCAACAATATCGGCAAAAAAAAACGATCTAACTAGGTCTCATACTGTTAAACGAGCAATATTTGTATATATTTGCAATCACGTTCTCGGAAACGGCTCTAATGATTTCGATGAAATTTGGAATATGGGGGTTAACGGGGACGAAAAATCGATCTAGCTAGGTTTCATACTATTAAACAAGCCATATTTGTATATATATTGCAATCACGTTCTCAGAAACACCTCTAACGATTTCGATGAAATTTGGAATATACAGATACTAGGTCTCATGTCCGGGAAAAATCGATTTCTCCGTATTTTTTTAGTTTATTTTTACCCGAGCAGAGCTCGGTCGCCCTGGGACTAATTACTAAATCACGTTACCGGGATTTTCCTGTCACAATTACTTCAAATGATTGTATTCATAAGGTATAATTATGTAGAATTTTTAATTATGATATTTATATATGTATTTTCTTGTTCACTATTGATACCAGCAACATTAATTAATAACGTATATTTGAAATTCTACTAGATGTCATTGATAGTCGTACTATTGTTGAAGAATAACCATGGGCCTATGTTCGATACAAATGATTAATTATCTCGAAGTCCGTTAACTTACAAACGTAACAAAACAAATCGATTGGTTTCTAAAGAGAACATACCATACATAACAGTCCTCATACCATAACCTATGTAGCAATCTATATCATATCATATATCATAACACGTAGTAATCTATACCGGGTGATTTTTTATTCGTGATCGGGAACTAATTTTTCAAATGCAGTAATTTATGCCAAACAAACGTCCTTTTTTCTTTAATAAAAGTGAATTAGAAATTACTGATTAATTTAATACGCGACGGAGATGGTTACAAATATAATAAAACTAGAATACGTATCTTACGTGAATATGGAGAAATCGGAGTATTGCCATCATGTTTACGCCCATAAAACCAAACGGGAAGTGCTCCTACCTTACTGCGTATTTTCATTTTTAAAGATTTAACTGTTTGGATTCCTGGATTGCTGATTGTATTATAGTTACCCTTACTTCGATAGACCCCGTAATGCAGTGAACTTGGTAAATCAATAGAAATAATTGAATGCAATACGTATAAAGAACGAATTAGGAAGTACATCTAGCGCCATCTAGTGACTAATTGATATATTACATTTGACAACAACGCTCATTTCACGCTGTTTGTTGGTCTCCACACAAAGTTTCATCCCCTTTTTCGTCCCTAAAAGCGATGAAATTTGATATAAATTATAGCCTATGTCCTATTCTGATCATATAAGGTACATAACTGGAAAGTTTCATAAAAAAATCGTCCAGTAGTTTTTGAGATTAATTGGAACGTAGGTACGGTCACGGACTTTAATTGTTGAGCCATTTAGAGCTCACTTTATACTGGACACTTCAAAGTTTGACTATTAAAATACCAAAATTAGTTGACACCTAAATGGCTCAACAATTAAAGTCCTTGACTGTACATACATCCATTCATCCATACATTAGTAAGATTAGTAGGATTTGGATTAGTACATGAATATGGGCCAGAAATAGAATCAGAATTATTTATTTGTTAAGCATCGATTATAAATACTGAATAGCGGCAATTGAATGTGATCGCCAAGATGAGTTTGATATTTCTGTTTTTGTACAGAATGTTGTGCGCTGGTTTCCTTGTAACCTTTAATAAGGAAAATATACTTATATTAATAATAATAATATATCATTTATTTTCAGACAAAACAGAGTTGTTAGTACATTTGTTATGAACTACGTTTCTATAATATACTAATAATGAATTATAAACTATATGACACAGAGAGAAAGAATACATATAATGAAAAAATAAACCATCTTCGTCTGTAGCCCCCGACAGGATTCGAACCTGCCTGCCTGATGGTTTATTTTTCCATTATATTTTTTCTCTCTGTGTCATATACTTAGTTTAAAATATGATCGGGTTAAAAAATAACACGAAACAAAAAATATTGAATTAAATAATTTGTTTCGTTATAAAGGTATAATAATAATGAATTATGTTATGTTATAACAAAGAGGAAATGTTTGTGAAAACTAAGTGTATAACTTTGAAACCTTACGTATTTTTAGTAAGCGTAGAAGTTAGTTCGAAACATGTCACCCGTAGTGACATTTAATACTTGAGTTGAACCGTGTAATTGTTAGCATTATCTGTTACTCTCTTTCGCAAAACCTAGCAACGAATTTTTGTATGTCCCCATTATCTACAAATTATAAACTAGTCTCTAATTTGCAAGCGAGTAAAGTTGCGGGTAAAATCCAGTTATTAATAACTAAAACAAATTGTATAGCTGCTTACTTGAACTTGATAAGTCACATTTAAATGCAAAACCTTCTCCCCACAACTTTTATCAATATTGGAAATGTACGACAACAAAAGTTTGTGATGTCACATGTACAATCACATTCTTAAAATACAATTATAATTATGTTCTATTTAAGTTTACGATAAACGCAGAAAGCACTCAAACAATTTTGATGTGTTTTTTAAACAGTGTGTAAATAAAGCTAATTTTAGCTTAGTCCTTTTAGTACCTATAGAATCGTATTTACATTAAATGAAAACAGAATCACGACTTATTATTTATTACAAAAAAACATGAAGATGAAGAGGAGATGAAATGATTTAAATTTTACTAGTTTGGATGTTTACATACTTGGATGTATGTAAACATCCAAACATACAAACATCCAAACTCAATCACGCTTAAATGGCTCAACGGATTTGGATGAATTTTTACACGAAGATAGTTTATAGCCTGGATTAAAATACAGGATAGTTTTTATCCCGGATACACGCAGACGAAGCCGCAGACGGAAGCTAGTATCCTATAGATTTGTCTAAGCGTCTAAACATTTAATAAGGGCAAGGAAATGTCCATAATTCAAGCCTCGGTGAAGTTGAAAAGTCCAAACGATTCTCGTCCGGAAAAACGGTTAATGAGTTTCTTCAGCTGGGTGGACGTTGTGGAAGGTAATGTAATTTAAGTCAGTGTTTAGTCAAGGAATTAAAAGGGCCACGTTTCGACTTTAGGTATTTAAATCCTGTTAAGGTCCGAATATGAAGAACCGTTTAATGACATCACTGTACTGTCTAATACCTGCATGGCACAGGTACTGAGTAGTTGTAAATAAATAAAACATTCTGTAATTTATACGTCTTACTGCTGGACAAAGGTCTCCTTTCATGGATGAGAGGGAACGGGCCCTAGTAATATATATAGAAACCTTTGTAATAGGTAACCTTATGTTGCGTTATTGGGGGAAGAGCGTGGACGAGAGTCTATTTGACTGGAAGAATATAATTGGGAACGGTTTTGTATTTGTCACCAACTGGCAAAAGTTGAATACCTATGTCGCTGCTAGAGCTTCATGAGCTCAACCTAACATTCATATTTGCATTCCGTTTTGATTTAAAATGCCCTTGTCAAAATTAATATAACACAAAGTCCCCATTACATGACCATTACGATCCATAATCACCTTCCAAATGCTATAAAAAACCTGGACAATCCAAGATCGTTTAATAAACAGGTGAAATTGTTTTTAATTACCAGATGTTTTCATCTAGTCTAAATGAATTCTTTAATTACACACCACAACACCTCTGGTGTTGCAAGTGTCCATGGGCGGCGGTAATCGCTTACCATCAGGTGATCCGTCTGCTCGTTTGCCTCCTATATCATAAAAAATATATATATATATATATATATATATATATATATATATATGATAGAAAGTATCTAAGTAATTTAAGTGTTTTTGTTCACGTTTCAATTTGTTTATTATGCTAGTTGTTATTGTAAAGTAATTGTAATTTTACTATAATTAGCCATCTGATGTTGCTATGCCCTTGCCGGGCACATGTACAGTCATGTCATGTCAGCATCAAAAGTAGCTACGCAAAGAAAGACGTCAAAAGTCTTTATTAAAAGGAATACGAGCGTTTGAGTACTTCGATTGCGCAGTTACTTTTGCTGCTGATACACCCACTGACTTATTTGTAAATCCACCCAGGTCTGAAATGTGATATGCAATAAAAAAAACTATTCTATTCTAACCACTGTATGAAGGACGAGCGTGTTAAAAACATATGTCTCAGGGAAGCACGTATATCCCATGCCATATCATTTGAAAGGCATTTTTTTTTTTTAATAGTAGATTGTTAACAAAGAGTTGAAAGTGACCCATTTTACCCGAGATATTTCCCAATTATCTTCGACTCCGTGGCGGATCTTAACAATTAAAAAAAATACTTTCCACCCTAGGCGAGAAAACGCAATTTTCCATGCACCCGGCTATATAGCTAGGTGCCCATGAAAAGTCAACTTTCAGAACAGGAGAGATGAAAAAATATTTACAGAGCATAACAGTCGAAACTAAATCACTGTGAAAAAACAGAAACAACAATACAAATCAATTTGTTTTGTTATACTTTATAACAAAACAAATATCAGACAGAAGAGAGACGTTACAATCCATCTTCTCGTAGAACCTCAAATATTGATCACGCACTACCATCTGGTTGCAAACACATCACATTCAGGGGCTGATGCGAGGAGTGTGTTTAAAAGGTTAAGGCCACGGGTACGTGCGGCGAATTTGTGCGTGACACCGTTCGCGCTATTCGCACCGCTAGCAGATGGCGATATCCATAGCTGAATATAAGCAACATAGCCCGTCACTTGATAAAGAGTACACAAAATGTTGTTCAAAAAACGAGGGTACGCAGATCGCGTAATGAAAGATAGGTCACGTTTGCATTTTTAGGGTTCCGTACTTCAAAAGGAAAAACGGAACCCTTATAGGATCACTTTGTTGTCCGTCTGGCTGTCTGTCAAGACCCTTTATCTCGGGAAAGTGAGGAGGTATCGAGAGTCCTTTGGCAAGCAATATCGTCTTATACTACAAGTACAGGGAAAAATCTGAAAACTATAAATTTGTAATTTGTTACGGAACCTCGGTGGGCAGGTCCGACTCGCACTCGTCCAGTTTTTTTAATAAAGAGGGCATCTCTGCGACTTAATGTAAACAACGTAACTTTGTTACCTCTTGTCCGGCTTACATGAAAGGTTTTATGGTCACGTCTACGGCCTAAGCGTGGGTTGCACCAACTCACGATTACGGACCGATCAACGTTAAATATGGCGCCGGCAGGGTCATCCATAGAAACTTGTCAGACTTTCCATACATTCAGATTTTAACGAACACCGGTTTGGTGCATTTACCCTAAATCTATTGAAACGGCACGTTAAACGTATGCTACGTGGCTTGGAACGTCAAATCAGGCACCATTTATGCTTGAGAAATTGTCGTGGTATATATGTCTCAAGACTGGCGATGTCATAGGCTGAGAAAAATAATGTCGAATTGCGACCTTCTTTTACTACTTAATGGCCCAATCGTCATAAATTCACGTTTTTATAATGGGTAATATATGCTGACATGTATATAAGTTAAATAATCAAATAAACCTAGTTTAATAGGTAGTTACATGCAAAAAGTTTCACATTCATCCAAGACTTATGAACGAGTGTTTAGGCTCACCACAAAAATAAATCAAATACCCTTCTAGGGATTCGAACCTGGGATCGCTATAGCATCGCAGGCAGGACGCCTACCAACTATACTCGGCTTAAATGTTTGATCACGCGTTCGCTTTCACGCCAAAACGAGGGCGCGAAACACATTGAAATGAAATTGTTTTGATAAAAATATGTCTCAGATTGGCTTCCTGTCTCCGTTGTTGGGTTATTCTAATTCAAAACGAACCTAATCGTTTATAGTTATTAATGCTCAAATAACATTTTGAATGGAAATTGGTTGCCATGATTTTTAAAATACTGAAACTGTCAATTCTCAAAACTTAACCAACCTCTGTTAACACCTTCAATGCCAGAAACCCGCCTAGCGGGCACCTATGCCGTAGTCGCTTTCCGCTACATACGAGGAAACCCACAGGTACGGCTACGAGCGTAGTGATACTCGGCAGTGAATGTGTTAACACAATTCAGTGCCAACGATTTCGTAACGCTACGCTCGTAGCCTTCTCCGTAACCAGCTCGTGCCTCGTAGCATGCGAACCGTTTCTAGAGGAAAAAGCTGATCGCCTACGCAGCGGGTTCCTAGGACTGAAAGTGTCCTTTTCTAACAAACAAACAAGTTACAGACAAAACAAACGAACTTTAACGGCATTTTAGATAAAGTACCTGGGCAACCGAGCTCAGCTTGAGTATTAATATAGTTTTTTTTTCAGACATGAGACCTAGCTAGATCGATTCTTGGGCCCCTATATTCCAAATTTCATTGAAATAGATACAGCCGTTTTTGAAAATATGATTACAAATATATATACAAAGATTGCCCGATTAAAAGTTAAGGTAAGGTGAGGTAATGTTCGTAAAGGATAGGTTTAATGAACATTTATTAAGGGCTTTATAGTATACTAGCTTCTGCCCGCGACTCCGTCCGCGTGGAAATCGTTTAAATCGCAGCTCCATACAAACTTCAACCTCCCATTTCATCCCCTTAGGGGGTGATTTCCAGGATGAAAACTATCCTATGTCCTTCCCCGGGATTCAAACTATCTCCATACCAAATTTCATCGCAATCGGTTCAGCGGTTTAAGCGTGAAGAGGTAACAGACAGACAGACAGACACACTTTCGCATTTATAATATTAGTATGGATGGATATTGATTCCGATACTCTACCACAATAACACTACTAAAGTGTACTTCTAACTCTATCTTTTACGCTACCAACGTAACTCAGTACTTTATATCGACGCGGGCAAAAGCGATTGCCTAACGGCGGTACTCTACTCCCAGCCCATGCCGTCTCTTTCTATCGTAGTAAATCCCGAGTTAGATGCCCGGCCAAATCCATATGGGCTAGACGTTTATGGATTTGGCAGTGCAGTATGCATACGTTTTCATATAGCGTTATGGTCACTATGCGTATTTTATCTTTTAACACTTTCACTGCGAAGAATCGCTGCGCGCTACGCTCGTAGCCGATCCCGTGGTTTTCCTCATATGTAGCGGAAAGCGGCTACGGGGTAGGTGCCCGCGGAGCGGGTTCCAGGCAGTCAAACTGTTTTTTGAGTTAAGGAACCTTAGAACTAGTTAATCTTATTTAAGTGTATATAACTTACTTAATGAATTAGCTTATTTTGACTTACAGTTGCCAACCTAATTATGTGTCGCTTAACTATATTTTTAATTTGGCCTGCAGTTTGACCCTCCGAGCTACATGTACGGCTATAGAGAAAAAACTGTTAAGTATGTTAATTATAAACAGGCTTGACGAATTCAACATTAATAAAAGATATTTATTTTAGGCGGAGTACGTCATTTTCTTTACCAGTCACTTTCTGGTTAGGTCACGTTCTGGAGACGCCACTTTCTGTGGACGTCACGTTCTAAGGAGGCCACTTTCTGAGAGCGTCACGTTCCGAGAATGTCACTTGTCACTTCAGAAAGTGGCAATCTAAGAAAGTGACATTCTCAGAACGTGACGCTCTACGAAAGTGGCCTCCTTAGAACGTGACGTCCACAGAAAGTGGCGTCTTCAGAACGTGACCTAACCAGAAAGTGACTGGTAAAGAAAATGACGTACTCCGCCTAAAATATATATTTACTAAGTAGGCCTCTGGGGCCTCTTGGCGTGTAACCAAACACCACGAATACTCACATTTGCACATGGCAATTTACGTTTATTATTTTTTACCAATGTCAGAAAAGGGGCAGAAATATCTCCGTAGCAATAACCAGCCTCGGGCGCCACTCGCCTGTGTAGGTTTTTCCTGGCCGAAACGCGGCATTTTAAAGCTTTAGGCCTGCAATATTATGGGCGCCGGTAAATCCACTTTAACCCCCTTACCTCTCACTTCAGAAAATCCAGGGTTGGTTGTCCGTTTACCAAGTCTAATTATTGATGAGCAAAAATTAAGATTACATTTTTGCTACTTGTAATAACTAGTCTCGGGGATTTAGCAGAGTTTTACCAATCTTAACACATTCAATGCCAAGAATTGCTACGCGCTACGCTCGTAGCCGATCCCGTGGTTTTTCTCTTATGTAGCGGAAAGTGACTACGGCGAAGGCGCCCGCTAGGCGGGTTCCTGGAGGTAAAAGTGTTAATATTTCGTAATTGGATATCATAGTGTAAAAGCATCGAAATCTCAATTTTAATTTTATTAAGTTTGAAAAAATCGATAATTGTTCGAAACGACAAC
Organism: Epinotia ramella; assembly: GCA_947578815.1. Taxonomy (NCBI): domain Eukaryota; kingdom Metazoa; phylum Arthropoda; class Insecta; order Lepidoptera; family Tortricidae; genus Epinotia; species Epinotia ramella. The sequence goes on from OX388210.1 coordinate 4,111,620, forward strand.
CTCTGTAGCCTAGTTGGTAATGACCCTGCCTGCAAAGCCGGATGTCCCGGGTTCGAATCCCGGTAAGGTATTTATTTGTGTGATGAGCACATCAAATTTGATCCTGAGTCAGGAATGTTTTCTAAGTATTTAAGTATCTATGTATTTATATATAAAGTATGTATAACATCGCCTAGTACGCGCTTTGCATAGTTTGAGACTAGGTCGATTTGTGTAAGATTGTCCCCAAATATTGATTAATCCATAGAAATATTATAAAAACAAAAGTGTGTATGTCTGTCTCTCTGTCTGTTACCTCTTCACGCTTGAAGCGATTAACATGAAATTTGGTAGGTATAGAGATAGTTTGAGTTCCGATGAAGGACATAGGATATTATTTATCCCGAATATCATCCCCTACGGGGTGAAATGGGGGGTGAAAGTTTGTATTGAGCTACGATACAAACGAGTTCCACGCGAATGCAATAGGCTTTATCAAACTTTCAGCGCAACGGACTATCATTTTGACACTTAAATTTCAAATTCCAATTTGATATAAATGCGTTTACGATTACTTTCCGAATTATCTGACAAATGTATACATTGGTTTCTAACCTCTTCAGCGCCAAACATGACACACATGTGTCAAAGAACAACGGGTGCTTTTCGCTTAACATTAAGCTTATACATATGAACTACGAGCGTAGCGTGCCAGTGAATAAGCTAGAAGTATCTGATCGACACCCAGGTCATCAATAGTTTCACACATTACTACCGACGCTGAATATCAAGACAGGCGTCACTTTAATGAACCAAGACTTATTACACCCAGCACATGAGTTTCTAGACAGCCAGGTGTCCTACGAGGCGACCGAACCTGTCCTCCTACCTTAACCAAGCCGTTAGGACATCACCCGTCCCGCGCTAGCCGTCAACGATACCAGGTTGGTCAACACTTATAACACCCAACACTTGAGCGTCCAGACAGCCAGATGCCTCTTAGGGGCACCAACCCTGACCAAGCCTTCGGAACTTCACCCGTGGCGCAACGGGCTAGTCGAGGATTAACATCAACACTTCACACCCAACACTTGAGCTTCCCGACAGCCAGGCGCCCCTAAGAGGCACCAAATCTGTCCAAACTCGACTTCACCCGTGGCGCAACGGCTAGTCCGAGGTAACGATACCTACAAGATTGGTCAACACTTATAACACCCAACACTTGAGCTTCTAGACAGCCAGGTGCCCCTAAGAGGCACCAAACCTGTCCGAACTTGCCCAAGCCAGGACTATACCAGGCGCGTTCACACTGCACTCACCGTCTGCATCGCGTCAGCAGCGCGCGCGCCGCATGTCGTTCGCGTGTCGACCTCGTCCGGGCGGGTCGCGTGGCGCCGCCACACTGCTGCAGCGCCGCGCCCCGCCCCGCCGTGAGGCAGCGCGCGTGCGCGCTGGGCGGGCACGGTGGGGCCGTTGTGGGTGCGGGTGTACACAATTTTTTCTAAAATTTTATTGAGTACTTACTTGATTTTGGTTCTTTTAGTTCTAGAGTTCTATAATTAAAACCACCAGCTGTTTCAAATATGTATACCTAAATGTCAATATCAACCATGAGTTCAACTTTAAAATCAGGGTGGCAGTTTTCAGTTTTTCCGCAATAGGCGAGCTTAAATAAGATATTATACAACTTATTATAAGAATGATATGTTTATTTTATGCCATTGGTAAAGCGTTACAGTGTCTTGACTCTTTGTTAGATATGTTTATGGGTGTAACTAAATATATCGCATTTCCACTCAAAGGTAAGCTAGTGGATCAGGCATGCGCCTGTCACATGGCAGTCGTGGGCTAGAACCCCGGTTCGGACCAATAGGTTTTTCAGAACTTATGTCATCATCGTCATCCTCCTAGCGTTATTCCCGGTTGTGCCGGGGTCCGCTCACCGCTGACACTTTGAGTTTTTCAGAACTTATGTACAAAATATAATTTGATATTTACCGTTAGCTTTTCGGTGAAGAACATCACGAGGAAACCTGCAGCCATCCGCGAAGAAATTCAAAGGTGTATGTGAAGTCCCAAACCCGCACCGGACCAGCGTTGGGACTACTGCCCGTTCCCTCTCATCCATCTGAGGAGTTCTGTATCCAGCAGTGGGACATATATTGTTGGACAGTTTGAACAGCGATTCGCTCAGTCTCAGCTTGTGATTGGTTTGTGCCTGTTAAAGCCCTTGTAACTTATGTGCAGGTATTTACCTTTTTTTTACCCTTTTTTTTAATGATGAATACAATTCCTGGATCCTTTAAACAATAAACTTAACCAAATGCTTAGAGATGTAAAGTCCCTCTGGTAATGCAAGTTGTTCCTTTGCAGTATACACAGTACATTGTCAGAAGTTCTACCGACTTATTTACTACTTTTTAAAATAGTGGTTATTTATTGAATGTGACAAAAGTACATACAAAACATTTCCACAACGCAGGTTTCGTCAATACAACCAAACAGCATCTGCAGCATGCTTCGTCAAGCATTTACTACTTGGAAAAAACGTTAGATGCACCTGCAGATCAGGTAGCAGTATAATATGGCTACTGATTTCTATAAAGTTGGGCTGCAGTAAATATTAACGGGGCATCTCACGCACATTCCGCTATGTCCTGTCATTCCTTTCATTACTACGTACGTAGTAAACTTTGGGAGTAAACACTAACGGCTTAGGGTGGCAGCGGCAGCTACAGCGGCGCCATACGCGGGAGACGTGACCGAGCCTTATCGCATTCATTTTTGCTCAGTAGTGACCATAGAACCGATTTCTTCCTTAACTACCTAAAAAAATTGCGCTTTTTATTTGCTAAAACAATACGTGGTTTAAAAATAAATACGTAAGAACTACACGTTTAGTCACAGGGACATATTTTCATGTCCGATGCAGAATGTCACGTGTATCGCATGCATAAGTTTCTAATAAGAATAAGAATGTATGTCATTGAGATATTCTTGGACGGAGTAATAGGCTTCGGATGCTGCTGAAAAGTTATATACGGGGTGTATCAAAAATGGGGTGTAAATCGATCAAGGGCATGTTCGGTACCTACCTCGGTAGCGTTACGTTATCATACACAAGCCATGTCAACAAAAATAAAGACTGTAATGTAAAAAAAAAACAACGGGTTGCACTCCGGGAGTGCCGGCAGAAGTGAAAACTTGAATATTAACGTTGTGCATTTTTGATATTTTGGAATGGTCATGGAATAGTTTTGCACGAATTGATTTAATTATCAGTATAAAAGTACTATAAATTATGTGGTAAAATACAATATTCATCTATTGCGCTATCGTACACAAACATGACAATTTATATTACATTAAAAAATTAACACTTCAGAAAGTTTATCTCTCAGAAAAATCATCCATCCATCGTCTTACGTCTTACGAATCTCACGGTCACGTGACCTGACGCGAGTTTAACATTTTTTCTAAATAAACTAAAAATTAATAAATGCTTATTTGGAATCGTAATGCGCTACGAATATGCACTTTCTCGGTTCACACCCAATTTTGATACACCCTGCATAATGCAATATTAAATTCTTTATCGCTTGCATTTTGTAAATATTCCCTGGTAGTTTATCATTATATTCGGAGTGACATACCTATTATGCGTTTTGATCGTTTTGAAGTGTTAATAAATAGCACAACTTAACCAACATCATTTGCAGTTTATGGTAAAATAAAAATAATCACATATTTCACAATAATTCACCCGCAATGGGCGGCTGTTAGACCCATAGTGCGGCGCCCAGCCGCCTCCGCCGCGCCCCCGCGCTACGTCACGCGCGAGAGGAATCTCTCACTTGCATCTCGCAGGTGCGGCCGGGTTCGAGACCAGAATGCAGAATAGAAAACTATACTCTAACAAAGTTATGTCACTGTCAAAGTGACATATCAGGGGTTCTGAAAGTACCGGTCGGTCATGCAATATTATTTAAAGTTTACTTTAACAGCAAAATTTAAAATAAATATGATAAATATTTATAAGCAGTATACTAGTTGTATACGTTTAATATCATATTTTTTTCTGTCTCCGTTAAATGGCCAAGACATGGTCTTTTTTTCACTGAAGACCTTATCCTTTGACCGAGAGGTACTCGGACCGGGGTCCATCTTGCTACCACAGCACAACGAACCACCACAAAGGACCAATAACAATAAAGAACTTAACAACAGTAATAACGTAACAACGAAAAACGTAACAATAATGAAAACTTAACAGAATAGCACTGGAAAGCAATCACAGGCAGAGCACTCCAACGTTCGTAACCAATGTTAGAAGCCGAGTGAGGTGACAGGACAAGCGTCAAATAAAAGAAAATTCCAGCTACCGATATTATTTGCCATTCGCATTAATAAAAAAAAAATAGTAAGCAACCCAAAGATGCACAATCCCGGTGTATCGCAGCAGTTATACCAGTGCTAAAAATATATTCTACACATAAAAACGGTATTATCTTTTAAAATAATTATGAGGGAGGATTTTTGTAAATATAAACATTAATGTTATCAAAATTAATTTGCTTTTTGTAATTAGAGTGTATATTATTGAAATAGGACGTGTTTCGTTTAACTGCGAAAATTATAAATCTCCTCATTGCTGCAAATGGTTCTTGTTAACGGCAACACCAGTGTTTACATTTTTTCTGTCTGCTTAATAATCAGAGTATAGTGTTCGACTGGTCTTATGGCGGCTTTGCACGAGAGAACAGGCGATGCGAGGATGAAGTCGATGTAGTCATTTGTTTTATATGTCTGAAATTGGCGTACAATAGGAGATTTTTACCGTTGAGGCGAGGTACGGATTGAATTTAAAACCCATCAAAAACACAAAATGTGAAATGAGAGCCAAGTTCGAAATTAAGAATACGCGCCTTCGTCGTTAAAGCCGTTACATTCAATTGGTCTTGTCAGTGTTGAGTTCCGCTGCAGTTTCGAATTACTCCGCTAACTGTTGTTGGAACTATTAACGTTGCCGCGGGGGCTTATTCTTGGCTTCTGTTACATGCTACAGCCACATACTATTAAGACGCTGTCAACACCAAAATGGCCTTGAGGATTTGGGATAGCGCGCACACTGTCTATTTGTATCGGAGTAAACGAGAGCGAGTGTCACTGGGCGGCCCGGTTTATGAAGATAATAGTGCATAAATATTGAAATAAAAAAAAGTGTGGATTATTTGAGAAATGTGACTCGTTAGCGGTTTAGGTATGTTGTCTTCGTTATGTTACTATGTTGACTTCGTATTTTTAATTGCAGACCCATACGTCAAAAAAATAAAGACATAGAACCGTTTAAGATGATTTTAAGACCAATCTTTGCAATTATTTTCTATCGAGACGATTTCGTCCAATTATGTATCGAGCCCGTCCACGTCCGAATATTAACATATATTTTTTTTGATGTGCTAGAACAAGTAGTTTTTCTTAAAAAACTGCTTAAAAACATCAATTTCAACAAAATTAGGTCTTGTCAGCCCCTTAAGCTGTACAGTATCTATATATAATACACTAGTATTGATATCTTAAGTAAATTGAGATTGTAATTTGCATAAGAACATTTCAATCTACTAAGACTTCTCGTCTTGGGTTTTGCTTCGTGATTTATTTTAGTGAAGAGGTCATAAAGTTTATTTTCCTAGTAGGCTACAAGTTTATCGAATCAATCTGGCTATGAGCATGTTATGGAAATCGAAACTAAACTGTTTGAATCGAATTTAGTTAACGTAGCGTACTAATACAGAATAACAGGTCCAATGCTGCTTTAAGATTTAGTTGGTTTTCTCTACAGAATGCTGCCGCCATCTTTAAACAAAGATAGTGGAAGCATCCTTTGCATTTTTTGCATCACAAGCAAGAAAATTAATGTTGTTATTAATTTTGTTACGAATGATCAGTTCTGTATTTTACCGGTGGACTGGACTCTGCCCTCTCAAGGAGAAAAACCATAAGTGACAACTTTTGTCAAATTGAGTTTTTAACAATCTCGGACTCGGGGAAAAAAATGTTTTTAATTTTTCTATCTCACACGGGTTTGGATATCTCTAATAAACCAGGATTTAGACAAGCATAAGTTCATGACATTTTGTTAAGTTTACTTCTTGTTCGAAGTAGAAAAGTCAAATCTTCGTGTTCATAGGCAAAAAAGCACTAAGTAACCGCTGTTTTTAAATCTTTGTCTTGGACGTGTGCCTGTATGTTTTATCATAAGAAGAAAAACCATATTTTCAAATTACTAAGTTAAAAATACTTAAAATGAAACATATGCTACATCTTGATAGTTCGTGATTTTTATCAATATTAAAACTGAGCAATTAAATAAACCACGACTACCACGAGTACCATTTTGTGCTTTTTCAAGTTCCTAGATCACATAGTAATAGAAGCATTATGTGAGTACTTGTGTTGTTATTTCTTAGATACTATAGTGCAAAGTTAACACAAACAACATCCGAGTAAGTGCGCACTTGTGTTGTTCTTTCTTTGAAACGATTTTTTCTTATGTTTTTCTTTAAGAAGCAGAACTTTCTTTTTCTTAATATCTAATTCAAATAAAAATATTATCAACAAAATTAAGTTGCATTAAAATTCTATAATTTATCTTGATTTATAAAAACAAGTTTCAGCTTTGTACTTTAAAATAAAACCTATTGAACGGAAGTGTAATGTTTTTTGGATTTATCTCCAAACTTACTTTTTGTCACTTATGGTTTTTCTCTTTGAGGGGGCAAGTGACGCCCCCTAGGTGAAACACGATGCGTTTTGTGGCGACACGGCAGTATTCAATACTAAGTAGACATGAAATGAAAGTCATGCGCAGAAGCCCGTAGTAAGATACTAGTTCCGTTGGATCACGCTAGATGGCGCTGTAGACATGATTCGCTGTTAAGATGATTAAGCAATTTCAATTGTTTATTTTGACACTAGGTAACTATAGTAACCGTAGGATTTTAACAAATAGTAATAGTATATTTTAGTTCACATTCACTTGGATGTCCACAAGTACCCATGGAATTGTAAGGTACCAAGGTCGTCCGTTTAAAAATAATACTCAATTACAATTAGGTACATTAAACAATCCAAGAACAAAACGAAAGCCACCTGGAAGATAATTAATACTTCTAAAGTTAGATTACCGACAACATTGAGAAATACAATGTGAAGGAAAAACCATAAAAGAATCTATATGCACATTGCTGAACTATTGAATAATTATTTATGAGATTTTTACCGTTGAGGCGAGGTACGGATTGAATTTAAAACCCATCAAAAAGGAACCATCATCATCAACCCATTATTTCATTGACCAAGTTCGTCCTATTAATTTTACTGGCAGCGCTAATAAAAATATTAAGACTACTTAAAAATATAATCCTAAATCCATATTTATGAAACCAACAAATACAAATGACATAGGTACCTAGAATTAATAATACCAACGTTCATTAAAACATACAAATAACACCGGAAATGATGGGATACACACCAAGGTCGTAAAATAGTTTCTGAGATTATTTCACCCTTACTTAGTTAGGTACATTATCAATCTGTGTATTGCGCATGGCGTGTTTCCCAGTCAACTAAAGCTATCTGTTCTTAGACCTCTTTTAAAAAGAGAGGAAAAGCATAACATGATCAACTACAGACCCATTGGGCTAATCTCTGTTTTCTCCAAAATAATTGAGAGTCCGCAGTAAGCTCGATTCTCCGTACAAACGTATTTGGGTGTATTTTCATAGGTACTTTTTTAGGTGTCACAAGCCAGTTATAAAAAAACCCATCACCAAAATACTACTATTCTTTTTTTACGCGTCGAGGACATAAAGGTACACACACAAAACCGAGAAAAAAGTAAGTTTAATGAGTAAATTACACCGCGCAGCAAGTCTGTGAGGCCTGTCACATTCGCCGATTCCTTCAAACAAATGTAAGCACAACATCATTTCTGAATAACTTATTTAGAAGTATTATACATCATTGGAAAGACAATTAAATTACGCATCACAACGCGTAATTCTTTTGATTAAATAATGTTTTATTTAAAAGAAGGAAGGCCATTTGTCTCTGTCACACGTTTAGCCAGTAAATTAGCACCTCATATCGAAAAATGAGGTGGTACAATTTCCTACTTCAAATGAGGTGAGGTGACATCTAATAATTAATATATATTGAAAGTAAAAACAAGTTTTTTTTTTCAAGTGTACAATAGACCACCAAATTACTCTCATGTTCAATAAATGGCTGCTCACCTTCGGGACTTGGTCTCCAGTTTCGCTTCCAATACACCTGGAGTCAGTAAGTGTCCGTGGGGGTCACCCACGGGCCCTTCAGCCTGCGAGCTCGCATAGCGACCGCTCTCTAAAAGCATGCTTAGGTCCTTTCATTCCTCCGAAAAGCTCAGCCTTCGGCTCCGCTTGCCTCCTCGTATACCTTCAGGAATTCGGCCCGGCGACAGGTTTCGCTTGCAAGTTACTCGGAGATAATGAGTATCCGTGTGGACTCGGCCTCGGGCCTTAGGCTTGCATTGAGACCGCTCTCTGAATGATTGCTTTAGGCCTTTAATTACAATGAAAAATTTATTGATTTATTTACAAAATAATACATATTTAGAACAGTAGATAATTTCGATTAAGAAATTGATCGTCTCAATATGTATGTGTAGTGGGTTTATAAACGAATCGTACTTATAAATATAATATTCCATTAAAATTGTAACATTAAAGCTGTATAGAAGCAGCCGTTATTTCGCTGGCCTAAGCGTCGTTTCGGTGGCGCAATTTCAGTCGGTCCCTATTTTCAATTAAACTATTAACTTTAAACCGGTGCCATACGTACCTCTCAAATTAGAATTCAAAGGTGTTTTGTATTCCATGGAAATCGTATATTTTAATATTGTATTTCATTAAAAAACTCACTTTTCTAACACAACCGTTATTTCGCTGTCCTGAGCGTTATTTCGGTGGCGCAAATAATTTCAATCCTTGTTTGCTACTAAACTATTGACTTTTAACTAGTGTCCTATGTACCTTTAAAATGAAAATCAAAAGGTGTTTCGTATCCTTTAGAAATTGTAAAGGTAAATATTATATTCCATTAACAATTCACACTTTTCTAACACAACCGTCATTTCGCTGTCCTGAGCGTCATCTCCGTGGCGCAAGAAATTTCAACCCTTGTTTGCTACTAAACTATTTACTTCTAAATGGTGCCTTATGCACCTTTGAAGTAAAAATTAAAGGATATTTCGTAATCCGTAGTCATTTTGCATAAAATAAAGAAATAAAAATTACCCACGGAAATGACGCAACAATGTAATTTCAAAAATCCACCCAGTTACGCTCTCATTTTAAAACTAGTGTTGGAGTGTAACAGAACTTTGCATGTACAATGACATGAGGTATATCCAGGTCTGTAATTAGTTTATGTAGCTTCAGATACCATAGTAAAAAAAATACATCGAATTTAAGTTTTTCATACAAAACTTGTTTTTGCTGTATTTCGTTTGTTTTATAAACTGGAACCATATAAAGTAATTGCAGACATAGATATACATCGTGTCACTGTAAATGCAGAGTTTCGTCACAATCCAACACGTAGTTTTAAAATGAGAGCGTAACTACGAGTTTGTATGGGAAGCCCGGAAGGTGAAATTCGGCCGAGCTTACTGCGGTCTCTTAAGCTGCAAACGCACAGAGAGCGGCGCGGCGCGGTGCGGTGCGGAGGCGGTTTTGCGGTAAAGCGAATGCGGGGCGGAGGACGTCGCACCAAAATCCCGCCCGGTATTCGCGCGGGATAGCGGCGCGGAGGCGGCGTGTGTGACATATCAAGCGGTAATCGACAGTTGACAGATTCGGAAAGATCAAAAATGTTATCCTCGGATTCAGATAGCGATGACGAGACGTTCCTAAACAAAAAGAAGACTAAACGGACATCCGAGTCCATGAAATAAATAAAAAAAGAGGAATTTTCATTATATCTATAATATAATAAATATACAGAGTGTAATCGTTAAGTATAGCCAGGCGAATATTCCGTAAATATAAGACATATTAGAAAATATCAAACTGATATTGAAAGTGCGTTAGAAATTGCATTAATAACTTTTTTGAAATAAAAGTATTCATATTAAAAATATTAAGTTTAATAAATAAATAAATAAATATTAGGGGACAATCTTACACAAATCGATCTAGTCCCATAGTAAGCTCAATAAGGCTTGTGTTATGGGTACTAGATTCCATCATTTATGCCAAGAGCTGACTTCTTATGAAGATCGTTTTTACACTTATTTTCACATGAGTAAAAACAGACTTGAAGAATTACACGACATCTTAAAACCAAGGATTGTTTAACAGGGTACCAAGTTTCACCAGGGAAATAAATTTTACAGTTGTACTCATTGTTAAAATTAATAAAATCTGAACTGAAGTTGTAAAAAAATACAACTTGTTGCACCGCTCTCAGCACGCCTCCGCGCCGCGCCTCGCCGCCACCGCCAGTGCGCGCCGGTGCATTGACAACTGCGTAATACAACTTCCCGCCGCAAAACCGCCCCGCGCCGCCTCCGCGCCGCGCCGCCTATCTGTGCACGCGTTTCGCCGCCTCCGCGCCGCTACCGCCTCCGCGCCGCCTCCGCCACGCTTTTTTCCCGGCCGGTTTTTTGTGCAGACCCTTTCATATTAGCTCGAACATTACAACTGGTACCGCCTCCGCGCCGCACCGCGCCGCTCCGCCACCGCTGTCAGTGCGTTTCGGCCTTTAAGGGGCTGACAAGACCTAATTTTGTTGAAATTGATGTTTTTAAGCAGTTTTTTAAGAAAAACCACTCGTTCTAGCTCTTGATGTGCTAGAATCTAGCACATCAAAAAAAAAATATGTTAATATTCACCATATTTCAAAGAGCGTGGACCGGCTCGATACGTAATTGGACGAAATCGGCTCGATAGAAAATAATTGCAAAGATTGGTCTTTAAATCATCTTAAACGGTTCTATGTCTTTATTTTTTTGGCGTATGGGTCTGCAATTAAAAATACGAAGTCAACATATTCATACCTAAACAGCTAACGAGTCACATTTCTCAAATAATCCACACTTTTTTTTATTTCAATATTTATGCACTATTCTCTTCAAAAACCGGGCCGCCCAGTGACACTCGCTCTCGTTTACTCCGATACAAATAGACAGTGTGCGCGCTATCCCAAATCCTCAATGCCATTTTGGTGTTGACAGCGCCTTAAGAGAGTAATATACAGAGCAGCTTATATAACTAATTGGAAAATAATAAATTAATTTAAGTTAACGAATCTTTACTGACTTAACTGAGGGCTGCATACTGTACGGAGCCCATGGCTTCTCCGCTCCGATAAAAACGGAAGTGGCCTTACTTAGATACTTATCTAATCTGTGCGACCGTAACCTAACATACATTGTAATGACCATGGTAGCTAAATTATTGCAATGGAGGCAGCGGTCTAAACAGCATAAAACGTATTGAATATATGCACCTCTTCATAAGATTCAAAATGCATTACCATTACATTAATCAGTTCGTGCCTTTTTTATCATTTCGTCAGAAATCGCAACGTGTTGGCGCGTACTTTGAGCGCATTTGTGAGAATAAACACGAGGATGTCGCATGAATGGCGCTGCGCTTTGGTGATCGTCTGCGCTTACACTTATATTCTGGACGCAGCGCGAGTGCTGATCGTGGTGCCCACTCCCTCATTCAGCCACCAAGTGGTGTTCCGTCCCGTAGCGCAGGAGCTGGCTCGGCGCGGCCACCGCGTCGTCGTCCTCACCACCGACCCTGCCTTCCCACCCAACCAGGCACCACCCAACCTCACAGAGATCGACCTCCACGACGTATCCTACCCTATATGGAACAACCGCTTTATTAAAACCGTGACAGGAAAACAGAATGACTTATCCACGCAATTAGACACAGCGTTTGATATCATTGTCGAGATATTTCCAGCACAAATGAGAACGGAGGCGGTGAAGAAGCTGATTGCAGACGAAAGGGGGTTCGACCTGGTGATAGCAGAAGCGTGGACGCGACCCGCTCTGGCACTCTCCCACATCTTCAATGCACGAGTCATCTTGATGAGCTCCTTCGGTGCATTCGAGGAACAATACCAGCCCATGGGTGCTCCCGTGAATCCAATCCTGTACCCGGATTTCCTCCGAACACGGCTATATAATCTCACGCTATGGGAGAAAGCGACAGAGATGTACACTCGCTATCAAATGCACCAAACGAGTATGTCCTATGAAGCGAAGGAGGACGCGATGCTTCGGGAAGTATTCGGCGCGGACATACCCCCGCTCCAGGTGTTGAAGAAGAATGTGGAACTGCTGATGGTGAATATTGATCCAGTGTTCGAGGGGTACCGTCCAGTGCCGGCGAATGTTATACATTTGGGTAGCCTGAACTGCGCACCAACTAAAGATTTACCCCAAGTAAGTTGATGGAACGTTGCAATGAGGATTTGCAGTGCAGCTAGAAGCATGTATATAAATGAGATGTTAAAGCTTTGTCAAAGTGATTCATTTCTTTTTGGCAACTTAAGAAGATATGTGATCACATTCTCATACCCACTGGCTGCATAGCGTAACTTTTCGTACGTTTGTTAGGTAGATTTAAAAGTAACTCAATACCATTTTATGACATTTGGAGTCGGGACCCTTGGGCCTTGGGGCCCGATGCTCGAAAACTTTACAACGAGCTTAGCAAAAGGCTTGTCGACACTACAGGGGACCAAAAAGCTGGTAGCTTCCTCGCAAAGCGGATTAGTATTGCTATTCAGCGAGGCTGTCCGCTCGCCGATTCTGAATCCGCCGATGCTGCCTGCATCTTTGGTACGATGACACGGGGGCCCTTTTTAGTTAGAGATAATTTTTAAGTTGGCTTTAGATTCTTCTATTATTTTTATTGTAAATAGTTTTATATTCGTTCTCTTTTTATATGTATTTTTAACTTACCAAATTAAATTGTCACTATTAAATTGTTCTATTTAGAATAAACAAAAGTTAGTAACTTAGTATGGGAGGATGACAAATGAGGAAGTACCCGTAGATACATTTTAAGGGGATGAAAAGAGACACGTTAATGTCTTCCACGCACGAAAACACGAGATGCGACACTCTTCGGGAATGGTTTTATCTGTCAAAATGAAGATACCTAAATAATCTTTTGAGAAGCTTTATTTATATTTCGTTTTTAACCGAATCAAAAAAATAGTGCGGTCTAGGGTTCCACTGTATGTTTTTTTTTTAATGTTTGTTCACCGATTTCTCTGTCATTTGTGGCCCGATTTTAAGATATTTTTTTATTCCCTATTCTCCTTAGGTAGTCCCAGTGTCACCAAGTTAGGATCTGATGCTGGGATCCCAGGGAAATACGGAATTTTCATGTGATCGTAGATACAGGGTTCCTTGGCAACAAACGTTCCTTATTACATCCAGCACTATTAATTTACGCAACAATAGAAACGCTGACTTTTCGACAGATTTCACCGGGTTCGATTCCCGGCCGTGTTAAGTGTTTCTTGAAAATCTTAAAAATTCAGTTTTTATTTATTTTAAAATCGGTCTTGTGACTCCTAAGTTTTACATTTTCCCTCACTGCCTCTGAATAATACAGCCTGTATATTACCGAAACAGGGAAACTCGGTGAATTGTTTTTCTGATCATTTGGCAACAAAACAAAATATTTTAGCAGCCGAAACCCGTCAACATCATCATCATATCAGCCGAAACACGTCCACTGCTGGATATAGGCCTCCCCCAAAGAGTGCCACAATGACCGGTCCTGCGCCACCCGCATCCAGCGGACTCCCGCGACCTTTACCAGTGTCATCATAGTCCACCTTGTGGGGGGCCTACCCACGCTGCACCTTCCGGTACGTGGTCGCCACTCAAGAACCTTTCCGCCCCAACGGCCATCGGTTCTACGTGCAATGTGCCCCGCCCACTGCCACTTAAGTTTAGCGATTCGGAGCCGAAACCAGATTGTTTAATTTTAAACAAGGAGCCCAAGGAGTTTTTTTTCGCTGTATATAAATACAAAGATAGGTATTTTTCCTTCTTAACCCCCGACGCAAAAAGAGGGGTGTTACAAGTTTAACGTGTTTGTGAGCCTGTGGCATCGTAGCTTCCAAACTAGTGAACCAATTTTAACATCACGATTTCTATATATTGGTACAGCAAGCCAATAAATTGGTCTAACACTTTTTGGGTTTGTTTTAATATTCAGTTTGTAATTATAAACTGTAAAGTGGTTCCAAAATTATTCACATGTGTTTTATCCGCAGATTTACATCGTTTCATTTGAATACCCTTTGGCTTGTCTCAGCGCACTGGCTTACCCCCAGATTGATGACATGAGTATAATAATAATAAAAAAGCATCTAATCCCCAGGAGTTGCAGTCATGGATGGACTCCTCGCAGCACGGCGTGATCTACATGAGCTTCGGCACTAACACGGACCCGGCGCTGCTGCCGGCGGACCGGATGGCGGTCTTCAGCCGGGTGTTCGCGGCGCTGCCGTACGATGTTCTGTGGAAGTGGAAGGATCCTCCGAAGGGACTGCCGGCGAACGTGCGCACATCTGCCTGGCTACCGCAGCCTGACCTGCTCAGTGAGTTGCTCTTAGCCTCGCCTTGCCTAGTCTAGCACCAATACTATACGTTACCGAATTAAGGAAAGTTCTCGATATTTGATACTGATGACGGATATTTAAGCGTTTTTTTTATTCCATGACCTACTTAAAATAATAGTTTATCAGGAAAGTTTCAGCACATTTCGGTAATTTTGAGAATGTACGATGCTATATTTCTTTTCTTTTTTATTCTGACATCATTTAAAAACATTCGGAACTGGAACTCCCAAGATTCACAAACCTGGCCATCTTGATCCACACGGTTTATATCTTACTAGGTAGTCCAACACATTATTTTGCCAATGAACAACAAGGCCAAGCCTTTTTAGAGTTCCGTAGTCAACAAAGAACCCTTATAGTTTCGCCATGTTCGTCTTCGGTTTAGCTCAGTAACCCTTAAAACTAGAAAACTGAAATTCGGCATTGGTATATAAATCAATCACACCAACAAAACAATAGAATTAACATCTTGAAAAGATTTGTTTTTAGGGTACCTCCTCTACACCTAAATTGGGGATCTAATTTTTTTTCTCGTTAAATCCCTGGTGTGGGGTATCGTTAGATAGGAATATTCGTTTGCGAGATATTGGGCTTTAAAGCCCTAATTTTTGTTCGAGTCATGTGTCCCCCCCCCCCCTGCCGGCTACATGGCTACTAACTACTGGGGGTGTGAAAAAATTCGTGGCAGTACATAGTATAATGAATTTCAAAGGAAAACTATCACGGATAGGAAGGCATAAGTAGTTACCGAGTAATAGGCGACCAACTTAATCTGTACTTGGAAAGGCCAATTTTCGTACAAATTCGGCCGACTCAATCGCACCGCATGTCTCGCGACCCTACACTGCGCGTGGCCCGACACGCACTTTGTTAGTTTTATACTTTATTGTACATACATAAATTCACGCCTTTATTCCCAAAAGGGGTAGGCAGAGCACATGAAACGTATGTTCCAGCGCCACTTTTAGCATAAATGTGGGTATAAAAGATCGACAAAATACTTACAATACATCAACATACATTACTTTTATTGTATGTTGTATAATTTTATTATTCAACGCAGGACACACAAAGCTAGTCCTCTTCATCACCCAAGCAGGCCTGCAGTCCACGGACGAGGCTCTCCGCGCCGGTGTTCCCCTGCTGGCGTTCCCAATGCTTGCGGACCAGTGGTACAACTCTGAGCAATACGAGCGGCTTGGTGTGGGGAAACGGTTCGCTCTGGCTACACTGACTGATCAACAATTGAGGGCAGCCATTGAGGAGATTATTAAAGACCCAGGGTAAGCCAAAAGTGATAGAATCATTTAAGTTTTAGGAGCGGCAGAAACACGCTATCGGACTACAAGCTACGGCAATGACCTGGAAAATTATCTTATACTAAAGGGGAGGCGCTTAATTATTGCTTAAGTAACGCATGAGAAGTAGGACAGATTGACGCTGGTCACGGACGTCACGGTACAAAATCAAATTCGGGCAAGCGGAGTTGAGATCTGTATCCCCAGAGCGTTCAAAATTGTGTTACCCTAACCCTTAGACTTGTACATATGAGCAATCCAGGCCCCGTAGCATGGATGGCCTTATCACGCGATAAGTGACAGGATAGGCGCGTCGTCTCGTTCTATCGAACGGTGTCAGCCAGGGACGGAAGCTCTATCCTGTCACTTATCGCGTGATAACGCCATCCATGCTACGGGGCCTGAGCTCATTATTTACTTAAGTACTTATACTCAAAAACATCATACCATTTCACAGTGTTCAATATCACTCAAAAAAATTACCCATGCTGTTTATTGCATAAATCGATCAAGGAATGCATTTTGAACGCAAGACTAGACATGAACATAATTATGTTATTACAAAATTTCATCAGTTATTATTAATCCCAAATTTCATATTTATTACTGACAACCCTAAAAAGTATCATTTGACCTTTACACGTAACTCCCAAACGCCGCAATAGTGGAACTTGATTTTTTTATCAGTGATTTATTTTTTAGAGTTAAGTGCAATCTTTCGGTGCTGGTCACAAGTCGCACTTTTGAGTTTTCTTTGGAGGAAAAAAATAAAAACCAAAATCTGAAAAAACATTAATGACGGTAAACAGAGGTGCAATTCCAAAAATAAGAACTAGGAAATATGAGCCTAAAAGTCCTTTATCAAACTGTATTACTCACAAAGAAATATCTTGATCAGATACGCTTACATAAATTTATTTAATATTTTTTTCAAGTCAAGGTCAGGAAATATAAAATATTTTTTATAAAAAAAGTATTTGAAATAGACTTGTGGGTGTTCTAGTCTTGCGTTCAAAAGGCATTCCTTGATCGATTTATGCAATAAACAGCATTGGTAAATTTTTTGAGTGATATTGAACACTGTGTATTTTAATTAAATTTTCCTTGTTTGATTTTATTTCACTTATTCATGTCCTGTTCCAATTTCCTTTCTTTTGTTATTATTACTTATGTGTTTATGTGTTATCTACTCTGTTCTTACTGGGTGGACGCAACGGAAGAACAGCGTTGGCTGCAAAGCCAGCATCATGCCAGGCTACCTGCACGATGCCCGCGTACGTAATCCCGCCGCGTTGACAAAAGTCTGTCCCCTGGGACCCACATCAAAAGGCTAGCTGCCACACGTTGCTGCGAGCGGTTGTGAAGACTACTTACTACGTATTTCCGAGCTCTTTGGTTTTTTTTTTTTAATAAGCGTGAAGTTTATGTATGCTTGCTGCTTAGCAACACTACAAACAAATACGTCAAGAAGCAAAAATATGTTGTAAATTAAAAGATGAATTGATTATTGTGCGACATAATGTAAAATTATATTAATGTGGTTTTTTTTAGATTTACATGAGTTTTACCTAATTGTGTGAAATGTGTCAAAATACTTATAAATAAAAATGTGGAAATGATAATAAACTTACTTAATGAGAATAAAATTATGTAACTCAACCTAACCATTTCGTAACACGGCAAAGATTTAGCTTTTCTTTTGTTTTTGTCTTGTGTCACGAATAAATGTTCAAATCAGAAGACTTTAGTCTGATCCCAATATAACTTGTATGATTCCAGCTTCCGCTCCCGCTCCAAGCTGCTAGTCCAGGAGATGCAGGACCGGCCGGAGTCTGCCCTCGCCCGCGCGGTGTGGTGGGTAGAGCGAACGCTGCGCCGCGGTGGGGCGCACAGGCGCGCTCCCCCAATAACCATCAGCTGGGTGAACTTCGTCGATGAAGAACTGCTTGTATCAGCCCTCGCACTGCTCGGCTGTATAGCACTAATGCTCGTTGGCTTGTTTAAAATGCTGACTAAACGAAACGTTAAAATCAAAGCTAGTTAAATAGGCAATTAAAACTGCATAAGGTCTTTTGCGAAGACGGTCTTACGATGGTCTTTCTTTTGCGATCATTTTCCTCTTAACTAGCTTGATTTTAACCGACGTCGGTACGTTTAAAATATGTATGTTCCAAAAATATTGAAAGTATATATTTATTTGAAACTAGAGAGATAGATAACCCTTTAGAGATTTTTATTGGAGACATAGAGAGAAATAAATTCTGGAAAAAAAGGATTGATCAAAGTTATTAACGAGTTTAATTTCCAAATATTTTCCACAGCTTCTATTTAACTAATCAGTGCCCTGTTTCACGTAGCTACAAGTTACAGTTTTACAACTTATACAGGCAACACAGAGGCGTTTGATCAATAAGTACTGACATGCCATTGACCTGTGTTACCTTTTAGACCTTTCAAATTGTAACTATACTAGTAACTTGAAACAGGTCACAGTAAGTTTATGTCAATCCCAACTGACGAAGCAAGCTGCAGAGAAACAACCTTCCTCGTGTTCTTGATTGAGGGTGTTACTTTTCTAAACATATATAAGCCACATTCAGTAAGATCAGGCATAACATCAGGAAAAATCTGAAATCACCCGCGCGCCCCGCATCTGCCGCGTTTATGATATTTTAGGGGGCTCCCATACAACAAACGTGATTTTTATGCCGTTTTTATAGAAAATGTTATCAAAAAATTAAGTCGATGAACTAAGTCATAGTTGGGTATCGTTAAATAGGTATTTTAAAATAATTATTAGGTTTCTTAATATTTGTTTAGTTAAAATAACAGTTTATGATTTATAACGATTTAGAGTTGGCTAAACAACTGTAACTAGAACTATGCCTATGGCGCTATTATGGTCTTTAATGAATGCTAAATGAAGGAATAATAGAATATAATAAGAATTAATACATTAATCGTCATCATCATTTGGTATGAATCGAAATTATATGGGCACCTGAATAGAATATAATAGTACATAGTTAAATCGACGTTCGTACGTAACAAAACGTAATATTTTCATATTTCTCAGTAAACTAAATACGTGTTGCCGCTACGGAGCTGGCGCAAACACTGCGTAATGAGTAAAGTTGGTTCCAATAGGGAATAAATACGTACGCGGCACGATTGAAAACAAACCTTAAGTTAATGCTGGTAAGGTATTATTTCGTTTACGTCAAGCACATCGAGCGATTCATGTGGATCATGCATTTAAAGCGTTTCAGCCTTTTTTAGTGTATATAAGACCGGCGCACCGAGTAGACGTATTCATTCTTTCTCTAGCGAACTCTCGGATTGTCATTGATTCTGGGTCGAGCCTAAATTCATAACGTAAACATTCGTAGATACATTATTGTGGTGGCGGGAAGGTTCAATATTGTGCGATTGCTTTGCATAGTATTGAACTATTCCACTACTTATTTTGAGGTTCAGTATTGTGCAATTATGTTGCGTAGTAATGAACTATTTCACTTTCTGTTAGATTTTGAGTTTATTTTAGATGATTTTATTATTATTTCGAACCAGATCAAAGTCCTAGTTGCATGGTCAACTTAACGAAGTGCATTTCCCCGAACGGTGCCAAGGAAATATACTTCGGGATCCTGTTAGTAGTAGGCCAGGTTTGAGAGAAGCCTGGCACCATCTTTGTTATTTGCACAGATGGTGTAGCCTATCTTTGATGGGCCTCTTACTCGTCTTAAGGTTGGCCACAGGCTGAAGCGAGAAGATCGCCATTTCCCATAAGTCGATCGCTAGGATTGTTATCCACTCGTTGAGGTCTTGTGTGTGCTTAAGGCTTGTTCTTTTATTGGATATATATTTATATGTTATAAAATAGGGCGTGCATTTCACAGAACCCTTAAGTCCACGGACACGTTGTGAAATGTACATTACACAGGCTCTAGGTTGCATTCTCGGACTAGCCTTCCGAACGATTTACAGCTTAGATCCCTAGCTAGCTTAGAACATACACATCAGATAACGTTAATAAAAGTAATGATGGGAGTTTTGCATACAGTACCTAGTATAGGATTTAGTGGTAGGTAGGCTTAGGTATAGAGTCAAACACCGTAATAGGGTATTAGGAATACTATTCTTAGGAATGAATAGTTAGAATGAAGGTTTACAAATCAAATAACATTTATTTGAAGGGTTAATTGCAATTTATGAGTAACTGAATAGGAATTAGTTATTGTGTGTACCCGATATAGCCCTTCGAATCTCTAAACTTAAGTGGCAGTGAGTAGGGCACATAGCACGTAGGGCCGATGGCCGTTGGGGTGGAAAGGTTCTCGAGTGGCGACCACGTACCGGAAGGCGCGGCGTGGGCAGACCCCCCACAAGGTGGACTGATGACCTGGTAAAGGTCGCGGGAGTCCGCTGGATGCGGGTGGCGCAGGACTGGTCACTTTGGCACTCTTTGGGGGAGGCCTATGTTCAGCAGTGGACGTCTTTCGGCTGATATGATGATGATGATGATGATGATGAATAAACTAGCTTCTGCCCGAGATCTTGCATGTTCACAAATTATGGTTTGGATCGAACCTAAATCTGTGTCTAGATTTAGATTCGATTCTTTCCTTTGGACAGAGAGGGGCGGAGAAGCAATGTAAAAAAGTAGATTATTTCAATTCAATATTCTTTAGACTATCGTTGTACAGCCGTACGATTTCGTATTTTGACACGAATAAATTTATAAAACATTTCGTCCTGACTCGTAACCGTACCTATCTACCGAGGAGGTACTTACGCGATTGTGCTAAGCTGTTAGCATACAATATTGTAGACTCCGTCGTGACTAGCACGATGACTGATAGTTGTAAGGCAGACCCCGTGTTACGTTTTAGTAGTGTGGGATCTGGAAGGGAGCCGGAGCCGGCGGGTAATTTAAACTGACCACTCCGACAACGCGTGCTTGTGCTTCCACCGGCTCCCAACCCCTTGATAGCTGTAACACTAGTATTCATAAAGACAGTCATGTTATTAATATGGTACACCAAAATATACAGGGATTCCCTAGTAAGGAACTAGAAATTGACTTGTTTATACAATGCTCAAATATCCATATTCTTTGTATAACCGAGCACTGGCTTAAGGGTCATGAATTTATGTTTAATTTTAGCAATCATTGCATAGTAAGTTCATTTTCTAGAAAGACATGTAGGCGTGGAGGGTCTTTGATAATGGTAAAACACAATTTGAAAAGTAAGGAACGTAAAGATATTGTTGACAAATCCATCGAGCGCCAAATAGAACTCTCTTGTGTTGAATTGGATTAATTCATAATTGTATGCGTATACAGACCTCCATCGGCGGATTATAGTCTATTCGAGTCAGTTATGGATGAAGTGCTCAGTAGTATTTTTCTAAGTACAAAATGTGTTGTTGTGTGTGGTGATTTTAATGTTAACTTACTCGAGAAATCGCCCATGTGTGTGAGTCTAGTGAATACTTTTAAATCGTTTAACTTAGTGAACCTGTTTTGTGAACCTACTCGAATTACAGCAACCAGTGCAACATGTATAGATAACGTTTTCAGTAATGAGGATGCAATTAATAAATCTATTATAAACAACTTAAGTTCTGACCACTGTGGACAACAAGTCTCCTTCAGCGGGAAAACGGACGAAGTTCCACGAGACACCATGTGCAGACCTATTTCCGAAAAGAGATTAGATTTATTCAATCGTAATATTGCGAAACGATTACGTTATCTTCCATTTACTCAGGAAAGTCCAAATCGTTTGTGTGCTCATTTGTTCAACTGTATTAAAATGGAATTTGATGCCTGTTTTAATTTAAGGAAAATTCAAAGCAAGGTCAAGACTAAATTTAGCGACTGGGCTACCCCGGATATTCACGAGAAAAGACGCCGTCTCTACGACTTGTATGATTCGAGAACTACTGATAAAAGACCGGAATTTCTAGAGTAGGTATGTTAAGAACTACTCGAAATCTTTTAAGTTAATGTGTGTCGCCGCCAAAGCCGATTACTTGTCAAAAAAGATTCAGAACTCCAATGATAAGGTTAAAACTGTATGGCAAGTGTATGTTGATAAACACTGAAACTGGAAAACGCAAGATAAGAGATCCGCACTACAGCCTACGAATTGATGATACTTTAGTAAGTTCTGACCATGAAGTAGCGGATCATTTTGAGCGGTTCTTTTCTAACGTACCCGTTGAGACCACGAAGTCTTTAAACTCATCACCAGATGTCGCTGAATCGTTGTTGAAAGCAAATGTAACTGAATGTGCAGAAATCTTTAGATTCACTCACGTGACCCCACCTATTCTTATAAGAGCGTTTAAATTGTTGAACTTAAAGAAGACTGAAGATCTTTGGGGCCTTTCAGTCAAAGTATTACATTCCATTGTAGAATCAATTGCACCTTTCTTAGCTGATATTTTCAATAAATGTATTGATACTGGAGTATTTCCTGACCTCATGAAACACAGTAAAATTATCCCGTTGTTTAAATCAGGAACGAAAACTGACCCTAACAACTTCAGGCCAATATCAATACTACCGGCACTAAGCAAAGTTTTTGAGAAGCTTATTCTTCATCAGCTTATGTCCCACTTTAGTTGCAATAAACTGCTCAATACCAATCAGTTCGGATTCACTAGGGGTCGCTCTACCACTGATGCAGGGGTGGTACTAATTAAACATATTTTTGATGCCTGGGAAGAGGCTCAAGATGCTATTGGAGTGTTCTGTGATTTATCAAAGGCATTTGATTGCGTTGATCACGAGAATTTAATCAGAAAGTTGAGACATTATGGGATTAAAAACGGTGCTCTTGATCTTGTTTCATCGTATCTCTCGGAGAGAACACAACGAGTAGTCATCAATGGGACCCAATCAGCAGGGACAACTGTTGCTCTTGGTGTTCCTCAAGGCTCGATTCTGGGTCCGTTTCTGTTTCTGATTTACATCAATGACCTACCAAATGTGTTGCAAGATAAACATGATATAGTGTTATTTGCAGACGACACGTCGCTTATCTTCAAGGTAGACAGGAAAGAGAAAAGCTTCGATGGTATTAATGATGCTCTCAACACTGTTGTGAAATGGTTTACAGCAAATAATTTACTGCTAAATTCTAAGAAAACAAAGTGTATCAGATTCACTTTACCTAATGTCAAGCAGGTAAATAATACCAAGATCCAATTAAAGGGCGATGAGCTGGAATTTGAAGATGTAACAGTGTTTTTAGGTATCACCTTGGACTCAAAACTGCAATGGCATGCGCATATCGCCGCCCTAGCCGGAAAACTTAGTTCGGCAGTCTATGCAGTAAGACGCATAAGGCAGTTAACAAACGTTGAGACGGCTAGGCTGGTGTACTACAGTTACTTCCACAGTGTTATGTCCTACGGAATCCTGTTGTGGGGGAAGGCGGCTGATATCCAGACTATATTCGTGCTACAGAAACGAGCTGTACGCTCCATATACGAACTAAAAGCTCGAGATTCTCTCAGGGACAAATTTAAGGAGGCAAACATTCTTACTGTAGCATGCCAATACATTCTTGAGAATATCATGTATGTGCGGAAAAACCTTCATGAGTTCAAACTCAACAGTGATATCCACGACTACAACACCAGAAGTAAAAACAAGATCGCAGTGAAGGCCAGTCGTCTCCGCAAGGTTAGCACGTCGTTCGTGGGGAACTGCATACGTTTTTACAATAAAATACCTACTGAAATTGTTAATTTACCGTACAGTAAATTTAAGTCTCATGTTAAGAGTAATTTGCTAAGCAAGGCGTATTATACTGTCAACGATTTCTTAAACGACAAAAATGCCTTTAAGCCAGTAGTAGTCTGATTCCATTAGGAATATACCTTAATACATGTAATCATTATAAGTACATACCTACCTGAAATAACTGTACCGTTTTATGTAAGAAGAGAGCACGTAATGCTGTTTCTCGCCGAACAAGTAGCTTAATCTTTGCTATTATCAATGTCCGGTGGCTTGAATATGTCATGCTCGCTTAAAGGGCTTTGCTTACGGTGGCGTCGTTGATCGGGTCGCCACCTTCCCTAACATATGGTTGAGGGAGGCGATGGCTGAGATATGCGTCATACTCGTGATCGGGTGCTGTTTGTGGAGTCCGGACTGTTCATGCTTGCAAGGGCATAGTACCTAATTAACTACTTAAATACTAGTGTTATTATTATTATTATCGTATTGACGAGAGACATAATTCTGATCTTGACACGTTTTATTGTTATTGACCCTGTACATCTCTGACAATATAACATTAATGTTCCTTTTTTGTTTTGACGCTTAGAGACCGTATACATCTCTTAGAATATTAGAATAATTATGAATTGTATTTGGACGCTCAGAGACCTTATACATCTCTGGAATACTGAATAATATCATTAACTTCTGTTAATGCTGGATACAGATCTTATATCGAATGTAATGGTCATATTTTGCAATTTTGTTTTGTTACATTAACTTAGTGACATTTAGTTTGTTAACCTTTTATATATCATTTTAAATGATTATTGTGTAAGATTACTATTTTATTGTAAATTACCGTTTGACATGTAAAAGTGCCCTTGTGGCCTATTTGCAGAATAAATAATTGATTGATTGATTGATTGACATTGTCAAAGTTTAGAGAGAAGTGTACCTTCGGAATACTACGTACTCGTCCATACTAAAAGAGAAAACGTTTTTAACTTCTGAATATTTTCCCAACTCAATGGTTTTTTAGTAGGTACTTACGTTATTGACACAATGTTTCTTTTTATGCAATAAATTAAAATTTATAGGCAGTATAGGCACCTAAAATTTTTTTTTTTAAAGCAAAACCTATTAACCTAGATATTATCATGCTGAAGCGGTCAACATCGAAATCAAAGTGATTTGTTAAGATTTAGTTAGTGGAAAACGTTTACTCCCGAAATGGAAATTTCTAATAAAAAGTACCTACCTATTGTCAGTCGCGAGCTGCTAGCCTATACTTCCCTCTTAAGGGCTACGAAGCCTAATTTTTGGTTTAACTCTTAATCCGCATAAACGGCGTCTTCTCTTTTACATTATTTTGCGATAAAACATTATTTATATGATCATAACCATACTATCTACTGTTAAGTTACTAAATAACAATTCCATTTGCATAAATTATGCATGTAACAGTTCTAATTCTCTTCGAATCTAAATAAACACCTTGAGATACGTCAATAATCCTACTCATATTATCCTACTAATATCTACTCGCTATGTGAATCGCTAAGCTTTAAGCGCTATGCAGCTTTGAGCTATTTACATACGCACTGACGACAAAGTCTGCATCTGTGGCAATATTATTACTATAGACTTTGTTGTCTAACCAACCATTCGTGCACTTTATGTGCATTGTTAAGGTTATATATAAGTACAGGATGGTCAGTTAACTGTGGCGTTTGCAGTCTAGTAAATAGTGCATGCCTTTTCGTGTTTCGGCTCCACGGCACTTAGGTCGCGGAACAGAAAGATTAATTTTATTTAAAACACGTATGACCGTTAATCATTTTATGCAGGATCGTGCAAAAGACGTTTATTTCCCAGTGATGCCGTACTAAAGTGCTTTGTCGTGATTCATAATCAGTATTACAGCTCACGTTCGGTACCTAAATGACGTATACATGCATGTCGTTATAACACAATAAAAATACACATACCTATAAAAAAACATTTTATTCTCTAAACAACGCTAGTAAAATAACTTGGACTCAACCGAGCACCTGTATGAGCGTGTGTCCAAAAAATGCAAATGCAATTATGTAATTGTTTGTGTGCATTATGACCTTAAAATAAGATGCTGACCCGTCAGCACAACAAGAGAGCAAAGTTGTTTATGAGTTCTTATTTTGAGTCCAGATCAAGCGAAAGATTCTAATATTGCGCCGCGAGCGTGGCGAGTGAATCTAATTTACCGGGATTTGAAGTATTTGAACACGGGGCCGTCAGCTTCACTGGCAGGGCTACTACCCACTAGGCTTAACCAATCGTCAAACGTAATGAATATAGGTACATTATTTAGGACCGGAAATAGTATTCGATATATTTTGAGTTCGTATTACACTCAACTTAAAGTAAACGTCCTGTAGGTACTTGAAACAGTTTCAGTTTTAATTCATAGCAATAGAGATGAGCAATAGATGTCAATTATTAAGCATTAAGGGGTCAAAGAGTAGGTCGTTTACCTTGTCCAGGACCTAGGTTCCTTTTAGGTATTTCGGGAATAGCCTAAGTGGATCTTCAATGAAGCATGTTATTTTTAAATACCAAAAAAAGGATTTATTCCGAATAAAATTAAATATCGAAATAAATGAGCAGTGTTTCGTTCCGTAGTCCGTTAAAGATTGTCGTTGATCTTGTCGGCGACCGTTATTCCCGCTGGTTGCCGATTTTCAACTTAGATGCAAACGGCCGTCGATGACGTCAGTTTGGATGCGTTCTGAACATGCTCCCGCGTTGAAGTAGGTACTTGAAGGAATTTATAATTCAGCGCCTGATGTGAGCATTTGTGCATGTGGTTACATGGAAGTAGGGAGGGGGCGTATATTAATAAATGCCCGCTTGATAACTAGCTTCTTTGTTTTGATGCCCGTGTTGTAAGTACTGAAATAATACCTTAACACTTTTAGAAAACACAAATTAATGCTTGGTTTGGAACACAAAACCTCAACATTTAGTTGAAGTGACATCTGACATATAAAGCACGAGTGTTACCAGAGTAGGATTATTGGTTACCCCAAACGAAAAAACAATTACAGTCCGGACAGGAAGACCGTATATAAGATTTATATATGATCGAATCGCACGTGCGTGTGGGCTCCCGGGAACCATTTCAACGAGTAGGTAGTTGATGACATTGCAATTTAAATAGTACATTCCACTATAAATAAAAGCTTGTTAGTAATTAGTTTCATATGCTAATGGTATTCATACATTTCTATTATAAATTCTACATGGCCTTTTTATTTCCTCCATCCCAAATCCAACTCCAACAAAATTCGTTATAAGCACGTCAAATATCGTTTTTGTTTAACCCCCGACTAAGGAGTTACTTTCATGAGTCATGTTAAAATTAATTTAAGAATTATACAGTTAAATTCACGAATTAAATTTCACTACGAACTTTTCGAAACATACTGTCCGCTGTGACCACACCCGCTACGCTAAAGGTTTCGATATATTTAATCATCAAACATATTGTTATCCATCAGTTTCGGCAAACAAATATTATTAGAAAAGCATGTTTGACTTTTAAAAATCACAAAAACATGACTTAACATTTCATAAAGCTGACGGCACGAGCGGTACGAAGTTATAAGATAGAGCGAGATAGAGATACAATTTTGCAGGATGCCGTGTTTCCGGCATTTTTTTACACATGCATGGCAACATTACTGCTTAACAATCTCAAACTAAATTAGATTTAATATTCCAGAAACCACCTCCAAGGTACGCTTTAGTGGTTTTGAATTAGGAACTTTTTGACATTCAGTAAAAGTACAAAGTCAATTTTGTGTTCTAATTTTAGTACGAGGGGTCTTAGGAGGTTAAAGAAGCAAATTACCCAAATTATAGGGATACTTTCTTTCTACTGGCAATACTCTTACGCACACATCTTTAAAAAAGTTGCTTCACTTAGTAGTTCGTAGCGGCCTCTGCTTTATTCTTTGATCTGAGTTTCCGACCTTACAGGAGCTACTTAAATTATGTGTTTTTTTTTATGTTAGATATTTTTTTGGATTTTTTCTCTAGGTAAATTACTTTACAATGACGGACTAGACTACCTGTAGTAACGAATCTAAGCCTGTGCTGAATCGCAACTCTGTAGTGGGTTGAGTTGCAGAATTGAAGGCGCCATACATAGTACAGTCGACTACAAAGAGATCGATACGGCCAAAGTTACAAAAATATGTATACACGACTATATTGCCTTGACATTATGGTCGTGTATACATATTTTTGTAACATTGGCCATATCGATCTCTTTGTAGTCGACTGTACATCATCATCATCATCGTCATCATATCATCCGAAAGACGTCCACTGCTGGACATAGGTCTCCCCCAAAGAGTGCCACTATGACCGGCCCTGCGCCACCCTCATCCAGCGGACTCCCGCGACCTTTACCAGGTCATCAGTCCACCTTCTGCCGTACATGCCATGCATGATCTCTTCCAAAAAGAATGTCTGTCCGGCTCGATTTGGGGTTGCTCGTTGATGCAAACAACGTCAAAGTCAAAGTGATTTATTTGTAAACATAGGTGACAGTTGTGGGAGCGCTATGTTTCGCCGTCAGGCAAATTCGATGTTGAAGTTACATAATCTATACATATTATAATATTAAATATAAGGATGTCCTTAAATAAAACAAAAATAAAAGACAAATTGCTTAAAATCAATCAAATACAACAAAAATAGTCAACATTACAAAAAAAAAATTGTCAGAGAACGCTTTCAATTCCGTAAACAGACAAACTGGCTCTCTGGCAGGCAAGAATACACTGGCCACACTGTGCTTACTTCCTATTTAATACTTACAACGGACACGCCGAACTCGTGATCCATGATTCCAACATGAGTGTACAGTGAAGAAGGAGTAACCCAAGGTGACCCACTGGCGATGCCTTTATATGCCCTAGCAACACTATCCATAATAAACAAATTGAAATCAGAACAAACAATCACCCAATGCTGGTACGCAGTCTACACAGACGACTCCTACGCCCAAGGCACACTCAACAACCTACGACATTGGTGCGACAAAATAAGCCAAATGGGACACTGTCTTCAAGACAAAAAGTGCACAGCAGATATTCAAAGGTGTTAACGTTACCATAACAACTGGGTCATGTTTCCTCAATAGTGATATCGGCGAAGGAAAAGAAAACTTTTTTCACAAAAAAGTCTAAACTGGGACTCCTGCAATAGAAAAACTTTCTGTTGTATGTAAAGACTCGCCACAAGCAGCCTACACCGCTCTAACCAAAGCGGCACAATTTAAATGGTCGTTTCTATTAGGAGTTTTAGAAAACGCTAACCAATCCTCCGAACCCCTAACAAACACACTACGCTCCAGTTTCCTACCAAACTTACTAGAAGGTGACGTAAATTTTCTTGAAGCCAACTTATTTTCTTTACCAGTTTACAAAGGCGGGTTAGCCATGCCTGTCCTTTTTAAAATGACAAACTTAAATTATGACAACTCCAAAAAAGACTGTACCATCCTGGCATTCGCCTTACTCGAAAATAAACGCTTGGACCTCTTTCAACACCTGCACGTATCCCTTAGAGATGCAAGAAAAGAATGCTGGATAACGAAAGACTCTCAAGAGGACTCTCTTCCGACTCCAGTCTAGATGAATGATGAGAAACTCTCACCGATAAAAAAACGAGCAATCAAACGTTCCATGTTTAAGACAACTGAAACAAAATCGACCACCTGGCTATCAGTGATACCGACAAAGAAAGGCAACTTTGATTTATCGCCACTAGAATTTAGAGACTCATTGGCACTACGATATTACCATATTTACCATAGACATACACCCGTTTCTGTGCCCAAATCATGCGACGGGTGCGGCATGACTTCAATGTGGACCATGCACTCTGCTGCAAAACTGGTAGCCTAATAACACATCTTCACAATGCAATCAGAGACCTGTTTTGTAAACTATGCCAAAATGCATAGGGAAATGTTACTAAAGAACCGATCATCAATGAAGGAGTGTGGACTTGGTGGAGACCTCAGCTGACGCAGCGTTTGGAATGCACAGAGGGAGGCGTTATTCGATATCCGTATTGTAGACACCGACGCTCCCTCTTACATCTCTCGCCCGGTAGCCGCCATTCTAAAATCCGCAGAATAAGAGAAAAAAACGTAAATACAGTAACGCCTGCGAGAAACGTTATGCAACATTTACCCCTCTCGTCACATCAGTCGACGGAGTCTTCGCTCCAGAAATGTCCGCCTTTATAAAACATCTTGGTGAAGCTATTGCCGACGGCTGGGACAGACCCCTAACTGTAATAATGGGCTGGTTTAAGGCCAAGAATTATAATATCCATAATCCGAGCCACAAGTATGAGCATTCGCGGGACTCGGCACAGATTCAGATCGATAAATGATTCTTTCGGTTTCAACGACGGGGCAGCTCTACCCAACATCGCCCCCTAGCCCCCCTCTACATAACTTATACGATACGATAACTGTCCGTTCCTTTTTTATACTTGTTGTAAATATTTATCTGCTTTTTAAGTACATAGATAAAAACTAAAGTAACGACTCTTTTCTGACTTGAGTGACAGCTTCATACTGTACCGAGCCTACGGCTTCTCCGCTCCGATAAAATCAGAAGTGGCCTTACTTAGATATCTAATGTGTACTTAACCTAACAAAAATTGTAATGAGCATGTTAGATAATACTGCAATATAGACAGCGGTCGCAACAGCGAAATAGGTATCGATAGAATATCGAATTATGCACCTCTTCATAAGATTCGAAATGCATTACCATTACATTAATCAGTTCGTGCCATTTTTATCATTTCGTCAGAAATCGCAACGTGTTGGCGCGTACTTTGAGCGCATTTGTGAGAATCAACACGAGGATGTCGCATGGGTGGCGCTACGCGTTGGTGATCGTCTGCGCTTACGCGTATATTCTGGACGCAGCGCGAGTGCTGATCGTGGTGCCCACTCCCTCATTCAGCCACCAAGTGGTGTTCCGTCCCGTAGCGCAGGAGCTGGCTCGGCGCGGCCACCACGTTGTCTTCCTCACCACCGACCCTGCCTTCCCACCCAACCAGGCACCACCCAACCTCACAGAGATCGACCTCCACGACGTTTCCTACCCTATATGGATCAACCGCTACGTTAAAGCCGCGACTGGAAAAGAGAAAGACTTATCCACGCAAATAGTCGCAGCGTTGGATGCCAATATCGAGATATTTCCAGCACAAATGAGAACGGAGGCGGTGAAGAAGCTGATTGCAGATGAAAAGGGGTTCGACCTGGTGATCGCACAAGCGTGGACGCGGCCCGCTCTGGCACTGTCTCACGTCTTCCGTGCACGTGTCATCTGGATGAGCTCCTTCGGTGGATTGGATGCACAATATCAGCTCATGGGTGCTCCTATTAATCCAATCCTGTATCCGGATTACCTCCGAACGCGGCTTTATAATCTCACGCTATGGGAGAAGGCGACAGAGATGTACACTCGCTATCAAATTCACCAAACGGATATGTCCTATGAAGCGAAGGAGGACGCGATGCTTCGGGAAGTATTCGGCGCTGAGATGCCCCCGCTCGAGGAGTTGAAGAAGAATGTGGAACTGCTGATGGTGAATGTAGACCCAGTGTTTGAGGGGTACCGTCCAGTGCCGGCAAATGTGATACATTTGGGTAGCCTGAACTGTGCACCATATAAACATTTACCCCAGGTAAGTTGATAGAATGTTGCATTGTTGTGTGTATCATGATGTTTAAGATTTATGGTGCAGCTAAGTAGATGTATGTAGGTATGTAAACAAGATGTCAAAAGTGCTCTGTATCATAGTGTTTTTTTTTTTGTAACTTAAGAAAATATGTAATACAATGCCCATACCTGCTAGTCGATTGCGTAACTTTTCGTACGAATGTTAGGTAGAATTATATGTTATTGAGCATGGAAAACGACAATTGGGTAATGTCCCCATGTTAAAATTGATAACGTTGTGTTGCAAAAAGGATATTAACCATCAAATTATTGTTATAAAGTATAATAGAATAATTTATTAAAGAAAAACAGTCAAAACATTACATAACATTAGAAACCTAAACCTAAACTTCAATAACTAAAACTAAGTATCAAATAACCCGCCCCGCGCCACGTGGCGCCACTCCAGGTGCAAGCTGCACATCATCACGGTAGACGCATTGCTTCGCTGCACAGCTATGGCTAACCTTTGCACCAGAAATGACCCAGAGCGGGAAACAAGGCTTCTTTCCTGCAATCGACGCCACTGAGTAGGTAGTATAAAATACAAAATATAGTTAATATCATAAAAAATACATGGACCTTGAAAGATTTAATAAAATATGCATTTTTTTGTGTTCCAAAGTAAATTTAAAGCTACCAAAAGAATCCTTACGATATTATAGAAACAAAATAGTACAACTATGAACCTAAACGCAGTATTTTGCAACCGAAACAGCCATATTACTTGATTTTCCAAACAACGTTAAGTACAAATAGCAAACTGTGACGTCATACTTCTATGTCACTTAGTATGAATCGTTCCGGCAGCCGCCAGGGAGGTCCATCTTTGTCAATTTTTTTGAGTATTTCTGTTTTTTAATTGTAGTTGCTCCCATACAAACATTTGTTTGTCTCCAAAAACTGTTATGGCATCGTAAAAAAATCTTAGGACACAAGCCTATTGAGTTATCTTAACGCTCCGCTCGTTCGAAAGTGTAGGCAGTAGCAGGGGGGGGTCACTCCGCCGATCTGCGTGAAATTATAAGTACATGCCGGCCGCCGCACAGTGTACGGCTTATTCAGTGGTTGCCCCGCCGTGGCCCGCGACACTCGCGTGCGTGTCTCCCGCATACCAACGTCGCAAGCGCGTAAATACGATGTATAAAGTAAGGGCAACGGTATATTGCATTGCTGCGGATTGCACAAACAATGACCAAAATTCGGATTGCACGTTTTTCTATGTTCCGACGCGTGAAAAGGATACCGAAAGGTGAGGTAGTAAGCACTAAATGCTCATTTATGTTACATATATTTTCATAGTAAATCGAACACAAGAATCAAGTAAAACAGCACAGTGTTATACTTGAATTAAATAGGTATCTGTCAACGGCATATCTACATATGTATACATATACATCGAACGAAAATCCCGAATTGTGATTAAATAAATCAGTACTTATTGGACTCATTTACACCTGGCGTGCGACCGCGAACCGTAACGGAGATCGTAAAGTCTATCTCCGTCTCTGTCACTCGAATAGTAAGTGTGACAGAGACGGAGATAGACTTTACGATCTTCGTTACGGTTCGCGGTCACACGCCTGTTATGTTTTTGGTGTTACCTAAGTAGCTGCTAAGTGTAAAATTTATGCACATAGTCGATGCTTGCGCCACAGAATAGATAATAGTGCAAAGCTACCGTATCCGCTTACGATCAGGCGGACCGTACGCTCGTTTGCCACCGACGACGTTTAAAAAAGTGACAACCCTATCTTCGGCAAGGTGCGGAGTAATGTCGACCTTCGCGCCGGGCAATAGAACTCAATGACGCGCGGCTGGCGTGCGGTCCGTTGCTAATAATAATTAATAGGCACGTAAAAAGGCGGCATTCGTGAACATCAAAACAGAGGGTCTTCTGTACTTGTACTATTATTTATTCTGTGGCAGTAGGCACGCATATATGTCCCTCAGGTTAAAGTGATACGTCTTAAGGGGAAGCCTCAATTCTTGTAAACCACGCCCTCGTGTAAAAGAGACATGTTACAGTCTTCCTCGCACGAAAAACGAGTCCCAACACTCTTTTAAATAATGGCTTATTTTATGGCGACGGCTATAGAAGTCTATTGAAAAGTTATATTCAGTTTGTACCTATATTGATGGTATAAATGTAAATTCGTCATTTTAATTTGATCCCATGTGGGATAGAATAGCACCGCCCCCTTTCTTCCTGCGGGTGTCGTAAGAGTCGTACTAAGGGAACAGGGTTGAAGTGTATGGTGGGCGACGGGCTAGCAACCTATCCCTGCGATACAAATACAAATACAAATCGTTTATTCGCAGTAATATGGTTACGAAGGTCTTAAATTACATTATAGTGGACCTACATATTACACCTTTTCCTGGCGTGCGAATTTTAATAAATGCTTAATATCTAAAATTCATGATTAGATTAAAATCTATCACGCTACTAACCCAACGAATGTCTATGTTACACAATATTTTCTTTATAAGTAAAGAATTCATTCACCGTGTAAAATACTCTATGAGTGAGCCATTTATGGAGTTCAGTTTTAAATATTTTTAAGGGCAAGTTACGCAGATTTGTAGGCAGTTTATTAAAAACTTTGATGGCCATAACATAAGCATTTCTTCTGCAGTAATACAATTTAGTTGTCAGTTTTAGTTATATCACATTTTGTCGGTATTTTATACCCACGTTTATGCTAAAAGTGGCACTGGCACATACGTTTCATGTGCTGTGCCTCTTTTGGGAATGAAGGCGTGAAACTATCACTGGAGGAGCGCCTATAAAAGCCGATTTCAACGGGCTTAGCTAAAGTTTATTCTAAAATCGGTCTCTTGACTCCTAAGAGCAAATTTCCGTGTCTCTTACCTTACACAATGTATGCATCACATCATCGTTGTATAGTGTCAAGAAAACACAGTTACTTAGTACTTTTTCTGGTCATTTCGCAACAACACTTCAAGACATTTCAACAGCCCAAACGCAAGGAAGGAGGTATTTTTTCTCTTACTCAAAGACAGGAAATTATTACTAGGTATATATTGATTATGAAAACTTCTTCCTTTTGTACCATTAGCCGCTTTTATTCAAAATATACAATATCATACAAACGAATATGAATAAAATATGGATGTCAGCATGAATGCAAAGTCATGAGAATGTATACCTTAGTACAGAAAGTTAGTAGAACTAGGTTCAACTTCAAAACTGTAACTTAGCGTCAAAATAGAAACATGTATCTGGCATTTCACGGACGACCGCTTTAGCCTAGTTGGTAATGACCCTGCCTACGAAGCAAGAGGTCCTGGGTTCGAATCCCGGTAAGAGCATTTTTTTGTGTGATGAGCACGAATATTTGTTCCTGAGTCATGGATGTTTTCTATGTATTTAAGTATTTATTTATCTATATGAGTATGTTTATCTTCGTCTAGTACCCATAGTACAAGCTTTGCTTAGTTTGGGGTTAGGTCGATTTGTGTAAGATTGTCCCCTAATATATAATATATATTTCATCCGCACTTACATATCGTTTCATTTCAGTACCCTTTGGCTTGTCTCGGCGCACTGTCGTACCCCCAGATTGATGCCATGAGTATAATATATAATATAGCATCTTATGCCCAGGAGTTGCAGTCATGGATGGACTCCTCGCAGCACGGCGTAATCTACATGAGCTTCGGCACCAACACGGACCCGTCGCTGCTGCCGCCGGACCGGATGGCGGTCTTCAGCCGGGTGTTCGCGGCGCTGCCGTACGATGTGCTGTGGAAATGGAAGGATCCCCCGAAGGGACTGCCGGCTAACGTACGAACATCTGCCTGGCTACCGCAGCCTGACTTGCTAAGTGAGTGCTCTCTAATAAATGATTCACAGTCCCTTTCATAAACTTGCACCATGTTTAGTTTTGTTTAGTTTATTAAATCTCATTATATAAATTTCACATAAGTACAGGTTATCTTATATTAATTTTCATATAGTGATCGTTTACAAAAATACGCAATTTACTATTTGATTATACACAATGGAAAACATGTCAAATTAAAAGTAAATAAATAATAATTAAAAATAGCAATACGGTGATACCTAGATACAGGTAGGTTAATAAAATAACCTTCATAAATAAAAATAAAAAATACATCATGTCGAAAAAAAAAATAATGAATTACTACTTACTACAATCATTAATTGCTGTACCAGTGGTACAGTCGACTACAAAGAGATCTATACGGCCAATGTTACAAAAATATGTATACACGACCTTAATGTCAAGGCAATACAGTCGTGTATACATATTTTTATAACTTTGGCCGTATCGATCTCTTTGTAGTCGACTGTACCTATCAATAACCTTAAAAGTTTTAATAATGTCAACTCTTAATACCTACTAATATTAAATAAATAATCAAAACTAATATGTCAAATAATAAAAATAGCAAATTCACAATTAAATTATACCGTCTATTTCTTAATTTCTATGAATTCTTTTACGGAGTTGAATTATGACTTCTTCAATAAGTTTTTTAAGTTTGCGATTAAATGTTCCGTCGCAGCACTCGGTCTTTATATCATCGGCCAGGTGCTCATAATAAGTTGGTCCAATGATACGCGGATTTCATTCGTGCAGAACTGCGCGAAGCGTACCCCCTCGCCTAACTTCCACTCGCTTAAACTGAGCTAGATGTCTCCGCGTGAACATAATGATCTCGTAGAGGTAGTGGGAGTAGTGTGTCATAATCCTGTGTTCCACAAACAACTCTTTGCACGACTGTCGCTGATAGTCCGGTACGCGAACACTGTAATGTGTCGTCAAACTAACATAACTCCCAAGTTTGATTTTTTTTTGTTATCAGCGAGAGTACCTTAAGTACTAACAGCGAAAAATAATTTCTAACAGTTTTTGATATTGGTTTACGAATAATTAACTTTTTTGTAAGGAACACTTGTAAAACTTTGCAAAGATTATACAAGTTATTGTTTTTTCCTATAATGCATCGTATTTGATTATTCAAACCTTACTTATCGTTTTCTAATAGTTTCGTCAAGAGATTACGTCAGCAAAAAAGGAAACGATTAAAAAAAATATAAATCTCCTGAAAGAATATTTAAGTGACTAGTGGCTACTATAGTGTATTCAAAACTAAAAAAATATATTGCAGCACAAATTTCTAACAGATATATCAATAGTCTTTTTTTTTATTAGGAATTATATCTTGAAACCATTCTCCTTACCATAAAAGAAATCTCATAAATTCTCAAGTCGGCGTAATTCATTTCAGTTCTATCGAGGAATATATAAACACAAATTCTAACGGATTCATCAATAGCTCTTAATTGCATTAGCTTATCAGTTATTATCCGCAATTTAAATCTTTCGCGCGTGATTCGTGTGCAGCGTGCTGGCAGCCGAGTACTTCTCCAAGGCCGTGCCGTGCGTACGCTCAAACTTGTAGGTACAAACTTTTAGTACTTGATTTTACTTTATATTTAGTTACTAGTTGTTTTTCGGTTGCAATTATCTATTTTATTTTACCAATAAAGAAAGTTATATGTATAGGGTTATTTAGTATTAAACTTAAATTAGCTTAAATTTTATTTGTAGGTACTTATTTACTAGTCGCGATGTCATATCTGATGTTACTAATATGAAGTAGATACAGAAAGTATATATACAGGGTTATTAGTATTAGTTATCTTTCTAAGTAGTAGTAGGTAGTAAAATTAGGGTGTAGGTAGGAGATAAACTCCGAAAGTTAGGTACTCAAGAATCTTTCAAATTCCGATTAGAGCCTAACACTAAAAGATCGAATTACCAAAAAAAATTGTTGTTCATCGAAGCGGAAGAGGACTTTTTTAATTAATTAATACTAAAAATGCGGAGTTATTGAAATTATAGAATTTCGATGCATATTTCTTACTAGGGAATGCATACCGGTTAACCGGTCAATTTTCTGAGTATAAGGCCGGTATAAAACCAGTAAGTTTAAATCAAAACCGGTAATTTACCTAAACATTAATTATTAGTAAAATAATATTTTTTTACAATTATTAATACTTGATCGTAATGATTATATCTCAATCAATACCCTCCTTTTGACATGTAAAATGTCAATTGATTAACTGGTTAGCGTTATAGTACCAAATTAATACAATATCGTTTGCAGAAGTTTGTAGGTAATAGGTATACTAATCATTTCATTTTCAAAACATGAAAATACCTCTCTTTGTCTTAGTGAAAGAGTGAACGGCAAAGGCATCGAACAGAGGTGTGCTGGTGCTTTTCTTTAAAAATGGTGACAACACCCTGCTTAAGAAACACCGACCCATCTCACTTCTGAGCCGTGTGTAAAAGCTGTTTTCGAGAGTAATTACAAATCGTCTCGTGCGCAGGTTAGATGACTTCCAGCCTCCCGAACAAGCCAGTTTCCGAAGAGGCTTTAGCACTATAGATAACCAACTAGCTTGGATACCAGGGCACGAGGGCTTCATCGGCAACGAAAAAGCAGATGAGCTTAAAGCAAGAAGGGGGTCTACAAATTACTTTTCTCGAACATGAAATTATATATTGACGTTGTGTTATTCATAATGGGCTTCGAAGTGTCACATTCCACAATTTGAGCCACAGCATCACGGCATTCAGCCATGAAAATTAAAGTTTGATTTCTTGGAGTTTAATTTATTTATTTCATTGCATGTTTGAGAAAAGCACTATACATACCTCGGCGTAAAAAGGGGTTGCCAGCCTCATAACTATCCGGCCTCGCTATGATCGGCATATGTACTCGGCCGGCAACCCCTTACTTCCCGGCCTCTGTAGTAATGTACTATTGTAGGTCCAGAACAATTTGTGGTACTTTCGCCATGGAACGCGCGGAACCATGATAACGGCCTTTGAAGCCTACGCCAAAACCAAATACCAACATGAGTGGAGGAATGAGGCTGGCTTAAGGCAATCTAAGCCAGCTTATAGAAGGAGTGGACTCGGGCTTGACCAAAAGCTCTGGAAATCCAGCAGAAAGCAACTCAGAATTAAATTTGGGGTGTTGACAGGTCACTTCGGGGTCAAGAATCTCTTGGCCAAGATGGGACTATCGGATACTTTAGACTGTAGAATGTGTGGTGAGGAGGATGATACTATGGAACACTTACTGTGTGAATGTCATGCCCTTGCCAGAAAAATAATTAATTACTTTGATAACGGCTATCCGCAACCAAAGGATTTTAAGGTACTTCCGCTGAGCTGTATCATGCAGTTTGTAGAAATGATGGAGCAATTTGGGAGTAGTCATAAATGAGACGTCAAATGCACAAAAGATCCCACTGGGTCGAAGTGTATCCGAAAGGGCCCTCACCTAGATAAGATAAAATAAGACCACCCGTCAAGTTATATAGAAGGCTGCGGAGTATAATCTGCCCTTTTGCTTAGCGTTTCTGGACTACGATTCAATCGAAACCTGGGCTGTACTACAGTTTCTCCAGCGTTGCCAAGTATTTTATATTTCAATTTTGTAATTTAAGGCCCTGGCATGGCTCGCTAAGCCAGCGCCATTTCTCAGCCACGACACATGGCTTCTTTAGAATGTTCTTCTTGCATGCTTTCTTTAGATATGTATATAATTATTATTTTCTTTTACCTTTATTGTTTCAATTTCGTATTTTATCAATGCCATGTATGTTGTGGGAATGAATAAAGTTTTAATCAATCAATCAAACGAGAATGCCACTTCACTGTGTAAATCTGACTCCAGAATTGGAACGCGAAACCTATTCCGCTGCAGCGAGTCGATCAAGGAGATGTTATTTCTCCAAAACTGTTCACCGCTGCACTGGTGCATGCTTTAAAGACTGGACTGGAGAAGGCGAGTATATCACTCACCTTCGTATACCATGGAGGACTTAAATACTATAAAGCCTCTGAGCGGGTTGGTCTAAGAATTAACATGGATAAGACGAAGATCATCTGATGCCCATGTATTACCGACTCTCATTACAATCGGACGCTTTACGCTCGAAGTTGTAGACGATTATATATACGTAGGACAAACTGTCTCCTGTCGACTCAGCTGGGCAGCGTTCGTTCGGGAAGCTACGGCACATCTTTTCGTCTAGTATTCCGAAGTGTCTCAAGACGAGAGTCTTTGGCCCATGTGTGGTGCCAGTGATGACATATGACACTGAAATGTGTTCGCGCACTATCGGCCTCATTAGAAGGCTCAAAGGGCTATGGAGAGGGCTATGCTGGGAGTTTGTCTGCGTGATCGCATTAGACGTTAGGTTACCCGCAGGAGAGCTAGGATACAGAAAGTATACATACAGACCTAGCCCCCCCAAATCGCTAAACCGATGCCACAATTTGGAACCCCATGAGCAACACAAGTACACGCTTTTCCTAGATAAAGTTAATAAACCATTTGTCCGAACGCTCTTTAGTAAAATGTTCGGTTACTATTAGTACCGTTTTCTCTATCTAAATCTTTTCGCTCCTGGTATGGTTGGTTACGTCTT
Source organism: Epinotia ramella (assembly GCA_947578815.1). Taxonomy (NCBI): domain Eukaryota; kingdom Metazoa; phylum Arthropoda; class Insecta; order Lepidoptera; family Tortricidae; genus Epinotia; species Epinotia ramella. The sequence continues at coordinate 4,151,664 of OX388210.1, forward strand.
TTGAACATTTCTTAGAAACAGCTATTTGGTAAAATACTTTTTTTTACTACTACGTGGGCTTGTAGTCAACTAGTCAGTTTGTGTTGTATTTTTTTGATTGTTTTTTTAATATTTATAAATTCATTCATCATTACAAAGATTTATTTATAAATTCAACACTTAATATAAATGAACACAATCGTAAAATCAACATTCTTTCATTTTGCAAGTGAGCTGATCAACAGAGGGGAGGCTACCGAGTAGGAAATAAGCAACGACGGCGTGCTGTGATTGGTTATGACGCTCTCGCCGTCGGCGCACTAGACTCGCGCGCAGTTCGTCGTGCGTTCAAATTTTAAAAATAATTGATAAATGAATACAATGTGGAGCTATTGATGAATTACTTAGATTTTTTATCAATAGATTACTATGATAAAGCTGGTTTATATGTGTCGACTTGAATTTTTTTGAGATTTATTTTAAAATAATTAGAAGGCTTTTAACATTAAACTGTTCATACAAATTTAACCTATTGATAAATATGTTATTAATTCAAACTTAGGTTAAATTTGATAGTTTTTAATAGTATTCAGTAATCAAAACCAACTTGTATAATCTTTTAGAGGAAATATTTTTTTTTTATTCGTTTCGGATTATACTGACGTAAGCACTTGACGAAAGTTTTAGCAAATTAAAATGGAGATTATAATACTAAAATGCGATACTCTATTGAAGAAAAATACCACTTGTATAATTTATCCCTGGATTTACAAGGGTCGCTAAGAAAACGCTGTGTAATACCTAAAGCAACGTCAAATTTCCCTATCTTTTTTTACTACTAGTAGTACTCATCATATTCTAAATATTAACAAAAAAATCGCGACCTTGGGAATTATCGAAGGTGCATTCATTTTACGTACCGTACTATGATTCAAGCCAGGCATAACACGCACTGCTCGTTTGCAAACGCATGACTCTGGCAGCGTCAGTCGAGTTCCCCCACAGGATTACGCCGTATGTCATGAGCGAATGGAAGTGGGCAAAGTATGCTTGCCTCAGCGCATCACAGGAAATCAACGGTTTCAGTTTGAGTAAGGCGAACACCGCACCGCCCAGCCTATCACACAGAGAATCCACGTGTGGTTTCCAACTCAAAGTTGGGTCCAAAGTGAAGCCTAAGAATTTGCATTTATCACTCATTGGGATGTTGTACTGCATGTTGGTATTTGATGGGCACCTACCCGAGAAAAGCATAATGTTCGATTTAGTCACGTTTAGTACGAGTACACTTGCGTCATGCACTTGATCTGAATATTGTGAATGGATTCACGTTCACGCTCATATATCCCCGAGTGATTGAGTTTAAGTTAGGTCGTGCCACCACCCATCAGACCGACCCGCGGCAGGCGGCGATCGATGCTGTTGTTGTGTTTTGATAAAATTATACTTGAACTAGATTGACGAACTTGGGCACACACGATAAAATCTTATCTTATTATTTTGGTCCAGCCTTTAATGTCCATAAACTCACATGGTTTTTTCAATTAATAATAAGACTAAGCTTGCTTTATCGTAAGTTTTATATTTTTTTGTTCAACGCAGGACATAAAAAACTGGTCCTCTTCATCACCCAAGCGGGCATGCAGTCCACGGACGAGGCTCTTCGCGCCGGTGTTCCTCTGCTGACGTGCCCAATGCGTATGGACCAGTGGTACAACTCTGAGCAGTGCGAGCGGCTTGGTGTGGGGAAGCGGGTTGCTATGTATTCACTGACTGATCAACAATTGATGGCAGCCGTTGAAGAGCTTATTAAAGACCCAGGGTAAGACTAAAAGTGATGGAATCATTTAAGTTTTAGGAGCGGCAGAAACTAGCTCTCCGACTACTTGCTATAGCAATGACCAGGAAGATTATGTAAAATCAAAGATACAATGACTCAGGTAGGTGCTTTGTTAATTCGGGCTAGCGGCGGGATGACACGAGTTCAAAATTGAGTTGACCTAACCCTTCCATTTGTACAAATGACCAATAATAGTAATAATAACAATTTAAAGAAACTGTACTTTTATTGGATACTTATATTAAGTACAGTCTAATTTTTTTCGGCTAGTTTTCGAGCGGGGCATTCGGCGTTGCCAGTCTCGACTTTTTGAACTGCATGGATGTTACACATTTTTGTGGATCGGCTTTCTTGGTACATTCCTTTATAGCGTGACCTACAACGCCACAATGCCCACCGATATTGACCTCCATCTTGCACGTCTTTGCTGCATGCCCGTACTCCTGACACTTGAAGCACCTCGTCACTAAAGTGAAATCCCTGACGGGGCATGACGACCAGTTCACGAAGACTCTGTCGTTTGAAATTCGGGCCTTGCGTATTTGTATTAGAGCAGGGACTTCGATGATATAATTACAGGTCTCAGCGTGCTGAGCAACAAACCTGAGTTGCTCATATTATGTATTTAATAGAAGACGCATATTGTTAAGTTTGCATCTTCTTCTCTTATGATCTAATGATTGATGGCATAGATGGTGAAAGTATTCTGCATTAAATAATATCCTGAACACAAACAAAAATCCGAACATATCAAAAGAAATGTGGAGGAGTAACCAGTAACCACCCATCCGATACAAATTGATTTTAGGATACTTATACAAATATTTTTCTGTAGCCTCAAAGGTACTTTACGTCTGACCTCTTGATGTTGATGATGTTGTGAAGGGACGCCTGGCCGGAAGCAGGCGGGCTGTCGATCGGTTTTTGCGTTCATTCAGCCCCATTCCCTAGGGTTGGAGCCTCAGGTTACTGCCCCGGCGGCGTTCCCACTTCAAACTCTTCCATTCTTCTCGTTTTCCTGCAGAACAGAAGGACATCTTTAAGGCTGACATCCCTCAATTCCCTCTCCTCTAACACATCTTTACCGAATGTATTAAACCGCGGTGCCGCGTACATAATACATTCCGCTAATACATGCTTACAGGTTTCTTCCTCCCCACAGTGTGGACAGGAAGCGTCACTGCTGATACCTATCACCTTTAAGTGTCTATTTAGAGTATTGTGACCAGTTATGATACCGGTTAGCAACCTCAGATTGTTCTTACCCAGTTTTAGCAGATACCTGGTTCTTCTGTGATCCATACCTCCTATCATCATCTTTGTCTGTCTACATCCAGATGCTTCCCTCCATTCTCTCTCTCCTTCTTGTTCTTTTAGCCTTTCTATGACCCCCTTTGTGACTTGAGCCGAGAAAGGGAGGACCGGTTCTGGGCCTATGAATTCCCTACCCGAGCCCTCCCTAGCCAGTTCATCCGCGGTCTCATTTCCCGCTATCCCCTGATGTCCCGGCACCCATGCTACCGTCACGCCTGGGTATGCTCCTATCTGGTTTAGCTCCTTCTTACATTCTCTTACTAAGGCGGATGTTACCGTTGCCTTTCCTAGTGCCTTCAGTGCTGCCTGACTGTCCGTATAGATCACTACCCTTCCAGTCTGCTGCGCTGTCTCCTTTATTATCTGTGCGCACCTCATTATTGCGCACACCTCTGCTTGAAAAACGCTGGCATACCTCCCCAGTGGGATAGATACTTTCTCCCGCAGTTTGGGTATAACTATACCCGCTCCCGCCAACTTTGTTGATTCCCTTCTAGATCCATCCGTGAAGCAGACCGTCATTGGGTGTTCGACGTCTACTTTCCAGTTGTCTCTTTCTCCTATATGTATTTTATACTTTTTATCAAATATCTCCTGCCTCTTTATGAGGTCATTGTTGGCTATCAGCATCTGCAGCTTCGATAGCGCCTCCTCCTGTATCAGCGCGTGCCTTTTGTCCACGCAGCTTCCTCTCCATTCTCTACATGTCTTCATCCTGTACCACTGTTCCATGGCCCTTTTCTCCACTTCAATTCGCATTGTCTTCATGCCTAGCAGTATTTCCATGGCCTGTGTCGGGGTTGTTCTCATAGCCCCCGTCACCATCAGACACGCTAGTCTCTGCACCTTGTTTAGGTCTTTCTGATATTCTTTTATACGTGCTCTGTGCCACCAGACCACGGCTCCGTATAGTACCCTGGGTAGAATGATTGCCTTATAGATCCAGTTGATCATTTCGGGTCTCAGTCCCCATCTTCTTCCCACTGCCCTTTTACATTGGTATAGTGTTCTGATGGCTTTCGCCGATTGCTCCTTGATGTGGGTTTTATATCTGAGAGTGCTGTCCAGTGTCACTCCTAGATATTTCACCTCCTTTACCATCTCCAGTTCTTTCTGTTGTATCTCTATTGGTTTCATGTTCTCCTTCTTCCTCTTGTTAGTGAATAACACCAGCTTCGTCTTAGTTGGATTTAGATCCAGACCTCTCTCTCGGCACCATCCTAACACCTCTCTGAGACCTCTGTTCATTATGTCTCTTATGATGCTAAGGACCGTTCCTCTCACTAGTAGGACTCCGTCATCAGAATAGGCCTGCATATACACGCCCCCCCTGTTGACTTTCTTCACCAGTGAGTCCAGTAGTAGGCACCACATTAGGGGGGATAGACAGCCACCCTGCGGAAACCCCCTTTTTGGACTTATTCTTTTAGAGACCCCTCCCAGCTCCGCTGTTATGTCCCTGTCTTTCAGCATTCTTCCTATCCATCTCGCTACCGCTCGATCGATACCTTCCCTGTCTAGACTCCCCTCTACCGCCGCAAAGGTCGCCTTGTCAAAGGCTCCCTCCACATCGAAGAAGCAGCCGCAGTCTGCACTATTTTGTATCTAATGCTCTCTCCACCCTGACCGCGAGGTTATGCAGAGCGGTCTCTGTCGACTTTCCTGCCATGTATGCATGTTGGTTCCCATGTAATGGGTCCCCTCCGCATTCCACTTTCTCTCTTATCGATTTATCTATCATTTTTTCCAAGGTCTTTAGTATGAATGACGATAAACTTATGCTCCTGAACGATTTCACTTCTTGGTATGACTTCTTCCCTGGTTTTGGTAGAAATACCACCCTCACTTGTCTCCATACTTTCGGAATATAGCCCAAAGCTATGCTCGCCCTGTATAGTCGTGCTAGGTTCTCCTTTACGTGTACATAGCCTTTCTGCATTAGCACCGGTAGTATACCGTCTGGTCCCGCTGCCTTGAAGGGAGCAAAGGATTTGATCGCCCACTCCACCATCTCCTCCTTCACCACCTTTTCTGCACTTCCCCAGTCCGATATACCCGGCTCCGCCTCTTCCTCTGTTTCCGCTTCTTCCTCACAATCCGGAAAATGAGATCTTAGCATGGTTCCAAGGATCTCACCCGGGTCTGTGATTAGATCTCCTTCCACTTTTAGACTGCCCAGTTGGCACGTTCGCTCTCCCGCAAGCAGTTTCACTACCCGTGCCCCCTCAGTATAGCCTCGTATGTCTTCCGTAAATCTTCTCCAGCTGTTGCGGCTGGCCTTCTCTCTTTGTCGGGTGTACTCATTCCTTACCTCTCTGTATGCGTCCCAGCTTACGGAGTTATCCTTCTCTAGGGCGGTTGCCCTAGAGAAGGATAACTCCGTAAGCTCGGCGCGTCCTCTTTCTCAGCTTACTCAGCTCTTTATTCCACCATGGCTGCCCCTTCCCTGTTTGTATCAGTCTCTCGGGGCATGCCTTGTGATAGGCTGTCATGATGTTTTCTTTCAGTTTCTGTGCCCCTGTTTCCAGGTCTTCTTTCCTTTCATATCTCTCTTCCGAGTTAACTAGCTTTGCTAGTTCCTCGTCGTACTTCGTCCAGTCTGTTTTGCGTGGGTTTCTTACTTTTACCTTCTCCGTGCACCTTTCGATTCTGAAGAGTATTCTGCGGTGGTCAGACATGCTGTCCTCCTCATCCACCCTCCATCCCATTAGTGTGTCACAGATTTCTCTTGATGCCAAAGTTATGTCAAGCACCTCTCTTCTGATCCTGTTCACAAACGTCGGCGTGCTACCTGTGTTTATGATTTCCAGATCATTGCTAGTAATAAATTCTAGTATCGATTCTCCCCTACAGTTGGTGTTGGTGCTCCCCCACACCTCATGGTGTGCGTTCGCATCACAGCCTACTATAAGTGGAATTCTCTTACCTTTATATCTCAGTACCATCTCTTCCAGCTCTCTGGTAGGCGCCTCTCCTTCCCCTGGTAGGTAGCAGGATGCCAGCGCCACCTTGTGTCTTCTCCCATCTTTGGCAGTGAAGTAGGTCTCCACCACAATAAGGTCTCTGTAACATATGGTCATGACACATCCCATATTTCTGATGTTATTGCTTGTATATATGCATGCTCTAGGAGGAAGCTCACCATTCCTTTCGTAGTGGAGAGCACCCCCCAGATGTCCCAGGCCTGCCACCTGGTTCCTCCATGCATATGGTTCTTGTAGCAGCGCAATTTCAACTTTGTTCCTCGCAACGTACTGCCCCAGCTCGGACATGGCATTTTTGCAGTGTTGGAGGTTTACTTGGCATATATTTGTGTGTGTGTTTGTGTGTTTATGTTTGTGTAGTTTTGTTTGTGTGTCCATTGTGTAGTTACATGTGTAGTGTACCTGTCCCCGCAGCGTTACTCGGAGAGTTCACTGCCGCCGACATCCATACCAGCCGTCTCCTCCGTATGGATGTCGTCCGGTTCTGCACTCTCCTGCTCCACTGCGGGCTCTTCCTTTTTAGGCTTCATCTCGAGTGGATTCACCCGCAGAATCCGCACTCTTACACTGGTGGCCGAGAAGTCCATCACTTTCGTCCTCTCCTCGCCCCAGCTCTCCTCTACCCCTTCTGGCACACCGAATGTCAGCCGGGTTCCTAACTCGAGTGCTTCTCTCCCTGCAGCTTTCCACTCCAGGATCTTCAGTTCCGGGCGATCCGGATTCTGAGCGTAAAGGAACTCCTTCACGTACTCAGTATCCGTATCCCCCGGAATCCACACTTGTACTCTCGTCTGCTCCAGCTTCCGCACGGTGATCCGATGGCCATCCAGCTCGCCGAAGTCCTGACTTAGCAGCCACTCCCTCGTCTCCGTCGTTTTTGGTGTCACAAGGAAGAATCCTTCCGACACCAACCCCGACGTAGCAAATCTCGGAGCTACTAAGCCAGGCTCCCCCCTCACCACTCGCAGGACGACCACCTCGATCAGCTGCGTCAGCTTCTTCCTGATGAGCTTCGCCAGTGCCTCATCCACCGAAGCGCCATCCTCTCGGCCCACAGCTACAGCCAGACCTCGGTTCGCCTTCGCGATCTCCCGAGGTCCCTCTGCAACCACTTTGCCTTTATTCTGGCGCTTCGCTGGAGGACGCTCCGAACGACCCTCATCAGTGCTCTGCCTCTTAATCTTGAGGCCGCGTTTGCTCGGGCCGGGCTCGACCTCCACCGCAGTTGCTAACCCGGCGAGGTCGCTCCCGTTCCCAGCAATCGTTGCCTTCCTTCTCAGTAGCTTGGCCTTGCGTTTTTGGGCCTTGCTCTCATACTTGTGAAAAACTTCATTCACCACCGGTGTGTCCTCCCTCACGGTTTTCTCCTTCGGTGGCGTCTTCAGAAGTTTCTCCTCGTCTCCAAGTGACAGGCCCCCAAGTTGTACCTGGACATCTGGAGTTTCCTGCCTCTTCGCTCTATCAGACGGCTCCCCTCGCCCCTTCGAGCTCGGGTAACCCCCCTCTGCTTTGTGCTCGGTCGGAGGGACGCCCGAAGGCCCCCCCTCCCTCGCTAATCCCCTTTCGGGTTGCTTTTCCGCTTGCGCGGTAGGTTTTGATTTTTCGTTTTCTTTGTTGTTTTTAAATGTCTTCATCTTGAATAGTTTTTTATGGGAAGATAAAAATAGAGTGGCAGCAGTGCTCCCTTACTACCCCCCAGCAACATTGACCCCTACGCAGTGGCGCCACCCCCCTGCGCATAGTCGTAAGCGACAGCGATTGTGCGGAGTGAGCTTGCAGGCATGAGATAACAGCCCCTGTGTTGCTTAATTGTGTCCGGAATCAGTGCGCATACGTCTACCCCAAGACAGTCGCTCTTGACCATCCGGGGCAAACTACGCACATCACTTTCCCTCCACTTCAGAGTCCGGGTCAGAGCAGATGTCCGTTCACTCCAAGGGCGTCGCTATGTGACACCCCAGAGCTCCCTTCTTCCCACCCTTCCCCTTCCTCCAAACACACCACAGGTCCTGTCATCCCTCCCCTCGTCCGCTTGCAAGCCCAATCCGCACCACCCCCCGCTGCCCACAGCCGGCTGTGAGGGCCCTCGGCACGTCCTCCCACCTTGACCCTGGGGGTTTGGGGCGTGTTGCCATGAAGGAATGAAACCCTAGACGACAACACGACCTATGCACTCCTCTTTTACCCGGGCTTGTGACCGGCTCCTGGCAGACCACGGATGATCTACCAGCAGGCAGAGTTCGTCTGACCTCTTAGTAGAATGAAAAGTCTATTGGCATTTAAACTTTAATAAATTAAGATTCAGTTCTAAACAGTCAGGTCTTTTTAAAAGGACGGCGGAGTCGAGTGTGTCAAGTAGGTACATCCGACCAGTTGGATTACATTATCATATAACTATGATTCTAGCTACCGCTCCCGCTCCAAGCTGCTAGGCCAGGAGATGCAGGACCGGCCGGAGTCTGCCCTCACCCGCGCGGTGTGGTGGGTAGAGCGAACGCTGCGCCGCCGTGGGACGCACAGGCACGCTCCCTCAATAACCATCAGCTGGGTTAACTTCGTCGATGAAGAACTGCTTGTATCAGCCATCGCTCTGCTCGGTTGTATAGCACTAATGCTTGTTGGCCTGTTTAAAATGCTGACTAAACGAAACGTTAAAATCAAAGCTGGTTAAATAAAAAAAAACAAATAATACCGCAAAAGACTATCACTTTATGATGGTCTTTCTTTTGCGATCATTTTCCTCTTAACTGGCTTGATTTTAACCGACATCGGTACGTTTAAAATTAATTCCTTAATATAGTTAGATAATTGAACGTTTATTTTAATTCTGAATTAACCTTTCTTTACACATTTTATTTAATATGTTTCTCCAGTGTCGTTTTGTGTGTGTTGTATGTGTGTGTCGAGTCCAGTTTCCGAATGTTTTTCAAAGCTATTAAAGTAATAGCCCGTTTCACGAAGCTACAAGTTATTATTTTTTTAATTTTTATAGGTAACTCAAAGGCGTTTAAAAAAATAACAACGGGCAATATACCAATGGACCTGTTACCTTTTTAGACCTGTTAAATATTAACTAGTAACTTGAAACAGGCCCTACTCACAGTCATTTTATGTCAATCCCAACTGGCGAAGCAAGCTTCAGAGAAACAACCTTCCTCGTGTTCTTGATTGGAGGGTGTTACTTATCTAAACAGATATAAGCCACATGCAGTATAAGACAAAAGCGGTTCGCCATACGCGAAATATTTTTTCAAAATCAACACTCACGATCGTTTCAAGTCGGGTGTAAAGGGTTATCACCAGGAAAATATTTGAAAACATCTGCCGCAATTATTCCTGCTCATTTTTTGAATTTCACATTTGAAATGTCTCGTAAAATATATAAGATAGGTACATTGAGATTCTGACATCTTACATAAATTGAGGTCTTGCTAATAAAACTCGATTGGAAATAGAAACCTAAATAGTTGAATTTTTCAAAGCCTGGTCTAAAAGTCATATTAGGAAATTCGAATAATCCGAAAGAAGTCTTTATTGCGGATCTCAAACTAACCTTTGCTAACTTTTTAGGGTTCATGTCTCTAGACCTAAGTAACACCAGTAAGTGCTTATGAATTTAATAAGTTAACATACATTTTTAAATAGCTATTTTTTAATCAAGTGCTTGTATAATTAAACTTGACTGTACATTTACGAGTAAGTTTTAGTTTATAGTTCTTGGCATCGCGATATGGCACCCCGTTCACACTGCGTCCGTTTCCGTGTCCGGGAGGCATCCCTCTTTTTCTCGCTTGCGATGTTTCGCCCGAGTGCGAAAGATACGGATGCCTCCTGGACACAGAAACGGACGCAGTGTGAATGGGGTGTAACGACTCGTGCATGTAAGTCGATTGTTCAACTAATATAACATAATTAATCGATAATATTTTATGTTTAGGTTGGCGATTTCATTCCATGAAGGCTGTAAGACTTCTTTCCCTTCTTGAAATGAATATGCTACACCCGTGCCTAGCTAGTAAGAAAATTGCAATGCCCTAACGGGGTATCATGTACCTACTAACCAAAAACCACTAACATACCAAATTTAATCATAATAATAACCCATAGATAACCTAACATCTACCCACACCGAAAAGATTAGTAAATACACAGACTTATCAATAGAAATAAAATCCCAATGGAGAGTGAAAACCGTAAAGACTATCCCAATCATAATTTCATCCACAGGAGTTATACCCCGCACTCTGCACTCCAGTCTGAAAACCCTTAACATTCATCCGCTTACTTATATCCTCCTGCAAAAGGCTGTTATTATGAATACATGCAGAATAGTTCGCAAATTCCTAGCTCTAGATCCGTAGGCTCAATCTACTAAACAATGCCTTCCATTTTCGTCTGGCCAAAAGCCCGCGAATATGGAAGTAAAATTAGGTAATTTTACTTCCATATTCGCCACTCCTTAGGAGAGAAAAGCAAAACAAACCAATAAATAATAATAATAATAAACCATTTATTTCAGGCATCTAAGGCCACAGAACTATATCAAGATAGAAGGAAAGTGCGCGCCGATTAGTATGGGAACCGAGCGTGTAACATTTTGCGTAGGTAATTTGACGTCACAAGCGTAATTTAGTGACGAGAAACATAATCCGCGCGAAATCGATTCGTCAACATCGACTAGCACGCGGCAGTTGTAATAATTTTGAATCGATTCAAAATATCGATAAGAACCGACAGAGAAATGAAAAATGGTCTTAAAAAAGTCTTATTTTTTTCACATCTTTTTTACCCCTGTGGGGGTGGATTTTTCCAAAACGCTTTAAGGTTTTTATTTTTTATTTAAATAAGTAATCTGTCTACTAAGTTTCAAGCGTCTAGCTCAAAAAATGAAATTTCTCCCATAATAACTTTGCACCCCTGTTTAACCCCCTTAGGGGTGGTATTTCCTAAAAAACGGAAAATTCTTATTTTTGTATATTAATATGTAATTTTTCTGCAGTTTCAAGTCTCTAGCTCAAAAAATAAAGTTTCCCCCATACAAACTGCTCCCTTATTTGACCCCCTCAGTGGATGAATTTTTATAACAACGCTAAATAATATGTTTTGTTTTTTAGTAAGAAACCTCCATACAAAGATTCGAGTCTTTAACTTTCCAAATGAACGATTTCCATACAACGGTTCGACCCCTATTTCACCCCTTAAGGGTTGAATTTCGAAAAATCCGTTCTTAGTACACGTCCACGTACTGTAAAGAATATATGTGCCAAATTTCATGCTTATATCTTTAGCGGTTTAGGCCGTGCGCTGTCTGTCAATCGGTCAGGAACGCAAGAGTAGATAATAATATAAAAATGTAATTTTCATTTCTCTGCTTTTATAATCGATTTAACCGAGTAAGAAAATCACAGTGTACAGCACACTGGTACAGCACTAGTGACAGAAACATGAATAAATCGACCATGAAGCGACTCGACAATTTGAATAGCCTATTTATACATCGCTGGTTTTGAACTCACGTCAAGTGTGTCTCGTCAAACTAAAGCCGCAATGGAAAACTAGAGTTGGACATAATCTATTTTGATGAAAATAATACAGAGCAATAAATAAATTGATTTTTTAATTAATAACAGGTTTTTTAGGACAAATAGTACTTACCTATGATAGGAAATACCACGATTAACAGCTTCACCTTTTTTGGTGGTGTTTGAACAGCTAGTATCGAACAACGAGTCATTTTGTGATTATAACCTGACGTCGCACGCGTTCCGAGGTCGGGAGCGGACTGAAGTTCGCGGCGAGCAAGGAAGTCCATCGGACTTACTTTTGCCACGCGAAGTACATACACTCTTTCCTTCTATCTTGATATAGTTCTGTGTCTAAGGCCCATAGAACATGAACATGATCGCAATAAATATATGAATATGAATATGCAATAAATGATATGAAACAGTACGGATCTCATTAAAGGTATGCTGTTCGGGCCGACCGTCTGCCCGCCCCTTAAACTCCTCACGTGTGTACGCCTCTTGAGTCTGTGGTTTTGACAGTGACACTTGTTGTCAAGGCGGACGAAAAAATATAACCTCGTTTTTGCAGACCCGAAAGGGACGAGTGGTTTTTTGGGTAATTTGGAAACGCATTTTCCTTGTTTTGTGTAATATCGCTCGCTTTGAAGACACACGGGTGTCCGAGTGTTTTGTGTGGATATTTTGGTGACATCGGAACAGTTGGTGATTTGACGCCGCGGATTGTTGGCGAGACGGCCTCCGTACACCACGGCGGCTTCTTCAGCCCCGGAGACCCTCTTGATTGAACTTGACTTGACCTGACAGTTGACTGAACCTTGACAGATACTAACCGGAGTTGAAGCGAACATCGCGCCTCCCGGAATCAGGTGAGTTGAACACGTTTTGTAGCCAATCCACTGGCTTATATGACCCGCGAAACGCGTGGCAGTTCACTCCACTCGCACTAGGCGAGGAGTTTGAACAATTTTTGGTACCAAGAGCGTGGTTACCCACAAAGAAAAAACGCGAATTTTGATAGTTTTTTCCTTTTGGGTAAAAAAGGGCATTTTGAGGTTATTAGTTGAAGGCAAATTTAAGCCACATATTTGATTGATTGTAATTTGGGAAGCCTTTCATAGCTTGTTGTTTGGTAATAAGGCATTTGTTTTATTCAGTTTGCTATAAGCGGCCAAGGTTGCTAAGAATATAAGCTAAAATATAAGGCTACCATAAATATTAGTTGTAAGCTAGATTATTGTAGAAGTGGTAACTAGCCAATTATAGATTATAATTTGAGCTTCCACTGCGTTTTGAGAATCTATATTGGTTGTTATTGTAAGGCATTGCTGTAATTGAGTTGACATTTGGTTTTGATTCACTAGGGTGACCAAGAGATTGGAATTTCCACATTAATTAAATTAATTTTAATTTTCTCTGGTATTGTTGGAAATTAATTTAAAATGGGATCTACACCTAAGGCTAAGATCCAGTCTGCACTGCGTTGGTTTTCATCTGCAGTAGCTTTGGTTGACAGAAATGACCGGGAGGCTTTGTTGGCCCGGTACGAGGAGGTGTCAGACCGTCTTAAGGCTGTGGAGTTCCAGGTTGAACTCTACCTAGCGGAGCCCGGCCGGACGACCCCGGAGACCGAGCAGGTGGAGCGGGACTTTGAGCAATGTATGGATTTTGGGGACAGGATTGTCGAGAGGGCTTCTAAGATACTGCGGGTTCGGAATGGTGCGGCCCGGGACGTTGCGAAACACGCAGTTATCTATAACCCAGGGTTGGCAGCGCGCTTGCCAGCCATACAGATGCCGGTCTTCCGAGGAGACCTGGACGAGTGGACCAGCTTCATCGACCTCTTTGATAGCTTGGTGCATGCCCGGACGGACCTGCCAGCGGCGTTGAAGTTGGCGCAGCTGATGTCTGCTCTCGTCGGGGAGCCGCGCGACTTGATCGCGCATTTGACGGTCACCGACGACAATTATGAAATCGCGCGCACGTTGCTGAGGGACCGATACCAGAACGTGCGGCGACTTGCGGATACTCTTATGACTAAGATCTGGAATATCCCTCGGATCGCTCAGGCTTCAGACATCCGGCTGAAAATGCTGAATCCTGTTTTGACAGTGACCAAATGGTTAGATAACCTTGGTTTGCCGGTGGACCAGTGGTCCTACATACTGTTGAATTTTTTGTTGAACCGGCTGCCGGCTGATGTACGGGCCAGGTTTGAGCACCGGTATGGTGGTGAAAGTGCTCAGCATCTGCCGACCTTCACCAATCTTATCGACCAATTGGAACTTGAGTGTCGACGGGCCGACACCTCGGATCTACCTCCACCCCCGAGGCCTCCTGGGGCCCAGCGGGCCCAGGGGAGAGTTGCACCTCAAAGGGGAGGGTGGGGCAAATCGGCCCCACAACCAGCGGGTCCTCACCAATATAATACCAGTGCATTGGACCCTGAAGTCTGCCTATGCTGCAAGAACCCTGGCCATCGGGTGCCAGCGTGTCCGAAGTTTCTTGCGCAGCGGGTTGTGGGACGCCGCAACATTGCTAAGCAGCGGCAATGGTGCTTTGTTTGCTTGGGCCCACATTTTGTGCGAGATTGTGCCCACCCGCAGGCGTGTAAGTCCTGTGGTGGGAAGTACCACCCCATTTTATGCATGAACCGCAGTGGGGATACACCTCCCCCCCCCCCCTGCGCAGGGGTCATGCTCCCCTGTTCGGAGTCAGCAGCGGGCTGACCAGGGGCCCATGGACGAGGAGGAGTGGGGACGTCGGGTAACACCCCCCTTCCCCCCCCTCCAAAACTACGCGACTACTTCGCACGCACCCGTGCCCCAACGGGGGGTCCTTACGGGCGGGTGCCCGCAAACGCCTCCACCCCGGCAGGCGCCACGGATGTCGCCGCCGCTTGTGGAGCGACCCCGCTTGGCGTCGGGACCTCCGGTGTACGGCCGGAGTAGGACATACCAGGGGCCGCAGGCGGCACGCATGGCGCGACGGCAGTACCAGCCGGAGTGGGACCCGCTCGAGCGGTACGAGCGGCCCGCCCATGCGGAACAGGATGCAACGCGTTATCCCTGCTAGGGATACGCCGCCCACGCACCAGCAACCGCCACATACGTGGGGTAGGCAATGTGACAGTGTCAAACCTGGTAGGGCAGACCTTACTCACCTTTGGACCGGGTCCCACTTCACGCGCGAGGATTAATGCTCCCGCGTTAGTATTGGATGAAGTGGTGGGGAGACTCCCCCAGGTGAAGCTGCCTCCAGAGGTTCGGAGTTTGACAGCTGGATTAGTTCTGGCGGATGCTGGATTTGACAGACCTGGTCCGATTGACGTGTTGCTGGGTGCAGACGTTCTTGGGCGGGTGCTGTTGAGCGGCAACCGTACCTTACAGCCTGGCGGACTGGTTACACTGGAAACGGTGTTTGGCTATGCTGTAATGGGTTTGGTGTTAGCGGCTCCACCGCCTCCTACTGAGGAGGGCTGTCTGGTTGGAACTGCTCTTTCAGAAGCCGTGCAACGGTTCTGGGAGATTGAGGAACCACCTACCGCGTCGCGTATGAGCCCCGAGCAGGAAGAGTGCGAACGGTTTTACCAAAATAATACTGGGCGCCTCTGCTCTGGTCGGTTCATAACACGACTTCCTCTGCTCATCCACCGACCTCCTCTTGGAGCGTCACGTGAGATGGCTGAGAAGCGGCTGGTTTCGATGGAACGCCGAATGAGAAGAGATGCGCTCTTCCGGCAGAAGTATGTGGACTTCATGAGGGAGTACGAGGGTTTGGGACACATGTCGGTGGCTCGGACGGACTGGAGTACAGTGGAGCACTGCTTCCTGCCGCACCACGCGGTCCTAAAATCCCCGGAGTCCAAGATTCGCGTGGTCTTTGATGGGTCCGCGTCCACCTCGACTGGGGTGTCATTGAACCAGTGTTTGCATGCAGGTCCCAAGCTGCACAAGGATATCACGGATATCCTCACAAATTTTAGGAAACATCAGGTGGTGTTCGTCGCCGACATCCGGATGATGTTTCGGCAGACAGTGATCCATCCTGATGATCGTCGGTATCAGCTGATCTTGTGGCGTGAGAGCCCTGATGAACCGATGTTGGTGTACGAGCTGAATACGAATACATACGGCTTGAAGAGCAGTCCGTACATTTCAATTCGAACTTTGTTAGAATTGGCGTCTCGAGAGAGACTGAGGTTCCCTCGAGCGTCCGCCATTTTGGAACGGGACTTATTTGTCGATGACGTGTGCACCGGGGCAAACAGTGTCGAAGAGGCTTTGGTTTTGCGGGATGAGCTGGTGGAACTCTTGCGGACGGGTGGATATGAATTGCGCAAATGGATGTCCAACTCACCGGCCGTGGTGGCCGGCCTCCCCGAGGATCACCAGCAGGATCCGCACCTGTTCGAAAATGTTGAGAGCCCGCACATGTTATCAGTCCTAGGCGTGCAATATCGACCAGTCCAAGATGTGTTCACCTATCGGGTGGAACTGGATTCCCCGAGGGTCTGGACGAAGCGGCTTGTGCTGTCCACGGTGGCCAGGACGTACGATCCGAATGGATGGATCGCGCCGGTCATCTTCACGGCGAAGGCATTTATGCAGCGCCTGTGGATGGTCCAACTGGGTTGGGATGATCCACTATCCGGAAATTTGTTGAGCGATTGGGAGGTTTTCTTCTCCACGCTCCCGGAGATAAATCAGGTCGAACTGCCGCGTAAGCTGTTGCCGGCAGGGAAATGCCGAGTAACCCTACACGGGTTTTGCGACGCCTCCGAGCGAGGGTATGCAGCTGCCGTTTACTTGCGGACGGTCAGCTCCGCCGGATCGGTCGATTTGCACTTGGTAATGGCGAAGAGCAAGGTGGCTCCCCTTCGCACGCGTTTGACAATCCCAAAAATGGAATTATCTGGAGCGGCTCTTCTTGTACGCCTACTAAACCACGTGGCCTCTACCTTGAAGGACACCGTGAACCTTGAGGAGAGTGTCTACGCATGGACTGATAGCCAAATTGTATTGTGTTGGCTGCAGTCGTCATTCCATACTTTGGAGGTCTTTGTGGCCAACCGGGTCTCGCAAATCCAGAATTCGGAGACTGCCTTGGTTTGGAGACACCTGCCAGGTGAACTGAACCCAGCGGACGTGGCGTCCAGGGGTTGCACGGCACCTGAGCTTGTTGCCCACTCACTGTGGTGGAGACCAGATTGGTTGTTGGAACCGGAGACACTCTGGCCTGCCAGTTGTGTGATTGGGATCCCATCCTCTGGCTTGGGTGTCCACCTTGTCGAGACCGCTCCAGTGTCAGACACTGCTTGGTTGCTAGAACGGTATAGCTCTCTCGACAAGCTTGTTGGAGTGACCGCCTGGGTCAAGCGATTTATACACAATTGTCGCCACCCTGACAACCGGTCACGCGTTAGAGTTCTCGCCACAGAAGAGCGGAATGCCGCCCTACATCATTGGATTAGGGTTGTGCAGGAAGAACACTTTGGGGACGTATTGAAGCCCCTGCGGCAGGGACGTCCTAAGCTACCGAAGGCGATAGCACGCCTCAACCCGTTCATTGACGAGTCGGGTACACTCCGGGTTGGAGGACGGCTCCGCAACGCTAGCTTGCCGTACTCGGTGCGCCACCCCATTTTGCTGCCTAAGAAGGGGCATCTGGTGGAATTGTTGGTGATTGACCGCCACATAAAGAACTCGCATGCCAGCTGCAATGCACTCTTGGGCATTTTGCAGCGAGACTTTTGGATATTGAACAGCCGACGGGTTATTCGGAGCATCGTGTTTCGGTGCTTGCCTTGCTTTCGGCTCAAGGCAGCCACGATGCAGCCCCAGATGGGGGACCTTCCTCCTGATCGGGTCAACGAGGCTAGGACCTTCTCTAGGGTGGGGACCGATTTTGCGGGACCTTTTTTAGTGAAAACGTCGCGACTTCGAAATGCGAAGGTTGTAAAAGCGTATTTGTGCGTTTTCGTATGCCTGTCGACCAAGGCTGCTCATCTTGAACTTGTTGGTGATCTTACGACGGAGGCTTTTATTGCGGCATTGGATAGATTTGTATCTCGTAGGGGACTCCCATCTCTGATCCGGTCAGATTGTGGAACCAATTACAAGGGTGCCGACCGTTATTTACAAGATGTTGTAAAATTTTTATTTGAAAATAAGATTGATATTGGAACAGACCTCTCCCGTCGGGGTATCACCTGGACGTTCGATCCGCCAGGCTGCCCCCACTGGGGTGGAATCTGGGAGGCTTGCGTGAAGCAAGCAAAAGCCCATATGTATCGGGTAGTCGGTCAAACTGTATTGACTTTTGAGGAACTCGCGACGTTGTTTTGTAGAATTGAGGCCGTCCTCAATTCCCGTCCGTTGTGTCCGCTCAGCTCCGACCCAAATGACCTGGAAGCGCTCTCTCCAGGCCATTTCTTGATTGGTCAGCCACTTGCAGCGTTGCCGGAGCACCCCCTCCGGGACGTACCCTCCGGTCGTTTGTCGCGCTACCAGATGCTGCAACAAATGGCTCAGAACTTGACTTGACCTGACAGTTGACTGAACCTTGACAGATACTAACCGGAGTTGAAGCGAACATCGCGCCTCCCGGAATCAGGTGAGTTGAACACGTTTTGTAGCCAATCCACTGGCTTATATGACCCGCGAAACGCGTGGCAGTTCACTCCACTCGCACTAGGCGAGGAGTTTGAACATATGCTTTAAAAGATCTAATTGTAGAAATAAGGTACATACAGCCCGATATGCTCTATCAATATTGAGCGGGCATTTAATATCCTGACCCCTCATTTCACTAGGTAATTTGACAATTATCACCTGTTAATAAGCCACTGTAACAAGCGTCACGGCCCCCGTGACAACGTGCTGGGTGATGCTTCCATTTAGCACATTATTTATGATGCGTATTGTATTTTCTTTGTGTTTTGTGTGCTAAATAAATTCTTCTTCTTCTTAAGACTGCACCGAGCTTTTGACGCGGGCACCGATTTGGCATTTGCACCTGTGTGTGTGTGTGCGTCATCACGCACACTACTACCGCTGCCGGCTCGCTCGCTCGGCACGGTCGGTCACAAGCTAAAAGTTAGTAGCTCATTATTCTCTAATAATAAATCTCAACTCCGCGTATAAAACCATGGATGGTAGGTATAAGGAATAAAATACAAAATGCAATTACTTATTATTTTTATTGAAATCTGTCCGTTAAATAAGGAAAATAAAAAATAAGCAAAGTAATAATAACGCAGTGTTACCAGTGGACTAGTGTTGGAATTGAATTAGCAATCAGCAGTGCACAGTTTTTAGACAGGGTAGACAAAATAGTACATTGTTTAACGAGGGGCGGAAGTGGAATATTGCGAACAAGAGTCTATCAGAAGTTTGCAATATTCTTACGCCCGCGTTATACACAATGTTTTTCATCACATTTGCGAGGAAACAAATTAATTTTAGATGAAATGAATACAAATCGTAATAAACACTGCATCATGTCAGTCGTCCATTTTGTTGAATTTGACGTGAGGCGCGTATGGCAAAGACCTTTCGGTATACAGCCACGATTTGAAAACACTTAAAAACATTTTACATAGACACTAAATAACTACATATTAAATCTGTAAATAATTCAGTTAAACATGTTTAAGTAGTATTTTAAGTTTAAATTTAGTTATAAATACCTTTTGAGACATCGTATTTGATATAAAACCTCTTTGCTTTGTAACTGCCGCATGAGTGACAGATACAATTTAAGAAAAAAACCATTACGCCCGTGGGCGTAACACAGGCTATTCCAGCTCTGTATCTTTGCGCATTATGAAGCCCTTTTCGAGCAAGTGTGATGAAAAAAATATATAGCCAAGTCCACGAAAAGCGAGCTCTTGTTTCCCCAAAAAACCAACAATGTGAGTCTCTTGAAAATATTGTCGATTTCGGCCATTGAGTCCGTTTCAAAAGATTCCTAATATAAGATGAAAAAGTATGAATTCGCGAATCAAGTGCTACCTACATAATAATTTAAGTACTAAGGTCATTTAAAATGGTAAGTTTCCATTTTTGCCATTTTAATTTACAACATAGATTCGTCATTTCCGTCTGTCTGGACTTACTGTAAAGTCTTTAGTTGACACGGAATGTTCGTTCTGGACTTTTCCTCGCATGACGATTGCTAAAAACAGTGACATACTTACTAGTAATGTTGATAATGTTGATATTAGCTAGTTTCTTTAGTGTTAAATATATTGTAACCTCTTTATTATTTGAAAACAAAACCTTACCATAGATTAATTGCGTGCCGTAACATTGGACGCAGCACTTTTTCCATTCTGATTTTTTGTTCCCAATACTCCAATCGGATTATTCGATGATGTCTAAAAACATAATTAGTAATACGTACATTGAAAATAAGAAATTTCTTATTACCTGATCATATATTTCATTCATAATGCCAAAAGTAAAAAAAATATATGCTTACATTGGAAATTCCTAAGGCGTCATTTTGTTTTTTTTTTGTTCGTGCAATAAAAGCAAGAAGCCGTTTGTTGAAATACTTAGGGCCATTTTACGTGTATTATATCTTTCCTTGCGTCTTCCCATTTTAACTAAAACAATAAATAGTTTGTGCATCATCAATAGGTTAAATGTTTCCTGGGTAAAAAAATATAATCGTAACTATCCCGTCGGTCAAAATGTTGGACACACGTATGTTTTCTTTTGTGAAGGAAAAAAAATAACAAAGAAAAAGCACGTCAAAGTTCAGAGGTGGGGACTCATGACGTCAGTTGTAGTAACACGTGTGGCACGGCGTGCCGTCGCGCGGAACTTTAACGGGCTATATCTTCATTAAGTACTTTTTTTTAATTTGAAAAAATAAAAAATACTGGTCTAATATTTGTTTGATAATATATCTGACTATACAGGAATAAGCTATATAATAATCTCTAAGTACAAGTACAAGACAAAAAACGTAATGGTAAGTACTGAAGATAACAAAGCAAACGAGCCCAAACTCGACTAGTTAGCCCCTTCCATCATAGAGTTCCACCAGCCATCTTCCGGCTTCGTCATGAGACCCTCGCCATCATGTTTAATGGTAAGTACTGAAGATAACAAAGCAAACGAGCCCAAACTCGACTAGTTAGCCCCTTCCATCATAGAGTTCCACCAGCCATCTTCCGGCTTCGTCATGAGACCCTCGCCATCATGTTTAATGGTAAGTACTGAAGATAACAAAGCAAACGAGCCCAAACTCGACTAGTTAGCCCCTTCCATCATAGAGTTCCACCAGCCATCTTCCGGCTTCGTCATGAGACCCTCGCCATCATGTTTAATGGTAAGTACTGAAGATAACAAAGCAAACGAGCCCAAACTCGACTAGGTAGCCCCTTCCATCATAGAGTTCCACCAGCCATATTCCGGCTTCGTCATGAGACCCTCGCCATCATGTTTAATGGTAAGTACTGAAGATAACAAAGCAAACGACCCCAAACTCGACTAGTTAGCCCCTTCCATCATAGAGTTCCACCAGCCATATTCCGGCTTCGTCATGAGACCCTCGCCATCATGTTTAATGGTAAGTACTGAAGATAACAAAGCAAACGACCCCAAACTCGACTAGTTAGCCCCTTCCATCATAGAGTTCCACCAGCCATATTCCGGCTTCGTCATGAGACCCTCGCCATCATGTTTAATGGTAAGTACTGAAGATAACCAAGCAAACGACCCCAAACTCGACTAGTTAGCCCCTTCCATCATAGAGTTCCACCAGCCATATTCCGGCTTCGTCATGAGACCCTCGCCATCATGTTTAATGGTAAGTACTGAAGATAACAAAGCAAACGAGCCCAAACTCGACTAGTTAGCCCCTTCCATCATAGAGTTCCACCAGCCATATTCCGGCTTCGTCATGAGACCCTCGCCATCAGTTCTCGTTGCTCCTGAGGGGCAACCACGTAACGTTTCGAACGCGCGTCAAGTAGATCCGACTGTCATTTTTCCATATAAAAATTGACATAGCTCTAACTGACGCGCATACAATGCGTTACTTGATCGACCTGCTTAGAAGCTTATAATATCAAAAAAATACTTACCCTGTTTTGCTGCGTATTACTGCTGAATTCATAGTATTCATACACAATTGACATCGAAGTATTTTTAAGTGTCACCGCGCCGCATTGAGACGTGCTCTCTCTCTGAGCTCTCGTGGGTGACTGAACAGGGTATTATCAGTTTCATACAACGCGTCTTGTATGGGGATAAAAGCGTTGCTAAATTTTCCGTTCGATTCCATTAGATGGCGTCACTTTCGATAACTCTTAACAATTAGACTATTTAAGCTTCAGTTAATTTCATAGTTTACTATTATTAATTTATAATACATTTTAAATTATTCTCTATTTAAATGAATGTTTCAGTTACTTTCTTTCAACAACACTAGATTTTTTTTACAATGGTATACTTCTTAGTATACTTAGGTTCGTAGCTTACCGACCTACATTCCATTTCATGCTGAATATTTTAAAAGATGTTTGATGCCAACTTATTGAAACACAAAATAAAATTGATACAAGTATAAGACATATAAAAAATAACATATGAAATAAATCCAAAATAAAGAAAATACATTAAATATGTCTGATTTTCTTATCATATTTTATTTTAATGCAATTTGAACGTACCTAATACTTTTGCTCGACTGAATGGAATGGAACGTAAGTATTTTTTCATCACACTTGCTCGAAAAGGGCTTCATAATGCGCAGACATACAGAGCTGTAATAGCCTGTGTTACGCCCATGGGCGTAATGGTTTTTTTCTTAAATTGTATCTGTCACTCATGCGGCAGTTACAGAGCAAAGAGGTTTTATATGAAATACGATGTCTGAAAACGTATTTATAAATAAATTTAAACTTAAAAAAATACTTAAACATGTTTAATTGAATTATTTACAGATTTAAGACGTAGTTATTTAGTGTCTATGTAAAATGTTTTTAAGTGTTTCAAATCGTGGCTGTATACAGAAGGGTCTTTGCCATACGCGCCTCGCGTCAAATTCAACAAAATGGACGACTGTCATGTTGAAGTTTTTATTACGATTTGTATTAATTTCATCTAAAATGTATTTGTTTCCTCGCAAATGTGATGAAAAACATTGTGTATAACACGGGCGTAAGAATATTGCAAACGCGAGTCATCAAAAGCCCTCCGCCTTCGGCGTCGGGCTTCTGATAGACTCTTGTTCGCAATATTCCACTTCCTCCCCTTGTTAAACAATGTACTATATTTTGACACATGTTCGGTATAGTGAAATTTTCCTTCAAATCTTGTTGAGTTCGTGAATGTGAAGTTGATATTTGCAAGATATCATCATATCAGCCGAAAGACGTGCAGTGAGGGACAAAGAGTGCGAAAGTGACCGGTCCGGCGCCACCTGCATCCAGCGGACTTCTCATGATGTCTGAGAAATGTTGTGTCCCGAAATGTAATATACTTAACCCGTAACCGTAAAGATCGTAAACAATGTCTCGTGCATAGACGTTCTTACGTGTTTAACATTAGAATATTAAGTATTAGAAAATATATAGACGAAATTAACTCATAATTTACTTTTATTTACTACCTACTCCCACACTATAACTCTATTCCCCATAGTTATCTGATAAGATTGGGTTCATTTAGATGAAAATTACACCTAAGAGGTTTAATTATCTCTCATTAAAAATACAGGAGCATATACATATGTACAATAAGTACCGCATAAATATTATGTATACATACGGTGTAGTCCTATCGCAAACCACTAGAGATGTCGCTAGTCAGTACTGGCGACGTTGTAGTCCTATCGCAAACCACTAGATGTCGCTAGTCAGTACTGGCGACTGATGTCTCTATTCTCAGTATATTATATATATTACTCTTTGGACTGAATATGTCATGCGTTTGCTCGCGTATTATATTTCATCATTTTATTCCATAGTAATTTTGTATGGCGGATTTGTAGGGCGTTTTTAAAAAATCATAAGTAAATAACAGAAGCACTTTGAAATGTAAGGATTGCTTTTGCTTGTAGCTAATACACTGGAGATTCGTTTGAGTAGGATTTTGAAACTATAATATCAATTTTTATATTCAATTTTACCTAAACGCCGACACAATTCTGAATAAAGTCGAGATCACATATTTTTAATCACTTTGTCGGTCCACATATTTTCAAACCCGAATATGTATCAGTGGGAAAATAATTCTGTAAGGCTGCAAACTTAAAATGAAGTGGTATTGGCACAACTCATGTTGCTCATATATAACTGGAGTATCGAAGGTTATAAGTAATTTCCCAGGACATTAAATTTCAAATTAAAGGGAAAAATAGAAAAAAAAATATGCAAGATCCGAATTTAAACATGTGGCTTGCATACGGGGCCGGTTGCTCTTACTTGTGGTCAGTGCTCGGTTAAAAAAAAATCAACCAGTTTATTTTATTGTGATAAAATAGGAAACACCCAAATACTCCGAAATATTTTATTCCGAATTTGCTAATTCCGATTTCCAAAACACCGAGTTTTATAATTCCTAAGACTTATAATTTCGATTACTAAAAAACACGAATTTAATTTTACCGAATTTCATGTCAATAGTTTTTTTTCCGATTTTTATAACTCCGAACAATCAAAAGTGCGAAGTGTCATTGTCCCGAAAAACAGTATTCCGATTATGTAATTTCCGAAATTTCATTGCTGATTCGGAAAGGACGATGACCAAATTAGTATGGACGCGTGCCCCACCAAAAATTGCCAAGTGCAAAGTTAACGTATATATATTATTATTTAAAAGTCCTTTGGACGTAGATTTAGTATATATTTCTTATTTTTGATTTAAACCAGGTGGCTTCCTATATTTTTTGATTGAAAAATTACGCCTTGTAATTACTTAGCTAGGCGCATATGCTAAACAGACTGTGCTAATTTTTTTCCGAAGGCGTGTCTAATGACATTAACCAATTAATTTCTTGGAATACTTTTATAGAAGTATTTTCTATACAAGAAAGGTGATTGGATCATCATCATCATGATCTGAGGCTATGTAGCCCTTAGTGGACCTTGGCCTGGTCGTCCACGATTCAGTTTCGATTTTTCATTCATTTCATTACATGGCATAACTGACATATAAAGTTGCCTGCTACTCACCGCTAGGGGCACTATGTTTAAATATGTCACCATCATTGTAAACCGGAAACGCATTAATTACGTTTTATCAGTGAATAATAAACGCATGGTTTAATGAATCTTACAGTTATCCCAAAAATCTATGTCAAAATAATTAAGCATGCCTACTTGTTAATTGTTTCTGGTCTTGTTAAAAACAGTCAAGGCGAATATTAGGAGACAGCATTACATAGCATAACTGACAGATACAGTTGCCTGCTACTCACCGCTAGGAGCAATATGTTTAAATATGTCACCATTATTTGTAAATCGGAAATGCATTAATCACGTTTTATCAGTGAATAATAAACGCAAGCTTTAATTAATCCTACAATTATCCCAAAAATCAAAGACGAATTAATTACGAATGCCTACTTAATGATGTCTCTGTATATTTTAATAACAGGTGGGGCAGAAATGGGCATCGTCCTTTGATATTCGGCGAAGTGAACTTCGTATTTTTAATAATCGGAATTTTATTTCTTAGGAATTTAGAAATTCGGATTTTTGTTTAGGATTTAAAAAACCGAAAATTACGATTCCTATTTCTCATAGAGAATATGGAGTAGGAGAAAGGTGCAAGTTTAGTTCAAAGTAGTTTTAGAGAGATTGGCAGGTTGGTGTAGGTACGACGCCGAGCACAGCGAGGAGTGTTAGGAAGAACCGCGTCCCTACAGGGCGCGAGTCGAGCGAGCGAAGCGAGACAAACACTTTTTTACTACATAATACAATACATTACTTAAACATCATAATTATTAGCGTTTCATTAAAATAGGGCAACTTGAAAAAGGGGGGACGAGGGAGCGCGCAGTAATAAAAACAAACAACTGTAACACTTGTCTTATTGGTAGGTTAGGTTAGGGTCAACTTGTGTCCCTTAGAGCGGAAATAGGTACCCCGCGAAGCGGGATGACGTTGACATGCTGGCGGTTAGGATAGGTTTAGGTTAGGTCAAAATAATTATATGAGCATTATGCTCACGAGAATATTGTATATAATTTCATATTATAAGGTACGTTCGTAAGGTATATGCTTTGTAATTAAATCAAAATAACTAAAAATATAATTATCTTTGCAACAACAATCTAGTATTCTGCGAAATGAATATTCTACCAAATGATAATACGCGAATAATTTTATGTGAAACGAATTTCTACAAAACTGAAATCTATGAAAGAGTGTACAACCGATCTTAGACGTTGGGGGTTGTTTTAATGATTTATTTAATACTTAGTTATTAGTAAAAGGAATTCGTAATTCTGATGTTACGGGCTTTTGTTTAGTCGGGTTTATTATTGGTCGGTGTAATGATATTCGCATTTTTAAAAATAGGTATTTTAATGATCGGAATTCGTATTATTGATATTTTGGATTAGTATTTAGTCGGACTTCTTATTATTCAGGGTATTGAATTTCGGAATTTTGATTATCGGAATTGTAATCGTTAGACTTTTTGAAATTAAGGATTTATAAAAAGCGTATTTATGAAGAATAGGAATAGTTATATTAGGAGTTATAAAACATTCGGAATTATGAAAATCGGTATTTTGAAATTCGTGATTCCGACTTTCGGGATTTAGTTTTTCGTATGTATGTAGTGTACCCGATAAAATATACTGGTTGCCTTCAGGAGGCGTGTACTGACATTACCAATACCTGCGTATTTCAGAACGTCGCTGGTTCAAATTTGGGTTAGAACCATATTTTTTTCCTTCAATTTGAAATTTTAATGACAATATAATCCAGATACTAACTGGCTTTAACCTTAACATTTTGCTTAGTTATTAGATAGTACAGTATAAAAAATCCGAGTATTATGCTGCCAAGCAGCGTGAGGGCTAAAGTAAGCAGATCTCCATCGACAAAGTTCACCAAACTGATGGTTGAGGGGGGTGCGTGCCTGTGCGGCCCACGGCGGCGCAGCGTTCGCTCCACCCACCACACCGCGCGGGCGAGAGCAGACTGCGGCCGGTCCTGCATCTCCTGGCCCAGCAGCTTGGAGCGAGAGCGGTAGCTGCAATCATACGAAATAGAAGAGATAGGAGATATAATCACAGAACTGGTTTGAAAATAAGTACGAGAGCAGGATATTGAATGTTGTTAGGGTAATTTACTCTGGAGTCTGCTTGCAAATAAGTCCATGCAGCAGGAAAAACGGGAAGTGTTTGTAGTAAAATTCAATACTATAAGTATTTCAATATAATATATTTTTGCTGTTCAAACACGCAGCTCTTGAAGCATCATAAAAATGTATTGATGGGGCTTTTGCTCGTTTAGTAACGTTCTTACGATATCCGTTTCGTTTTTTTAATAAGTTTATATATAATAAATAATCACAGATGTACACTTAACGATTACCCTTTATATTACACCTTATAAAATTGAACTACTTATCTGATTGCACAGTTCATGTTACCATTTGTAACCAAAGCATAAAGCATCAGAGAAGCCTCATACTTAGTCAATCTAACGTTTGGACACTAGAGTATCCAAAAAATAAAAACCGGCCAAGTGCGGGTAGGGCCACGCGCAGAGTTAGGTTCCGCAGTTGTTACGATTTGTTACCAAAGCATAAAGCATCAGAAAAGCCTCATAGTCAGTCTAACGTCCATGGACACTAGAGTATCCAAAAAATAAAAACCGGCCAAGTGCGTTTAGAGCCACGCGCAGTGTAGGGTTCCGTAGTTGCCTGTCCGTATTTGTTACATCGACACGTGCCAAGTAAATGGTGCGGTTGCTTCGGCTGAATTTGTACGAAAGTTGGCCTTTTAAGGGTCGACTATTACTCGGTAACTAGTTACACCTACTTAGTCGTGATAGGTTTCCTTTAAAATTCATTAGGGGGGTTTAAACGAGAGAAAAAATTACATCCCCACTTTAGGTGGATGAGTGGTTCCCTAAAAAATTTTTTTGCCGAATAACAGTGTTCTAGTAGTAAGAGTTACTGAGCTAAGCCTACGGACAAACGGACAGACATGGCGAAACTATAAGGGTTGCTTGTTGACTACGGAACCCTAAAAAGGGTCTTACGACAGTGGTCACTATTAAAGTACCTATCACATTGCGGACGTGGAAAGGTTTAGTTTAAAATAAAAGCATGTTAATAGAGCCATCTAGTGAATTATGTCGGCTTTATTTTGCTACACCGACAGCATTGTACAACTTGGCAAAAAAAGTCAAGAAACAGAACTATCTTCTTTCGATCCTGGTAACTTCGTTAAACTTGTCATACGCTAATAGGTGGATTGTCTATGTTGTTATTTTATTAGCATTCAAATGCATCAAAACTTCCATAAAATTTGCAAGACTATTTTGTATTGTACAAGCGATGTCTTGCGTAATTAAGTCGGAATTGGATAATGTTTTACAAGAACAGACTGCTGGAATTACCGTTTTTTGATTTTATAACTATACTAATAAGTAGTTTTAAGTTATGAATAATTAAATTAATTGTATTTATTCCTAATCACAGTAAATTGTCAATTTTCGCTTTGTCTACATTGTACATTTTAGATGTAAAAAGGTTACATAAAACGAATCTATTTTATGAATCTTAAGTTTTTTAATGAAGTGTAAATTGTAACCGAAGTGGAATACTTGGAGGACAAAGAAACTGTATATTGTACTATTTAATAAAATGTGTATTTAAACTAGAATTCTGTCTATATTACGAGTATAAACATTATTAGAGATAATGTATGTCTACATCAATATGTATTTGATTTTATTTTTTCTAAATTAGGAATCTAATATAAATAATGTCTTGGTAAAAAGTCGAGTTGTGGTATCAAAATAGTGGCCCCCTATTATTTTCTAGATGTAACGCGCTGGACGTAAGTGGCTATTTATTTATTATAATTACATTACATTTTTTTGGTTCCTCCATCGCCCTCGACGTTTAAGTTGTTATTCTGCTAGTCTTATTCTTGGTCATTGGTGCGCGCTTTCAATGGCATAGATTGTTTAATGAAACAAAAATAAAAACGTCGTCGTTCGTTGTCTTAAATGTAAGACAACGAACAAGCACTTAAAACCAAAATGGTGCCATCACTTTTAGCCTCACCTTGGGTCTTTAATAATCTCCTCAATTTCTGCCCTCAACTGTTGATCAGTCAGCGTAGCCAGTTCGAGCCGCTTCCCCACACCAAGCCGCTCGTACTGCTCAGAGTTGTACCACTGGTCCCCAAGCATGGGGAACGCCAGCAGAGGAACACCGGCGCGGAGAGCCTCGTCCGTGGACTGCAGGCCCGCTTGGGTTATGAAGAGAGCAATCTTCTTGTGTCCTGTGTGAAATCATTGATATAAAAAAGTCGTACAACTTTGCGAGCTCGGAATACTCATAAAACGCCTTTTTTATCAGGTTGCTCGTAGCTTTATAAAATAGGCGAATCATACATACATCGATTTAAGTTTAAGTCTTTCCGTGGACATATTATATTTAAGGACTATGATGCCTATTTTTTGGTAAGTCTAATTGTCTGGATAAACGGCGTCTCCTCTTACACAAATATGTGTGATTAAATCATAAGGCCTCTGAGTGTCCAAGAGAGGATACAGGAGCCAAAGCTAGAGAAAGGACTTGACGACCAGGTTTCGTATAGGTCCATCTGTTGACGATCCATCCAGTTTGTCAGGTTATTGGGAGCACTCACTGAGCAAGTCAGGTTGCGGTAGCCAGGCAGATGTGCGCACGTTCGCCGGCAGTCGCTTCGGAGGATCCTTCCACTTCCACAGCACATCGTACGGCAGCGCCGCGAACACCCGGCTGAAGATCGCCATCCGGTCCGGCGGCAGCAGCGCCGGGTCCGTGTTGGTGCCGAAGCTCATGTAGATCACGCCGTGCTGCGAGGAGTCCATCCATGACTTCAGCTCCTGGGAAGTCGTTTTTTTTTATATTATTAAAGAATACCATACCTCATTCACCGGGCTCTCGGCTCTGCAGCCATTCCCTCCACTTCAGAGCCTGTAGGTCTGCCTGCGGTAGATGGTAAAAGGCCCGACAGTTGCACTCTAATGCCGTGGCACCTGGGCTGACCCTTGGCATGGGACGTGATCTGCGTGGATACGGTAGCCCCGTCCCATGTCGTGTGGCCTGCTAAAAACCAGGGCTTGACCGCTAATGACGTCCGAACTATCATGTACGCTTTCTTAAAGATAATTAGGTATTCCCCCCCCCCCTCCCCTTTTGCAGGGTACCCCCTTGGACCTTGATCTTCCGACACTAAAGGGTTAGTTAAAACAGTCCCAGGAATGGATCGGGATCTCAGGCGATCTTAGGGCTCATACTTAGCCCAAAGGCTTTGACAATTAAATGAAAACGGTAAAGTTTTTATACTTAGTTCAAGTTTTATCACCCTCATTTAGCCTCAAATTTAAGTCAAGTACCTATTCAATAAATCGTATAATGGGTAGGTACACAACCTTACCCGTTGCCTACCCGTTGCCTGGTCATCCAACAGGGAAACGCGGCGAGCGTCTTGGGAACGATGCCCCGGGGTAACATTGGGGTGTGTCGAGTTGTAGTATTTACATCTATTACCTACATATCAGAATACAATGAATACCAAGAAAGAGATACAAATCTTACAATTTAACTAAACTTAACTCATATGTACATATTTTCCTAAAATCGCTGCCACCAGGCAGAGAGCCCATGAGGCTGACTGCGTTGCCTGTGCGAGGAATGAGCTTCGGTTACTATAGAACCGGATTAGCATGTAGCTGTAGCAAAAAGCATAATGGTATCCGGTTCCCAGGAACCAAGGGTCTCCACGGCAAATGCCGCAAATATGTTACTCTCCAATACTCGTATCAAATTATATGACACGTGCATCCTACTATTTCCTACTAATATTATAAATGCGAAAGTTTGGATGTTTGTTACTCAATCACGCTTCAACGGCTCAACCGATTTGGATGAAATTTTGCACGAAGATAGTTTATAGCCTAGATTAAAATATAGAATAGTTTTAATCTCGAGTCCAAGCAGGCGAAGTCGCGGGCGGAAGCTAGTAGTTTATAATTTGGCACCGAGGTACAGTAAGCCAAGAAATTGCCTACTGTTTGTACTGGGAAATCCCTTTTCGTAAATGAAACTATCAGATACGGCATTTTATTGTGATCGTAGATACAGGGTTTCATAGCAATAATTGACTTACAAACCACTATTAATTTCCGCAACTAAACTAACTCCCTCTGTGCCCCGTATAAATTATAGACTACTAGCTAGTAATGTGCAAATTGCAGAACATTCCCAAAAAGCGGAAACATTCTATAGAATGTTCGCAGAACATTCCTGAAACATGAAACTTATTGTTTAAACAAGAGAATACACTTGGAATACAGTTTAAATGGGCATAATTTTAAACTAAACGTTATTATGCATATTAAAAGGAAATAGACGACGTTTGTCTCCTACGTCACTGCCGTTTACTCCCGCCATAAGCCTGCCTGCTACGTCATTGGCACCTCCACCCGCCATGAAGCCTTTATAAGCGACACACACTCCCTGAACGGTCTCTTTTGCATCGTGTCCTCGTGGGGTGAGAAGCTGGTGTCGCCATTTGCTCATTAATTTATGCCACTTGCATTTGTACTATTTTTATGTCAATTCGATTAGGTTAAATGAGTTAAATTATTGTGGAATTCTTAATAAATAATAAGTTGATCTGTGTTTTGTCTTTATTTAAATATTCAAGCTCTGACCAACGCTTACATCAGAAGTAGGGATTGTGCACCATTGCCTATTTAAAATCAAGGTAAAGTAATAATGGCCGATAGATCCACACGTAGTAGGGGTAGGAGTAGGCATAATAACCAATCAGTTACTGGAACAGAGGTTCTTCAAGAGCAGCTTGGCGCTATTTTAGCGCGCCTCAATGCACTTGAGAGCAGCGCGTCGGCGGCCCCGTCCAGTAACGTCGCCAGCCACGTGGAGGCGGCCAGCAGCCTCGACATCGCTGCACCACCAAGCTCCATCCACGGATCCCAGACCCCGTTGCTACAGCCCGAGTCGAGTGTGAGCACCGTCAGCGACCCGAATGCAAGTCCTGCCGCTGCACCTGATGCTACCGACCGCCTTATTGGGGCTCTCACCGCATTGACTAAAGTAAGATCGAACCATTATTACATCTCTAATTTTGATCCTAGTTTGCATGACATCGATTCTTGGTGTGAAGAGGTTGAAAGAGCTCGAGATATCAATCGTTGGGACGACAATGAGTGCCTTTCCAGAATAGCTAATTGCTTGAAAGGGGACGCTCGTTGTTGGCTAAACGAGTGGGTCACCAACGACCGTACGTGGACGAATTTCAAACTCGAATTTAAACCATTGTGCTCGAAAAGAATCGATGTTGCTAATATTTTATTTAATGTCATGAGTACGAATTCTGACAGTTATACCACGTATGCAGAATATGCCAGGCGTTCATTATTACGATTGAATATCGTTAAAGGTTTAAGTGACGAGTTAACGGTTGCTATTGTTATACGTGGTATAAATGACGCTCAAATTCGTGCTGCCGCCACTAATGCCCGACTAATGCCGAGAGATCTGGTTGAGTTTCTTTCTATTTACACGAAGCCCAATTCAAATGTATCTCATTCGTCTGTGCGCCCATCACGCAGTAGGCATATTGAACCAAATTTCAGAAAACGCGGCCATACTTTCAAAACACCCAATCGTGATTTTAAATGTTATACATGCGGGGCAATCGGTCACCCGCAACGACTTTGCCCTAAACGACAAAAAAATGCTGAAGTAATCCCCGGTAAAGATGATAAAAAGATTAACATGACCTCGTCTAACACTTCTACTATTATCACATGCTCGTTCTGTAAAAAACCGGGTCACGACGACACTGTATGCTTTGTTAAACAGCGATCGGAATCGCGTAACAAAAACAACGTAATTTTTTGTCGAG
The DNA here is from genome assembly GCA_947578815.1 of Epinotia ramella. Classification (NCBI taxonomy): domain Eukaryota; kingdom Metazoa; phylum Arthropoda; class Insecta; order Lepidoptera; family Tortricidae; genus Epinotia; species Epinotia ramella. The sequence continues at coordinate 4,184,438 of OX388210.1, forward strand.
AATTAAAGGGTAGCTCAAGCGACAGTGACGTCACGACTGCGATAATACAAGGCATACCCATGGACGTTTTAGTCGACAGTGGGTCTCGCGTTTCATTAATCAATGAATCCGTGCTTAAACATTTTAGGCATTCGAGACTACCCACTTATCAAGTTTTACGCGGCATAGGTAATCAAAACATTGAGTGCACTGCTTATGCACCTGTAGTTGTCGAGTTTAGTGATATCGCATTAGAAGTTGATCTTTTAATTGTGCCGTCGAAGTGTATAAGTGTGCCTGTGCTTATTGGAACCGACGTGTTGAACCGCGAGGGCGTAGCGTATATTCGGTTAAATGGTAAACAACAGATTACTCGCGTTTCAAACACTAATGACAAGGACGTGTTACATGTTCAGTCCAGTGCGCATTTACCGATTAATAGTTCACTTACTGGAAGTGATCGTGACAAGCTGCACTCAATCATTGACAGCTTTAAAGAATATTTGATTGAGGGCACGGCCCGTACCACCGTGACCACAGGTGAGATGCACATTGAATTGACAAGTGACACTCCAATTCATTATAGACCATACAAATTGTCTATTGATGAGAAATCTAGGGTGCGTGAGATAGTTCGTGATTTATTGGACAAAGGTGTTATTCGCGAGTCACAATCGCCATACGCTAGCCCGATCATTCTTGTTAAAAAACGTGATGGAAAAGACCGTATGTGCGTAGATTACCGTGCATTAAATGCCATAACAATCAAGGATCGCTTTCCATTGCCTCTGATTGATGACCATATAGACCGCCTTGGCAAAAGCAAGTATTTTAGTAGTTTGGATATGGCGACTGGCTTCCATCAGATAGCACTGGATAGCGATTCCATACCAAGAACTGGATTTGTGACGAACGAGGGCCATTACGAGTATTTAAAGGTCCCATATGGTCTTGCCAATTCGCCAGTTGTCTACCAGCGAATTATTACAAAGACTCTGAAACCTCTTATAGATGCAGGCAAAGTGTTAACCTACATAGATGATGTTTTAATTTTGGCGTCAACAGTTGACGAGGCACTTAATAACTTACGTGAAACTCTTGAAACGTTAACCGCAGCCGGGTTTTCAATTAATTTAAAAAAGAGTACGTTTGTCGCCACGGAGGTCGAGTATCTGGGCCGTAGAATATCGCAAGGTCAGGTTAAACCGAGCGAACGAAAAATTAAAGCTTTGATTGACTCCCCTGTGCCTACAAACGTACGTCAAGTACGACAATTGCTTGGGTTAGCGAGTTACTTCCGGCGATACATACCCGATTACGCGACTCAAACCGCTTGCATGGCCAGGTTAACGAAGAGAGGGGTGCCGTTCATATGGGGTGAAGCACAGGTTGAGGCTCGAAAATATCTAATTGAGTGTCTTACTAATGAGCCCGTGCTCGCAGTGTTCGATCCGTCGCTGCCCACGGAACTGCATACGGACGCGAGTTCTGTTGGGTATGGTGGTGTACTTCTTCAAGTGCACAGCGATAAACGTAGACGTGCAGTAGCTTATTTTAGTAAGACCACTCAAGGCGCCGAACCTAAATATCACTCGTATGAGCTCGAAACTCTCGCTGTAGTAAAAGCCTTGCAACATTTCCGCCACTACTTGATAGGAGTTCCGTTCAAAATAATTACAGATTGCAATGCATTAAAATTGACAGAACGTAAGAAGGATCTCCTACCACGTGTGGCGAGGTGGTGGATGTACATGCAGGATTTCAACTTTACGATAGAATACCGAAAGGGCACTATGATGCAGCACGCAGACTATCTAAGTCGAAATCCTGTAGATGTCTGTCACATTACTAAGCCGAAAAATTGGGCACAACTTGCTCAGTCCGCGGATGATGAGACCCGCGATTTAATTGATAAAGTTAAAAATAATGAACTTGACTCGTCTCGATATATTGTTCAAAATGATCTGCTATATTACAAGTACTCTCCTACTGGCGAGGAATCCAGGCTACTGTGTTACATACCTAAAGGTCACAGATTGAGTTTGTTGCGTATCTTTCACGATCAACACCAACATATCGGGACTGACAAAACCACAGACCTCATACTGCGACACTTTTGGTTTCCTGGATTACGCGCCTTTGTTAAAAAATATATAGCGCATTGTTTGATTTGTCTATCATCAAAGAAAGTGCCTAGAGCCCCACATCAACCGATTTCTTCATGGCACAAGCCCGATGCTCCTTTTAGTACCATACACGTAGATGTGTTAGGCGTTTTGCCTGCTTCAAACGATTTTAAATATGTTTTACTTATTATCGATGCCTATTCGAAGTATTGTTTGCTTTACCCAATGATTAAACAAGACGCTGATGAGTTGCAAAGTTGTTTTTCCAATGCTATTTCTCTGTTTGGGACACCTAAACTTATAGTTTGCGATAAGGGTCGTATGTTTGAAAGTTCACAATTTCAGGGTTGGGTTAAAGAAATGGGGTCAAACATTCACTTCATAACTCCCCAAATGCACAGTGAGAATGGGCAAGTGGAGCGTTACTGTCGAACGCTGCTTAATATGCTTCGCGTAGAGGCAGCTAAGAACAGTCAATGGTCTACCAGCCTTTGGAAGCTCCAACTCGTTATTAATAGCACTAAACAAAAGACCATACAAACTTCCCCTTTGCAATTGCTCATCGGTATTGAGGGAACGACACCGCTAATAAGAACGCTTGTTCGCGACGTAGCGCTCGATAAAGCTCATCCAAATCGTGAAGGCCTCAGAGAGTTGCAAAGGCAGCGCGCCACTGAGTTGTTAAACAAAAATCGATGCAAGCAAGATGATTATGTCAATAAAGACCGCAGGCCTGAGCGAATATTTAAACTGGGTGATATGGTTTTTGTAATTAAGACTTCGCAGATGACTGGCAAGCTCGACTCCGGGATGCGAGGACCCTACCGTGTCACGAGGGTGCTGCCGCATGGTCGCTACAATTTGCGGCTGTTGGGTGGCTCCTGCGGCAAGACGACCCAGGCTGCAGCCGAGCACATGGTTATTTGGCGCGGAGAATGGACCCCTGAGTCCTGTGCCACCTTCTTTGACAGTGAGTAAAAAAAAATGTCTTCTATGTAGCTGTATATGCTAACACGGTGCCTCTGTATTTGATGCTACGTAGACCGACATTGCGAACTCTGTGCCTCTGTCTCTGTTCGTTTATTAAAAGATATGCTAACTGGGTGCCTATGTCTTTATGAAGGTTACACTAACTAAAGTCCCTGCCTTAGAGGGATAAGCGAACTTGGTGCCTCTACCCGTGGAATACAGCATTTTTGGATATGCGAACTAGGTGCCTCTATCCGCTCACACAAAGATATGCGAACTTGGTGCCTCTATCCGCTAATAAGAAAGATATGCGAACTTGGAGCCTCTGTCTAAAAGACATGCGAACTTGGAGCCTCTGTCTTATTAGGATCGTTGAATGAGCAGACCTAAAATTTTATTTTGTTATAATTTTCAGGCGAGGAGGACACTACACCTAGCACTCCCACGACTGATTCACTCACGGTCATCCCACCTGCTGATGACAGCCAACCGGGTCCATCTACTAGCCGCGGGTCTTCAGATCTCAACGCCCCTGAGAGCCACGCCGCATCGCCAACGAGCCATGGAACAGCATCTGCGAGTCACAATAACGCATCGGAGAGCCCGACCACAAGCGCTCCTACTGCTGCTAGCGATGGCGGACATGACGCTGGTTTGCGAGAACCTAGCCGACGAAGTGGTCGAGGGCGACCACGCGCCAGGAGAGGCCGTAAAAGGAAATAGACGACGTTTGTCTCCTACGTCACTGCCGTTTACTCCCGCCATAAGCCTGCCTGCTACGTCATTGGCACCTCCACCCGCCATGAAGCCTTTATAACACACTCCCTGAACGGTCTCTTTTGCATCGTGTCCTCGTGGGGTGAGAAGCTGGTGTCGCCATTTGCTCATTAATTTATGCCACTTGCATTTGTACTATTTTAATGTCAATTCGATTAGGTTAAATGAGTTAAATTATTGTGGAATTCTTAATAAATAATAAGTTGATCTGTGTTTTGTCTTTATTTAAATATTCAAGCTCTGACCAACGCTTACAATATATATTAGTATCTATTACAGTTAGCTATTTTGTTGATAAGTGATAAATTACCAATAGGTTGCTTAAATTCTCACTATATTTCAGAGAAAATTGCGACTTTCGGACTTCACACTTATAGCTCAGATTTTTTTATTCCACACTTGCTTGTTATAAATGCAAAAGTAACTCAAGTCTGTTTATCTGTCTGCGTAGTAGTAGGCTTTTTCCAAAAAAAATCCCGAAACCCGATTCTTCTAGATATCGACGTGTTTGGGCTCATTCTACTCAGAATCACGAGCCCATTCGATCCTGACAATAAAAAAAAGTGTCCCAAAAATTGTCGTTCTATTACGTCACGTTTTAGTATGGACCTCCTATGAGCATGACGCAGTGGAAACTTAAATTTTGTATGGAAATTTAGGGACACGTTTTTTTTATTATCAGGATCGACAGTGCTCGTGATTCTGAGTAGAATGAGCATAATCACGTCCAGATCTGGAAGAATCGGGTTTTCGGGATATTTTTTGGAAAAAGCCCAGCTTATTTCATTTTTACGCCTATTTAACGGATCTGATTTTATTAAATAGTAAATAAGTTTTATTTTTTTTAAGTAATCCGATAAATTCTCGTTCTCGAGAACATTCTCAGAAGTTACCGAGAAATTCTCATGTGGAAAGTTTCGCAACTTTGGAAACTTCTCGTCAGTGCATTGCTACTACTAGCGACCCGCCCCGGCTTCGCACGGGCACTATATTATACATATAAACCTTCCTCTTGAATCTTTTTACCTATTTAAAAAAAAAAACAAATCAAAATCCGTTGCGTAGTTTTAAAGATCTAAGCATACATAGGGACAGATAGCGGGAAGCAACTTTGTTTTGTACTACTACGACGAGTATGTAGTGATAGTGAAATGATAGTATGCGCAAAGCATTTTATCTTTGGTGATCCGGCCGTGTCTATGTGCAAAATAGACAATGTAATATTGCACTCATGCTGACTAAATCTTATTGATTGGAATTATAATAGACGTCATTTAAACAACCAACCAGTTTAAAGTATATTTTATGATTGCATAAACCTGTTACGAATTATCATGCGGATAACCAGAATGCTACCAAATATAAAACGACTGCAAATTTATTTTAACGGTCCGATTAGAATAACGCAAAAAACAAGATGCATTTTAATAAATCTATATAATAGGCATGATGACTAAGATTTTTTTGTGACCTCATTCGAACCAGTTTTTGGAGAGGAACAAATGTTTGTATGGGAGCAACTACAATTAAAGAACATAAATACCTAAAAATTTGAGATAAAGATTGACCTCGCTGGCGGCAGCGCGAAACGCTTCATACTGTGTGTCTATACAAGTGTAACGTCACATTTGTATATTTCTACTAATCGTAGTATGGAAAATCAGGTAATATGTTGTTTCGGTCGCGAAATACTGCGTTAAGTACATAGTTGTCATACAATTTTGTTTCTAGAAAAGCGTAAGAATTCTATTGGTAGCTTTTAATTTACTCTTGGACAATAAAAAAAATGCATATTTTCTCTAAACTTTCAAGGTTCATATCTTTTTATGATTTTAATTATATTTTATAATTTATACTTTATTACGATAATTTGATGGTTTACTATTCACTTCGTTATCAATTTGAACATGAGGCATCATGCCTATTATCCGAAATTAATTCGCTTTGTTCCCAGTTTCATCATCATCATCATATCAGCCGAAAAACGTCTACTGCTGGACGTAGACCTCCCCGAAGAGTGCCAAAGTGACCGGTCCTGCGCCACCCGCATCCAGCGGACTCCAGCAACCTTTACCAGGTCATCAGTCCACCTTGCGGGGCACCCACGCCGCGCCTTCCGGTACGTGGTCGCCACTCGAGTACTTTTCCGCCCCAACGGCCATCGGTTCTACGTGTTATGTGCCCCGCCCACTGCCACTTAAGTTTAGCGATTCGGAGGGCGGCTCCTAGTTTAGGCATATATGATTTATTTATAGACTAAAAAAATCGTGTTATTCATCTGTTCAAATCATGCCATTAAATATGAATGTGCGTACCTATCAAATCAAATTCAATGAGAAGGTAAATTTAGTGCGCTTTATTACCGAACGAACGAGTGAGCGAAGCGAACAGCTTGGGCCGAAAATCCGGTCCGGTGTCATGGTGTCCGGCTGTTTTCCTCTAGCCGCCTTTCTCAACCGATTCTCGTGAATTTTTGTGAGAAGGTACAGTCAGCGGCATGCTCAAGTGCTCAAAATGACCTATACTTACTCGACTCTAATGTCAAGAGGATAAGGACTGTCTAGATCATTTTGAGCGTGGTATTTTGCGTAGCTACTCCTGCTGATTTAGTTAATAGTCGCATTTACATTCTATTCGTTTTTTAATCTTCAAGGGATAAGTTGCGTACTCGAAGAGAGACTTATGCTCAGCAGGGCGACGATTACATGCTCATAATAATGATGATGAAGTTGAAATTACTATGATATTTTATCGCATCGCATAAAAAAATATTAAAGAAATTATCGGTCTAATAAATATTTTGACAGTGTTTAATAGAGTCCGTAATTCTAGCTGCACTTAAACCATTATCTTAAACATCATGATCCCTTACCTGTGGTAAATCCTTAGTTGGTGCGCAGTTCAGGCTACCCAAATGTATCACATTAGGCGGCACTGGCCGGTAACCCTCGAATACTGGATCAATATTCACCATCAGCAGTTCCACATTCTTTTTCAACTCCTGGATCGAAGGCATGTCCGCGCCAAATACTTCTCGAAGCATCGCATGTTCTTTTTGCTCATAAGACACTATCATTCGGTGAAGTTGATAGCGATTGTACATCCCTGTTACCTTCTCCCAGAGCGTGAGGTTATAAAGCCGTGTGCGGAGGAAATCCGGATACAGGACTGGATTAACAGGAGCACCCATGAGCTCGTATTGCTCGTCCAATGCACCGAGTGAGCTCATCAAGATAACAGGTGCACGGAAGACGTGGGACAGTGCCAGAGCGGGCCGCGTCCATGCTTCTGCAATCACCAGGTCGAACCCCTCCTCATCTGCAATCAGCTTCTTCACCGCCTCCGTTCTCATTTGTTTCGCAAATATCTGGACAACGAGGTCGTACGCTGTGTCTATTTGCGTGTATAAACTGTTCTGCTTTCCAGTGACAGTTTTAAGGAAACCGTCTATCCATAAAGTGTAAGATATGTCGTGGAGGTCGATCTCTGTGAGGTTGGGTGGTGCCTGGTTGGGTGGGAAGGCAGGGTCGGTGGTGAGGACGACGACGCGGTGGCCGCGGCGAGCCAGCTCCTGCGCTACGGGACGGAACACCACTTGGTGGCTGAAAGAGGGAGTGGGCACCACGAAGAGTACTCGCGCTGCGTTCAAGCCATATGCGTAAGCGCATGCGATCAGCACCGCGTAACGCAACCAACGCGACATCTTCGGGCCGATTCTCAATACCTACTATATAATACTTACTCGATGCAGCGCTGCAAATATAATAAAAGTCCACCAACGAACACTTAATGTTTATGCAAATTAGATCTTATGAAGAACTGTGTATAATTTGACTTTGCTTCGGAACCTTGTTTACTATTTTTAAACGTGTGTAATATCTATGAAGATATACCTAATGTATACATTGAAACGCGTGGAGATATTTAGATAATCATAAATGTATCCAGCTCGACACACGTAATAAGAGCTCTGGCGGCCATACATTAAATATGGCGCGCAGAGCTCTTTTTACGTGTGTCGACCAGTACAGAACTTAATCAATACTAATATTATAAATGCGAAAGTGTGATGCGCTTAAACCGCTAAACCGATTTAGATGAAATTTGATATAGAGGTAGTGTAAGTCCCGGAAAACATCCCCTAAGGAGGCGAAAACTTTTATGGAGATACGATATAAACGAGTTCCACGGGGACGGAGTCGCGGGCAGGAGCTAGTGGTTTATTTTATAATACATTAGTGTCCTTATTCTTTTGTACGGAGATACAAAAATGCATAAGATCGCATATTAATACTTTAAAATAAGGGAGGCATTAACCTTTAAATCACATAATCGTCATTGTTACTAAAGCTATTAATTGCGTGTTATAAAATGTATCTATGTATCTCTTTGAGATTGACGATTCGAATGTGTGAATGTCATTTGTCGCCAGTAGAATTGCGTAAGCTTGCTGCACGGGTTATTAGAACAACCCGCACTTAGTCTTTATTAATCACACTTTTTTTCATTTCATTTCATTTATTTGCCATAAAGTGCATGTTATACACAGGATGGTACAGTGGATACAGTTTGTTAATTTGTCTCAATACAATTTTACCAATTTGGTGTAGCAATAATACTAAGAATAATTAAACATTAATTTAATAAACTTTTTTTTAATTTTTTTAATTTCCATCATGCGATTGGTCTATATAACCATAAGCAGTTATTTTTGCTTTAATGACATGAGAGGTTGTCCCGTCCATTGACGGGATATCGTACCTATATTAACGAGATTAATCACATTGTAGTCAGCATCAAAAGTATAACTACGCAATCGGAGACGCCAAAAGTTCTTATTCCCTTTGAATAAAGGTTTTTGACGTCTTCGTTTATGTAGCTGCTTTTGATGCTGACTGTACACTGGTGTTGTTACTGAACCCACACACAACACCGCTAACCTAACCTAAACCGCCTAAACTGCCGCCTTCTGGTATTGGTTTAGACCCCCTATCACTCCCTTTTTTCAGTGGGTGTCCTAAGAATGGTTGAAGTGTGTTGTTGGCTATCGGCTAGCAACATTTTACTGCTGCAACATCACATTTAGTCCATCTTTAACTTTGTCTAGCATTGTAGACAAGGTCAAATTAATTTTCAATGTCGATAGCCACTGCTAGCGACATTGAAAATTAATTTGATGTCCTCTGCCTACCTGTTATGCGAATACAGACTCGAGTTAAATTAATTTTATATATATTGTTATCTTTATGTAGACATCATTAGTAATGTCCCCTCCTGATCTGAGAATTGACAAATTTTTATCATAATTTGCGTCACGTTAATAACATACTTGCGTCAAGCTCAGACCAAGAATAAAATATTTTTTTCTTGGTCTAAGGCGTCAAGTGAGTGAAAGTGAAATATTACATTTTAATTGATTTCGGGTTCTGCAATCAATTAAACTATGAAGACGTGTAGATAGGTTTTTGTATTATCCTTGCAATCATTAAGTCATCATCATCAGCCGAAAGACGTCCACTGCTGGACATAGGCCTCCCCCAAAGAACGCCAAAGTGACCGGTCCTGGACCACGGAGAGGGCCATGTTGAGAGGTTCTCTGCGTGATCGCATCAGATGTATTATATATGAGTCACATAGAGTAGGTACGTCTCAGTGGTGGTCGTGAAAGTTTCGATAGGCAAACCGGAGCAAAAAGGTTATTTTAATTTTTAATTTCAAAAAAACATCTGTAGCGGTAAGTATACATTTCAAGATCGCCAAACTGAGAGCAGTTTGTCGGCGAATGTGTGCTTATGAAAGAGTTTAGAGTACATCCTTGCTAAAAATAAATTTTAGGCAAGCCAGTGGGAGTCCGTTTGTATGGGCGCTCTGCCACTGTAATTCTGAATGTCAATCAAATATTGTAAGTAGGTATCACATTTTTTTAATAAATCCCAATTCTTTTAGAAATTATATTTATTTAGGATAAATCAAAAGGGCACTGGTTCGGATGGTAAAAACAGAAGTATAATGACGTCAAATATGACAATAAAAAGAGTATAAAAATCAAAGACAATAAAAAGTAATAAAAAGCTAAAAACACCTAAAAAGTTGTGCAATCTTGTACATTCTCCCCTTTTTTAAGAGACCGGGACCTTAGCCAGCTTCTTCAGAGGTCGGCGAAAGGTGCCTGCAGCGGTAGCGACATCTGCCACTCGAACTACACCATCTCGCCCTGGGTACAGCCGTGAGATGCGTCCTTTGGGCCACGAACTGCGTGGCAGGTTGGAGTCGCAGATGATCACGACATCGCCCTCGTCGATACTAGGGGGAGTTCCGCCTCCTGTTCTGGGTGATAAGTAGGGTAGGTATTCATGCACCCAACGCTTCCAAAAATGATCGGCTAGCCTAAGCGCTCTTCGCCATCTGCTTCGGCTGAGATGGTCCGATTCATCAAGGGTAGCTGGGATAGGGCGCCCGGTCGATGACCCAAGAAGAAAATGCGTTGGCGTTAGCGCTTCGTCGGCGTCGGAATCCAGCGAGACGTGTGTAAGAGGTCGCATGTTCACCAATGCCTCAGCTTCCGCCAAAAGGGTAGTCAAGACCTCGTCAGAAGGAGCTCTGTCTCTAAGCGTCACTTTAAGTGCGTCCTTAACGCTACGGACTAGCCGCTCCCACGCTCCACCCATAAAAGGCGCCGCAGGGGGGATAAAACGCCATTTGATGGACTCGTTAGCAGCATAGTCTTCAACTGACTCGCTATAGAGCGCTTGCAGTTCTCCACTGGCCCCCACAAAAGCAGTTCCGTTGTCGGACCAGATTTCGACAGGAGTCCCACGGCGAGCGATAAAGCGGCGAAGGCACATTATTGCCGCGTCAGTTGAAAGGCTGTGGACTACTTCTATGTGTATGGCGCGAACAACTAAGCACGTATAAAGAGCCACGTAGCGCTTCTCTTGTCGCCGACCAACAGTGACGTGAACAGGGCCGTAGTAGTCGAGGCCGACGAAAGAAAACGGCCTCTGATGGTGAGCCAAGCGAGCTTCTGGCAGGTTTCCCATCGGTGGTTGGAAGGTTCTGGAGCGACGGAGTTTGCACAGCTGGCAGTTGTGGGCTACAAACCGGACTGCATTTCTTAGGCCTATAATCCAGAATCTCTGGTGCAACTCGTTTAAGACCAGTGCGTGGTTTGCATGACCAGCCTTCTGGTGGTATTTGGCTATCAAGAGGCGTATAGATGGATGTTTGCCGTCCAATATGAGTGGGCGCTTAACTTCATCAGTGACGGCTGTTGCTGCGACTATGCGACTGGACATCCTAAGCTGATCGCTGTCATCAATGAATGGCGACAGTTTAAACAGACGGCTACTTCGAGGCAACGGTTCTCGATTCTTGATGCGCAGGAAGTCTTCCTTAAAAGAATCCAGCTGACTCTGCCGCAGGATGTGGACCTCAGCTAGGCGTATATCACTCGCAGAAATTCTTCCTGATGTATTGGAAGCATTAGAGATGCTAGGAGAGGATGTGCAAGTGGGTTGGAAGGTACACAAATATCCTTCTAGACGGGGCATGTTAAAGTTACGATCTCGTCTTTGCAGACTACGCGCACGCAGTAATGATATGAATTGATGCGCTTTTGCCGTTGCTCGCACCATTCTCAACCACAAACTAAAACGGTGTGGGTTTGCAGAGACTGGTGCGGGCAGATCAGTTTCGGTGATGAGATGAATATGATGTTTGTATTCTTCACGGCCTAATCCACTGATATCAATTTTAGGCTCGACGGGCCAGTCCGAAGAAAGAAGAAATTTGGGTCCTGAAATCCAGCGAGATTCTGGAGACAGCACAGTGCGCTTCACACGTGTGGCATCGTCAGCTACGTTTAAGTCGCTCGGGACCCAACGCCACTCGGTAGCATTTGTAAGCTCCAGTATCTCACCGACTCGATGCGACACGAAAGGCTTGAGCGTGCGAGCGTCGCTGCGAAGCCAGCCCAGAGCAGTCATTGAGTCACACCAGAAAATGCGTCTCGAAGGCTTCAATCGGTGGGCTTCGCATATAGACGTCGCAAGACGTGCAGCCATCAGAGCGCCCTGAAGCTCTAAGCGAGGAATCGAGACAGGTTTAAGGGGGAATACCCTGACTTTGCTACAGATGAGAGAGAGCCTGACGTCACCATTCTCGTAAAGGAATCGCCAGAACGCGACCGCTGAAAAAGCAGACTCACTCGCATCTGAAAACAAATGAAGTTCGCAAACTACTACCTTAAGATCACTTAAGTTATAGCGCCGAGGAATGCGCAGAGTGGAAACCGATATTAAATCCTGATACCATAACTTCCACGCAGTGCAGTCACTTTGAGGGAGCTCTTGGTCCCAGTCCACACCCTTGCGCCAAACGTCTTGAAACATGATGCGACCACGAACAACGATTGGGGCAAGGATTCCAAGTGGATCATAAATTCGCATCACGTGCACTAGCACCTCGCGCTTTGTCAGCTTATCTGGCATCGAGACCTCTTTTTTTACCCCCGTGTCCTATCACATCTGGGGCGGGTTGCCAGATGAGACCAAGCGTACGGACAGGCGTGGCCAGACGGCCTAAATCTATGTCAATATCATTGTGAGTTGGTGCCTCAAGTAGTGAATCCTTAGGCAACAACGAGAGCGCCAAAGGATTGTTGGATACCCAGGCACGCATCTCAAACCCAGCAAGAGAATGAACCGTATATATATCTGATGCCAGCTTGGCGGCTTTGGTGACACTATCTAAGCTAGTTATGCAATCGTCCATGTAGTGATCAGCGATGATTGCTCGTGCTGCGTCCGGGTAAGTTGCCTGCCATTCCAAGGCGTTTTTATTTTTTATATGAATGGCAGTAAACGGACTAGAGGCCGCACCGAAGATCATGGACGACATGCGGTATGTTCTGATCGGTTCGTTTGGGGAATCGCGCCATAAAAATCTTTGCGCGTCCCTGTCTTGTCCTTTAATTTTAATCTGAGGAAACATTTCACGAATATCTGCATTTAAGGCGACCTTTCCCTCCCGGAACCGCATCAGAATACCTAGCAAGGGTTGCAAAAGATCAGGGCCTGTCAATAACAGAGAGTTTAAAGATACGCCGTGAGATAAGGCGGCTGCGTCATGTACTGTCCGTAATTTATTGGGCTTGTTCGGGTTAGTAACGCCAAAATGCGGCAAGTACCAAAGAGGATACCTCGAATCGGGACGTGTTAAGCATGGTTCGGCGTATCCCTTTGACAACATGTCATGTATATTACGGCGATAGCGTTCCGCATACCGGGGATCTTTCAGCATCTTTTTCTCTAAACCGAGAAATCTAGACAAAGCTAACTTGTAACTATCGGGGATATCTAAATTATCAGACTTCCACAACAAGCCTACCTCAAAGCGGCCTCCCTCCACACGCTGCGCTGTGCGCTCGACAACTTGTATGGCGCGCTCGTCGTCAGCACTGCGGGCTTCATTTTTCGATATTCCTATTGAATCGATTTTAAATTGTTCTCTAATAAGGCGTTCTACGATGAACCGATCATTTTCTACCTCAGGCTCGTTTATTGTTGTATGGTTGACCAAGTCAACCTGTCTAGTTCTACTGCAACCGAAACCAAACAAAACCCATCCTAAAGCAGTCAAAATAGCTACGGGTTGTGTCTTGGTTCCTTTGCGTGTAGCTTTAGGAAGAGATAAATGCCAGTTGTCAATTCCTATAATCACCATAGGTTTCACGTCCTCGTAACAAAATTCATGAGCTATGTCTGCTAGGTAAGGGTATTTGCGCACGCTATCATGATGCGCAAACTGGCGCGCAGCACCTAAACCACTGATTGACCTAGCTTTTTCGACGTGGTGAAGTTCAGCGGAGTGTCGACCTCGTAAGAGGAAATTGACGTATTGCACGCATACATCTTTGCCTAAGCCACCTACACAATCTAAATGAATTTGTTTTTTGGGCCCCGTGGCACCAATTTGAGCCGATATCTCTGAATCTAAAAATGTTCCCGTCGCGCCATCATCGAGTAAAGCGTAAGTGTCAACACTACCAGCGGGTCCTGACACGGTGACAGCAACGATTTTTAAAAGCGGACGAGCAGAAGGCTCTTTGGGTGAGGATGAAGTTGCATGCGTCATTATTTCGTCTTCTGAGTCTTCAGAGGGTGGCTCCGCTGCGGGCGGCACGGGCGCGTTGCTGGCCGCGGGCGCGGGCGCGCCGGACGTCGAGGGCGCCGGGTCGTCGTCGCTGTCGTCGTCGTCCACGTCGACATGTGCGGTGACAGCACGCTCAAGTTTCGACCCGTGCAACAAAACATGATGACGCATGCTACAACCTTCTACGCTACACACTTTTTTCATACAAGAGGTTTTATTCTTATGAAAACCTACTCTCAGGCATCTATGACAGACTTTATTCTTTTTGATAAATTGCCACCTATCATTTACTGTCATTTTGACAAATTGGTTGCAACGAAATAATTCGTGGTTTTGTTTACAAAGCGAACAAACAGTATCCGAATTATTTTGCGTGCTCATTGGTGTCGGAATGCTATTATTCATAATATTATTTTCAGCAACAACGTTTACTCTATCTTTGTAGCCGCTCGGTCGAGCTGCAGTGAACGGCGTGTACTCTAATACACCTCCAAACCTACACTGCAAATCGACCTCGCGCGATAGGAAATCAGCAAACATTTCGATTTTAGAATCGAAACCATCGCATGAATGTGCATAATCCAACCACCGTGGACGCAGCAGCGGAGGTAGCTTGCTCCACAATGCTTGAAAAAGCTCGGGTGAACGTAAGTGGTCCGGTAGATTCAGCAAACGGATCACTTCTACACAATTGCGTACCCGGCTCGCGAAAACGACTAAATCTTTGCCGTCGTAGCTTACCTTAGGCAGCGCGCGCACCGCCGCCACTTCGTGCATGACGACGAGTTCGGGGCGGCCGAAGCGCGCGTCCAGTGCGGCCAGCACCGCGCCGGGCGCGCGGGCCGTCGCCAGCAGTCCCGCCACAGCCTCGCGCGCCACTCCGCGTACGGCGCATGACAGCCGAGCTAAATTGTCGGCGGCCGAGAACCTCTCGGCTGTATTTTCGTAAATACGTTTCAAAGCTAACCAATCTAAATATGTTTTGCCATCGAATGTTGGCAACTCGGATTTCGTGACGTGTGGTTCAGGATTAACTTTATTTATTAACTTTTCCAACGAATTGACTAGGCGCGTCACTCCTCCCTCTTCAGGACAATGCTGCTCGAGAGAATGCCTATAAACAGCGGCACCCTGGCCGCGCGGCACTCTCGGTCCCTGTGCCTCGCACTGGGCCGCAGTGTTGTCATATCTGGAAGGTGGGTTGGCACTTAATAAATGTTGAACATTAGGATTAGGAATTACATTGTTTACCCAATCCTGTACACTTGCGCGACTGCGCGTGCCGCGGCTCCTGCCGCGCTGGCTGCTCGCGCCTGCCTCAATGGCCGCGAGTTCAGCTCTCAGTTGAAGTTCGGCAACGTGCCGTTCTCGTTCCACAGCTTGGCGCTCTAGCTCGGCCGCTCGCTCCGCAGCGTGGCACTCTAGGTCGGCCGCTCGCTCCGCAGCGTGGCGCTCTAAATCAGCTAGCCGGCGCGCATGCTGCGCCTGTGCCTCCAGCTGCTGGGCCACGATGGTGGCGGAGGAGCGCGAGGTGGCGGCACTCGATGCGTGGGAAGGTGTCGACGGCTTGGGTTGAGGGGGTAGGTCCACGCCCGCCTGCGCGGTTGGCTTACTTTCGTTTGCCCCAGCTATCACACCGTCTCCCGTGCAAGGGGCACTTATTTTCGCATATTTAGAACGAGTAAGTGACACAAACACAGTGACACCATCCAGCTATCATATTAGCGACCATAAGCTAAAAGAGGTTGAATCTATTCGGGACCTGGGAGTACTGTTTGATGCCAAGCTCACCTTTATACCGCATATCGAAAACACAGTTAAAAGGTCGTCTAAAATGTTAGGATTCGTAATAAGAAATGGGAAATCCTTTAAACGAAGCAAAACAAAACTAATGCTGTATAATAGTTTAGTTAGGAGTATCATGGAGTACTGCAGTGTCGTTTGGCGACCCCATTATGCGACACATTCACTGCGACTTGAGCGGGTGCAAAAACGGTTTGTTCGACACATGGCTTTTCATGAGCGAACTACTGCACTGGCTAGAAGGAAAACATCGTATAAACGTAGATTGCAATATTTTAAAATTGATTCCCTTGACACCCGTAGAAAAATTCTAGACGCCTTATTTTTACATAAAATTCTTCATCATAAAATAAACTGTCCGCAATTATTAGATCTTTTTCAATTTCGCGCTCCATGCAGATTTCCTCGAAATTCTATTACACCGTTATGTCCACCTATCAGAAGGTCAGTGTTAGGTAGGAACTCGCCAGTAAGCAGGTTATGTCAGTTGGCCAACAGTTGCAGTCAAGACATGGATATTCACTTTGACCCACCCAGCAAGTTACGCAAAGCCATAAGGAAACACACAAACCCTTAAACCTTTAAATTGTATCGCTCGGATTTTATTGTCTTAATAAGCACTTATCTTTGTTTGTACCTATTAGTTGTTGCTAGTTACTGTCAATTTTAGTTTAGATTAGTAATCTTCACAAGTTTCGCACGTGGAGTTTACCTTTAAGTAAATGTTACGCTACTCTTTAACACTAATTATCATGTAAACTATGTTTAGCACTGGTGTAAACATTTGTTGGTAAACCTTGATTAAATAAATAAAAAAATAAAAAATAATCATACTTACTGCCGGTAGAAGTACCAAATATTTAGGATAAATCAAAAGGGCACTGGTTCGGATGGTAAAAACAGAAGTATAATGACGTCAAATATGACAATAAAAAGAGTATAAAAATCAAAGACAATAAAAAGTAATAAAAAGCTAAAAACACCTAAAAAGTTGTGCAATCTTGTACAATATTAAAGAAATTCCCGTGTTCTCATTTGATTTCTATTTAGCTTAAACTGGGGACTTGGCCAAACTGGTCTAATAAGGTGGCTGCCGGTCCTGAATCACGGTAAGATTTGTGTGACTTTGACTTATGTTCCTGTGTCCCCTAGATGGGGCAGAGGGCGTCCACAGTGCGCCGCCATCCCGTTCGGTCTTGAGCTTCGCGCTTCAGTTCGCTCCAAGTCTTCTCTATGGTCTTCGCCTCTGCGATAATCGTCCGCCGCCAGGTCTGTTTAGGGTGGCCACGTTTACGCTTTCCTTGGGGATTAAGATTTGTGTGATGAGCATGAATACTCAATATTTATACTTATATACTTGGATATTTTGTAAATGATAGATAACATCGGCTAGTACCCATTACGCACGCCATATTGTATAAGATTGACTCGTATTAGCATTCACACCACAACTGACCATGATTTCCTGCCTGTTCAGGGGGAGAAAATAGTGTGTACTCACGGACGGTCAAATTCACGTTTTAAGTCGTGAGACAGCGATATCCAATGACAGGTTAAGGGGCTACCCGAGGTTTTCATCGATTTTTGACAAGTTTTGAATCGTATCTCCTACTTTTGCACTACAGATAGAATTATAAATCAAACGGTTATCGGTTTTTCAATCTTTTATCTCCATTTTGGTCCACCGGATTTTGAAATAAATGAATACTTAATTTTGTATGATTTTCTTAAACATTGTCTAAAAAAAAACTTAATTCGTATCTCTATTGACGTGAAAGATCTAACATATACGAAATCTACATATTTGGGTTCGTCTGTGACGTCTCTATAAAATGGTCCAGGGTTTTCATTTCAAACCAATTAAAAGTTATGGCCAGAAAACCAGGTTTTTGGCCTAAAATTGTTGAACTTTGATGCCAAATATCTCGAAAACTTAAAAAGGTCATTGACGTATGGGAGCCCCTTAATACTCTTTTCAAGAAGCGTCAAATAGCTTTGTTCAAATTACGACCGAATGTCAAAGCTGATACTTAATGTTATTTTTTGCAGAATTTTGAGATTTTTTTTACTGACAATCGTATCAGATATTTATGCTGTCTTTATGTAATCCGATGTTTATACTTCTACAGCAGATAGATAGATAATATAGATTTTGTGGAGTATCAGATATAATGGAGTATATGCTGTTGCAAGCAGATGATTTTTATGCCGGCTGTTGTAAATCATCACATATTTTTACCGCCTTTGTATCGTCATATACTTATACCTTCAATTGATGATCAGATATTTTTGCAGCGCTGTCCATAGTCATATATTAATGCTGGTGAGTGTACCACATAAAGATTATTATGAATGCCTGAGACTTGGCTCTACGAAATATCTCACAACTTTTTACGTTGGAAGAGTTTCCAGGTTTTTCCTTTTCGTTTTTAATATGGAATGTTTTTTATGGGATTTGTGTTGAACAGTGAGGTATCGTTAAAGCAAGTTACAATAGCGGGGCTGTAGCCAAGCGGAAGTATGGCTGTGATGACGCATTCAATTCAGTACATAATAAAAGTATACAAACTTACAGAAACTAACCGCCAGACACAGACAGATGCCTATTCATAAGGTTAGGTTGAATTGTTACTGAAATAAAACAAACAATCCAATCCAATAAGTAAGCTTTACTTCTAAAAAGCAGATTACAATAAGGTCACAATGCGCGTAGTATGTAAGCGTAGGTAGAGTAGAGGTCTAGTTTCGTGACGGGTGACCGGCGGCGGCGGCGGCGGAGTGAGTAAATAACAGCTGAAGAGGAACGCGGTTTATGTAATGTATGAATTATAAACGGATGAGTGTGTCGCTTTGTGCGGGTCAAGACCGGACTATGCTCCCGGGCGCGAGAACGAGGCGATGAAACAATTAGATTTATTACGTTCCTTGATGATTTTTGATGATAGAAGATGATAACAATTTTGCTTATTACTAATATTTATTTATTTATTTAAACTTTATTGCACCATACAAGATAAAGTACAAATGGCGTACTTAATGTCATAAGGCATTCTGCATTCACATTTGGTGCAGGTATTAAAAAAATGTAAACTTAATCTAAGAAAAAAAATCTAATAAATACATACTGAAATAAACATACACATATACAAAATAATATACACTAATATATTACTACCTTTTGCACCTAATATGATTTTACAAACTTGATTTTTGACTTCGGGTGCGCTTGAGTGTGGATTTTGAATAAAGTATTATTTTCTTATGTAAAATGCCCGATTACGCCCATCGTCGAGATTTTGCGTCTCCTTTATGGAGCTTCATATATCTTATTCTATTCCACATTCCGCCATAGTTGCCAAGAAAAACTTATCTACCGATATCTTATTCGTGATTAATTTTGTTAAAACTATCTCTAGTAAATATTGGGGAGGATGCTGTGTTAACTGAGTGTACTCACTGTCACTTATACCGGCTTTAATGTTCCACTAGTTCTAGTGGAACTGAAGTCTGAACTGAACTTCACTTTTGCTCTGCTTTTACACTATCACTGATCACTAACAATCTGGCGCGGGCGTCGGCGAATAATAACTAAGCATTCAAATTCATGTTATCATATTTGTTAAACATCGGCAAAGGCACGTCGTTCTCTTCCGTCTTGCATTGATCCCAAGATACCTAATGTCTAATTAATGGACAGTTATTTTCTGCAACCCACAGCATAAATTCGTAGGACATACTCAGAGCAACACGCATCATTGCCTTATTACGGAATTCAGCATAGTTCGGCGTCGGCTCAAATCCCAGCACTCTTTGACATACGTCTTTAAAACGATAGCTCTTCCTACCAGCCTGGTAAGGCCACGGGAAAGTTTGAAAGAGGATTCTGTTAGCGTAAGAGGTCTTGTCAGAATCCGGCTCCAAAATGTCATAAAAAGCCGCCATTGAGTCTGCACATAAAATACGTTCTGCAGAAAATAGTTTGACTCGAACTAGTTGTGATCTTAGAAGCGGAAAATCAAATTTGTGCCCATTGTAAGCAATAAGACACAACGGCTTCTTCAAGTCATTAAGGAAATCAGTGATCTCTTCTTTTAGGACACATTCTTCAGGGTCTCTGTATTTATTACCCTCGAACCACATTATATTGCGCCTGAGTCGGCAGTGGAGATTGCTTTCGTCAGGTCGATCCGTAAAGTTTTCCTCCCCTCCATCTCTAAAATACCTTCGAAGTTCTTGACTTGTAACCGCTGACATATGCAATTCCGTTATTATATTAGACATCTCATTGTCGAGACTGCTTGTTCCGAGGTCAAAAAACACATATGTAGCAATCGGGGGCATGGTGCACTGCACTATCACAAACACCTGGTCCACGGGCCACGAAACTTGTAACTGTTCTTATTATCGTTGTTCACCGAGTGGTTGCAAATTCAGACTAGGTAAAAGTTCAGGCCAGAAGGGCTTTTATATAAAGTGCAGTGCCGTCTGGTGATTTTGTTCTGAACTAGATATCGCATTAGTTACGTAAATGCATCCTAACCTTTACAAACTGCAACACTTAACTAATCAATAGTAGGCTCTATACCTATGCGATAAGACTCACAATTATGTCGTTGACGCCAATCGAGTTTATGAATATTAATCGATCTCGAATGTTGATAACATTGTTGAAAAACTACTCTAGTTCTAGTTGTGTTCTTTAAAACAGACAATGTTTGAGAAAAACCTAAATCGGCAGGAATAGGCTTGGCTCCTAAGAGTTTTTTCTAATGCCTAAAAAAATAGTCAACGGCGGACTTCTCTGGCGGCAGCCGGAACGATTCGTACTAATTGATATAAAAGTATGACGTCACAGGTTGTTGTGTATTTGTACTAGGGAATGCAATACCCGGTGATTTTTAGTACCCGGGTATTACCCGACTTTGATGAAATATTTATTTTCTTGGTTTTTACGGGTATTAACGAGTGAAAGGCACGTATAAGTAGGTACTTCAATTGTTCCGTCATATTTTCCCGTTGATATTTCTGACCAATAAATAGAAAGACTATAATTTACGAATAACAACTTGTACTGTGTGATTTTAAGTAATAATGTGATTTACTGTGTTTTTAATAATTTAAATTGTTATTGATTGTGATTAATAAATGAAAAGTCTGTAATGTTAAATCACAATATTACCTATATAAAAATCGTACTTACCAGTTATTAGGAAACTTAACAAATAATCGGTAAAAGCATGAGAAACAACGTCAAAATTAAAAAGTCCACTATAGTTAAGACTTCCTACTATTAACAGAATTAAAATAATGATGTTTTAATATTCATAATTATTACAATAAATGTAACAACATAAATAATTTTCATAATTTGCATTAGAATTAAGTCTGCAACTTATTTTTAGGCACTACTATAGTGTTAAAGAACAATCAACGCATCTAATGTTCCATCGTTCATTCTTAAGCGAAATTTTGAGCATATAGGTAACCTTCAGTTGAAAATGTTCTTTCGCATTCTACACTTGTGGGTTTTATTGAAGTCAATAATGGATATACCATTTCTAGATATATACCTCTATTACCACCATTTTCGGAAAGTGCCATCTTGAAGCCTATAGTATTTGCACATGGGCCCGATTGTTGTGACTCTTTGTTGCTTTGTGTAGTTCTCTTGACTTTCATCTGCAATTCTTGTGGTAAGCATTCTTTAATTGAAAGTTTATGTTGAAGGCTCACTAATTTCTATATCCGTAGTTGTTAGGGCAGTGGCCGAATTTTCATTTTCAATCTGTACGTGAACAGCTTCCGAATAAAGCCAGAATTACGGCGGCTGGCGGCAATAACAAAGGGTTGAAAACGATATGACTAAGCCCGCTAAGATAAGCGTGCAGAAATAGAAAGTTACGCGGTTGAAGTGTAAAATGCATTGGGGTCTTTTATGAGATGATTTTAAATGCAGTAAATTAGAGTTACAGCCGTAATAGAATATTTTGTTATTAATTTATTTATGTTGTCACTCCTTTTTCTTAATATTTCTCTAATCGGGTAAAACCCGGGTTATCAGTTGAAAACCCGGGTTTTACCCGACTCCAAATGAAGTCGGGTACCCGGGTTGCGTTCCCTAATTTGTACTAATCGTTGTATGAAAAATCAAGTAAATTGCTGTTTCGGTCGCGAAAGCGTTTAGGTCCAAAGTAAAGTGTAACACAATTTTGTTTCTATAAAAGCGAAAAGATTTTATTGGTAGCTTTTTTCCTTGTCGACAATAGAAAGATAAGAAATATTTTTCTAAACTCCAATATAAAACTCCAAAACTAAAAATAAACTCCAATATAAACTCCAATATTTTTCTAGGTCCAATGATAATAATTATGTTTTGTAATTTATAATAATTATTACAACAATTTTATGGTTTACTATCCATTATCAATTTAAACAGGACGGGTTCATCTAAAATCTTATTGGTGACTTATGCCAATAGCTGCTTTCGTAAACCAGCAACGTAGTCTATGCAATATGAATCGCATTACTCGTATAATGGCTTTCGTAAACCAGCAACGTAGTCTATGCAATATGAATCGCATTACTCGTATAATGGCTTTCGTAAACCAGCAACGTAGTCTATGCAATATGAATCGCATTACTCGTATAATGGCTTTCGTAAACCAGCAACGTACGAGTAGTCTATGCAATATGAATCGCATTACTCGTATAATGGCTTTCGTAAACCAGCAACGTAGTCTATGCAATATGAATCGCATTACTCGTATAATGGCTTTCGTAAACCAGCAACGTAGTCTATGCAATATGAATCGCATTACTCGTATAATGGCTTTCGTAAACCAGCAACGTACGAGTAGTCTATGCAATATGAATCGCATTACTCGTATAATGGCTTTCGTAAACCAGCAACGTAGTCTATGCAATATGAATCGCATTACTCGTATAATGGCTTTCGTAAACCAGCAACGTACGAGTAGTCTATGCAATATGAATCGCATTACTCGTATAATGGCTTTCGTAAACCAGCAACGTAGTCTATGCAATATGAATCGCATTACTCGTATAATGGCTTTCGTAAACCAGCAACGTAGTCTATGCAATATGAATCGCATTACTCGTATAATGGCTTTCGCACGCTTGTCTCCATGCGCACTATCGGCTATCTACATAATACAAATGAAATTTGGTTCTCATTAAAACGGCATGCAGGAATAACATAAAACTTTTGTACATAATAAGATTTCGCACATCTAGGTCGTAAACTTTTTTTCTGTTGGTATAATTTATGACAGAAATATAATAGAAAAATTTAAGCTATGAGAGCCTTTTTACGCAGAACGTTCTCCTTCTCTATTTTCACTCAATATATCTTAATAGTAGTTTAATTGTTATATTAAAATTAATTATTACCATTTGTCATAGTTTTTTAATTGTCTCAAAACGTATGAACACACGAGGTACTTGTCGGAAATATCTGCGAACCTCGTTACCTGCGAACGCGATTTTTAAGCCAGATTCGCAGATATTTCCGACGGGTTGTAGTTTATAGCAACAGAAACGACTCTCCGACCTAAGTATGGCAGATCCCATTGTATACACAAAGTTTCATATTATTCTAGAATGTTGTTTTAAAATGAGAACCAACCTACGTTTACCTGTAGAGTCGACCATGTCTTTTTATAATGAGAACCAACTACGTTTGTCTGTAGGGTCGAGCATGATTTAGATTTAAATTTATTTATTTCACAATATACAATTACAATATAAATTAAAGCTAGCTTAATCTATATGAATTTATATTATGATCGTTAAAGAGAATAAGAATTGTAATAAAATGTCAAGTTACATTTGGTTCAAATTATAGTCACAATTAATTAATAGGCAAAAGTAAATAAATGACTAAGATAATATCACATAAAGATCGTCAGATTACAAACGAAAAATTCAAAAAAATACAAATAACGATATAATTTACAATGTCTAAAACAGTGATATTATTAATGTTTAATGTCCATAAATTCCTTTACTGAATATAATGCGTTTTTCAATAAAAAGTTTCTCAGTTGGCGTTCGAATGTTTCGTCAGATGACTCTGTTCGTAATTCGGCGGGTAGTCGTTCGTAATAGGTTGGGCCTATCACTCGAGGATTCCTACATGAAAGTGCCATGCGACGCGGGACCGTTCTGAGTCTCCCTGTTGATCGGAGTTGTTTGCCCGTGACCTCAACACGCTTGAACATTGGCAAATTCTTTCTCACGAACATCAATACTTCATATATGTACAGTACAGTGAGTAGTGCGTCATGAGGCCGTTACTTTCAAAAAGTTTCTTACACAGATGCATACATGTGCTTTACTCCAGCCAGTATTCGAATAGCGTGTTTTTGGAGTATGAATACTCGCTTGGCATCCGTAGAATTGCCCCATATCACTATACCGTATGATATTAAAGAGTGCAAATGTGAAAAATATACAGACCGTAACGACTTTTTGGATATCAGCGGCTTTAGCTTTTTTAGAGCAAATACAGCACTGCTCAGTTTACCACACAGCTGGTCAACATGACCCTTCCAGTTAAGGTTCGAATGAAGTGTAAAGCTCAGAAATTTGCACTCGTTACATAATGGCATCGGACCATCAGCAATGCACAGGGGCGCTGTGGAGTTACGACCTGAGAAAAGCATGATATTCGATTTAGCGGGATTCAAGAGCAAGCATGTTGTTTTAAAATGAGAACCAGCTACGTTTGTCTGTAGAGTCGAGCATGTCGTTTTAAAATGAGAACCAACTACGTTTGTCTGTAGAGTCGACCATGTCTTTTTAAAATGAGAACCAACTGCGTTTGTCTGTAGAGTCGAGCATGTTGTTTTAAAATGAGAACCAACTACGTTTGTCTGTATTTCGTTTTAAAATGAGAACGAACTACGTTTGTCTGTAGAGTCGACCATTTGGTTTTAAAATGAGAACCAACTACGTTTGTCTGTAGAGTCGAACATGTCGTTTTAAAATGAGAACCTACTACGTTTGTCTGTAGAGTCGACAATGTCTTTTTAAAATGACTACTAACTACGTTTGTCTGCAGAGTCGACCATGTCTTTTTAAAATGAGTACCAACTACGTTTGTCTGAAGAGTCGAACATGTCGTTTTAAAATGTGGACCAACTTCGTTTGTCTATAGAGTCGACCATGTCTTTTTTAAATGAGTACCAACTACGTTTGTCTGTAAAGTCGACCATGTCGTTTTAAAATGAGAACCAACTACGTTTGTCTGTAGAGTCGACCATGTCTTTTTAAAATGAGAATCAACTCCGTTGGTCTGTAGAGTCGAACATGTCGTTTTAAAATGAGAACCAACTACGTTTGTCTGTAGAGTCAACCATGTCTTTTTAAAATGAGTACCAACTACGTTTGTCTGTAGAGTTGAGCATCTGTACGACCCTTAAACTAACGTGTCAGACTAGGCGAAAAACACTGAGATGCGAATGCAGTGCAGAAGTGATTAAAATGAATTATTATTGCTATTGTACCACTAACCTAACTGTGTGTGTGTGTTGCAAACTTCAAAAGATTATTTGAGTTGACCGAATAAGGGTGTAGACTCATGGTAAAATTGTTAACGTAGTGTTGCTAAATGGATAGTAAACCATCAAATTATTGATATAAAGTATAAGTTAATGATTATAATTAAAATCATAAAAAGATATTGGATTTTTTTATTGTTCAATAGTAAATTTACAGCTATTATCAATAGAATCCTTACGCTTTGATATTTAGAAACAAAATTGTAAGACAACAATAGACATAATCTTAGTATATCACGACCGAAATAGTAATGTACTTAATTTTCCATACGAGGTTTATTTATACAGCAGGCTGTTAAATAATGTTGTCGACGGTTAAGTATTTAAATTGCAACATTGTAATAAACGAGTTGTTGACCTACGTGCAAAATAAAACAAGGCATATGGACAATGAGAGCATGATTCGAATTTATCTGTCTGCGTTTAACGAAGCGTATATAACGTAGGCAAAATCAATGCTGTTCGACTGTCTAAGAGATGGAAAGAGCAGAAAAATATGTAGTAGAAATGATGGTAAAATTCAGAGGGAGCTGGAAGATATCATGCTGGTCTTCCGGGACACGGACAGTGAGATAAAAAGTATGTACGCTACGATTAAACAAGTGGAGGAGCTCGAGAAAAAGTGGCAAAATGATAAATATGAACATTATTAAAAGGTCAAGCGAATGTCAAGCCGAAAAGGGGTGCGTGGTTGCTAAATAGCGTGCGTGGTACGAGTAATTGGGTATGTTATCTGCTCCGAGCGGCGGGTCAATGAACGAACAGCTGGCGGTTAACGACCGGGGCGAGTCAACTTCGAAATCATGGTAAGTAGTTGCAGGTGCGCAGAACGTTTGGCGGCGAGGAGTAATTTATCTTTGTCGGACTAGCGTAAAGACACCTCACATGGCCGGCCGCAGATAGAACCGATACCGTTGGAGTTGCAAGTGTTGCAACCGTCACTGCTAGCGCAATCAGCGAGTATTTCGGCCGTGGGTAGTGGGGATAAGGTTGGAAATCGAGTGCAGCAGAATAACTTAGCTACTAATAATGCACAGGCTGACCGAGGTTTGTAAACAAACGAACTGCGCGGTGGAGGTTAAATTACCGACTTCAGTGGATGTAATAAAAAATAGGAAGGATTGCAAGTCAACTAATATCAAGGATGAGGATTGGAAAGATGTGCAACGTAAGGAAATACGAAACAGGTTCATTGGATGGCAAGGGAACGCGGAATCGAATTTTAATGGAAAATTTAAAGCAGCCGAGGAGAAGATTCCAATTTTTATTTATAATGTGCACAAGGATGTGTCGGAAAAAAACATTCAGAATGACATAATACGAAAAGACAAAAGAAAAAGTGTCGTTACTTAAGGTATGAAAGATTCCATTCATCCAAGTTATTTGTATCTAGTCACAGGCTAGGTGTATTTATGGATCAAACGATATGGCCTGAGGGGGTGTATTTTAGGCGATTTATTTCAATGCGGAGGGAAACAAACAGTAAGAATGGAGACTTGGTTAATCAAAATCGTAATGAGTAACACCGAATTAAGTATTAATTAGCTTTAACTGTAAGTCTATTAAGAAGTCGATTGACGGGTTTAGGGCTCTGTGTGAGGCAGATATCTTAGCCCTTCAAGACACATGGTTGCTGTCTCATGATTTGCCGTTACGGGAACGGTGCACCAGGACTTTGCCTACACGGGGACCTCGGCGGTGGACACCAGTGCCGGAGTGTTGACAGGGCGACCGTATGGAGGTGTCACAATTTTGTGGCGTAAAACGGCGTTTACGAATGTGTCAGTGGTGAACTGTGTAAGTGTGCGGTTAGCGGCGATTAAAATTATAATGCCGTCTGCGTCGATGCAAGTGCGAAAAACGAGGATGTACTATAGCGGTCTATATCTTAGATGACTAATGCCCACCCAGCTGAGTTGTTTTATAAAGAAATGCTCCAGTATTGTGAAACACGGCAATGGTGTTGCATTGATGTGGAGTTGCTAGGTGCTAACTCAGGAACCTATACCTACACTGGCGAGGCACACAGATGTGACTTTGTCACGGAGGCAGCGCGGGATACAGTGCGTGATGTTAAAGTAAAAGAGGATGTGTATTGGTCCGACCATCTGCCACTTTTAACCACACTTTAAACCCGTTAAGACCCTGCACCAGGGCTAATAGGCAAGCTTCTCAGGTTGAGTGATATGAAAATATATGTAATGAGAACCTTAAACTGCTTGACTTTCCAGCCGAATTAACGTCATGTGCTGATGGTTTGTGTAATTATCATAATCATAAAATAATTTTAATCAAAATGTATGGCTACATAATTAATACACTGACGGAGGCGGCACGCAAGTCAGGTGGGCAGGGAAGGGGGAAATACGGGCGAAGTGTATACTTACCGAGATGGCATAAGTATGTCGCTGACGCTCACAGGAATGCGAGAGTTAAGTTTCAGGTTTGGGTGTCTGCGAATAGACCTCGGCTGGGACCAGTTTTTCACGAAATGTGGTTTTTGTGGAGTTTTTACTTCAAATTGGGTTCGGAAATACTACGTAGGTATCCGGTGCGATTAGTGAAGATGATATGTAAAGGAATTTCATACAACCTTACACACCTAGGCCTGTAAAGCAACCTTCTTTTGTTTTTAAACGTAGCGGCGGGGAGCGCGGGCGCGGCGGCGGCGGTGCAGGCGGTGCAGTTCAGTTTCATATTTATAAAACAAATTCACTACTTTTTATTTTTATTTCATTGCAAGTTTGAGAAAAGCACTATACAAATCTCGGCGAGCAACGGGGTTGCCGGCCGCGTATCCCTATCCGGCCTCGCTACGCTCGGCCGTCTATATCTACTTGGCCTGCAACCCTTCGTTTCCCGGCCTCTATAGTCATGTACTATTACACACTGTGCCTGCGGCATGCGTACCTTCCCGAGCAACTGACTGGAACGGTGGTTGTGCTACTAGTTAAGAATGACCACTCACTTGCTTGTGGCAACCACAGTTGCCAATTTCGCGGACCCCTAAACTGATGGTGGCAACTGTGGTTGCCAATCGAAGTATAGGCTGGACACTTATAACTTCGTGATTATTTAACCTTTTGCGTTGATTTTTTCTCCATTTCACTACATTTCTAAATCCTTTTTCGAGAAAAAAATTACATTATTGATTATTTTATTTAGTTTCTACTCCCCTATTGGCGAGAAACCGCTCAAGATCGGAATCAATGGGTTGCACACGTATTGGAGGCCAAGACACACTTTGGGTCGTTGCGCCAGAGGAGTAAGTAAGTAGTGAGCAAAAAAAGGAAAAAACTGTACCCCAACTACGGAAAATTAACTGAAAAAAAAGTTTTTTTTAATACAAAAGTTAGCTTATGTAACCCGGAGCATATTACCGAATAAATTGACACTTCATTCATCACAATAGGTTAATTGCCTTTAACGCTACTTGTGGACTGCTAAATGTATATTCCTTCGTTTCGGCTTTGCCATAGTCGGGCAAAGCGGGTTCGAGTTACCACAATTCAATCTCGATTTTTTAATTATAAATGTATGTAATACCTACAATTAACAAGTGATCTTAATGCGGCCGGCCGGCCATAAGTAAAGACACTTAACAGTCGATGAGAATACTTCAGCTTTTTTAACAAAGATTAGGGTAACCACAGTGAAATTTTTAGTTTTAATTGTTGAATGCATTTAGCGATTGATTAAAATGCAGCTGTGACACTCATGACAACATGTACTTCAAAGTACGTATTCCGGGATTAATTGAGAAAGACACGATTCATATTCTTTTGCATTTTGAGAATGCCGTTCAAAACTTGAACCGTTGAGTTACTATAGTTTATGGTTAATGGTAGGAATAAGAATTACACTTTTTCAAACGGCACAGGTAATCAGCATGTTATATATGTACCTACTGATTGACATGTAGGTACTGCACAGGTACTGAAACTTTAATGTTGTATAATAAAGACTTATTTATTACTATCTGACCATTTTATTAATTTACAACCCCATAACTGATTACTGACAGTAAATTCCTGCAGTGCGCAATGCAAGGATAGGTACTGTATAAATATGTACCTACCGAAACCGTAATCCGCTGATATTTGAGCGATGGGACATATTTATAAGTAAGTTGTATACACACCCATATACGAGTACCTATACAACATGTACACTTGACTGCGTAAGCATGTTCGTTATGTCGGTGTCAATGTCAACATAGCGAAAATGTGTTCAGCCATCTGCATTGAAATACGATCACGCGGTTTATTCAGTCCTTAATTACTTTAAATGTGTATAAAATAAAAAGTATCTAGGCACACTTTCACAAACTAAACGACCGATAGCCAGACAAAATATGATAAACTAAATTAATTCAATAATCCGCCAGCCAAGTGTCATGAATTTTTTATAACTTTATTTACACCTCTTCTTAAAGTAGGTTGATGAAAAAAGTAGAGATGCAATGGATATCCGGCCGGATACCAGATAGTTTTCTAACACAGTAAGTGGCCATGCAGGTGGTGCCGACTCTGCATTTCGCAACACCGTGCCCCGTTTCCCAAAAGACTAAACTGTTCGTCACTCTTGGTTCTCACATCGACCATGAGGCACCTGTAAATATAATTATTAGTTAATTTTAATTGATTTATTTTAATCTTTTTGTAATTCCGTCATTAAAGGAATTTAAGTTCGCATTCTTTGGATTCTCTCGAATCCTCCGACTCCCAGCCTACATAATTAATTCATAATTAAAACGACATACGTGACGTACGTAAGCAATAATTTACCGTAGTTCAAAGCGCACTACGTGTATGTTCACAGACCCCGTATCATGGTCGACCTTATCACGCGATAAGTGACAAGATAGGAGCGTCGTCTCGTTCTATCGAACGGTGTCAGCCAGTGACGGACGCTCTATCCTGTTACTTATCGAGTGATTAGGCCGACCATGATACGGGGTCAGAGCGTCTTTACTTAATTATAGGTAAGTATGTTGCTTAATGGTTTTCTAATTGGAAAACAAGATAACCACCGAGCTCAGCTCGTTCGCCAAGGTACTTGAAATAAAACAAACGACTCCTTTATATAAGTTTTACTTTCATAATATTCAATCACATTACACTTAGGTTACGCGAGTATGTGAGGTTATAAATTCACATTAAAAAAAAACTTGGCGTATATATATTTGATTTAAGTTTCAATATAAGTGTAACAACATTATTATTATTCTCATGTCAGTTTCAATAATAAAAGTACTATTCAAAAAGCAACTCTAGCGTCCAAGGTAGAGAATCCAATACCAAAGACAGTTCTATAAAATATCCGCCACAGTAAATAATCTCAACTGTATATATTCCTGATTAACAAAACATAGAAAAAAGCTCATCTTCCTCTTCTTTCTTGCATTGAGCCCCAATTCCAGTAAATGGATAGTTATTTTCTGCAACCCACAGCATGAATTCAAAGGACATCCTCAGAGCAACACGTACCATTGCCTTATTACGGACTTTCGCGTTGTTCGGCTCTGGCTTAAAGCCTAGCTCTCTTTTACATACATCTTTAAACCGATAGCTCTTCATACCAACCCGGTAAGGCCACGGGAACGAGCTATCAAGGGCTCTTTCAGAGTAAGAAGTCTTCTTAGATTCCGGCTCCAAAATATCGTAAAAAGCCGCCATTGCGTCTGCACATAAAATACCTTCTGTAGAAAATCGTTTAGCTCCAGCTAGTTCAGATCTTAGAAGCGGGAAATCAAATTTTGGCCCATTGTAAGCGATAAGACACAGCGGCTTCTCCAAGCCGTTAAGGAAATCAGCGATCTCATCTTCTAGGACACATTCTTCAGGTTCTCTGTGTTCAGTACCCTGGAACACCATCACGTCGTCTTCGAGTCGGCAGTGGAGATTGTTCACGTCAGGGAGCTCCGCATCGTGTTCTTCGCCTCCATCATTAAAATACCTTCGGAGCTCTCGAGTTGTAACCGCTGACATATGCAATTCTGTTATTGTAGGATTCTCATTGAGGAGACCGGTTGTTCCGAAGTCAAATAACACGTATGTCGAAATAGGCGGCATGGTTAGCACTGCAAATTTTATAAGTATAATATGGCGGGAACGTACTATCACACACACACGTTACTATAACCATAAATAAAGTATAAGATTATATTTACTTTATGCTATAACCGTTGTTTACCGATTCGTTGCAAATTCCGACTGACGCTTGGGAAAGTGATGTTGCGTCATGTAAAGCGCAGCGCCTTCTGACGACTAACTTTTGAACTAGAATACTTGTTGCATATCGAATGACGTAGTTGCATTCTTTACTAACAATACTTAACTGATAATAGTAAACTTTATCTCCTTGCCATATGACTCACAATTATGTCGTTAATGCTACATAGAAGTTTGTAGGACAAGTCCCGCATCTTAATAGAGCCAGTGTGAAATAATGTTGCTATATTAATTAAATCTACATACAATGTTTAAGATATACTAAAAAACCGTCACAAAAGAAATCAGCAATCAGTTGCAGTTTGTGGTTAGGAAAACCTTAGTTTCTTTAGCCATTGATTTTAGATCAACAGTATAAATGAAAGACCTGATATCTTCCAAGCGTCAGTCAGAATTTGCGACCAATAGGCAAACAAAGATAATAATCACAAGTTTTGCGGCCGATTGGAGTAAAATAAAACATTTCAAGAACTTCGAAGGTATTTTAGAGATGGACGAGAGGAAAACTTTACGGATTTACCTGACGAAAGCAATCTCCACTGCCGACTCGAGGACTAAGTAATGTGGTTCCAGGTTAATGAATAGTCAACACGAAATACAATGCTGGGTTTTCATTATATCAATATTCATTTATCAGACTGCGAAAGGCAATGTACGTCGCCTGGCACGACTATACTGAAGAATCATCGTAAACTGAGAACGCTATACCGATTTTATCTACTTCCATTTGTAAATATAATTTAAAGTACCTATCATGTTGATAATTTTCCCGCCATCTACACACAATTTTAGTTATGCATGTGTATTTCCAAGTCTTAGCTGGCTATAGTTTTTGAAATAGAGCTGAGGAAACTGTTTTTTTTTGTTTTTTTAAAGCACTTTTTGAAAAAAAAGTTTCTTTGGTCATAGTTTACACTAGAAAGAGTTATCGTAAAAAGAACTCAAAATTTGTATACGGTCTCAAAATTTTATGATTTTTCGAATAACACCCCACACATTCCAAACAATTAAAAAAAAAACAACTCAACCACTTTTTATTGATGTAATTAGGCCATACATTTCTATCTGGGTGCCACCGCCAAGTCGAGCAACACAGCGGCACGGCCGTACCATCCTTTTCTCGAAGCAGTTCAGGCCATTTTCGACCCCCCTATAACTTCGTTGTGGATAAAACTAGAAGCCTGAATTTTCAGTAACCAAGCACGCATTGTATAAACACGATACGATATATTTCAAATTTCATACAATTTGAACCGGTGCTTTAAGATTTATAACTAGTAAAAGTTTCTTAATTTTGTCACTCACTGACTGACTCACAGATCATCAAAAGTCTAATGCACTTCTAGCAGACATAGAAGCTTCAAATTTGAAATACATTAGTATTTAGTGTATAAATTAACAGGAAATTAAAAAAAATTGCAATTTCAGTCCAGTTTTCTAGATACACCAACTGCATAAATAACTTTGTAGTCCCATATAAACATAAAGGATTACAAAGTTATATTTGCAGTGAATAAGATAAACAATTAAACTGCATACATAACTTTGTTAACCTATATAATCATAAACGATTACAAAGTTATATTTGCAGCGAATGGGACAAAAAATTAAAAAGCAAGAATGGGACTGCATTCATAATTCGTATGTATTGATAACACAATAACGTACAAATAGAAGGGAGATCCCATAAAAAACATTCCATGTAAAAAAGAGGCCAAGTCTCGAAACTCTTCCACCGTAAAAAGTTGTGAGATATTTTGTAGAGCCACGAGACACGCATTTTTTTTTTACAGTTTTTGCCCTGTTGGGCCAGCAGTTGCGGCCAGTAACAGATATGAGTCGGTAAAACCCTCTCCGAGGGCCTTATGGGCCTCCTGGAGGGAAAAGTCTCAGGCATTCTTTAATCTTTATTTGCTTGCTAAATAGAATTTTGTGACTTGGCAATCACACTACTACATAGATTTAGGTATGCAGAAATCAATAAATGCAGGAAAGTTGTGTGATTGCCAGGTTACAGAATTTTATTTAGCAAGCAAATAAAGATTAAAGAATGCCTGAGACTTGGCTCTACGAAATATCTCACAACTTTTTACGGTGGAAGAGTTTCGAGACTTGGCCTCTTTTTTACATGGAATGTTTTTTATGGGATATCTACTTATACCCAATTTCAGCTTCCCAGTTCAAACGGACTGCCTCCGAGTGATCGCATAATTAAGTGTTCCTTTGGACCAACTTTGGTACGGACGGAACACTAAAAAACATTTTAAAACAGGACAAACATTTCGGAAAGCTTTAATTTTTTTTTTTAAACGTAGCTAAATAACAAGAAGGTATATCATTGAAACTGATAAATAATAGGTACACAGCACAACTAAACAAGCAAGGTAAACTGTTATCGAGCTACTTAATGTCCCCGGGAAATCATAAAATATATCCATGCCCGAATATAAATGTTAAGTATACCTTATTTGTTCTTAAATATATTTTTATCTTATTTTCTTGTTTAATTTTACAGAAAAGCACTATATGTACTTGCTTCGACCGTTATAGTCATACTGGCCTCGTATTATAGCCGTACCTCGCCTACGGCTCGGTCCGTCTAATTCATGCTCGGCCAGTATGACTTACTTACTGGTCTATGCCATAATGTACTATAACAAAGAGCGCAATCTATGTAGGTGTCCCTTTTGTCATATGTTAGGTAGTATAAGTTCAACATCGAACTGAACTGTCAGAAAATGGCGTGGATTTGATAAAGATATAGGTATCCCAAAACTTGATCTGCTGGACGATCAAGTCACGCATTGTAGGAGCGTCAGGTAGATCTTAAATGTCACTTTTTGTATATGAAAATGACAGTTAAGTTGTCATAACGCACGTTCGAAACGTTGCGTGATCGATCAAACGTCTGGAAGAGGAAAGAACTAGCTAGACATTTTGTGTGTAACGTTTCGACACACGCATCGTTATATATAGATATATAGATTCATTTATTTCACAACATACAGCTGCACTTAAAATTAAACAAAGTAAATTTTTAGGAGTCTACGTTGTGATCGTCGGTTTTTAAACAAGATCAAATAAGTAACATCTAAGAGCCTTATCACACTTGCGATTTGCGAGCGTGTTTTCTATACAATTATCAATCGCGGCGAACACGCTGCGTGATCGCCTTCATACAAAATACGCTTGGAAATCGCAAGTGTGATAAGGCTCTAAATTATAAATGAACATGTCAATAAATTTAAAAAATATGGTTGTCTTTATATGGGTCGGTAATAATCTGGGAATTACATAAACCAAACAATTTTAACAATAAATATAAATATATTGATTCCTACCTAGCCTTCCTGCCGATAAAAAAGACAACATTATTTATGAGACATTTTTTTATTTCAAGTACAAACATTTACGTACCATTATTGGGAAAATCCCAGTTTTAACTTATTTAACTTACAACAAATATGTGAGAAAGAAAAATGTTGAAACAATAATATGTTTCACGTGCTCGTTCTATCTAATACGCGGGCAGACTCAAAATGTATTATCACTTCAAAAGAAAGAAGGCAAAACAATATGCCTAATGACGAAAATCCCATCCAAACATCGCAAAGACATACGAAGCTACAACCGTTTTAATGTTGCTTGTTAGAGAGAGAAAACGCTGCGGGATCGTGACGCAGCGATCCTCGAGCGGCATAGTAAATGACAATCGTTTCATATGAAGGTGCGTTTTGCGGAAAAGGGACAGAACATACCCCTTATTAACACTTTGGACACTCATATAACTTTGTGAGTATTTAACCTTTTGTGTCGCTTCTTTCTTCATTTGACTACATTATTCATTCTTTTTCGAGAAAATACAACATTATTGATTATTTTATTTAATGTCAAATACCACTATTCTTAAGCTCGGAGCGGAAAGCGAGCCCCCGAAACACTTTCACATCATATTGAAATACAAAACATAAGCTCAGATTTACTTCCTGGTCCTGAAAATTGAACTTTGATATCTCGTCTCGTATTAATAATTTTTTTATTTTTTATTTATTTATTTGCCACACTTACAACTATTTTTACAGGAGCTAATCCCAATACAATAGTGTAACTATTTGCACGATTACGTTAGTACTAACTATATCTAAACTATATCACTACGCATATAACACAATATAAACAATGTAGACCTTGTGAATTCATTCAGAGAACAAGAAAACATATCAATATCCTCTGCTATTAGGTTAAGGGTCCGCACAGCTCGCGTCAGAGGCGCCATGTTGAGTAGGTTGGTGCGCCCGCGCGGCTCGGCGAGCAGCCGCGGCCGACGGCGGCGCCACACGTACCTATCAGGGACATATATACTAACACACCTTAACACCTGACTGTTGCATGTTTTACCCCTAATCAACTCAAAAATGTATTTGACCAGGCACAGTTCTCTGCGCACCCGCAGCTCGTTGTACCCCACCATACCCAATTAAAATGAAGGGTCTGAGCAGAATGAAGGGAATGGGGATCTGAGTGAAAAAACCAAAGTACTTTATCTGTCATGTGGTCTTGCTGAATAGCTTATATGTAGATATAAGTTATTATTTAATCACGTATAAGTATATATACTTATGTAAGAGAATACGCCGTTTGTGTGGATTTTGTGCGTACAGCAACAGCAACAAATGATCATTTTAGTACTTTGTCGCGCTTAACGTACCAATACAGCGACAGTTGGGATGCGTCAAAGTAGTGAAAGTAACAAGGTACTAAAATGATCATTTATTGCTGTTGCATCTACTTTTGCCGTTGACTATACTAAAAAATTAAAAGCGTTAAAGCCCTTAAAGTTGGTTATGTCCACAGTAAGTCGCGAACTGCAATCTCTGTTCAGGCTCTCTACGCAACGGTCCATCATGGTCATGCCCGTGGCCGCAGAACAGGACGCAGTTATGCGGTGGAATGAGATGAAAGAAGGTATTTATACTAGCCGACTAGTCGGACGCCTAGAAGGCCGACTAGTCGGCTAGGCCGATTGTGGACTTCGGCTTAGTTCGGGTGCAATCGGGAAACATCGTTTCGCTTTGCCATCGCGCTGTCTCAGCTGTCTGCATGCGTTCAAAGTACCAAATGTGATATTTACTCTGTATTTGAGTAAAATATAAAACGAATGGTAAAAAATGGCAGTTTACTTATTTTATGTCTCGTTTTCCTGTGATGCATAAAGTAGGGATGTTACGGAGGTGGTTTTATCGGAACCGAAGCCGAAACCGGAGTTTTTAAATTTGTTTTAACGAAACCGAATCCGAAACCGAAAGCGAAACCGAATCCGAAGCCGGAGCCGGAGGTGAAGGTGGAGGGGGAGGGAGACTAATGTAGGTATACCTAATCTATTTATATATTTTATGTTAAGGCGGAGTCAGGCAATAAAATTAAATGGTGATTCCCGGGGAGACAAGTCAAAACCTGTTTGTACTCCTAGGCGTAGGCACAAGCCGCGCGCCGCGGCCGCTGACTTTCGGCTCCGTTAAAACCTCCGCTTAAAATTAGACGAAACCGAAGCCGGAGCCGGAGGTGTTCGCTTCAAATTAGACGAAACCGAAGCCGAAGCCGGAGGTGTGAATTCAGCCGAAAGTTTCGGTATATCGAAGCCGAAACCGAACCTCCGAAACATCCCTACCATAAAGTGCTGACTAATCGGCACATTTTGCCGACTAGTCGCCCACTAGTCGCCGACTACAAATGAGGCCGGTTAGACGGCTTTCCCGACTAGTCGGCGACTAGTCGGTACATCTCTAATTAATACTTTTCTATGTTTTGTTCTTAGCCATGTTTTATGAAAATCGATACAGCCGTTTTTGAGATGTTGAAAAAATTTGGGGGGTTTTCCAACTTTTCTAAGTTGTAGTTGTTATAGTAGGAAAAATATAAGAACAGGTGCAGTGAAAAGGTAATGCGGTTTGAGTCCAACCAAGAATTTGGCTGTAAATCCCTTAACTTCGGCAATGTCCGCAGGACACCTAAATTTCTGTACAACCAACCTACAATAAGAGTCATGGAAGCATTATTAAAGAGGCATATCTGGTATTAGCTCTCTTTAGACTTTACTACTTTGAAGCAGCATTGATTATCATTAAGATGTAAAGGAAGATGTTGACGATGTCCAAATACAAGTTGAGGGCACCGAAGATGTACTCCTCAGGGCTGATGCTGTACTTGTGTTTGCCGCCCATCATCAGCTGCGTGTCGTAGACTAAGTACATGCAGAAGATGAGGGCTCCGACGCAACCGTAGACGAGCTGGAGGATATTGTTGCGGATGAAGATGGAGCAGATCCCTGGAATTGAGTAGTTGGTTTTCAAAACAGAATTCAGTAGACACTTACTGGGTACAATAGTAGCAAATAGTGTAGTGCCTTTCTAATTCAATAGATTTCAGATCTGATCACGATCAAACACGAAGGCGATTGATAAAATATATTACATCAGTATGCATTGTTCAAATAATCAGAACAAGAATGAAAACCGTCAAAAGACATCAGCACAGGAGGGGCCTCAAAGAGTAACTGGGCAATATTAAGCACTAGGTCTTGAACTTCACATAGAGGCTGCCTCAGGCAGGCGCTATTTTTCCCGACCTCCATTACTTTTAATGCCAAATTATGGTCTTCGAGTTCTTTTAGGCTTTCAGTTACAACACAAGACAGATCACAATCGCAGCAGACAATCTTACCAAGAATAAGAAGGATAACTGTAGCACAGACGAGGACACCACCCATCATGGTGAAGTCCCACTTGGTTTGGAAAGCAAAGAGCGTGAGGGCGAGGCTCACTGCTGCTGTTACACCCACTGCCATCATCACCTGGAACATGTAAGATTACGAAAGGTCAGAAAAACGAGAACTGCATGAAAGAGGAACATTGAAGGTATTAATTATTTTAAAGTAGGTTTTCTCGTATCGGATTGGCAATTTGTAGTCATATGCATGTTCAGCGTGGCCATCGCCAATAAGCATACAGGTTTTATGTTATGTTGAAGTTTAGACCAATAATGCAATCAAGCAGTCAAATCTTAGGCAAAGTCAAACGTAAATGCGACAAAGCTCGTTTTATCTTTACCTAAGGTAAGGTTCGTTTTGTTACCTATACTTACTCTTAGACCAGTTTTTTAACGCGTCGTCGTATTTTTAGCGTCGATGGTGCTAATCATAGCCTTCAATAAGAAGTATTACAGTTCATTTAATGTAGTTATATAGCCTTGAAATGCAGAGGGCCAGGAAGGGTATTGAAGATAAATGAGGAGCAATAAACGAATATTTTTACCGCATCAGGAGCGCTAGTGGTGGCTACGGCTCCGAGTAGAAAACTCTCAGCGATTGTGAATATGGCCAAGAAGATGAAGTTCAGTGGGGCTGTACGTCTGACGTTTTCGCAACATGCCATCACAATCATTGTCACGAATGTCACAGCCAACGCTACAAACCTGGAAGAGTTATCATCACCGTCATAATTTTCATCATCATTAGTGTAATTATACCATATTTTAGCACAGTTATAGTTCACTACTTAACGTTGTCTTCTATAGCACGCAATGGAGCAAGAACAACCAGGTTTCTGGCTTTACCTCCTATTAACTCACCAGAAAGGATACATTTTCAACTTAAGTATATTACCATCATTCCATTTAATAACATGGCGTTCAAGAATACGACGTCAAGTGTTGAAGTCAAAGGAATAACATAGATGAATAAAGTAAGTGCCACCATTATGGACGCTTTTAAAACCATCTTGCAAGCAGAAAAAGTTTAATAGCAGAAAACAAAGGACAAAACAAAATTCAAACGATGATACTTACATCACATACGTATTAGCTAAGAACCAGTTCTTAGTCGGCTGATGATAGATGAATAAACAGATGAAGCCAAAGGTCACCAGCAGCTGGCACATCAAGATGGAGTACACCTGGGAAAAACAGCAACTACACGATTATTCTTAGTTTAGGCAGTAAGACAGTTTGGCCAGCGCTCGGTCGCTGTGAAGCCCGGAGAATTCATTTCACCTCTCATACTAAAATTCCCAGAATTGATTAAGTGAAACTGTAATTGGTAGCTAATCACATAATAATGCTAGAGTATGAAGCATAAATGACGGGTCTCGCAGCTCCTTTGCAGTAAGACGGATACTCGGTCATAGGAATAGGACAGTTTCCATCGTTTTTCTCAATTAACTATCTTTGGACAATGGTGTTTGTAATTTAGTTATTCGATGTTCGATGTTAAGGGTCGACCAATGCTAAATACAAGGGAATATTAAATGCGGTATATTTTCCAATAATTTGATTGAGGGTGTGGAGGTGATCATTGGTGGAGAAAAATGCGGAAGAAAGTTTTCGTGTTAAGTTATTTTCTCTATTTTTTTGTATTATAATATCTAGCGCCAGTAACTAGTTCAACCTAAACATGGTGGATCCCATTGTGTACCTATACAAAGTTTCATGTTATTCCGGTATGCCGTTTTAATATGAGAACCAAACCACGGCACAAAAATAGTTGGGTTCTTATTTTAAATCGAGAGTCGAAATTCCAGGAGACATTTAATTCAGTGAGCATTTGCAATCCTATGAGATTGCATTTTCTTAGAATATCCCTTCAAGGCCTGACCTGAGCCGGCTTAGTCACTCGGATATACAAGAGTGACAGAGACAAAAAAAAAACAAAAGAAGACGAAACCGCTGTGATTGTTTTTCTACTGTTAGCCAAAAATAAAATACTGGGTTTGCATCAAAAAGTGCCAAGTAAGAAGATCGCGTACCGGATCTATCTACTATCTTATCGTTCATGTCGATTCAGAGTTTTAGTCAATAACGTTTCTATTTATATTTAAATGCTTTGAATATACTTTTTTTAAGAGATGAAAACGTAATATTGTATGAGTGTCTTTTGCGTAATAAATATTGGCCAATGTCACTTCGGCTTCACGAAATTGGACTTGGCAAAACTTGAATAGTTTTGATTTAGATTCCCGCCAATATGCATTTTAAGGGCGAGTAACCACCAAAAGCATTGCTAGGCCAAGCAAAGAAAGAAGAAGCATCTCTTTCTCGGATTAATTCCTATAAATTCGGAAACGGAGGGGGGCGGCCTTTGCCTAGCAGTGGGACACAACAGGCTCTTAATAATAATAATGAAAAAAATATACCAACGTTGAATCTAATAAATAAATCACGTACCTAACACCAGTCCCATGACTCATCTAAATCATCTCAGACTCTTGTCGTCACACTGCGCCGCATCAACGGACGGAGGTGCGAAGCTGCATACAAATTTCGCCGGACGGAGGTGCGTTGCAGTGTGTCGTAACACACGGAATTTATACACAAACTGAGGTATAGTGTGTTCAATATTAGTTGGCCTGATTCCACTTGAACGCAAATAATACAGGCAATAAACCAAACACTCGTAGAAGCCATAAACATTTTAAAAGTGCCGGTTCGGTTTTACCTGTTTTGGTGCAGACGAACAAGTCTTGAAACTTTTAAAGATTATTAATAGAATAATTTAAAAACAGCTACGTTCAGGTTTGCTAAATAAAATACAATAACAAGGTACACATAAATCATTTATTTATAAAGCAAGAAATTAAAATACGTGGTTTTTCAGTTATGATTTTACGATGACATTTCTTCTGTTTCTGAATTATTTTCGGTACTTTCAGTGTCAGAGTCACTTCCGACATTTATTATAAAGTTGGAACATGGTGAATTTAAAAATCCTTCTTAAACAACAACTGAGCTGTGTTAATTTTGCTAAACGGAAAGGTAACAGGAAAAGTATCAAGATCGTTTGAAGCACTGCCGGCCGCACGTCTTTAGCAAGTGTTTACAAAAAATGGGCTCGCCGCGACTTAAGCCTATTGTTATTGCTAATGACGGTTTCAAGTGGAATCACGCCAACTAATATTGGACGCACTATACTTGCATACAACGAGAAACGCACCTCCGTCCAGAGACGCGTCGCAGTGTGACATCCACGTTGCACCAAACCGTCTGTAATCGTAACCGGTGTTCGTTAAAATCTGATTGTAAGGAAACCTTGACAAGTTTCTATGAAATGACAGCTGCCGTCGCTATATTAAACGTTGATCGGTCTGTATTCGTAAGTTGGTGCATCCCACCCTCAATCCCTCACCATCATGATGTGACCAATTATAAATGGTCCTAATAATCACCTTTCGTATGAAACCTCTTCGAATGCTCTGATCATTGAACTCGAAGCCCTTGACTTCTCCATCTTCCACGTCCATGGTTCCAGGCTGTGAGTAACCAGTGGTCTGAAATGTTAATTTTACTCATCAATATAATATGCGAATTGGAAAGGTTAGGCACATACAAAGGAAAGTATCGGACTACTTCTCAAAAAAAACTTCCAACAGCTCAATAGAACAACATTCACCTCCAAAGCCAGCTAAGCGGGATGAGGTGGAGCCAGCTAACCAGGATGAGGCGAAGCCAGCTAAGCGGGATGAGGCGGAGCCAGCTAAGCGGAATGAGGCGGAACCAGTTACTCTGGACAGAATCGAGCCGTCTGCTGCGCAGCTAGGACGACCAAATGAAGACTTTTTTCGTGAACAATAGTTTTATTGTATTGCACCAGAATATTGCTAGCTTCTTACATAAAAAAGATCACCTGGAATTATGTTTATCGGAACTATTTGATTCTGGTATAAGTGTAGATGTAATATGCCTAACCGAAACATTTATTAAATCAGGTGAGGAAAGAAACATCTTGCTGCGGCACTACGAACTAGGATCACATTTCTCTAGGAAAAGTAAAAGAGGAGGCTCTTGTATCCTAATAAGAAAAGGTCTAAGATATATAATTGTACAACCGATAAATGACCTAACTGAAATGTTCTCCTTTGAATGCTGCGCTGTAGAGATTTCCTCTATAAACTTAATAATAGTATGTATCTATAGAACACCGTCATCTTGCTTGAGTTTATTCTTTGAGAAATTAGGGTTACTACTATTTATATTGTCAAAAAAATATTCAAAAAAGAAATTTATTTTAGCGGGCGACCTTAATATCGATACACTTAAAACTAATAAATACAGTTGCGAGTTATTAAATATAATTAAAAACTTCAATTTGCACAACCACATTATCAAACCGACACGACAACACGCGTGCCTGGATCACATCATCAGTAATATTAAGGACAGTACTGGCACAGTTATCCCTTTAGGGCTCTCTGATCACGACACAGCCCAATTGTTCTCATATAAGCCTAAGAGAAGGCCGGTGCCACTAAAAACTGTCACTATCCTTAAAAAAGACTACTCCGACGAAAATGTACGCAAGTTTAAAGACAGCCTTAGCAATTTATCTTTCCAAGATGTTTATAGTGAAATAGATTTAAATAAAGCCTTCGACAATTTCCACGAGACGGTGTGTCTATTTTATAAACTGTGTTTCCCACATATTAAGATTAGAATAACAAATAGTAACAAACTAAAATGGATAACTACTGGACTAAAGATAAGCACAAAAAGGAAAAGACAGTTAAGATTTGCTTTCTATAGGGATAAGTCGCCTGAAAATAAAAATAAATACATTGCGTATTCTAAATTATTGAGGCGTTGTATTTCACACGCCCAAAAGAATGTAAATAAAAAGTTTGTATCAAATAGTAAAAACATATTATGCAGGGCCTCTTGGAAAATCATAAAAAACGAGGCTGAATACTCTAACTTCGACCAGTATATTAATACCATTAAGTACAATAATCTGACTATCAATGACCCAACTAAAATTGCTAACACATTTAATAATTTTTTTATTGAAACCTCGAATAAATCGAACTATAAAACCTTAAATACGCTTAATGGAAATGTAGTTAATAATTCCATATTTTTGAAACCTTTTTCTGAAAAGGAGGTCCACAATATCATTACCTCACTTAAAAATTCAAATACAGAGGGCTACGATGGTTTAGCAACATGTATTATTAAAAAATGTTGTTTTGAACTAGTTCCTATCTTAACACATTTAATAAATAGTTCTATAGAGGCAGGAATTTTTCCTTCAAAATTAAGAAAGGCCACTGTCATCCCCATATACAAAAATGGAGAAAGACAGGATATTGGGAATTACCGCCCCATTGCGATACTTCCTATTATCTCTAAAGTATTTGAGAAAGCAATGTATCTAAGAATAAGTGACTTCTATCATAAATTCAATGTTATCACACCGGAACAACATGGTTTCCAAAAATCCAAATCAACTGCACTTGCGGTTTTTAACTTAGTACGTGAAACTTCTACTCATTATGACGACCGCAGCTTTACTACTGTCCTTTTCTTCGATATGTCCAAGGCATTTGACTTTGTTGCACATGACTTACTTTTGGCAAAACTAGAGTGCTACGGCATCAGAGGACAAGCATTGCAATGGCTAAGATCTTATCTGGAAAATAGACAACAATGTGTAGAAATTAAGTGCGTAAATGAGTTAAAGGAAACAGAGATACACCAATCTGACTATAAATCTAACCATTATGGAGTTCCCCAAGGGAGTGTTTTAGGCCCACTACTATTTTTGACCTATATTAACGATTTACCGAACGTGACGTCCCATAAATGTATTCTGTTCGCTGACGACATCTCTATTATTGTCACAAATAATAAGATTGAAACTATATTAGATCATGAAATTAATGTAAACAACACTGTAGCTGCCGTAATTAACTGGATGCAACAAAATAATATGCAAGTAAATTTATCTAAGACGAATTATATGAATTTTAATAGTTTAAGCTGGACATTGAATATTAATTATAGTGGACATACCTTGGAAAATGCTAATGTTATAAAATTTTTAGGCCTGATTGTTAATAGTAATTTAAAATGGAATGGACATATCGAACATGTATGTAACAAAATTAATCGATTTGTTTTTGTCATGAACAGACTGCGCGCAACGGCCGACCAAAAAACAGCATTGATGGCCTATCACGGCTACGTGGAATCAGTGCTTCGGTATGGACTGATTGTGTGGGGAAATGGGGTTGATGTTCAAAGGGCCTTCATCTGCCAAAAAAA
The DNA here is from genome assembly GCA_947578815.1 of Epinotia ramella. Taxonomy (NCBI): domain Eukaryota; kingdom Metazoa; phylum Arthropoda; class Insecta; order Lepidoptera; family Tortricidae; genus Epinotia; species Epinotia ramella. The sequence continues at coordinate 4,229,144 of OX388210.1, forward strand.
ATGTATTCGTGCTATATGTGGAGTGCGCCAAATGACTTCTTGTAAACCTCTCTTCTCTGAATTAAATATTCTCCCGCCACCCTGTCTCTATGTGTTTGAAGTCTCTCAATTTGTTAAGCTAAATATGAACTTGTTTAGGACAGCCAAGGAGGGGTTTCCTAGAAACACTAGGAACACAAACAGGCTTATTGTACTTAAACAGCAAAGAACTGCTGCCTTCAAGAAAAACTGTTACTGCATGTGTGTCACCATATACAATAAGCTACCACAGAACATAAAAGATCTACCATATACTCAATTTAAAACAGCGCTTTTTAAATGGCTACTGGCAAAAACATTTTACTCTATTAATGAATTTATTGTGTATAGTAATGTATAAAATTCATATTAGTCAAATTTATATTACATATATTTTATTACCATGACATTATATAATTTAACTATTTTATTATCAATTACCGGGACTGTATTTGTATTTGTATATTGTAAACTCATTGCGCATTCTATCTTAGTATAAGTTAATGTAGCTTAGTATTTAATTAAGTTATCTTAAGGTAGTCTAATGTAGTACACATTTAATGTTTTATATAGGTAATGACCCATTTGCATGCTGGCAAAAAACAGCTAAAAAGGATAGGACTTGTAACTCTATACCAAACACCTATGTAAAACCCTTTTTATATGCAAATAAATGAATTATGAATTATGGGATCCAATTGGAGTAGTATTCATAAAAAAAACCTTAATTTCAAGACAATTTAAAACTGAGTAGTTTAGTTAACAGCTTGGAGTCGCAATTTCTTTATACTATGATACTGTATGTTAGTGTACCTATATCTAAAATATGACCTGAACCGATCTAACGAACCCCACGTTTTTGAACGTGAAGTTCGATGTACCGGCTCAGAATAACCGTGGGGAATCGCTCTGCTATCATCCTCATCCCGTTGGAACTCTCGCGAATACGGTGAACCTATTACCGATACAGTGTGTCAGTAAGTGGTCTACTGCTCTAGCAAAATGTGTGAATCTACTAATGAATCATATTTAAATAAAACCTTTACCTATATTCATTAGTATCTTTCTTAATCAAGCCCCAGTTATGTCTACTCGTTACTATACTTGACTTTTGGTTGGTAATTGAAATTAGAGACAGATCAAAAGTAACCCAGGGTGTTCCGAATAGTGCCATAGTAGAGCGAAATTCTGCGTTGTGTTTTGTTACGAAATTCGCCATATCTCCGCTAAGTTCACACTGAACTGATTTTTTTTTTTCGCTCAGCTATCATTAAAGTCGTATAAGACGCCTAAGTTGGGCTTTATTCGATATTCTCGTGATTGATTCAGTAACGATTAATAATGGCTATGTTCACTGCAATACGAACTTTATATAGTGTGCGGTAAAATTAAAGAAATATTAGGTACCTATTAATTTCAAACTACTTGTCCTGAAGGCTAGGCATGTTTTAAATTAATTGTTTATGTAATTTATTTTATAATTCACCATAATGTTTGACTATAGGGGCGTGGGTATACATAGAGTGTAATGATGGTTAGTGACATTACAAAAAATAGACTTACCCACGACACAATTAACTAACCACGCTTCCGTTGTGTCAACAGTGTGGTGCAGCTTTTGTGACAAAGCTCATTAACTATTAATTATTATGCTTTAAACCTTTAAAGCGTCATGAGACTACAACTGAAATATTAAGACGAAAGTTAAAAAAAAACCATATGTGATAAATGATAATTTAAAATCAACTGTAGTATTCAGCCGTGTAAGAAAAGAGATAATCATGAAAAAAACTGTAAGTACATTTGTTTCCCTAATTCTCGTGTAAAAGCTCTTTATCAAAGGTACATATACCTATTAATCCTTAATCTTCGGTTGGAACTTCGCTTGTAATTTAACAACCACTTAAAATGCACCATAATACATCTACAAGTAAGAAATTTCGACTTTGTCACGGCCTTAACTCTCAAGAATTAAAATTAACCTCAAATAATATGAGTCATAAACGGTTTCCCTTGCATTTTACCAATAGGTTATTGATTAATCATATCGCTATCACCTGTCTAAATAAAGCAATAGAATACCGTTGTTTCACCAACGTTTCTAACTAAAGTAGAATATCGACACAATCACTATTTGATAAAAAGGAAAATGCACTCCTCTAATCAATCACTATTATTAATTTAATCACTAAGCTCAAAAATTCAAGGAACCGTACCTCAGCCATAACAGGAACACAGACTCGCACTCACTGACCAAGTTTAGGTTGTGTTATCACAGATAAGCATGTACCGATAGCGATAACATTCAAATCAGTAGTGAAGCGAAGCCGAACGACACAATATTTAAAAAATACAGAAATTTGTTTTGTTGAAAATTTAATCTTAAATCGAAGTAGGTTGAAATTTGAGGAAGAGTAATTTAAAATTCCTTTTCTGATTAATTTAACGGGGAGTTACATAAATAGCCAAAGTACCCGGAAATATCCAATCGCATAGTACTAGAAACATTCAATATTTTGTATAATATATAGTACGTGGGCAACCGAGCTCTGCTCAGGTGAAAATTGTGAAGATGCGGAAGAAACAATTTTTCCCAGATACGAGATAGTGTTTCGTGGGGGACTCCCCAGCACGGCTATCATCGGCCGCCCCGCGATTGTGTCGCAGCTAGATCTGTCCGTCTCTTTCTAATTAGTACGGTTAGAATGAGACGGATACTACTAGCGGGCCGTCCAGCACGGCTATCACGGGACGGCGCACGAGCTCTCTCGCACTATCCGTCTCTCTCTTATTAGAAAATTTAGAAAGAGAGGTATAGTGCGAAAACAATCGAGAGAGTAGCCGTGGTGCTTGACTCGGGTTTAATAGTGCTAATTAACGACCGGTTAGTCTAGTGGGTAGTGACGCTGCCTACGAAGCTGAAGGTCCTGGGTTCGAATCCCGGTAAGGGCAAATATTTGGGTGATGAGCATGAATATTTGTTTCTGTGTCATGGATGTTTTCTATGTATTTAAAAGTATTTCTATCTATTAAATATATCGTCGTCTAGTACCCATAACACAAGCCTTATTGAGCTTACTATGGGACTAGGTCGATTTGTGTAAGATTGTCCCCTAATATTTATTTATTATTATTATTTATTTATTTATAATTTCGTCACGCCTCAGTTTTATTTTCATTGGTCCTAATGGCGTGATATCTAATGTCTGTTTCTTGTTGTTTGGTAAATAATAATATTAATAAAAAATCAGCCTTTCATGGATGAGAGGAAACTGGCAGTTGGTGGAGGACCACGCTGGCCCAATGTGGACAAATTTATCTTCCAGGCCAAAATTAAACGGAAAGTCAACATTACATCCATTATGCAGCTTATGATTTCTGAACCTACCGCTACTACAGGAGTGAGGCATGAAAAAAAATACTTTTGTTTGTTAAATCTATATATATAATTTTTTTGTATAGGTACCAAACCAAAGGTAGATGATAATTTCCGTAAAAAGTCATGAAACGTTTTGATACAATTTCAATTGCAACCCTTTAAGTATATCAATCAATTCATTTATTTATCAACCAACTGGGATCATGTTTGTTAGTAAATAGGTACTTAACAATAGGTTAGCGGTTACATTAATGATACTAATTTAGAATATATACTTGACATGCTTATTTAAATGCACCATACAGCAGTGCTTTAAATATGTACAATCAAGGCGTTCAGCGATCATTCTCAGGATGGTGTTAGGACTGGCCCGGATCCTGTGTACCAGGGATAGAGTATAACACATTATAAACTCGCATCGGATTTATTAGTTTATTAATCAAAGATGTACCAATGGTAAATAGATATCTACCGCGATCGCGAAATCAGCCACATTACCCATCAAACCTAGTCGGAATTGAACATATTGACGATAACCATATAAAATTGAACGATATCCAGATACAAGTTCAGCGCAGCGTAGGCATACTCATCAGGGTAGATGCTGTAGAATTTCCCTCCAATCATCAGCTGGGTGTCGTACACCAGGTACATGGAGAACACCAGGGCTGCGGCTCCAGCGTAGAGGTAGTGCAGGAAATTGGTGCGTATGAAGAACCAGAGGATGCCTGAAAGTTGTGAATTAATTCCCTAATAAATAAACAGCCGACATTGTCAGACCTATGTGAGGATTGGAATTTTGAGCGCTAAAGGTGACGCTGATGGATGAAACGAGATTGCATGTTACGGATATGAGAATGTTGATTTGGATGTGAGTGCAACGAGGTTGGACTGAATAAGGAATGAGTAGGTACTTAGAAGGAAGCCTGGAAGTCGTTGGCCACTCCTCTTGCGTGGTACCTATGTGCATGTAATGTGGAGAGATGAAAGTCCCAGAGTATTAGATAAAAATGTGGAGGGATGTAAGAGACGATGTAGGCCAAGAAAAAGGTGGATTAACTGACTGGAGGAGGCACGATGATATGAAATGGAAGTAATTACTTACTTTCTGTTCATATCGTCTCTCCTGGCGAGATTCCGTAATCTCGCCTCTTCCAGTCAGTTAATCCACCTTTTTCTTGGCCTGCATCGTCTCTCACATCCCTCCACATGCATATCTAATACTCTCAGAGAGGTATGGAAGAACAAAAACTAGCAACGCCGACCATAAGCACCTTAGTAAAATAAGGGCAAGTGAATGTTGAATTTCTTAATATGAAAATCATGGGGATCGCCAATGTCATAAAAAAAAGTTCCTAAACTGGTGTTCGGAAGTCGTGAACTTTTCCTTCAGTAAAAGAAACTCTTCTACTGAGATATCTAGAGGAAACTAGTTAAAAATCTTCATTTCCAATAATGATACAAGCCTACCGAGCAGTAACACGATGACCGCGGCGCATATTAGAATCCCGCCCATCGTGGTGAAGTCCCATTTAGTTTGCAGGGCGAATAATGTTAAAGCCAGGCATACTAATGCAGTAAATGGCAATCGACATCATCACCTATAACAAAAAAGCCGGACAAGTGCGAGTTGAACTCGCCTACCGAGGGTTCCGTACTCATTTAAAAATGTAGTTTTCAGTTTTTTCCCTGTAGGTAGGTACTTGTAGATATAACAAGATATTACTTGCCAAATTTCATAGTTCTAAGTCAACGGAAAGTACCCTATAAATTTTGATGTCCTTGAGTGTCGAAATACACGTTTTACGCGGCAATAACTGCCGTAATTTTTTTTACGTTACCTAACTTAGTTGTTTGCTTTTTTCGAAGCTTCAAGGGACTGTAGAACTGAGTATTATGGTTTAAATTTCAACTCGATACCTCCTCGCGTTCCCGAGTCATAGGGTCTTGACAGACAGACATACGGACAACAAAGTGATCATATAAGGGTTCTGTTTTTGCCTTTTGAGGTACGTAACCCTAAAAACAATATAATACAGATTATAGTACTAACAGCAAGCTAGCGAACCAAGCTTAGAAGTCCAACAACCAGTCAAAACTGTGAATACTGTGATGGTTCTTAAAGTCAAACCCCTTATCCGTGTAATATTGATGCCAGTTCTGCACAGATATATCGTTCACCCTTCTTGATGGCGACTAACACATTTACTGCCAACGAATTCGTAGCGCTACGTTCGTTGCTGACACCGTGGTTTTTCCGCTCAATAGAGGAAGTTCCTGACAGTGAATGTGCTAAAAGAGAAGTAGCTAGCTGCTTGCAATGGCACCTAGCTAACGTCCCCACGGCGGTGATGACCAGACCCAGAACGAACTTAGAATGCATTAGGTCCGGTGCAGACTTGAAATAGAGAAGTCTTCTTCACAATGCTGTTGCCATACAAGTAATGTGGGTCACACATCGTGGGCTCAGAAAGTAATGAAGGTATATAGTACCTTAAAACCAACTATCAATACTGTCACGTTCTATCCGTCCGTTTAGACGACCGGTTAGCCTAGTGGGTAGTGACGCTGCCTACGAAGCTGAAGGTCCTGGGTTCGAATCCCGGTAAGGGCAAATATTTGTGTGATGAGCATGAATATTTGTTTCTGAGTCATGGATGTTTTCTATGTATTTAAGTATTTCTATCTATTATATATATCGTCGTCGAGTACCCATAACACAAGCCTTATTGAGCTTACTATGGGACTAGGTCGATTTGTGTAAAATTGTCCCCTAATATTTATTTATTTATTTATTTATCCTGGGGGACTTGGTAAGGAGGTCTATCCTGACTGGACGTAGTTCCAATACATTCGTTCAGATACGTTCGGCTTGGCGAGCGGTGGAGCCGGGAGACGTAGTGCCTCAAGGGTCAATCCATTATTAATTTCACATCCCAATTCCCAATCGCATTTACGAAAACTAACTGATAAGCTATCAAGCCTTATGAAGCAGGAGATCTGACTGTCTGAATGTACTTTTCCGGCGGTTTTGAGACCGGGTTTTTGACTCCCAGAAAATGAGCCGCGCGTCGCCGTTTTAACTTATGTTTCGCTTGCTCATTGTTAGAATGATGAACCTAATGTTCGGCGTTGAAAAGCTTTGAAATGTGACTGAGATCAGTGAACAAATAACCTCTTGGTTACTTACCGCGTTCGGTGCTTTAAAGCAGGCCACTGCTCCGAGCGTGAAACCCTCCGCGACCGTAAATAAAGCGAGAAAAATGTAGTTCATTGGCGGTTTTCGACGTAAGTTTCGGCAACAAGCCATCGCGATCAGAACCACGACTGCCACTGCCATAGCTATGTATCTAGAAACCGACAAGGAATAATATATACAAGGAATTATAATTAGAATTACATACCAAAGTAAGAGCAAAAATATATTCACAAAGACCCCGTTGAAGAGGGTTAGAGAAAGACTGTGGAACCACAAGAGTATCCACGCATGAGAAGGTTACGTAAACCGCTATTTTCTATCATCAACTGTTGTTAGGTACTTCAAGATTTAGGACAATATCCAATCTTATTTGCTCAGAAACATTACGAGTAGGTATTAGGCTCGCATCACTCGTGTAGATGCAGTGACACACCCCTGATTCAGTGGAGATATGTCCCAGGTTCGACTGAAATAGTCTCAACCAATAGGGTAGTTCTTACAGCGTATCAACCGTTTTCACTTCCCTGGTCGCATGTTTGACCACTTCTCTTTATTTTTGGGATATAATCTTCGGGTATATAGTTGAGTGCCTGTAATTTTATAACATAACTGAAAAAGGTTATTTAAAAATACGGGTAAGTGGTCAAAAATGGGACCAGGACAGTGAAAAAGATTGAAACGCTGAAAGAACTACCCAATATCACTGCAGTCTTCGAGGGTTCTCCTGGATTCCCTTACTGGCTTATTTTCTACCACGCATTCCGACCGATTTACGAAACTCGGACCATAAAACAGCCAGACAAAATGGGTGGATTATGGTGGTCCACTTGATTGATCAGATGGCCCTGACCTGACTCCATAGACGACGTCAAATTCAGTGTGCGTGCCGTGCGTGTGAATCGCTTCCAGTGTGACCATCTCAAAATTGGCGAATGAGCCACAGACTGGGTAAAAAATCTGCCAAAATATGCCTATCGTTTTGTAAGACAAAATTCTTTCATAAGATAATTAATATTTTTTATTTCCTCACATATTTGGAGAAAACACTATATTTGCAGGTAACTTGTAGATTTAAGTTAGACTTTAGATAGTAGTTTTAGTATGGAACCAATGTAACGCTGGTGAAAACTGTAATTTTGAATACTTATTCAATAAAGAAAGAAATAAATAAAAATGCTTAGGCGAAATAGCATTATTTATATTCGTATATATGTCGGACTCAGATTTGCTTTGTCGTGGCTCGTGGCCTCTGCAATAATGTACTACTTACATGGATCCATGTCATCCATACACACAGTTATGCAATAAATAGGTAATTCTTATTCTTATTCTTACTCAATGAAGTCATCGTTCAATGTATAAGTTTACGTATAAATAGTTTCAACAGGTGCCCTTGCGGGCGTACAATATTTAGGTACATTCATATCAGCTTATAAACTAACATTTAAAAAAACGTTCACTTCTATTTTCTGACCCGAAAAACTCATTGAGGCTATAAAATGATTCATTTATAAGCCAGTTTTTTAAATTAACTTTGAACCTTCCAGGGCTTTTATATCAGACGGCAGATGGTTAAATACACGAATTGCAGTTACAAAAGTGCTCTTCTGGAAAATAGTGGAGCTGATGTTCGGTACCCTTATATCATATTTATATTGCATTCTAGTATTACATTTAGTACCAGACCAGGTTGTGAAATAGTTGGGTTGGCTTTTTACAAATAAACCTACCTATTTGAAAAAAGAAAATTCTTGTTAATGTTAGGAAACTTTGAAGACTTCACGAAGGGAATCTCTTGCATTCATGCGGAAAATGGTTTTTAGGCATCTTTTCTCGAGTAAAAATGTTTTATGCACATCCACTGAGTTACCCCAGAAAATGATACCATAGGTCAGCAAAGAATACACATTTCCATAGTACGCACTGAGAACTACATTTTCTGAACAAGTTTCAGAGAGAATGGATAAAGCGTAGCAATTTCTGGAAATCTTTTTATTTATTTGATCAACATGTGTTTTCCAATTAAGATGTGTATCTACATGTACTCCTAGGAATTTTACACTATTTGCTACCTCTATGGTTGTACAAGCAAGTTTAAAGCAGTGAGCCAATCTGTAATTTTGCTCTACACAATTTTGATGTCCCTTTCGATGTTTACAACTGAGCGGTCTCATGAAAAAAATAATGTGGCATCATCGGGGAAAAGTACACTTTGTTCATTTACAATAGTAGGAAACTCATTTAAATATATCAAAAAAAGGAGTGGCCTAGGACACTTACTTGGGGAACTCCATAAACTGCTTCCCCATAATACGACAACACCTGCTCTATAGATTTACGAGTACTTTGTCTGTTATAGTATTATATTTCAACAGCCTGTTTTCTTCCGCACAAGTAGCTTTTGAATAAATTCAACGCAGGTTTTGCCAGTATTTAAACTCTCCCATATATGCTTCCGTTGCTGCCTGTCTATCTTCGTTACATTGACGTGCGGTGCGGTTGCGTCACCCGAATTTATACGAAAATTGGCCTTTCCAAGTACACATTAAGTTGGTCGACTAATACCTACTCGGTAACTACTTTACGCCTACTTGTCCGTGATAGTTTTCCTTTTAAATTCATTATATGTACTACTACCACGATTTTTTTCACATCCCCAGTAGTAGCCATTTAGCCGGCAGGGGGGGACACATGACTCGAACACAAATTAGGGCTTTATCTCGCAAACGAATTACTGATTTGAAAAATGGTTTTAGGAAACCCATAATATTTTTAAACGAGCTATCTAACGATACCCCACACCATGGATTTAACGAGAAAAAAAATTACATCCCCGCTTTAAGTGTAGAGGAGGTACCCTAAATTTTTTTTTTTTTTAATTTTATTGTACTGTTTTGTCGGCGTAATTGATTTATATACCCATGCCGAATTACAATTTTCTAGTAGTAATGGTAACTGAGCTAAGCCGAAGACGGACAGACAGACAGACAGACAGACAGAAAGACAGACAGACAGACAGACAGACGGACGCACATGGCAAAATTCCTTGTTGACTACGGCACCCTAAAAATTTAAAAAATTGCTAAAGTGGTGCACTTTCCTTTCTGAAAGCCATACTGAGCTTTGCTTAGGATATATTTTTTTATTAAAAACCCTGATAACCTGTCATAATATATAACTTTTTCTAATATTTTACTAAAGGCTGGTAATAACGCTATTGGTCTAAAGTTGCCAAGGTCATCTTTTGGACCAGTTTTATGCAAGGGCCTTATCATAGCTTTTTTCAAGCCGTCTGGAAAACAACCAGATTCTAGTGAAAGATTTACTATGTAGAAGAGAGGATCAACTACATACATGGTTAATACAAGTTTTGATAATTTGGGTTGGGATGTCATCATATCCCGAGCTCTTTCTATTTTTAATACAGCTTACATTTTTTTTGATTTCGTAGTTGTCTAAAGGTTTAAAAAAAAACTATTACAAACCGGTTTGGATATAGATTTAAAACTTGTTACCCTTTTTAGGGTTCCGTAGCCAAATGGCAAAAACGGAACCCTTATAGATTCGTCATGTCTGTCTGTCTGTCTGTCCGTCCGTATGTCACAGGCATTTTACTCGAAAACTATAAGTTGTATTTGAATAAAATTTTCAGGGTTACTAAAATTTTTTTTTTATGGGTGCACTCCATACATAAAACAGAAAGTCAAAAAATTTTTTTCATTGCAAGCACGTGTGGCACATCAATCGATAGGCCTTTCAAAATAAATATAAGGTTTCCCAGGACTTATTTTTGATTAAGTGAATAGAGTCGGAGATAATCTCCTCGAAAGTGACTAAAATTGTGTCCCCCCCCTCTAATTTTTGAACCGTGTATTTTAAAAATATGAAAAAAATCATGCTCATAGGGCTTATTAAATTCTCTCAGCGAAAATTGTTTTGAACAAGATCGGTTCAAAGGTTTTTGAGATATTTCTAAAAAACTGCCTTCCTTAAAGAAAAGGACGTAAGTGCCATAAGATTTTAGTAACGATACGACCTTTTTAATAGGCACGGAACCCTCTTTGTGCGTGGTCCGACACGCACTTGGCCGCTTTTGTCATTCTTTACTAGATTCAAAAAAGTAATCACACTAATATTATAAATGTGAAACAGTGTCCATATGGAAATCCATGTGGTCAAAGATACATAATAAAATAACAACGAAGTAAATTGTATTTATACAACTAACGTTAAAAACTTCAATAGTGCGATACAGAGCTTCACACATTTCCAGGCATATTCTAGCCGTAGTAGGTAATTCTTCCGATTTTTCTATGCATTTAAACTCTGCCAAACCATATGAGAACGTATAAAAAAGAGTTTGATGGAGTTTAGGTATCGTAGACAGAGTTCGAGAAAGAACGATTTAAGAACACATCACCAGCGCCATCTTTTGGTAATCAGTAGAAACATGGATTCTTCTCTAATGTGGTATAGTGGCGTTGAGGACAAATTAAACAAAAATATGCGAACCGATTTTATTGAAACTTTCCAATATTGTTGTTTATACCTCAGAGTAGGATATAGCGTGCCGTTTTTTTAGATATAATTACTTCAGAGGGTGGAATAAGGAACCAAAGATTGTATGGGACTTATTTTTTTTTTTTTAAATAGAAACTTGAAACTTCGTAGATTGATTTTATATCAAAATATTAGAAAACTAATTTCTGCGTTTTTGAAAATTCATTCCCTAAGGGGGTCAAAAGACGTTTGAGAATTTGTATGAAAAAAACGGTCACCCATCCAAATATTGACTTCTCTCGACGTTGCTTAACTTTGGTGATTGTTGCGAAGTGTTCATCGCTATTAGACTACATATATTATAGGCAAGTAGTTTCTGAAGGTTACATTATCTTTTAATGATTTTTATAATTACAATAACAGTGTTTTTAAAATAAAACTGTACTGTTTACTTATAATTACAATATCAGTGTTTTTAAAATAAAAATGTACTGTTTACTAGAAGGCGACATATTTGTATAAGTCAGCTACTGATCACTAGAATCAGAGGATATTTTGCACAGATTCGAAAGAATGGGTCAGATCAACAATGATCTCTATTTAAATGAAGCGCTGCGCCTAATAGAAGACAAAATATTATCAATATCCGGAAAGAAACTTTCCGACTTTGGTATGCCCACGCCAGAGCGAAGAAGGGTTGTCAAATGATTTGATTAGAGAGCTCAGCTACGATACCAATATATTGGACACTTACGTAAGAGAAACTGAGTCACGTCTACTACCCGAGCAAAAGGAGATATATCATAAAGTTTTACAACGAGTTGTAAGTGGGAAAAATGGTATTTTCTTTCTTGATGCGCCGGGCGGCACAGGCAAGACTTTTTGCTTAATTTGCTCCTCGCAAAAATTCGCAAAGAACAAACATGTTGCATTAGCTGTGGTTTCCTCTGGAATCGCTGCAACATTATTAAGTGGTGGCCGAACAGCACACTAAGTTTTCAAGTTACCTCTTAATTTAGCAAGCGAAGAAAATCCAACTTGCAATATTAGCAAGAGTAGCGCCCGCGGCGCCCTATTGCAACAGTGCAAACTGATTGTATGGGACGAATGTAAGATGTCTCATAAGCGAGCTATTGAGGCGCTCGATCGTTGTCTGCAAGATATGCATAGCAATCGAACGTTAATGGGTGGTGTGGTTGTGTTACTGGCTGGTGATTTCAGGCAGACATTGCCTGTTATCGAGCGAGGCACTCCAGCAGACGAAATAAACGCATGTCTGAAAGCATCACGCGTGTGGACCAAGGTGGAAAAGTTCCATCTCACGACAAACATGCGAGTCCAGCTGTTTGATGATGTAGAGTCGGGTGCGTATGCTCAAAAATTACTCGAGATAGGAGACGGTCGATTAAAAACTGATGTTGAAGGTATGATTATATTCACCAACCAATTTTGTCATGTTGTGGATTCGGAAGACGCGCTTATTGCTCAAGTTTTTTCGAATCTGCAACAAAATATTCTGGATGAAAATTGGTTGTGTGAAAGAACCATACTGGCACCAAAAAATGAGACAGTATCAAAAATAAATAAAAAAATCTTGGAAAAAATATCAACCGAAACAACAGTGTACAACTCCATAGATACAGTAATGACATCCGACGACAGCACCAGTTACCCGGTTGAGTTCTTAAACTCTCTGGAGCTATCCGGGGTACCTTCCCACAAACTCGAATTAAAAGTAGGCGTACCCGTAATGTTAATGCGCAACTTAGATGCACCAAAATTGTGCAATGGAACAAGATTACGGGTCACTGAATTGGGAAAATACATAGTAAAGGGCACAATCTTAACTGGTGAAGCGAAAGGAGAAGATGTACTCATACCCCGTATTCCAATTATACCTAATAACTTGCCATTTAACTTTAAACGACTACAGTTCCCTTTAAAAGTAGCGTTTTCAATGACAATTAACAAATCGCAGGGTCAAACCTTAAAAGTAGCGGGATTACATTTAGGCACGCCATGTTTTTCCCACGGGCAGTTGTATGTAGCTTGCTCACGTGTGTCTAAATCTAAAAATCTACATGTTTTAGAAGAACGAAATAAATCTTACAATATAGTTTATAGAAGTATATTGGAATAAGTAGCAGCGGCGAAGCGGCCAACTTATTTTTTTGTTTCAGTATTTTTGTAAGCTTTTCTCTTAGGTGCTTTATTGTCTGACAATATACTAGGTAAGCAAAGTAATTTTTTTAGTTTTAATTATGAATAGCGTGAAAAAGAAAATAATCTCTAGAGGGGGTAAAATAACCACAATTTGTGTAGTGAAACGAATTCTACGCGGACGAAGTCGCGGGCAAAAGCTAGTTGTTAAATAACTGAACTATTTCGGAAGGGTTATTATAGGTATTCCCATTCTCAACTATAGAGTCAATCGAATTGGGACTAGTATTGCATACACATATTAAATTAAACAGAACACTAGCTAGTGTTCTGTTTAATTTATCCCCAGGTAGGTTTAGGTTTATTAATACTGTTCTATATATATTTATCGTTCGACAAAACTTTTGATTTTCGTATTACTTTTTTTAAAGGCGTACAATATTTTTTATAATTGTTGCAATGTTTTTTACACATTTATCTGTTTTGTGATGATAAGTGCATTTGTCGTTTACTCTTACAGGATTTAATTATTTATGCCTTTAGATTTCCAATTCGGTTTTTTCTTTAATGTAACTTTGATTCGTTCTAGTGGGACACAAAGATAGAAAATCGTACTGAAGATATCTATATACTTCATGAACACGTCTAATTAGTAGTCTATTTTGCGTTTCATTACATACCAATATATCTCTCACTAAAGCTTGGACTAGTAGGTATTTCTATCATTTGTGCTGTGTGGTCAGTTATACCCAAGTTCATTACTGTGGAAGTGATCTGCGCAAATTTGTTAAAATGTTATCTAAATACAGGTTTTCGATTCAGGAGTTATTCTTGTTGGTTCTAGTATACTCGTAGTATAACAGATATTGAATTTACCTAACGAGGATATAAATGAATTTCTTGCATTATCTGTGCCAAGCATATTAATGTTAAAGTCACCTGCAATGATTAATTTATTTTTTAGAGTACGGGATTTGAGCGTTAATTTTCCCAGCAACGATTCAAAATGTTTTATAAATTATAAAATTCAGATTATTGTAATTTTTCTTGGAATCTTTCGAATCTGCCAAAATCTGCCGCTTTTGTAAATCGTCAGCATGAGCACCAGATAAAAAATGCGCTAAATCTGCCAAAATGGTCACACTGGGCTCTTCTCAGAATGCATGGAAATCAATTGATAACGTTAGACAAGCGCGTGCGGCTGTGCGACTTATAAGAAACATTGATTGCAGAGTAGGTAACTTTATTTACAACAATCAAACATTGGAATGCATCGACTCAACAAATCTTCTTGGACTCCAAACAGATACAAACATGAACTGGAAATCCCACAGCCAAAAAATAGCTTCAAAACTATCAAGCTTTGCCTATGCCCTAATAGAAATAAAAAAAACATTCCAATCTCAATACAGCCCTAAGTGCCTATCACGCATTTGCCCATTCATGGCTACGGTATGGAATTATAATATGGGGCAACAGGACAAATGTGAACGATCTATTTGTGTTGCAAAAGAAATGTATAAGGACCCTAAGTGATGTTCACTTGTGTATGTATAGTATAACAAACAGATAGTTGCAGACCACATTTTTCGAAACTAAATACCATGACCCTGACCTCTTTATACATACTAGAGCTATGAAAGTTTTTAAGAAAGCATAACCAATTATTCCCAGCCCCTCAGAATCCGGCTACGTCAAACCTACGTCCGCGTCTTAGAGATAAAATTCCAATTCCAGGATCTAAATTAAAAATGCACGCCTCTAGTCCCTACATAATGTGTATAAAGGCGTACAATAAACTTCCGAAAATTGTTAGGGACGAGGCGAACAATAACTCATTTAATAGACAGATTACCAAATCCATATACTAATATTATAAATGCGAAAGTGTATGTGTGTGTTTGTTTATTTGTCCGTCTTTCACGGCAAAACGGAGCGACGAATTGACGTGTTTTTTTAAGTCGAGATAGTTGAAGGGATGGAGAGTAACATAGGATAGTTTTTATCCCCGTAAATATCCCCTAAGGGGGTGAAATGGGGGGGGGGGGGTAAAAGTTTGTTTAATAAATAACTGCTTTTACTCATTGCAAGAATTTTTTGAAAGTTAGTTAACTGTAGTATAGTTCAAATATAGCTCAGTTAAATGTGTTTCGAAAAATGTGGTCTGCAACTAGGGTTTCTCTTCGAGAGTTCTCGAACCGAGAATTCCCGGGAAATTTTGCCTTACTCGAGACGAGAAAAAAGTGGTCGAGAAATCGAGAAATCGAGAAATTCAGTCAAAAAATTTAAAATCATAATAAAGCGTTTACGCTCGCGCGCGGCTCTGCCACGCGGCGTGTGAGTGACCGACAGTGCCCCGCCGCCTCCCCGTTCCCTTCGTACACGCCAGTCTCCATTTTGAATTCGGCGGCGGAGCGCGTGTGCGTCGCTCTCGGAGCGAATTAGACTGAATTAGTATATAAATTTAAGCGGGCGACTTCTCTAATGTAAGTAATTTACTTTCTCTTTATAGACTAGTATAATTATGTTGCTTTTTCCGTTTTATTTCAATTCTTATATGGGTATTTGTGGTATTGAACAAAATATATGATCGTTTGAGTTTCAGTTTAAATGAAACGAATCAATTTGTTATGAGTGTGTTTCTTGCCTTGCCTATATGATTTGATAATTTGTGAAGTCGTTATGTTTATTCATTTTTCCAATGAAATTTAGTTCCATTTCTATTTATGAACTAAATGCTCAAGTCGTTGTCATCATTTCGCTTTTCTCCCTTAAAAGTAAAGTAACTATTTATTATTTTTTGTTTAACAGTTTAAAGATGGAGAAATCTAAAGTGTGGAAATATTTCACTAAAATTAAAGATGACAAGTCGTCGTCCATACAAGCCGCACAATGCCTCAAATGTCCTAAAAAGATTTCAATGAAAGGTTCGAATACAAGCGGGCTAGTAAGGCATCTTGAACATATACATAAGATTTCGATAAAATGTCAAAGTGAAACAGAGCCAATGCCATCCACTTCAGCCAGCTGTGACACTGGAGCTACTGGTGCTGAAGACGCGCAACCGTCGGCTCCTAAAAAACCTAAGACGTCAGTTCAACAGACTCTTACATTTCAACCGAAACCCAAACAGTCTCTCGGGGAAATAATTTCCATATTAGCAGCAAAAGATGGCCTCACAATTCGCCAAATTACAAGGAGCGATTTCATAAGGGAATCTTTAGAGCAAAGAGGTTTCAGGTTACCCAAAAATGAGTCTGGAGTCATGAATTTAATGCTCCAATTTTATGAAGAGAAAAAGAAAGAAACCATTACTTTTTTGTGCAAACTACGTAATGACCAATCCGCTCGATTCAGTCTGAGTATCGATGAGTGGACAAGTTTGAGAAATCGAAGGTATTT
The DNA here is from genome assembly GCA_947578815.1 of Epinotia ramella. NCBI lineage: Eukaryota > Metazoa > Arthropoda > Insecta > Lepidoptera > Tortricidae > Epinotia > Epinotia ramella. The sequence continues at coordinate 4,245,802 of OX388210.1, forward strand.
CAACCTTTGTCTCCATCATGCAGACGGCGTGGTTCATAATTTGGGACTTGTTTTCATACCGGGTCAATGTAGGGCAACGGAGACGAGGCAAATCGTAGAAGATCGCTTAAAAGAGTTTGGATTATGCTTTGAACAAGACGTCGTAGCTGTGACTAGTGATGGACCAAACGTCATGGTAAAGTTCGGACGCGAAAGCCCTGCTGAAATGGTCCTATGCTTAAATCACGCTATTCATTTATCTGTGTTGGCTACATTTTGCAAAAAAAAAAACAATACGAGCGACGTTGATGTTACTGAACCAACAAATCAAGCTTTAGAACAAAACATTTCTGGACAAGACAGTGATGATGATGAAATTTTTTTATTCGACGACGGCGAGTTAGCCGAGTTAGAATCTGATATAACAAATAATGTACAATATACCCAAAATATCAACAAAGTTTTGGAAGAGACACGAGCCTTGGTCAAATTATTTCGGAAGAGTCCTTTGAAAAACATCACGCTGCAAAAACACGTCAAAGAAGAAATCGGCCATGAGTTGAACTTATTATTAGATGTCCGGACAAGATGGAACTCGATGATGCAGATGGTGGAACGATTTCTTAAACTGAAAAATGCAATTAAAAAGGCATTGATCGATTTAAATATGTCCTCAATGTGGCGAGACGCCAACATTGATGTTTTAGAGTCATTGTTGGCAGTTTTACACCCGGTTAAGTTGTCTGTTGAAGCGTTATCGAGGAAAGATGCCACTATTTTGACATCGGAGGCAATAATAGACGTGCTGATAAATAAGTTAAAGTCTATGGAAAACAATTTAGCCACAACGTTCGTGGACCATCTGATGAGCAAAATTGAAAATAGGCGCAATATTAACTTGATTACATTAATTAAATACCTTCACAACCCAACCATATTTCAGAACTATAATGAAAGTGGTACACGCAATTGCACTAAGACAGCTTTGATACGATTTACAGAAGAACTGTACGATAGATTATTTCCTAGCAGCTCTAATTTAGATGAAGATGACACTTTAATACAGACATCAGAAAACGAGCAACTCGAGCAAGCTACATCCTTTGTGCTGAAACTAAAACAGGCTATTGAAATGGCAGCCACAGACACTACGAGCAATATTGAAACTGTTTTAACAAGAGGCTTGATTAAAAAAGAGTTTCAGTTATATGAATCAACTGGCAAAAGAACACCAAATCTGGAAAACTTGTATAAAGCTGTTATGTCAGTAAAGCCTACGTCGACAGAAAATGAACGGGTTTTCTCCTTGTCTGGAAACTTTGTGACGAAAATACGAAACCGATTGTCAGATGATGCTATAAATGCCCTCGTATTTTTAAAGGCTTATTTCCTTAATAACAAGACATAGTGGGCTAGCTTTTGATTTTGAAGCAGTTTCCGCTTTAAATTGTGATTGTAATTAGTCTAAGATTATTAATTATTTATTAGGTTCTTATGTTTACGTACGTAGTAACGAAAAGACTGTCCATTTATAACAAATATATAAAAGTTGATAGTATCTTTGTATCAACTTGATACAAAGACTAAACTAAGGTATCTTACTCGTAATTATTAAGCTAGTCTGATTGTTATTTTTTATACCTAATCGAAAAACTGTCATTTTATGTTACATACTTAAAAATTTGGAGTACAGACAGAGACTAAAGTAAATTATTTAGTATGTAAAGTACTAAGTTTTATTGTGGTGACATGATGACATTGTTTTTAGAAGATATTTTATTTGTTTATTCCAAAGAAAAAGAGTTCTAATTGTTTGTAGAAATAATGATTAAAAGATCTCGCTAGAGTTTATTTCGCTTTATTAAAGTTTTCTATTGTTATAGTCACATGACATTAAAAATAAACGTTGTTGATTAATAAATGTTGTTGATTATTGCATAAAAAGCGAAGTTTTATTGTTAAATCACACATATTTTTAAAAATTTCCGTATTTCTCGACAACCCGGGAATTCCCGGGAAATAGTGGTCGAGAATTCTCGTGCTCCGGGAAATAAAAAAGGTCGAGAAATGAGAAACCCTATCTGCAACTATCTGTATACTTTATAGATTCTATTTTTGCCAGCTCATTATTTTGTGTACCGTAAAATGCTGCAATTTTGCCTGGATTTTGACGTTTTTTTCTTATATCTGTGAACCTATTTTTCATTATGAGTTTAATGAGTATTAGTCGGAAAACATACCCTATGTCTTGCCAGATAAGACTCAAATCTCATTACCTAATCATACTGTATTTCCGATTTACAAGCAATCAAAGTGGCAGGCAAAGTTGTAGACCTAAGACGTAACTTTGCCTAGGCGGATATCTCAATAAATAATGTGTTGCTATTTGTAATAATATTTACTCGTGTGCATGAGACATTGGGCTTGTCCCTGGCAGTCAAATTATTGCCATAAGCTTAATACTTTTTTTTTCACAGGCAATAGGTAAAGTTGTAGCAGGTTCCACAAACTTTCTATACAAAAATATTGTTAACTGTAGGGTTGTGCCAAAAAAAAGATCATTATTTAAATAAAATATTTTTATTTTTAGTTACAAAATAATCAACAAACAATAATACCCATTTTTTCCTTATTTTTTTTAAACGGAATAACGCCTAAATAATTGATAATCGTTCATAAATTTGCGCCAAATTCATTTTTAGGATGACACCGTAAGATGTCACGTGACCTGATCGAAAAACTGTTACAATGTTATTGAGTTTTCACTTCTGCCGGCACTCCCGGAGTGCAACCCGGTCTTTTATTTATTTATTATAAGTACATTGCAAGTACACTTTTTTGCTAATTCACAATGGATTATTATAGTGTAAAGTTCTATTTCATTGTAAAGTTCTAATCACCCATCACCTTTAAACTCCAACTGTAGGTAATCGACCTGACAACCCATTTGATAACTGCAAGACAAATCAAACGAGCCTAAACACAGTGGGTTTATTATGTGTTGTTTAGAAGTTTCTATCTTCGGTCTCCATTATCAGACCATCTCGATGGTACCATAAACATTGCACTGTCACCCAAGTTACATAAGTACGTTAAACACCTCAATTGGTCGCTAATAAGTAAGTGGTTGAAAAATTTATTGCGAATCTTGAACTAAAAGACAAACATACAACATAATTATAATACAATAGATATACAATTTGCAAGTAATTACAATAAAAATAACTTAAGTAGGTACCTTTAAGTTTTTTTTGTTAATGTTAGTTTATTACTGCATTGTCAGCAGATCTACCCACACTGAAAGTTGGTGAAAATCGACTTGCAAGATTTGACTTAAACCAACAATCATTGCAAGTTAATAAAAAGCTTGTAATAAATAAACTCATTTAAGCAGGCTTATTTTTACTATTTTCTGTACATTTATAAAACCCAGCTAGTGACAGCCCTAGACCCAGGCAAAATTGTGTCATTCAAGTTTCCAAAACACTGCCCAATATTGCCTAGTACGTTATTATGCTGAAATCATGTCCTTTTCTTGAAAATATTAAACTTACGGAAAATAGACAGTCTTTACTTACCCTGGGACGTTACCACTTCTCAAAAAACACCTTTTTTGTAGATAAAAGTTCAAAAGTTGCGAGACACTAAAAAAATGCTGCCACTCACTCCGACTTATGATGCGTAACTGGCGGAGCAACAATGGAGTTACCATTGTAAAAAATTAAATATGTGTTGCCAGAATAATGAAAATTCCTACCAAATGGTAAAAAACAAGAAAAAACTAAGCAAATTCGAGAGGTCATAATTGAAACGAAATAGGCAAAATTGAGTTTAAATGGCAAAGTTGCAGCATTTTACGGTATAAATAAGAATTAAATGACAGCCTTAAGCTGTTTGTAAGTTACCTAAATTTTAGTTTTAGTTATATTGTAGTGCCCTACAGGGTTTCATAGCTGAACAAATATAATGTACCATCTTGTATTTACCTATGAAAGCAATAAAGATACTGATACTGATAGGTATGAATATATTATGAAGTTGTGAAGGTGAACCTAGCTTTATTGAAATATTGTAATGTTTTGCAATTATAATGTGGATTTTCAGCACAAGTTCATTGAGACAAAGACTAAAGCACAAAATTGAAACGCGCATAGGTACTCGCGTCGCAGATCGAAAATCAAACTCGGCATTTCTGGATTCTCCCGGTCCATTGCGTACGAAGGTATACCAATCTGCCACCGCTGAGAAATTTTACTATAATCATTATCATACCAGCCGAAACACGTCCACTGCTGGACATAGGCCTCTCCTAAAGAGTGCCACAATGACCGGTCCTGCGCCACCCGCATCCAGCGGCTTTACCATGCTGCTGAATTATTCTTAAGATTAAGAATAAGAAAAAAATATTCACTTAAGGCTCCCATACGCCAATGACCTTCGATCTGAATCCATTAGTTTTCTAATGTTTTTTGTAGCTTATTATATTAACAACAACGGCTTTAAGCAATATAGAATCTATCGTAAATACTTCTCCTACGCTCCGTTCTACGCGCGTTAACCGGCCACTCGGCCGTTATTCAAACATCGCGCCCTACAGCCATAAGGTTCACATTCGCGTGGCACGCGCCCAATTTCGCGCGGCGGCCATATTCCGCGAATCAGTCCACCGCTGAGCTTGTACAGACGCGCATACATTTTAACTATTAATTGGTTATCCTAATTACTTAGTTATCTATTTCAGACTGAGCCAATAGCCGGGGTATTCAGATTTCCATGTTTACAATAGATTTAACTATTAGTGCAGTGTTTTGTCGTGTTTTCCAGCCAGTGTTCAATAGACTCCAGTAATAATACCAATAAACTTATATTTCAACAATCGCGTCGTTTTCTCATTTAATTCCACAATAAATCCCATATTTACTTCAAAGTTCATTGTTTTCGAGATATTTGGCATCAAAGTTGAACAATTTTAGGCCAAAAGACTGGTTTTCTGGCCATAATTTTGTGTTAATTGGTTTTAGAGACGTCACAGACGAACCCAAATATGTAGATTTCGTATAGGTATGTTAGGTCTTTCACGTCAATAGAGATACGAAATAAGTGTTTTTTTAGACAATGTTTAAAAAAATCATACAAAATTAAGTATTCATTTGTTTCAAAATCCGGTGGACCAAAATGGAGATAAAAGATTGAAGAACCGAAAGCCGTTTGATTTATAATTCTATCTGCACGGCTAGCACGCGACGGCGCTCGAGCTCTCTCGATTTTTCTCGCACTATCCGTCTCTCACTTATTAGACCACTTAGAACAAGAGGTATAGTGCGATAATCGAGAGTATGTCGCGGCCGCCGTGTGCTAGACGTGCTGTAGTGCAAAAGTAGGAGATACGATTCAAACCTTGTCAAAAATCGATGAAAACCTCGGGTAGCCCCTTAAACAACCCTTGTTTTACAACATTTTCTTCCGCCAAACTGCAGGACAGTTTGTTGGCAGCATGCCTTGTGCTTCCTCACCCCTGTGTATGGTCTGTATGTGAAAATCGTGATGAATAGTAGTTAGGTCATTTTGTGTCCTTTGTCTATTTAGATACTAACACAGGTGACTTTCCAACTCTCTACTCTGTGTCTCTACTTACACTATGTAGACATGACTTCTGATCCAGTCTTTGACGCTCTTGATGAAGAGGACTGGGAAGGTGAACCCCAACACGACCGCCAACTGGCATGTCAGAATGAAGTACACCTGAAAATACGAGTTGTTTAGTTGTACCATGGCATCCCAACTCGAACAACGTATAATTGATACTAAAAAGAACTCATAGATGGCGACACAGGTACCGAGCGAAACATTTGAACCAGTAATCGTGAAGATAGAATGATTTTTACACCTTAATAAATTCAACGTACCTTAATTATATCACAAACATCCTTCCGTACATACAATAAAGGTATATTTTATAAGTTGAGTAAATGCAATTAAATTGATACTAAATCCATGTAACTCGTACTATACGAGTGAGCTTTCAAGCTTGCTACGTATTATTGGGTACTGTCACTAGATGGCGCCATCACGGGTCGCGAAAGTTCTATGGAACCACAGGCTCCAAGCGTTTGGCTATCTATATTTTAGTGTGATGTGTAATATTGTCTCTAAAATACTACTTTTATATCAAAAAAATCAAAAATACTCTATTTGTTGCCCGGGAAGTCAACGCCATCTGGTGATATCTCAATGTATTACTAAAACTATTAGGTAGGCTGACAGCGTCATAGCCGTGGTAGCTCGGATACTGCATCTACTGGTGTAACTACGGGATTAAATTTGTATACAGAATTGCCTACATTAGGACGGTACGCTTTTGCTCTATGAGATTGGGTATCTGTACTTGTATTCTTTAATCTGTGGTTGTACGTAGCATAAAGTAGGACAGATTTCCTTCAATTATGTAAGTAGGTAGCTACTTATTATAAAGTTGTAACGTTCGGCCGGTAGGTACCGATTATCCAACTTTTTCTATACCTACAACACGGCTATCACAAGACGGCGCGCGCCTTATGCTATTGCGTTAGCCATGCTGATGAGAGGTTAATATTATCCTGCGTTCAGAAACTTATGTTATGGTGTTACCTACCTATGCTAATAATAATAAATAAAATATGCTCATAATTAATTATTATTATTTTTATAAAAATAAATTAATTATATTATTTCTTAATTACATACGAAATATATATAACATAATACAATACAAATAAATAATGTAATAATTATAAAATGTTTTGATTTTGATGAGGTGTAAACAAACCTTTATCGAAAATGAGTGTAATTTCAATTACATTTTCAATTTTCCTCGCGGAGCGCGGAGGTGAGTTGAAAAGTTGTGAGTTCCGCTAGACAGCAAAGTTGTTTGGCGTCTCGTGCCTTGAAAGCCTGCTCAGGATTTTACATTTTAACCATTCGCTTTGCTCATGGTTCAATCTTACAGTCCTTCGCTAGCTCCGCTTTCAATGCTTGCCCCAAACAACAGCTTTGCAGCCTTGCATAAATTTCATCCATTAAACAGATGGGCGCACGTCGTGCCTCTTATGCTATTAGTAGTTTATTAGGACTTACCCTCATTATGAAAGACTTGCGAACGCTCTCGTTAGCCAATTCATTTCTGGACGAATCATCCGCTGTCGGGCGCTGGCAAAATAAATCCAGCTCACAAACATGTGAAGTATCTTAGGTAATTGCAGATTATTTATTGATATTTTACAGTTGTTGGACTGTGTAAGAGCCTTATCACACTTGCGATTTCCAAGCGTATTTTGTATGAAGGCGATCACGCAGCGTGTTCGCCGCGACTGATAATTTTATAGAAAACACGCTCGCAAATCGCAAGTGTGATGTGATAAGGCTCTTAGGCGATTCACCCACTAGAGATGCGTCCCGCCGCGGTGCGCGGAGCGCGAGGCGCCGTCCCGGCGTCGGCAGTGTGTTTGTTTCAGGCGTGTTTTCTATATAAATTGAAATTCTTGCATACAATGGTACAAAGCCGCGGGGCGCGGTGCAGTGGGTGAATTGCCTTAGGGTCAATGGTCTTTCTGAAGAAACTCATTTACATTGCAGTCCGCAAGGTTAGTAATAGTAGCAATGCCTTATACCCCTGCCACACTCTCGTCGAGTGACGTGGGAGTAGCGAGGAAAGGAGGCAGAGACATGGAGTGGCAACGTTACTCGTCACGCCGCTCATCTTGCACCTCGTCATACCCACCCCTCCCTGTTTGGTCAGTTTTTGCGAAAGAGCGGCAATAAAACGCATGTAACCTAGTGCGGATCGTCGCGATTAATCGCGCGAGTAGAAAGTGTGTGGGATCGTCCTAATAATAAAAAAAAAAAAACAAAAAAAAAAATCGTTTATTGCAGACCAATGATCCATAGGATGTTAGTAACAAAACAAAATGACTTAATAATTATGTTAGTAGGTTCAAAAAATAAATAAGAAAACAAAAGAAAAATATGACACAAACACAGGGCAAACGCGTCCTGCGATTCCCTCTCTCATCCTATTTGGCCCTACCGATGGCCACTTCGACCCAGTTTTTCGTTATAGGGCAGTCCAGACTCTCCGACAATACCCTAAGGAGGCCATTCCCGCATTTTAATACAACGCGACTACGCGATCATCGCAAGTTCGCGCGATTGTCAATTAGGACACCGATTCGAGTCCAATATTATGTTTGACCGCGCGTTCGCGATCGCGTAGTAGATGATCGCATAGTAGCGTTGTATTAGGACGATCCCTGTGGCTAGAGACGACACCATCGAGGCAACGCGGGGGGCAGAGCGATGAGCAGCGCGAGGTGTGGCTTAGGTGTTAAGTTTTTTTTTGGTAAATAAAAGGCACTCTCAGCTGTTTTAATCTGTTCGGAAAGACAGGTATAGATGAATTATCGAGAACATGGAATTGCATTTGTAGTGGTACTTAGTATGAGAAAATAGAAAATTCAAATATAGAATGCCTGTAAAGATACAATACTACTACATAATAATATGCAATTCCATGCTCTCGTTAATTTATCTATATATATGTGGGTCCCGGCAACGCTGAGTGCCGCGCGAGCCTTAGCGGTATTCCACTTGTCCAGGATCTTTGTCTATTGTGCATTGCGTCTCACTCACTTTTCAAGCAAAATTTGAGATGCAAATACACATTGGACAAGTGGAATACCACCCTTAGCCAGGCGCCGGCCCGGGGACTCCAGCAGGTGCCGCCTGGGCGTAGGCCTTTGAGTGGACTGACCACAGAACTATATCAAGATAGAAGGAAAGAGTGTATGTACTTCGCGTGGCAAAAGTAAGTCCGATGGACTTCTTTGCTCGCCGCCAACTTCAGTCCGCTCCCGACCTTGGAACGCGTGCGACGTCAGGTTATAATCACAAAATGACTCGTTGTTCGAAACTGAGCTGTTCAAACACCACCAAAAAAGGTGAAGCTGTTAATCGTGGTATTTCCTATCATAGGTAAGTACTATTTGTCGTAAAATACCTGTTATTAATTAAAAAACAATTTATTTATTGCTCTGTATTATTTTCATCAAAATAGATTATGTCCAACTCTAGTTTTCCATTGCGGCTTTAGTTTGACGAGACATACTTGACGTGCGTTCAAAACCAGCGATGTATAAATAGGCTATTCAAATTGTCGAGTCGCTTCATGGTCGATTTATTCATTTTTCTGTCACTAGTGCTGTACCAGTGTGCTGTACTCTGTGATTTTCTTACTCGGTTAAATCGATTATAAAAGCAGAGAAATGAAAATTACGTTTTTATATTATTATCTACTCTTTCGTTCCTGACCGATTGACAGACAGCGCACGGCCTAAACCGCTAAAGATATAAGCATGAAATTTGGAACATATATTCTGTACAGTACGTGGACGTGTACTAAGAACGGATTTTTCGAAATTCAATCCTTAAGGGGGTGAAATAGGGGTCGAACCGTTATATGGAAATCGTTCATTTGGAAAGTTAAAGACTCGAATCTTTGTATGGAGGTTTCTTACAAAACAACAAAACAAATGATTTAGCGTTGTTATAAAAATTCATCCACTGAGGGGGTCAAATAAGGGTGCAGTTTGTATGGGGGAAACTTTATTTTTTGAGCTAGAGACTTGAAACTTTGCAGAAATATTACATATTAAAATACAAAAATAAGAATTTTCAGTGTTTTAGGAAATACCACCCCTAAAGGGGTTAAACAGGGGTGCAAAGTTATTATGGGAGAAATTTCATTTTTTGAGCTAGAAGCTTGAAACTTTGTAGAAAGATTACTTATTCAAATACAAAATAAAAACCTTTAAAGCGTTTTGGAAAAATCCACCCCCACGGGGGTAAAGAAGATGTGAAAAAAATAAGACTTTTTTAAGACTATTTTTCATTTCTCTGTCGGTTCTTATTGATATTTTGAATCGATATAAAATTATTACAACTGCCGCGTGCTAGTCGATGTTGACGAATCGATTTCGTGCGGATTATGTTTCTCGTCACTAAATTACGCTTGTGACGTCAAATTACCTACGCAAAATGTTACACGCTCGGTTCCCATACTAATCGGCGCGCACTTTCCTTCTATCTTGATATAGTTCTGTGGGGCTGACCATAGATTTTATAGTTATGTAGGTTGGGTCGTGTGTATGAATAAGCAGTCAATATGTATTACACTTGGCAAAGTTAGGATGTCATGATCTTTAATGTGGGACCACCATATAAATAGGTACTGATACAATCATCAAAGACAGAAGGCACTGGGAATTTAGTCTGGTTTCTCTGGCTTACTAAGATTGGATCGTAAGCGGCCGGAGGCTTTTGTGGTTACGAAGCTGAAGGCCGTAGACAAGGTTACAATCGACAAGCGCTAACGCCAATAGAAAATAATAAATTGTAGGGGAATGACAGATGCCGACGAAACACTTTTCTTTAACATCTGTCATTCCCATACATTTTATTAGTTTTCTATTGGCATTAGCGCTTGTCGATTGTAACCTTGTCTAGGCCCCCGGCGAATGTATATAGTTGTGTAGAATATATACTAATATTACAGTTATCCAGTTGCGTTAATGGGAAGGATTTAGATTTCCTAATGCTAGCATGCAGTTGGGCCAGGAAAGCAATGGTTCGGTCAAACCTTACTCTGTATACTTACCGATATTTTTCGTATTTTCTGTAGTGCGTGCGATCCTTGCTAGACCGCCAAGGTATATGAAACATTATTAGGCGACTAAAACCCATTTCTTGATACAATTAACTTTCAATCTTAACAGTCATTAGACATCTCACAATTAATTGATTTTTCACGCTCATCAACAATCTCAAATTCGTCAGTGTTGGTAATAGTCTGGCAAGGGAAGGATGAGCCTTTTTTACAAGCTTTTATTTTGTTTCACCTGTCCCGTTGTCTGTCTGTAATAAAATCTTGCGAGTTAAATTTGACCCACTTCCCGGTGACCGATTGAGCTGAAATTTTGGGTATAAGTATAGTTTGGATGAAACTTCAATATTATGGTACCATCGAGCTGATCTGATGATGGAGACAGAAGGTGGCCATGGGAATTCAGTAACCCCGTTGAGTTTGGCTTGTTAGAATCGTCTCAATGTGTAGTTGATGATGGTATACAGAAAAGTGCAGTCGGCAATAAAAGCTTGTACCAAAAATGAAATTTTTGACAGAAGCTTGTTTTATATGGCATCTTTTTATATCGCTGTCAAATGTGTCAAACGTCTCAAATTAGCATGATGCCTAATCTTGATACTTGATATGGTACCTAACTAAGAAAGTAACTGTTCCATAATAAATTGGACTGTTTTTGCCTTTTAAGAGAATAGGGGTGTAGACTCGAAAATTAGTATTATTACTCCAAAAGAAAGAAGGCATAAAAATATGTCTAGTGACGAAAATCCCATTCAGATATCTCAAAGAATTACGAAGCTACAACCGTTTTAATATTGCTTGTTAGTGTAGTGAGAGAAAACGCAAACGGTGTGTGACGTCACGATGGTAACTAAAAACTGTTCGATAATAAATTGGACTGTTTTTGCCTTTTAAGAGAATTAAAGGTTGGCTTACTGCTAATGTTATTCACATTGAAGAATGTCATAAAAAGTTTAATTAATACGTCTCGTCAAAATAAATTGTTTGTAGACTGGTTTTGAATATAAAGTCTTAAATATAAAGTAGAAGGAAGTAAAACAGTTTTAATTCATATAACTTTACTTCCTTCTGGTTGATCAGTTGTATTTTGTGAAATGAAGAAAATTTATTAATAATATTCCAAGTATCATTATTATTTTATCGCGTTATAAGCAGTGTTGCAACACGCCGTTTTTAAAAATTGTCGCTCTTTTCTAGGCTCATCTTTCCCTGGCCAGACTCAACATATACCTATAGGGGCTGTCCATATATTACGTCATTACAAAAAAGGGGGGACGGTCCATTCAAGGAATTAACACGATGGGGGGGGTAAAAAATCAACAAAAACAATGACGTTATATACGAGGGGCGTCTGAAAAGTTCTAAGCCTAAGATAGAAAAAAACAATTTACAAAAATGAACTCGTGTTTATTTTTCAATATAGTCTCCTCCTAAATCAATGCATTTTTTACATTTTTTATACAGTGCTTTTAGGCCATTAAAAAAATAATCTTTATTTTGCCCTTCAAAATGCTCCTGTACAGCCGCCTTCATCTCTTCGTCACTTCTAAATCGCTTTCCCCTCAACTCTTTCTTCAAATTATTGAATAGAAAATAATCGCTTGGGGCTAGATCTGGGCTGTAGGGTGGGTGGTCAATTTCCTCAAAACCAACTTCTTTCAGAGCACGCCTCGCAACATTAGCGGTGTGAACGGGTGCGTTGTCTTGCAAAAACAAAATGCCTTTCCTTAGTTTACCCCGCCTTTTCTCAACTATGGCTTGTCGCACCTGTCTTATTAGATTTGCATAATAAGTTCCATTTATCGTAGAGCCTTTTTCTAAATAATCGATTAAAAGAATGCCATCACAGTCCCAAAATACCGTAGCCATTAACTTAGAGGCCGACTTTTGCACTTTAAATTTCTTCGGCGGCCTTTCACCCTTTTCAATCCACTGCATCGACTCAGACTTACACTCCGGATCATACTGTCTGATCCATGTTTCATCAACAGTTACTATTCGGGAACAAACTTCATCTAAATCATCTTCGCACAATTCTAAAAACGCCCGAGAAGTTTCCACACGACGTACTTTATCGAAGGCCGTTAGCATTTTCGGTACCCAACGAGCACTGACTTTACTCATGTACAAATGTTCATGTAAAATTTCTCCGACTCTTTCTTTACTAATACCTAAGACCTCAGCTATTTGCCAAACCTTCATTCTTCTATCTTCTAATACCAGCTTTTTGACTTTTGCTACGTTTTCTTCGGTCACTACCGATATTGGCCGCCCTGAGCGGGGGTCGTCTTCGATCGATTCCCGTCCGAGTTTAAATAAGCGACTCCACTTTTTGACTGTGGCATAAGAAGGCCCAGAATCACCGTAAATAATAGCCATTTCCTCAAAAATACACTGCGGTGATTTGTCACTTTTTGTAAGGAATTTAATTACAGCACGGTGCTCAATTTTCGTAATATTCGTTGGTAATTCACACATGATGTACTTTTCCGTTGAATATTTCGAAACAGAATAATAAAAACGTGACATGTTATTTTTTAATAATTTGTTTTTAAATGGCCTTTCTAGTGGCCAGTATCATAAACGCATATATAACCTCGAAATACCTTAGGCTTAGAACTTTTCAGACGCCCCTCGTATGGACAAGCCCCTAGTTATGTGTGCATTTTGCTCATTTATTTGCGTTTCATGTCCTGAGAAATCCCTGGCTTTGTACAATGACTTTTGACGACCTGTTATTAGCCAAGTCGGTAGTGACGCTTTCTGCGAAGCTGAAGGTCCTGGGTTCGAATCCCGGTAAGAGCAAATATTTTGTGTGATGAGCATGAATATTTGTTTCCGAGTCTTAGATGTTTTCTATGTATTCAAGCATTTATATCTATTAAATATATCGTCGTCAAGTACCTATAACACAAGCCTTACTGAACTTACTATGGAACTAGTTTGATTTGTGTAAGGGTGGTATTACACTTGTCCAAGATCTTTGTCCAATGTGCATTGCGACTCACTCATTCTTTAGGCAAAATGTGAGACGCAAATACACATTGGGCAAAGATCTTGGACAAGGGGAATACCACCCCAAGATTGTCCCTTATTTTGGGTAGCATGAGCGCCAAGGGAATATGAAAACAAGTTTATATTTAAAATAAAAAATACACTTTTGGAATGTATCTGCCATACATTTATTATAATAAGGTGAGATTTTAAAGCACAGATTCGCATTTTATCTAAAAATACCGATTATCAAAGGTTTACGATCGTATGCCAAAGTCCTAATGCAATATTGTCCAGCTACAGGAGATATCTACATGGACGAAGAGATCAAAAATATCTACACATGACATATTGCCAAGGGAGATTGTGCTCTTTGTACGCGTATATATCTACTGCCGAAGGTACAGCCAAGTGCAAAATACGGTCGCTTGTACGGTAATAACCAGGGCTCGGATTTTTCATCGCACGATAAGACGAAAGAAAACTATGGAGTCGATATCAACACAAACTTTACTCATATTCATACTCATACTCATTCATTTAATTAATACCAAAAGTTTATTATATTGTAAATACAAATCTTAACCGCCACATCATGTTTATTACATTATAAGCTATATAATAAAATGTTCACGTAATAATTAAGTTAATGAATGTACCTATGCACTAATTGCAAACTTAAATAAATGACACGTCTAAAGCCGTAATGATTGAAACATGAGGCAATTAAATAAAGCGGCCAGTACCCATCGTTAAGTCTATCGCAACGATATGGTCTGGATAACTAGGTATGCAACTAAGTTGACATTTTGACAGCATGATAAATATATAATAATTACGGGACTAGGAAAATGAGTGAGTATGAATATGAGTAAAGTTGTAATGTTGATATCGACTCCATAGTTTTCTTTCGTCTTACCATGCGATGTAAAATCCGAGCCCTGGTAATAACCCGCATACGAAATCTTCTTCGTTTGTACATGCATCCGTATTTCCCCAGACCGTACTAACAAAAAATCCAAAAAAAAACATGAAGCTACAATCGTATTTTATTCGAAGCTACGAGAATGTTATGGTTGTTGGGGTAAGATCGACACAGACGTCTTCATCATCGTCCCGCCAAAGCCCACGACTGGGCGAAGCGTTTTATTTTGCTATCAAGTAAATATTCGGGAGGGTCCAAGAATCTCGACCCCAAGAGTAGTTTTATAGAAATCATTACAAAAGGCTTTGCAACCACATGACAGTCGCCGTGTCTATCTTACCCAAATATCTTATAATAAGTATTTGCATACATTTCTAGCTATAGGTAATATGACTGGAGTTAAATCTCATTAGTAAAAATGACAGAAATTAAGGTAAACCCGGATCTTAAAGTCAACAAACGATCAGCGGAGCGGGGCTATTTCGTTCATCGATAAAAAATAAATAAAAAGGGCTACAAAGCAGTTCATTATAACGTTTGCTTCTACACCCTTACAGCCCGGCACCAGTCGTAATAGCCCCTCTAGCCGCTTTTACTCTTCATGTTATTAGACATGCCATTTTTACTAATAAACATTTTTCATCTTCAGCCGAAGTAGTATTAGACTATACAAGAGTTTAACAAACGACTATTCTATAATATGAATAATGAGAAATTATAATTTAAAAGGTTCATTCATTTTACTTGTTAATTTCATACCCAAGGGGCTGTCCATATAATACGTCATTTCAAAATGGGTGGGGGCTGACCAGTCATTTTCTTGGGAGGGGGGGGGGGGGGGGGTCAAAAATATATATGGACAAGCCCCAAGCAAAAACTACCGCTTTGTTGTATCAAGTGGATTTTTTATTGCATCTTCAATTCAATAACATCTTTGACGCAGACTTTACAAACACTACTTCTTTAGAATTGCAAGAGCGAGCGAAGCGAAGGACGTTCTCCAATTTAGCTTGGGCAAAAAATATTTCGTATATCCGACCGTTTCTCTACAGGTCGCATTTCTGAACCCATTCTCGTGAAATTTTGTGAGCGGGGCCAAAGCCACTAGTGATCATAATATTGACGACAAAGGGGTATCGGTATTTTATTTTATTATTTTCGCGCCACTACGTGCACTTCAGCTCGTTTGTAGTGCGCGTGCCGCGGCCGCTCCAGGAGACCATCGCGTGTGCTGATTTCTGGCCGAAAGGTGTCGTGTTTCGTCGGTTCCGGGGCAACCTACCAAATCCAACACCCGAGATGTCGGAACAACGGGGCCACGCCGTTTCGCCGTCAAAATAAATATTGTTCGGTTCATGACGCATTGGTGTAAACTGTAATGTTATGTAACCTGTTTTTCAATAAATAAATAAATAAATTTTAACAATTAAATGAATGAACTATACAAACGTTATATGAGTTTTAGGTCTAATATTAGTTTGAGTAGGTAACCAATATGTGGATGGATTAGCGATTTACAGTGTGGGGGTTATTATACATTTTTGACAGCTGTCATCCACAATGACTTACTCAGTCCCTTCTCCATATTTAAGATTTTTTTTTCATTCAACGTCAAGTCACATCAGTTTGACAGTATCAAAATTGCCTCAAAATATCAGGTTTAAAATACATTATTGAAGCAAAAATGGGTAGAATTATCTTTGGGTTAGGACAACAAAACCTTAAGTCATTAAATCATTCACGGTCAATTTTACTGCGCAATAACCCTTTCACTTGTATAAGAATGCGGTAGTTTTATTGTGCAATAAACGTATCCATCAATGGGAACCTTAAATGCAAAAACCAAATCCGTGTAAACATTACTTACATCCGCTTAGTTTTATTTTGTACAAAAAAAGTCAGAACACCAAATAAACAAACCCTTATTTATTTAGCATGCTTTTTCGACGTTTATCGGTCGAATAAATTTTGCACCTGTTGCTTATTGAAATTACTTACGAACGCCAAGTGCAGAGTTATCCGACCGGGTTATAGACCAAGTGTACTTGGATTCTATAACGCCTGTTAAATAAATACTATTATAATTAAAAAAAGACAGGCCGGACCATTTTGACTGGTATTTCATCATAATAAGAACTTTTCTCGCTTTATATTATATAGCATAGACAAAAGCTGTTATCATTATACTTTGTATAAACATGACAATAGTTTCTCATTAAGCAACTACATACAGGGTGGAATTTAATTCGTGATACAAAAAAGCTAAATAATTATCTATTCATGATTCAGAACAACTTTTACGATGGGATCAACTTTGTACTATGCCAAAAATAAAGGTGTTCATACATTTTCATCAGTCAGCCGGTTTCGTTGGTCCCATAGACCAACTTTGTGTTATGCCAAAAATATCCAGGTATTTCATTTACTTTGCTCGCAAAAGTGTCTTAGAATCATGGATAGATTCACATTTTGCTATTTTGTATGACGAATAAAATTTCACCCTGTATAAATGGATGTGGCGTTTTATACAGGGTGAAATTTTATATCAGGGAGATTTATTATCCCATGAAAATTATCACTACTTCATAGAAACATGACAAAGAAATTTACTTTCTAATTATTGTATTGAAATCAAATTAAAATAAACGCAATCTGCTAATATCGAACATTAAATATCAATCATTTGACATCCTCATAAAACGGACAATATTGTGAGATTAATAACCAAAAGGAACAATATCTAAAGTAATATCATATAATTTTAAAGACACGTTTACATTATTTTCAACATAGCAATAACCTTCAACTTGACTGTACTTTCTATAGCACATATGAAACACACAATACAAACACGAATAATTAAACATTCGGATGCTTTGAATAATTAATTTTTCGCCTTCTCAAAAAAAAAAATATCTAAGTTTTACTGCGACCTAGCACTTCCAATATCATAAATGTTACCAAATTATTCGCCGTTTTATCAGTCTCATCACACTATTGAAACCATTTGACCGCCACGGGCGCATAAAGTAGTGTTTAGGCGTATCTGGTAACTCAGAGTATATTATAGATTTCTAAAGAGGAGAAATGGTAATAATAATAATACCACGACCGAGCGAGATTGTTGTATACAAATCTCAATGATTGTGACAGAAGCGGATATAACAGTCGTGGTCCTAGACTAAACTTTAGGTCACCTGCAAAATGTTAAATTGCCTGTTTAAAAAAATGATGTAGCTATTTACTTAGAAACATTATACACTGTAGGTAGTTAAATAAGATCTAATATTTCGATTCGAACATAAATCAGATTTGAGAAATAAATATTCGATGTTTACAATTTAATGTACAGTTGCCATCACTTACACCGTAGCTATCAAAGTGCTTAAAAATATCTGAACACGATCTATTTAATTATTATTTTCAATTTCCGCAATAGAACTGACCGCGAGCGCTCCAAATCGCTCGAAGCGTCGGTATGAATTTATTACAAAGTCAAGTCGGCTATTCAATTCGTCTAAAACGTTTTATTTCACGACTATATTTCCTTTAGGGTGAGACCAGACGAGCGTAATTTGCGAGCTGTGAGTCGCGTAATTTCGGGTCCGCCCATAGATGGACATTTCGGTTTGCCTATATATGGGACTGCTGAGAATCACGAGTTAATTTAGGCGTGCGGGCAAGAGATTAAAGCGTGTTCAGATATTATTGACCGGGTATTTTAGTGGGATGACAGCAATAACCTACTTTTATACTTTATAGTCTAATCAATAAGTTATTTTTGTACTGTAGCAATAGTTTTACCTGATGATTAGTCCAATTATAAATATTAGGCAGAATCACTAATATGGTAGTCAATGATGCTGAGGATTTTTGTAACGAGTATTATACGAGTTACTTCATACTTTTAAGTATATGTGTAATAACAGTTCAAAGAAATGTATTCTCCAGAAGTTCATTAATATAATCATATAATATAATTTATTGTTTTAAAGCTATTTTAAAAGTCCCTCGGAAAATTAACACTTTCACTGCCAGAAACCCGCTTGGCGGCGTGGCGCTTTCCGATACATACAGAAATGACCACGTAGAATGTGTTACACCAATCGCGAATCTGCTATAACGTAGATTTAATTAAGATGCCGAAAAACGCTCGGTATACGAAGTCATTATTGCTTAATCATTCATGTTCATGAGAAATGCCAACGGCATTAAAGTAGAGTAATACAGGTGTAGACTCAAAATGTATTATTACTCCAAAAGAAATAAGGCAAAAACATATGCCTAGTGACGAAAATACCATTCAGATATCTCAAAGAATTACGAAGCTACAACCGTTTTAATATTGCCTGTTAGAGAGAAAACTGTAAGTGACAACCGTTTCATAGGAAGAGTGCGTTTTGCGGAAAAGGGACAGAATATACCCCCTATTGGACACTTATGGCTGTGTGATTATTTAATCCCCTGCTTTACTTGTTTCTCCATTTGACAATATTTTAATCATCGGGAAAATTCAAAATTATTGGCTATTTTATTTCGCGTCTACACCCCTATTATTGAATTTCTTATATGGAATCTATTGTCATTTTTTAACATTGTAACGTTTTCGTCACCTTTGTAACCCGTTAACCCTTTCACCGCGCAAGGCTAGTCAACACTCAAAATACTACCGGTTTTTGACAGAAACAAGTATTAAAACCTAGAGCTTAGACACGGGACACGAACGGTGAAAGTTTTAAACTACACTAACACTCCTTTTGTCAGAGAGTAAAAAGTCAAAATAAGCTTTAGAAATGACAAAATCTAATAGCAGTTTTATTAGATGGCATTGACTTGACAACCAATGAAAATACATTCATGACAAGAATTACTCACAATACATCTGCTAATATGCAGTAAATAAAAAAAAACATTTATCCGACACTTATCTGAACCATTCTAGACTAGTTTGTACAAATTAAGACATGTTTTGTTATCAAATTCTTCAATGTTTAAAACAATATTTAGAGATTCCTTTCAATTAATAAGTATCAGAACATAAATTACCAACAAAACTAATTAGGGTCATATATAATTACTAAACAAATTGGTTACAAAAAAAGAAAGATTAAAAGTAACCATACCTTAATTGGCATCCTTGATTTTGTACAAACTTTTCTATAGATTCTCATCTGTGATATCGAAATCACCTTTATCATAAAACTAATCTGTTGGAAGATAAATGGGTGGATTAACTATTTTCTGTCAGTAGTTGCCATGGTTACGCCTCTTGAGTCACTTTTTAAAACTGCGATTTAAATCTCTCAGGGTTCTCTCGTCATGTTCGACCCCTTTTTGTATCGACCATAGTTTTTTTTTTATACGAAGGTGGCAAACAAGCGTACGGCCATGATGTTAAGCGGACACCGCAGCCTATAGACGCATGCAACTCCAAAGGAGTATGGGCGTTGCCGACCCTTGATACGCTTGTGATGGTCGAGAAGATCTTCGAGTCATGTTAGAAGCGAAAATTGTAACAATTTTTCCAAAAACTCTAATTTTTGTCTGGCTAACGGGACCAAATTACAACAGAAAATAGTTGATTGACCTAAACTTCAGCGCCAACTAAAACACAGTCAGACAGACATAAGATTTTACTCTCCGACCTAACTCCTCACAGGCTACACCTCACCTTAATCTCTGGAAGCAGAGATGATAGTAAGAATGTACATGAAGATATTGATGATGTCCAGATACAAGTTGAGGGCAGCGAAGATGTACTCCTCGGGGCTGATGCTGTACTTATGCTTGCCTCCCATCATGAGCTGAGTGTCGTAGACCAGGTACATGGAGAAAATGAGTGCTCCGATGGACGCATAGACCAGCTGGTAGATTTTGTTGTGGACGAAGATGGATACAATTCCTGGAACAAGAATATTGTTTTATTTCCAATACTAAATATTAGAGAGGCAACGGATATCTGATCACTATCCGGTATCCGGCCTCAATTTTAGTATCCGGCCGAATACCGAATAGTGGCATAGTATCCGGCCGGATACCGGATAGAATTTTATACCGTAAATATAACTTTTTTTTAATGGTAAAAAGAGAACTACAGTAGGTAAAATAAAGTTGAATAAATAACGAACAACAAAGTAATCAATTGTCAAGGTCAGTTTAAAAATTTGCGCATGTTTCTATCAAAGCCTGCCATAGCGAGTGACAAGTTATATATAACCTACACAGAGCGCCGCGCACGGGTGCGGTCGAATTTGCTTCATTTTAGGCATATAACTTTCGGCCGAATATCCGACGGCCGGATAGCGGATATCCGGCTAGCTGCACCGCCGGATATTCGGTATCCGGTATCCGGTCAAACCACTATCCGTTGCATCTCTACTAAATATTAGGCTCAATAAGGCTTGTGTTATGGGTACTAGACAACGATATAATGAATAGATATAAATACTTAAATACATAGAAAACATCCAAGACTCGGAAACAAATATTCATGCTCATCACACAAATACTGATATTACAAACAGGATAAGTCTGTAAGATTGTAGCTTTGTAACTAGTTATATAAGTTTGTATGTAATGGGTAATCTCCGGACCGGCTTATACGATTACAAAAAATCTTTCACCTGTGTATAGAATGAACTTGGGGCGG
The DNA here is from genome assembly GCA_947578815.1 of Epinotia ramella. Taxonomy (NCBI): domain Eukaryota; kingdom Metazoa; phylum Arthropoda; class Insecta; order Lepidoptera; family Tortricidae; genus Epinotia; species Epinotia ramella. Next base: position 4,267,042 of record OX388210.1, read on the forward strand.
ACATATAATTAATATCTAGTAATTAGCTAATTTCATCACGTGGCCTCGCTGCTTTTTCGGGTTCCGTACCCAAATGGTAAAACGGGACTCTATTACTAAGACTCCGATGTCCGTCTGTCTGTCCGTCTGTCACCAGGCTGTATCTCATGAACCGTGATAGTAAATCAGTTGAAATTGTCACAGATGATGTATTTCTGTTGCCTCTATAACAACAAATACTAAAAAACAGAATAAAATAAATATTTAAGGGGGTCGATTGTGCTGGCGGCTGGCTGGCTGTACGTATAAGATGGAGATGGGCCGACTATGGTCTTGGCCGACTAGCCGCCTAGAAGGCTGATAAGTCGGCCGACTAGTCGGCTAGACCGATCGTGGACTTCGGCTAGGTTCGGGTGCAATCGGGAAACTTCCTTTCGCTTTGCCGTCGCGCCGACTGCATGCGTTCGCGTCGTGACAAGTTTTGTTTACATTTTCCCGGCGTGTTTAATTTCGTGCGCAAAATAAAACAAAAAATGATGATGATAGTTTTATCGACTAGAGTAGCTGATTTGTATAATGTCGAAAACATAAAAAGTATGGTAAAAAATGTCTCGTTTTCCTGTGATCCATAATGTGCCGACTAATCGGCACATTTTGCCGACTAGTCGCCGACTAGTCGCCGACTACAAATGAGGCCGGATAGTCGGCTTTCCCGACTAGTCGGTACATCTCTAGTATCTTCTTCGTCGTTTCACTCTTGTCAGAGTGGTCGTGGTCATCATTTCAGGTGTTGGTAGCAAGCTTCACAACACGCCGGCATTCCTCTCTGACAGTCGCCTTCCTTATGCTTACGTGTAGTGATGCATCTACTGCAGCTTTTATCTGGTCTGCCCATCTCATTGGTGACCTGCCTCGCGGTCTGGTGCCCTCGACCTTTCCCTGGATCACGAGTCGCTCGATAGCTGCGTCTCCTCGACGACATACGTGCCCGAAAAACGTTAGGATGCGAGACTGCACTACGGATGATAGACGCTGTTTGATGCCAAGTTCCTTCAGTATGGACTCATTGGTACGAAATTCAGTCCAAGATACCCCAAGCATTTTCCTCCAGCACCACATTTCTGGAGCGTCTATCTTCCTTCGCTCTAGTTCACGTAGCGTCCACGTCTAAGACTAAGTCGACTTCGTATAAGACTTACCGAGCAGTAAAAGCACGACCGCGGCGCAAACCAAGAATCCACCCATCATAGTGAAGTCCCATTTGGTCTGCATGGCGAATATCGTCAGCGCCAGGCACACTGCCGCCGTCACGCCCACTGCCATCATTACCTGCATTCAAAACATTCAAAATTTAAATTCAAACAGAACTTGATTTTTAACCCCCGACGCAGAGAGGGGTGGTTATAAGTTTAACGTGTCTGTGTAGGTATCTGTGTGGTATCGTAGCTCCCAAACGAATGGGACGATTTGAATGCGGTTTATTTTATTCGAAAGCCGATGTGACCCCGAGTGTTCTTAGCCATGTTTCATGGAAATCTGTTCAGCCGTTTTTGAGCTATTGGACTTTGAAATGAAAATGTCGGGGGTTTTGCAACTTTTCTAAGTTGTAGTTATTTATATAAAAGTACCATTCTGCGGTCGTCGGTTCGAATCCCGGCTCGTACCGCCAACACCGTTAACTGACCATCCGTGCACTTTATGTGCATTTTAATAAGGTTCAATATAAATATAGGATGGTCAATCAGCTCAGCTGTGTTGGCGTTTGTACCAATGAGTTGCAGCGTTTACGAGGCAACCGGATGGCTCGCTGTTTGAGCGTTAGTATCATCACCGTCGTTAGTATCATTACCATCGTCATTCTATCATCACCAGAGCCCGTAATTTTCATGCCGATGACATCAATTTGACATCACGCTGCATATAGGATGATCCCAAATAGTTTTATTGTAATTATTAAGCATTAGTCGTCAATCATAATCATGTACAAATTACTTCAAAATTAATCTATTCACACGTGGAATAATTAATAGGTACCTACTTGAAGGAATTGTTTTCTACGTAATTATTGAAATGTGGTAACAATACCGTTTAATAAAATGTATGTATAAAAACAAAACAAATACTTTAATTTACGTTTCACGTATCAAGTAGGTACCTATTAATTGTTCCACGAGTGAATAGATTAGTTTTGAAGTAATTTGTACATGATTAAAATAATTGACGACTAATGATTAATAATTACAATCAAACTATTTGGGATCATCCTATATGCAGCGTGACGTCAAATTGATGTCATCAGCATGAAAATTACGGGCTCTGATCATCACCTATACTCCAGGCAAAATACGGTTTAGAAAAACATTAATTTATAATAGCGTTTTTCATTTGAAAATGTTATTCTAAGATGATTTAGTCAAGAATCCGACAAACTTTCCACCCGGAAGTAATTATGTAGATTTAAATGAAGCATGCATTATCTTTTTTTGTACGATTTATCTTGAATATTATAGAGCAAATGTAAATGAACCAAAATAAAGACAAAAACATTTATTATTATTTTTACTGACTTTTTAGAAGCCAGTTAACTTATCATTTTTTCGATGTCTGAAATTTTGTCGGATTTTGTCGATGGGTAACTATTTAATTGATAATATATCCGTTATACATAAAAAATAAGCTATTATAAATTATTTCCAAAATTGTCATTTTTTCCATACAAGTTGTCAGTTCATTGCCTGGACTACTACGTCATTACCGTCATCACAATAGTCTCTACCATCATCATTCCACTCACCGCTTCCGGCGCCTTGGTGCTCGACACAGCCCCAAGCAGAAAGCTCTCGGCGAGGGTAAAGATGCCCAGAAATATGAAGTTCGTGGGGAATGAACGTCGCACGTTGCCGCAACACGCCATCACGATCAGAGTCACTATTGTCACGGCCAGGGCTACGAACCTGTGGAATAATAGTTAAGGTTAGCTGGAAGAAATACCCCACGGGGATAAGTTGGCTTTTGTGCATGTGTTAGCTGTTCTTGTCGAACGAGCGAGGAAAGCGAGAGTTCTATGCTACAGCTTGGGCCGAAAATCGTGCGTCTGTGCCGCGCTGTTCTCCTCAATACAGGGTGTACCAAAAATGGGGTGTGAACCGATCAAGGGCATAACAGGCCCCGTAGCATGGATGGCGTTATCACGCGATAAGTGACAGGATAGAGCTTCCATCCCTGGCTGACACCGTTCGATAGAACGACACGACGCGCCTATCCTGTCACTACGGGGCCAGGTATCGTGTTCTGATACGAAAAATCTAAAATGTTTTTTTTGACGCGTTTTTTTGACATCTGTGTGGAGCAGGTCGCCCCAGTCGGCCAACGCTCCATACAAATGTAAAAAAAAATCGCGTATTTTTTTCTTAACACAACACGATACCTGTTATGCCCTTGATCGGTTCACACCCCATTTTTGGTACACCCTGTAGATCACATTTCTCAACCGATTCTCGTGAAATTTTGTGAGCAGATTATTTAATTATATAGTTTTTTTTGGTTAGTCGCTTTTTCGAAATAAATAGAAAACAGCTCACAGAGCCAACAACTACAACACAACAAACTAGTGAGTTTAGTTCACTTACATCATATAAGTATTTCTTTGGAACCACAACTTCGTGGGCTCATGGTAGGTGAAGAGGGTTATAAAACCCATGGTGACTAATAGCTGACACATCAAGATTGAGTAAACCTGGAACGAAATAGTACACAATTTTACGTCTTCATCTGGCCACAATGCGAGCTTTACCGTACGCGCAGCGCGCAGCTTGGCATTATGGCCAGGTGTGATGTAAAGATTATTATCAAAATTTTGACTTATTCGCTAAAACATCACGCTGTACCTGGGCGAACGAGCTTAGCTCGGGTGAAAATGCGGAGAAAACGAATTTTCCCAAACATAAAGCTGGATCGATTACGCGCCCCACTAAATCGTTAGCCCTTTTTGAAAACGCGATTACAAATATCTATATACAAATATTGCTCGATTTATATGATAGGATAAAGGTGAAAAACAAGGGACGCTGTTTGCACATATTAATATATTTTGTTGGTATTTGCACCTTTTCATTTAAAAATATTTACATATCCTGGCTGATGGATATCAGCAAAGCTGAAGTAAAAATAAAATTAAAGGGTTTCTTAATAATCTTTAAAAAAATGCAAAAAGATTCGCCCAACGTGGGGCTCGAACCCACGACCCTGAGATTAAGAGTCTCATGCTCTACCGACTGAGCTAGCCGGGCAGTTGTCACGACGATTGAAATTAGGGAATACGTTAATAATATTGATTTAAAAATGTGACTACACACGGTCTTTCGATTTTAAACCTTGGCCCATTCAAATAAAGCATAACATCAAAGCACATGAATGAGATACGAGATTGCAAAAATTATAGTCTTTACGGTTCGCTAACTTTTAATAGAGCTTTTTATACTTAAGATAAAAGAGAAGAGTTTTTATAGTTAATCCATTCAAAAAGAAACTTTAACGTCTAAGGCAGAAGGTTCCAATTTTAGTGACAGTTGTATAAAAAGGTCGGCCAGATAATCACAACGGGCGACTTTTTGCAGCGCTACAGGCGAGATACTGTGTCGACATAGGTCATTGACAGGTCATCTAAGCTGGGTCCACATTTGTATCATTTTGCCGATCACAATCACGCGTATCGTATCGAGCTCGCGTATCCTAAGTATTGTACGCTCACTTTGGGCACACCGTATCACTAGCATCGTCGCGTGAAACAATGCGTCCATACTAACCGTAGCGTAGCAGCGTATCGTATCACAACGCCGTATCATTAACACGTTCGCAACCAAGAACCCGCCTAGCGGGCACTCGTAATGTTTGCTCAGATGCCGGCTGAGCCCGCTAGGCGGCCAGTAGTATGAACTTACACGCCTAGCGAATTCTGTCGGTTTCTGGTGAATTGTTCCATTTTTAGTCCGGTTGCAAAAGTGTTCAATCCCTTTGATCATCGGGGAAAAACCGCCTCGAGAGCGATCACGGCGTATCGCGTATCAAATCATAACTCCGTATCGTGATACAGTATAAAAACACATACTTACCGATCTTGATACGCGTATCCGATCGCGAGCGTGCGGGGTATATAATAAACGCGTGTCAACATCGATCCCGAGCGATCAGATACGGCGCGCCGCATGTTCGCGCTGTTTTAGCGCCCACACTAGCGATCTTGATACGAAATACGATACGACAAAATGATACAAATGTGGACCCAGCTTAAGGCTAGCGACAGTCGCGCGCTTGTACCGCTGCAAAAAGTCACCGTGTGTAACCACCGCCCTAAGACTTGAAGTTAATAAAAAGCTGCGAACAAAATGTTAATAGGGAACCGTCCACATATTATGTTTGACGACCGCTTGAGCCTAGTTGGCAGTAACTCTGCCTACGAAGCTGTTACGCAAATTTCCGAGCACCCCCTCCCTTGTCACGTTTTTTTCGACCTATTTAACCCGTAGCAAATCGCCATACTGTCGTATCGCAAAAGACATAGGGTAAATCGCCAATAACTGGCCCCTCATACTAAAAATGAACTCTGTTCAACAGAATTCAATGTAGTATAACGTGGCCAGTTATGGAAGGGATTGGCCAGTAATAGGGGCGTAGACACCAAATAAAATAATCAATAATGTCATATTTTCTCGAAAAAGGATACAACATGTAGTCAAATGGAGAAAAAATCAACGCAAAAGGTTGAATAATCACGAAGTTATAAGTGTCCAAAATTTTAAGAAGCGGTATATTACGTTCTATGCCTTTTTCGCAAAACGTAACTTCATATGAAACGATGACGCTGAAAGAATGTGACGTCACAGAAGACGGCAACGTGCCGCGCCGCATCGTGGCCGCCAGCATCCTGTAATGTGACGTCACACACCGTTTGCGTTTTCTCTCTCTAACAAGCAATATTAAAACGGTTGTAGCTTCGTAATTCTTTGAGATATCCGAACGGGATTTTCGTCACTATGCATATTTTTTGCCTTCTTTCTTTTGGAGTAATAATAATTTTGGAGTGTACAGGTACACCCGTATTAACCATATACTAAAAATTTATTCTATTATAGGTGAATAGAGTTCTTTTTTAATATGAGGTGGCCAGTTATTGAACGGTGGCCTGTTATTGGTTGATTTACCCTATGTCACGTCACGTTTGACATGGACCCCTGTTGCTTTTATTTAATATGTGAATGGTCCCTAGCTTCGGATAAGTAACCTACCTTGCGAATGAACGCCCTTCGGACACTCTGGTCATTGAAGTCGAATCCCTTGACGGAGCCATCCTCACCCAGGTCAGACACGCCGGGCTGTCCGTAGCCGCCTTCCTGGAAACATATTTACACATATAAAGTTTCAAAGGTCATCATTAGTATCAGTTATTTGGCATAGGCACTAGTTTTACGAAAGCGACTGCCATCTGACCTTCCAACCCAGAGGGAAAACTAGATCTTATTGGGGTTAGACCGGTTTCCTGACGATGTTTTCCTTCACTGAAAAGCTGACGGTAAATATTACGTACCTACATAAGTACCGAGAAACTCATTGGTACCAGCCGGGATTCGAACTCACGACCGCCGCTTGACAGCCGCATGCCTGCACCACTAGGCTACCGTAGCTCATATATATAAAGTTTCAAAGGTATGGTTTCGTTTCAGCGTGGCAACGCCATCATGGGTTTTTGCTCATTGAAAGTGGCGCAAGCAACATCTCCTGATGATGCCTCGTAGAGAGGCGAAACACGTGTCGAGGTTTTGTCATTATTGGTGGTAGTTTTCTGTAATAATTTGCATGCAAAAATACGCAAATAGGTGCACCTCATCATCGCTAATATTAGGGCGGTTTATAGCGGAATAGCAAAGCAATATTGTTCTCGGTAACGCAGGTGAATAGATTTAATTTTTAGTGTGAGGCGGCCAGTTATCAGCGATTTACCATAGTTCTTTCTTAAATAAATAAATTGAGATTAAAGTATTTATATAAGCACAGTCTCCACTATAAATCTGTGTACCAATATCAATTATGAACGTACTGCGGGCGGGTTTTATTTAGTGTCTACACCCCTATTGGCCGATTTGGCCGGAGCCAGGGCGGGTTGCGCCAACTTAGGCCTCTTGTCCACGACACGGTTGTTCAACCGTACGGCGTGTTAGCCGTACGGTTGAAAAAAAAAACGTGCAAGCTTGTACATGACACGGCAAAACCACCGGGCGAGACATTGGCCAAGTACTGGCTAGTAGCGTTTTTATCTGGGGCTGTGTAGGACGTGCTGCGTCATGAATTTTCTTACGAAATAAAAAGATTGTCGTTGCTTATTGATATGAAAGACGGTTTTGGATACATCCGATTTTAGAAAAAAGGGAGGAATATGGCGCGTTTCATACACTTGTCAAGAATCAACTGAAGGAAGATGAAGACAAGTTTTACAATTATTTTAGAATGCAGAAAACTACCTACATTCGACAACTTGCTTCAAAAATTATTATTAAATTACAAAATCGGGAATCAGCGTATGTAAACCGTCACGAATCCGTGCATACGTCCGGCGCCGTCGACACACTCCCATAGACTGCCATACAACACTGATGAAAACCACGCCGTGCGTAGACGCGGCGCGCCGAGGGGCAGTCACGGCGCACACCGCCGCGGCGCCGTGCCGTGGCGCCACAGTGCACGTCTACAAGCTTTCATAGTGATCCATACACCACTGACGACCGTGCCTACACGCGGCGAATTAACCGTAGATTTTCACGGCGATAAACCGTGTCGTGGACAACAGGCCTTACGATTACAGACCGCTCAGCGTTATAGTACCTACATTACGTACCTAGGGCGGTGAATTCGTGAATGCCCCAGATCGCAGGCGTTTGTGGCCCGAACCGAAGGTGAGGGCCATATATATGCGATCTGGGGCTTTACGAATTACCGCCCGTAGTGCGTACACAATTTTACGTCTTCACCTGGCCACAATGCGAGTTTTACCGTACGCGCAGCGTGCAGTAAAACTCGCATTATGGCCAGCGGCGCTACCACGAACTTCGAAAGTCGTAGTTCGGGTATTTCCATCTCTATCGCACTCCCTTAATCGAGTGACAGGGATGCATGTATTACGAACTTCGACTTTCGGAGTTCGTGGTAGCGCCGCAGGTGTGACGTAATAGTACATTACTTACCAAGGGCTTTCTTTCTTACTGCCCGTGATGAGTACACAATTTTACGTCTACCTGGCCACAATGCGAGTTTTAAGGTACGCGCAGCGTGCGGTAAAACTCACATTATGGTCAAGTGTGACGTAAAATATATTATGGCGCCGGCAGCTGTCATTCCATAGAAACTTGTTAATCTTTACATACTATCAGATTTTAACGGACACCGCTTACAGACAGGTCCATCCCACCCCAAGTGGTTAAATATAGGTATGACTTACTTTAAAAGCCATACTAGGTCCGGGTATCATCATACTGTCCAAAGAATTGGGTGATGTAGTTTGTAAACCCATTCTCATTAGACCAGCGTAGCCAGTAAAAAAATACTCTGTTTCAACCACATTTCAACTAAGAAACTCGCTATAGTACCTACATCGAAACGTCGAGGCAAATAGAATAACGTGACAAGGATCGTTTTATTTCGTAACATTAGCTTTCGCACATGATTTTTAATTTGATTATCGATCTGTCACAATCATTACCCACTAGATTGATTTATCTTTCATGTAGTTTGGGTAGGTGTTTTTTTTTTATAATTTCTGGCGTTTTTTTAAAGTATATTGTTAATAAACAAAAATAAAGTGAAATATATCGACAAAAAACCATTTAAGTAACCAATAACAGGCGTTTTTATCGCCGCGAAGCGCCAGAGTATGCTCTGCCAACCTTCGGGTAGCAAGCAAGAATTTAATAAAAAAGAAATTAGAGTAGATTACTTTAACTGCCTCAAATTCCGTACCGAAGTCTTAAGTTACATTAAATTATATTGTACTAGCCCGCGACTCGGACCGCGTTAAACTCGTTCATATAAATATAAACTTTCATCCCCTATTTCAACCCCTCAAAGGATGATTTCCGGGATAAAAACCATCCCTATGTCTTTCCCCAGGACTCAAACTATCGCGATACCAAATTTCTTCTCAATCGGTTCAGCAGTTTAAGCGTGAAGAGGTAACAGACAGACAGACAGAGCCATACAAATTAAGCAAATTAGTTTTCAAGCGAATGCTTCGTAGGCATCTGCTGGAAGAAGAATTTGCAAAGCATCTATCGTTCAACATACATTAGTGTAACATATCTCTCTATATAAGCAATAATATGTAATTATATACATGTAGGATTATGTTTCAATAAGTCTGTAGGTACTACGCTCTAAACGTTGATCATTTCTCTACACCAATTTTAAGAGTCTCTATTTGGCCTTATGGTTGACTGGTAGAGAATGCCACTTTGCATTAAGTCCGCCATTTGTACATTATTTTGGTTATGTGCAACAAATATTAAATAAATAAATACAGACAGACCCACTTTCGCATTTATAATATTAGCAGGGTTAACTTACTTGTCCACCATAACCAGGCGCTCCATATCCCGCTGGCTGGAATCCCGGCTGAGCCGGATAGCCTTGAGCAAAGCCTGCTTGTGGAGGATAACCGGGTTGCGGGGGATATCCGCCTTGCGGGGGATAACCGCCTTGCGGGGGATAACCGCCTTGAGGGTAACCGCCCTGCGGATACCCGCCTTGGTTCTGATCTGTGGGTTTAAAGAGTAGGTAAGTGAATGATGATTGGAGATCACATCTAAGGCTGGGCTCACACAGTCTGAATTCATGCACCGAATCATAATCTGAAACGCACACGATCAAAAAAAGGTACACCCTCTGGTAGCAATTCTGAACAATGTTACCGTTTTATTTACTCGTGAGCGTGTCAGATTATGAATCAGTGCATGAATTCAGACTGTGTGAGCCCAGCCTAAGCCGGATTCATACTTACTGACGTATCGTGAGAGAACGATATCTGAGGCTCTAGTATAAGTTTTACCGAAACAAAACTTTACGATCGCGTTTGCGTTTTACCCTCAATTTGTATGGGATTTGAGAGCTAAGCGCAAACGCGGTCGTAACGTTTTGTTTTGGTAAACTTATACTTAAGCCTCAGTACCCGTTTATGTAGATTTCATCATCGTCATATCAGCCGAGAGACGTCCACTGCTGAACATAGGCCTCCCCCAAAGATATTGACACTCTTGTCTGTTATTTAGATACATTAGCAAAATAATGCCCGCGAGCTGTGTCTCGGCGAGACAGGCTATTCGTCTCTTTCTAATTAGAACTCTTAGAAAGAGTCCGTCTCTTTCTAAGAGTCTTTCTAGTCTGTCGCAGCGACACAGCTCGATGGCCGTCGAGTGATAGCCATGCTGTACTGTGATATTTTTGGAGGTGTGCAAGTGTATTTGTATTGCAGTTGGTTAGATTAACATGCATCTGATGCGCTTTACACGGTTGGCACAAGACGGCGCGCTCTCTCGCACTATCCGTCTCTTTCTAAGTTTTCTAATAAGCAGGGTTCGAAATTAACATGATAATTACGCTTCTTGATAATTATCGTTTAATTACCACCAGTATAAGAACCAATGACACTCGAGTTCGCTCAACTGTGAATAATCCGAACTGAATTCTTCTTGTAAGGGGAATCCCCCACGGCGCGACACGTCACGTTGACACTCCGTGAGTTCGGATAGACGCAAGTGCGGAAATACACGTTCGAATACTTCGAATACAGTTCACTTTCACGAGCGCAATTTTTTGTTATTAATGTTATTATCAATCGATAATTCAACATCTGTTATTATCGTGATAATTATCATTGAAAATTATCCTTTCGAACCCTGTCAGTAAGAAAGCGACGAACAGTGCGAGTGTTGTGCTAACCGAGCTGACGTGACGGCTCCTTTTGTCAGGCGTCAGAACGCGTCAGAAGAATCACGTAATATAAGTATGAATGCGGCTTAATGCCCGGGCCACACTAACGAGAAATGCCATTAATTATCGCGATAATGGACGTTATCAGTACGGCCACACTACGATTATCGCGATAATTAATGGCATTTCTCGTTAGTGTGGTCCCAGCATAACATAGCTTTCACGATACATAAGCAGAATGCAAGGGTGTCATTATGTACAATCAACATTTGGTCCAGTCAGCATATACCTAACCATGTCGTATTATGATATTATGAATGACAGCTCACGGCTAATTAAATAAAGACTCGTGATTTGACGTTTCTATTGCGACAGAGTCCTAGCCTTTATTTAATGTCGGTTGTAGTGTTACTGAAACTCCTATCAGGTACATTTTAAACAAACAAACATAAGCCAAAAACAACTACTTAAGTATAGGTACGACTCTGATTTGGCATTTTCGCAGAGATGCATCGTTAGTGACGTCACCGAGTATAAGAAGTGTTCCATTTTGTAACTTTCATTGGTCATACAAATTGTGGTTAAAAAATTGAATATTTTTAACTTATACTCGGTGACGTCACTAACGATGCATCTCTTCTCGCGAAAATGCCCAATTTAATCATCTTACCATAGGCATCAACAGTAGACGTCAAAGACACTACACGTTTGCACCTTAAGTGATAAGGTGCAAAATTTATACACACCTTTGACGTCAACAGTACCTACTTTTGGGACGGTTAAAACCATTGACATGCAGTGCCATTGTTAATTAACTTAGTATAAGTAATCGTAATTATAGTAGTCTAAGTTCGATATGAAAATGGTGGTTTAGAAGAGATTTAATTGTACTGTAACGAGAACATTTGTTTATCAATACATTTGGATATTTTGGATGTTTGAAGACGCGCCGCAAGATCGTGCCAAATGGGGAACTCTTATGAGTCCTTTGTGCCTACTGAGGGATAACAGAAACACATCAGCATCAATATAACCAGCATCAATAATGTTCGAACAATAAACGATCACTGGAGTTATCGTAACTGTTGTAGCATTTTTGGTGCAGCGTAGTGTTGTTAACGGAATTGGTATAAAGAATTTCAATCCTAATGCTTAATTAGCGTTAACAACGTTAATATTAACCTTAATTAACAATTTTGATTGATATTGTCTATACTTACCAATTCCGTTAACAACACTACGCGGCACCAAAAATGCTACAAAAGTTACGATTTTTATAAGATAAATTCGTCCACGTTTCTACGTTTATCTAGGATTTAAAAGGGAAATATTGTACTAGTTTCACATATTTCGATTAATAAGAACTTTTCAAACATAATGACAAAACAAATATTTTTGCGTTTAAATGGATTTCCTTGAAATCGCATGACGATTAACGCACGATTTTTCTAATCTTACTGGAATAGTGTATAATAAATAGCTTTTTCTATCGACGATTTTAACCTTCTACAATATGAAATAGCGTAGCGTACTCGTAGAGTTTGCTTTACACTTCTTAACGAATCAAATTATTTTAATAAATATATCGTTTCCTGTTAATTTAACGTGGGAATTATGTAAAAATACACCATTATCGTCTGTAGCCCTAGCCAGGACTCGAACCTGGTCCTAAGGCGAGCCTTTCAAGAAAATACAGAGAGGGCGCTATTAGTAGCGGCGAATGTGATTGAAAGATACGCTTCATCGGTCACTGTCCTCGTGGTGACAGCGCTGCACCGGCAATACAGGGGTCAGAGGTTCGAGTTCTGTCTAGACTTTAGAGTTTGTTTTGTTTTAAACCCGAGTGTCTCTTTTTTACAATTTAGAAGTCTTTGGGCGGCTACATTATAATTTGGAATATTGAAATAAATATAGATTAAATATACATGTATGGAAATTAAGGAATGACTGTAAGAAAACAGTGTCAATAGAAACCCCCCTTCATAAAAATTATCTTCTTTAAGCATGAACAATCACTTTTTTTTATTACGCATCCACATCAGGCAACTTGGCAAACAGCCAATATCTGAGTACATTTAGTTATCGAAAAGCATCGACCGTGTACATGTGGATTGTTAGACACTATTTTAAGAATGAGGCGTAGTGCCTGCAGCCAGGTCCTGTTATTCAGAGAATTTTGGGTCACAAATGTTCTATAATTATAAAGAGGAAGAGTCTATGAGATTGTAGCTTTGTAAGATTATAAGTTAGTATGTTTTAGGTAATCTCCGGAACCGTTTATTCGATAAAAAAAATGTTTAACCTGCGTTGTAGAATAGACTTTCTGAATAATAATAATAATAAATAAAACTTTATTTCGTTACAACAGAAGTTATTTGTACAACAAAAGTGTAGTTGAACCTAGTCACACAGTTATCTAGGTGTAATTTTTAGTTGAATGATTATAGGCTATATTTCATCCCGCGGTTTGCCTGCGTTAGGCCTGTAACACACTGGCGCGGACTGCGGTGGCGGGCAGCTAATGACAATTTTACTATTGTCCGCCGCGACCAGGCCGCGCCAGTGTGATGCAGGCTTTATTTGCAACACGTGGGCGAAGCACGGGCAGGTATAGGTCATTCTATAATCGTAATAAAAAAACACCTACATATTTGAGACGCGAAAATAGTCCTCCAAATCATTAATTTATGATTATTATTATTAATAATAAATGGTTTTTTTTTTTTTTTTTTTCCTCCTAGCGTTATTCCGGTTGTGCCCTAAAGGAGCCCGGGGTTCCGCTTTGACACCTAATCCCAAGATTGGCATAGGCACAAGTTACCAAAGCAACTGCCATCTGACCTTCCAACTTTAGATCAGAGCGACGATGTTTTTCCTTCACCGAAAAGCTACATAAATTCCGAAAAACTTTGGTACGACTACGAGCCGGGATTCGAACTTAAGACGGCCGCTTGACAGCCGCATGCCTGAACCACTAGGCCACCGTAGCTCCTAAAAATATAAACGACTAGCTGCCCGGCCCATCTTCGCACGGATTACCCGTTTTCCCGTGGGAATGAGCATTTTCCAGGCGGTAAAAGGTAGCCTATGACATCAGGGATAATGTCGGCTTCTAATGGTAAAATATTTTTTCAAATCGGTCCAGTAGTTTCGGAGCCTATTCAATACAAACAAACAAACAATCAAATCTTTCCTCTTTATAATATTAGTGTAGATATATAATGTATATAGTGTAGATGGAACCCTTATGGCCGTGGCAGCAAAATGTCTCATGACTAACCTATATGTTTAATGCACTAATTGGATTGATAATGTAAACACGTGACTCCCGTGACTGACATGACACTGGGTATAATTATATCGGCGTTTTCTTCGAACTTGACAGATACGACCGTGTTTTAATATCTAGATTGACACTAGTGTCATTGACAAATATATAGCCAGACTACATAATTATATTACTACCTATGAGCTTTTTCCATTAAGGTTTCTGCTAAAGCATTGTTGTAGAATATAATATTATTATACCTAACTATAACAGCGAAAAGTGTGTGATAGTCTATAGCATAGTAAGTATAGAAGTTTGTATTTAACCCCCGACGCAAGAGAGGTGTTACAAGTTTAACGTGTCTGTGTATCTGTCTGTGGCATCGTAGCTCCCAAACGGATGGACCGATTTGAATGCGGTTTTTTTTGTGTCATAGATAATTTTATCCAGAGTGTTCTTAGCCATGTTTCATGAAAATCTGTTCAGCCGTTTTTGAGATGTTGGACTTTGAAATTAAAATGTCGGGGGTTTTTCAACTTTTCTAAGTTGTAGTTATTAATGGGTAATCTCTGGAGCCGCTTTTCCGATTTCAAAAATTCTTTCACCTGCGTGTAGAATGGACTTTCTGGGTAGTTATCTTAAGCCTGCTGTACACACTGGGCCAACTTTGGCGCGGAGCAGAATGCAGCTATGCGTTAGAGGAAGAGGGCTTTATTTCGTTCTCATGCGTTTGCATAGCTGCATCCTGCTCACGCGCCAACGTTGGCCCAATGTGTACAGCCGGCATTACGCTATATTTTATCACGCGGGTTTCCCTGCGTTATTTGCAATACTCGAGCTAAGTCGCGCGGGCAGCTAGTGCTGTATAATTCTGTTTTTTTTATATATAACACGTCGGTGGAAAACAAGCTTACGGCCCACCTGATGGGAAGTCTTTACCGCAGCCTATGGACGCTTGCAACTCCAGGGGTGTTCCATGCGCGTTGCCGACTCTTCGAGAATTTACACACTCCTTTTTTGGAGAACCCCGTACTTCAGTCCCTCGGGAAAACCTCGGCAGGTCATTCCACAACCACCACCATATTTTGGTATCGGACCAGAATGTAATGCAATAGTAATGAAGTCTTAATTACCGATAGCAAAAAAACAGATTTCGTTTTCCATGCAAAAAGGTACCTACCCGTTTTTCACGCTGTGTGTTTAGGTAGATTATGTGACATATATATGTCACGTTATATTTGTATTGGTGCATAAAGTAATACCGGTTTGCATTCAATCAATTATATATGGAACTCATTTCAATAATGATACTCAGCATATTGCCTAAAGTAATCGCAAAAATTGACAGCCAGACTACTTTCAAACCTTATTAAAACCACAACACGATTTAATAATTAAAACACATGAAGCATGGCTTAGACCACATTTAACCCATTCGCCTCCAGTGACGTGAACTCTAGTTTGTCATCGTTGAGGTGGGTACCTCCCACCGACTTCATACGAAGTCCAAAAAGAATAGACTTAGGCGATTCTCCCACTGCACCGCAGATTTTACCATTGTATGCAAGAATCTAAATTTATATAGAAAAAACGCCTAGTACAACACCTTGCCGAACGCGGCAATGCGCGTGAATGCGCGTGTAAAAAATCTGCCGCTCAGCGCACCGCGGCGGGACGCGTTGCAGTGGGAGAATCGCCTTAAGACTTGCTGGCACAGATATAGATATACACTAGATAACTTAAACACCTCAATCTGTATGAACACCGACCGTGTCACTTTTTTCTACCTACTTTGACGTCACACGGGCGAATTAGTGATCTGAATTCCCCGTTGTCCGCGGAAAATCGATTCTGCAATAAGGTATTTTCTTAATATTCACGGACAACCGGCTACCACAACAGACGCGCGCGGAATGTAAGTCGGAGTGCCAGCTCGGAGTTCGAATTCTGACACGCGAAGTACATGCATTTGCGTGATCTTGATCTATGTATATCTATATCTATATGCTTGCTGATGGCGTGGGAATGCAATCTCGCATTTTTATCCGTGCCGGCGAATGGGTCAAAAATAATAGCACCCAAATCGGTTCATTCAGTTCACGATGCCACAGACAGACACAGAGACAAAAATGTTAAACTAGTAGCCCTCCTTTTCGACGAGGGTTTAAGGTAACGCTATAATAAGAGAAATGCAACATAGTGAACGCCTTTTGGCTGATATGATGATACAATAGTACATTACTACAGAGGCCGGGAAGTAAAGGGTTGCCGGCCGAGTACATATAGTTATGAGGCTGACAACCCCTTTTCACGCCGAGGTATGTATAGTGCTTTACTCAAAAATGCAAAGAAATAAATGAAAAAAACTCCAAGAAATCAACTTTAATTTTTATGGCTGAACGCCGTGATGCTGTGCCACAAATTGTGGAACGAAAATTAAAAAGACCATCTTGCTGGCCTCCAATTTTGTATGATATGCCATTACGGACCTCTCGTCTCGCCGCGCCCGAAACTGACACTTCGAAGCCCATTATGAAGAACACAACGTCAATAATTCATTGCATGTTTGAGAAAAGTAATAAACATTCACGATCAACACATGATAAGCAAGCAAGGTAAACAAGCCTGTTAATGCAGATGGCGACACTTTATTCAACCACATCGCCATAACATTTCACGGTTACATACACTTATTTACACTGTATTCACACTTAAATTTCATTTTTATCGAACCCGTCTAACACGCTATAAAGAAACTAGACAACTGATATCTACAACTCCTACAAGTAATATCGATTTAATCACACAATAAGTGAAAACTATCGTGGGTATGCCTATATAGTATCTATACATGTGTGCATTATACAACACAGTAACTAGTCAACGTGTGTGCAATTCATGGTCATAATTAAATACTGTAGTCAACAGTAGAATATAATAGTAGTTTATGCAACTGATACATGAGTGTTTTAAGGCCAAATTATGTACAGTCTCATACACTACTTTATCTACACACATATCATAAGTACTCTAAGATGGGTTCAGAAGCCGTAGGGAATAACCTGCATTGCTACTATAGGATACCTGTAATAGTAGATTATACACTAAGGGGATAAAGCACTGTTTTATGTCACGGGAGCGAATTGAATCCCGAACGTAACGAAGGACTCATAATTTAACTCCTGAGCGTAGCGAGGGAGTTATAAGTTAATTCCTGAGCGAAGCGAGGGAATTAAGACTGAGTCCTGAGTGCAGTGAGGGGTTCAACCGCCCAAGACTAAAACAGTCTTATCCCCGAGGTGTATACTCTACTTTTCACACCTTATGCGAGACAAAAAACATTAAACAATAATAAATTAATAATTAATTTATTTAATAATTTTAAACTTTACGCCTTTTACAGCTTTCCATTTGTCAAAATCGTTGTAGGCTTTTAGGTATTTTTCCTTTGACTTCTCTGGCAGCAGATTGTTGACAATGCCTATGGCATCTAATTTGATAAACTCAGGAGTCAAAACACTTTCATCACTCGACATTTTCAATATTATTTTTGAAATTAAATCTTCTATAGGCACCTACAAGAACTCGATTTGTTCGTCACGCGTGAACAAATGAAGGCGCGCGACGTTCCAAATTCGAAAGCACAAGCCGTGGTCCTAGATTCGAAATTCGAATTTCGAACACCGCGCTCCTCCGGACCGGGGTTCACACGGAGGCAAACTTCATTTATTTTGTCAAATCAAGTAGGCCATGGCCTAGGACAAATTGTGTTTAGAAAAATTAAACTTTATGCATATAGTAATAAGAATTATGAAAAGTGAAATCATATTATTAACCAGCGGGTTATAATGAAATTCAGTACAACATTATAACCCGGCTAATACCAAGGGATTTAAAGTCTTGCTTTCGGTAGGGTTTACATGACCTATAATTCGGCATTGTCGAGCATGTGGTTTGAAAAATATCTTTACAGTACATATGGGGCTACTTTCCGCACTAGTGCGGAAAAGAGCACTTTTCGTGCATATGTCGAAACTTTAAAGAGCCATATGTACAGTAAAACGTTGTACCATACACGTGCGAATAGGTAATTCGCAACTCGTGTCGATTTAAAACACTCCCTACGGTCGTGTTTTAATTTATCACCACTCGTTGCGAATTTCCTATTTTCGGCACTTGCATCGTAAATAACTATTACAGTACATATGGTGCTACTTTCCCGCACTAGTGCGGAAAAGAGCACTTTTCGTGCATATGTCGAAACTTTAAAGAGCCATATGTACAGTAAAACGTTGTACGATACACGTGCGAATAGGTAATTCGCAACTCGTGTCGATTTAAAACACTCCCTTCGGTCGTGTTTTAATTTATCACCACTCGTTGCGAATTTCCTATTTTCGGCACTTGTATCGTAAATAACTATTGTTGCAATCGTGGCTGCATTTACGATATCCGGCGGAGAGTGCATATATTTGTCGGACTCACTAGTACTCATGTTTTCACCTAAAATGTGAATTACAAACAACTTTTCACAATTCTACTTTCGTAACAACAAAGAAATGACAACAGTAATGGCAGCAATTCGATCCTACGTCAAAACGAATGTTTTTTTAAATCATAGACAAACGAATGAAGTCCCTATTCTCATGTCACTCGAGATCAAATATCGTGCGGTTTATATTTAAAAAAACATACTGAATTGACCTTTCGCATCGATAACTGTTTTAATATCTATGAATACTAGAATAGAGACCCATATGAGTTTTGACAGCTGTTCCAAATTTAAACTCATAACCTTACAAAAATCTGTACTGTAATAACATTACTGTATGTACTGTATAAGTTCTCATAGTAAAATTGGTTGTCATAATGCTGGTAATCTCCTACGGTTTTTGAACGCATTTAAGAGCACTAATGATATGTGCGTAGATAAATATTGTTAGACTAGCTTCTGGCCGCGACTACGTCCGAGTGGAACTCGTTTGTATCTTACCTCCAAACAAACTTTCACCCCCTCAGGGAATGATTTCCGGGAAAAAACTATCCTATGTCCTTCCCCGGGACTCAAACTATCCCTATTTCATCTAAATCGGTTCAGCGGTTTAAGCGCTATGACGTAACGGACAGGTATCACTATAGGTACACATAAGGTACCAATCAACAAAACTCATGAAAATACTCCGAAAACACTACGCTTCAACTTATTTTGCTATTTTGTCATCATCATCATGACATCAGACGAAACTCCACTGCTGGACATTTATGGATTGTTAAAATAAAGATCGAAAAATGCATTTGTTTGCAATAGTTCCTATTTACCTAACATAGGGTTTTTGACGTTTCATCAACATCTAAGTACACTACTCTACACTAATATTATAAAGAGGAAAGATTTGATTGTTGGTTGTTTGTTTGTATTGAATAGGCTCCGAAACTACTGGACCGATTTAAAAAATATATTTTACCATTAGAAGCCGACATTATCCCTGATGAACATAGGCTACTTTTTACCGCGGGAAAATGCTTCATTCCTTCGGGAAAACGGGTAATCCGTGCGAATCCGGGGGCCGGGCAGCTAGAAATTCATAAGGAGTTAGTAGTTCATTGAATATTGTCAATTAGATACATGATTTATTTATCTATCTATGCAGTGCCTTGTACCACATACGAAGGCCTCGTGGGAACTATGCTGTTGATAGACAATTTACCTATTACGACAACAATACATTGTTCAAACATATACTTGTCAAAGATCAACGTCTTATAAGCATGCCTGAAATCATGACTTAAGTATACTTTGGGTAAACCTTTATCGAACAAGGGAGTGAAGCGAACGAAGTTCTACTATGCGTTTGTATGTCCGGGTGTCCAGCTTTCCCCGTTCTCCTCTACAGGGCGCATTTTTCATCCGATTCTCGTGGAATTTTGTGAGCGCGTTCGTTAATTATACAGTTTTTTTTTGTCATGTCACTTATTCGAATTTATAAAAAAAAATGCAGGCTTGCGTTATCTACAGTTCACAGAACCAAACGTTCATAAGATTAACAAATTCATGCAGCGGAATTCCGCCATGTAAATATGTGGCGGTGGCGGGCCTATTGGAGCTCCTACACTGGCTGTTATAAAACAGTTGCTGTTACATAACACTTATAACAGCCAGTGTGGGATCACTATAAGGGTTCGACCCATCCTATGAAATATTTATTTAAGCCTAAACAGACACTGAGCTTAAAATAACAGAATAACTCCCTCTGGTTAGGTAGCATTAATGTGTTAATAAACTTCCCCACACTTTAAAAAAACCTCACTGTTCACAGTAGACATTGCACAGTTAATATGCCAGCACAACTGACTGCTTATCCCTTGCAAAACCAGCCGCCTTTAGACACAATCCATCCTAAACTAAAGCTAATCACAACTACTTAAAGCCGAATTTCAAATACCTTTAACCTTTTAGGTTAAACAATTGCTGATTTCAAGGGTGGTTTCGCATGAGGCTTAAAGTTGAAATTGCCGTGGCAAAGATAGGATCATGTGGGCGATAATGCGATATAATTGAATGTGTCAACTAATACAGGTAGTTTCAAAAAGATCGTATCAACTAAAGGCGTGAAGCGTGAACAATATCTTGGTGCCTTTGTGATAACGTTTAAAATCGATTGGGAACAAAACCCTAATTTTGTCTAAATAATTAAGGACGTATTTTCTAAAACATCGTATCAACTAGGTAAGCATGTATCGTGAAAAATTATTTTATGCCTTTGTGATAAAGTTCAGAATCGATAGGCGACAAATGTTTAATAATTATCGTCTAAATCAATGATGTAATATAAAAAAGCGGCCAAGTGCGAGTCGGACAACGCACAACGAAGGGTTCCGTGCCTATTAAAAAGTTCGTATCGTTACTAAAATCTTATGGCACTTACGTCCTTTTCTTTAGGGAAGGCAATTGTAGAACCGATCTTGTTCAAAACAATTTTCGCTGAAATAATTTAATAGCCCTATGTCCATGTTTTTTTTTTCATATTTTTAAAATACACGGTTCAAAAATTAGAGGGGTGGGGGGGGGCACAATTTTAGTGACTTTCGGGGCGACTCTATTCACTTAATCAAAAAAATTGCTGAGAAGTCTGATATTTATTTTTAAAGGCCTATCGATTAATGTGCCACACGCGGGCTTGCAATGAAAAAAAAATCGACTGAGTGCACCCCTAAAAATATTTTTTTTAGTAATTTAATTAAAACATATTCAGCGACTAACAAAATACACCTATCCTCAAAATTTTATTCAAATACACCTTATAGTTTTTGAGTAAAATGCCTGTGACATACGGACGGACAGACGACAGACATGACGAATCCATAAGGGTTCCATTTTTTACGGAACCCTAAAAAGAGGTAGATAGGTTATAAGCACTCCAAAAGTGGCACACTAAAACTCAGCCAATTGTATGACCTTGCCTCAATGTCGCGTCGTCAATGGACGTCTCAGCTGTCAGATGTGGTGGTCATTTTTAAACACGGAATTTCATATAAACAACGTATCTACCTAAACGATATGATACAGAGACAGAATATAATGGAAAAATAAACCATCTTCGTCTGTGGGGTAACTTCCTCGTTAAAAATAACACGAAACAAAAATATTGAATTAAATAATTTGTTTCGTGAAAAGGGTATAACGTATCTACCTCTTTTTGATATTACGTCATTGGTCTAAATAGTGAATGACACCTACGTAAGCAGACTCGTAATGGGTAATGACCACACGCATGTTCATAATGATCATAATTAACATTATAAATGGTGGACCCAAACTCAACTCCATCTACCTCGTCAATTTTATATAACACAGACAAAAAACATAGCCCTTCCTTTTGGCTTTTCCGTAGTCGGGCAGAAAACCAGAAATAATTAATTAAGTTAACTTTTTACAACTAGACGCAATTGACTACTGCATACATTAACGAACCTGATCTATTTACATTCGATTGTTTTTGTCAAATCGAGAATATCATTAACAGACATTTGTTTTCGATCTCTTAATATGCCTTAATGATGTCAGTAGTTAATGATTTAATCTTGTGTAAGCGTGACGCGTCTAACCAGTTTTTATTTGTATCAAGAATTCTCGATCCCCAATTTACTATGCAAAGATTTTTTAAGATTTCGATGAATTGAGAACTTCCTCCTTTTTTGAACTCGGTTATTTTTTTATGTATTTTCATTTTCCCCGATAACTCGAAGACTCACGGACCGATTTGGAAAAATATTTATTGTTTGAAAGGGTACTGATTTAAAATCGGTTAAAACTTGGTTATTAATAGTACATTACTACACAGGCCGGGAAGTAAGGGGTTGCGGGCCGAGTACATATAGACATAGAGTACGTATAGGTTAGTTATGAGGCTGGCAACCCCTTTTCACGCCGAGGTATGTATAGTGCTTTTCTCAAACATGCAATGAAATAAATTAAAACAACTCCAAGAAATCAAACTTTAATTTTCATGGCTGAACGCCGCGATGCTGTGCCACAAATTGTGGAATGGAAATTAAAAAAGACCATCTTGCAGGCATTAAGCAGGGAAACGTAATTACGGGTCTCTCGTCTCGCTGCGCCCGAAACGTGACACTTCGAAGCCCATTATGAAGAACACAACGTCAATATTTCATTGCATGTTTGAGAAAAGTAAATGAAGACTGTTGCTTTATAGACCCGAGTCCAGTAAAGCGATCGGAATGCATGGTGGCAGAAGCCTTGGGAAAATCCAGGGGAAACCTTCAGCAAGGCCATTCTCATTCTCTAAGAGATGCTCCACTTTGATTGGTTCTGGCGGTTTCAACCAAATCTAGGTCTGCATTCTCTAAGAGATGCTCCACTGTGATTGGTTCTGGCGGTTTCAACCAAATCTAGGTCTGCATTCTCTAAGAGATGCTCCACTGTGATTGGTTCTGGCGGTTTCAACCAAATCTAGGTCTGCATTCTCTAAGAGATGCTCCACTGTGATTAGTTCTGGCGGTTTCAACCAAATCTAGGTCTGCATTCTCTAAGAGATGCTCCACTGTGATTGGTTCTGGCGGTTTCAACCAAATCTAGGTCTGCATTCTCTAAGAGATGCTCCACTGTGATTGGTTCTGGCGGTTTCAACCAAATCTAGGTCTGCATTCTCTAAGAGATGCTCCACTGTGATTGGTTCTGGCGGTTTCAACCAAATCTAGGTCTGCATTCTCTAAGAGATGCTCCACTGTGATTGGTTCTGGCGGTTTCAACCAAATCTAGGTCTGCATTCTCTAAGAGATGCTCCACTGTGATTGGTTCTGGCGGTTTCAACCAAATCTAGGTCTGCATTCTCTAAGAGATGCTCCACTGTGATTGGTTCTGGCGGTTTCAACCAAATCTAGGTCTGCATTCTCTAAGAGATGCTCCACTGTGATTGGTTCTGGCGGTTTCAACCAAATCTAGGTCTGCATTTTTTTTGAAGTGGATACTTCTTTGCCCGCGTTCTTGTATAGGGGTACAGTTCAAAATGTATCACGTCCGGAATAACTTTTTGTAGAGAAGCCTAATCTGATTTCAAATAATTGTTTGTTCTGCATTTTTTTTGAAGTGGATACTTCTTTGCCCGCGTTCTTGTATAGGGGTACAGTTCAAAATGTATCACGTCCGGAATAACTTTTTGTAGAGAAGCCTAATCTGATTTCAAATAATTGTTTGTTAGATGTTTTAAACCTTCTTTATTTGCCATTACTTGTTAATCACAAAATGTTATTCAGTTTATTTGGCGGACATGAAAATAATGCTAAAATGACCGCCATTTTCAATGTATCGCGAGTCAAATGAGCTACGTCAGTCAATGTTGCCATATATACCGATTTATCTGTACTTACACAGATTTTAGTGAATTAATTCAGATGTATATTTTACGGGTACACCATAATAGCAGGCTTGGCCGGTTTTTTTTATTAGGGTTCCATAGCCAACAAAGAAGTATCCACTTAAACTTAATTAACGGTTGTATCTCCGACACAACCCGCTTCTTTTTTCAAATATTTATCTTTGTACATAAAGGAAGTTAGCAAGGTGTTCGTACCCAGGGCCTGCCCTACGCGTACCGACTGAGGTAACAAAGATCGGATGGCCGCGATTGGCATCATTTTTGACATTTGGCCCCAGAGATTTGATACTAAAGTTACTTATTCGCCCTGAAGGTATCTTCGCTCCGTTTATACACGTTTGGTTTGCGTTAGGGTTTGTTGTACATAATCCATCATCATCATATCAGCCGAAAGACGTCCACTGCTGGACATAGGCCTCCCCCAAAGAGTGCCAAAGTGACCGGTCCTGCGCCACCCGCATCCAGCGGACTCCAGCAACCTTTACCAGGTCATCAGTCCACCTTGCGGGGGGCCTACCCACGCCGCGCCTTCCGGTACGTGGTCGCCACTCGAGAACCTTTCCGCCCCAACGGCCATCGGTTCTACGTGGTATGTGCCCCGCCCACTGCCACTTAAGTTTAGCGATTCGGAGGGCTATATCTGTTACCTTGGTTCTACTGCGGATAGCCTCATTTCTGATGCGATCCCATAATCCTTGTTGATATAATTTTATGTGAGCCCTAACCTGACACGTGCACGTTGTCCATTGTGTATATAAAAATACTAGCTTCTGCCCGCGACTCTGTCCGCGTGGAACTCGTTTATATCGCAGTTCCATAAAAACTTTCACCGCCCATTTTACTCCCGTAGGGGATTATTTCCGCGATAAAAAACTATCCTGTCCTTCCCCGGGACTTTGGTTCCATCTAAGTCGGTTCAGCGGATTAGGTGGAAAGAGGTAACAGACAGACTTTCGCATTTATAATATTAGTACCTATAGCATGGATAGTATGGAAGAGTGCCAACGCCAACGGATGTGATAAGAAAAGTAATTCCCCGAATTGGATCATCGACCCAGTATAAACAAGTCATTATATACTGCTATGGAATTCCCATACGAATTGACCTGTTCTTATTGCTCTAGTCTAGAAAGGATACCTATACCTAGCATCTTGACTCATAGTTGTATAGAAAATAACGAGGGAATTCCGGTCATAATCATAATAAATTAATCATAACAAACTGATAACGTAGCATGACGTGGTACTCGATTGACAACTGATTTTCAACCATAACATATAATGAATAAGGTTGTATTTGCGTTAGTAGTATAACAAGTTTGGTCAGGCTATTTCTAGATACATGAGAACCTTCAGTACAGGTTTGAAATTTCATGATGCACCGATAAGAGTGACATTTCTGAATTTAACCCTTATGTCTTGAACAATTGGGACCAATTTACTGCGCGCTTCTTGAAGTGTGATTGAATTGCTGAATCTAAAGCAGTGCCCGAGTATTTAAATTCATTAGTATGGGATATCAAGTTCTGTTATTGACAAAGGCAACAACAGTACATTACTTACCTAGGGCGGTAAAACAAAGAATGTCTCAGATTGCAGATATATTTGACGCCCGAGCCCAAGACAAGGGCGATAAACGGCGACTTTCTTTACTACCACCCGTGGTGAGTACATTTTACGTCTCTCCCTGGCCAGGAAGAGGGATTTCCCGCACGCTAATTGCTACTTTATGGCCAGGTATGACGTAAAATGAGTACCTACTGTACAGGTGCATACAGGAAAAGCCTATAGGACATTTTTAAGTGAGTAATATATGTAGAGCAAATACTGTTGCTCTAATAAATACGGTTTTTTTTATCAATCGGACTACATGAACGAATACTTATGTACGGAATATTTACCGTTAGCATTTCGGTGAAGGAAAACATCGTGAGGAAACCGGTCTAATCCCGATAAGGTCTTGTTTTCCCTTTGTGCTGGAAGGTCAGATGGCAGTCGCTTCCGTAAAACTAGTGCTTATGGCAAATCATGCGATTAGGTGTCAAAGCGGACCCCGGGCTCCTTTAGGGCACAACCGGGAATAACGCTAGGAGGATGATGGCCAACATGAAAGAATATTGAAACAATGATGATGATGTGTTCCAGTTATCCCTCATTAGGGAAAAGGGGGTTACAGAAGAGTTTTCCAATCGTCAAGATCATGCATAGCTTCTTCCAGCTCTTTCCAGCCGAGACCAGTTGAGCCAAGAAAAATATTATAATTTTTTTCTAGTATCTTTCACACATTGGAATGCATCAGAGTACAGGTATAATGGAGTACCAGTCAATGATAAACTGAGTCATCTAACCATCCGTTTCTCTAGATGATTTTGCTGTTAGACTATAGCATGTTCTGAGAACAATACAGTAGGGCCTCGATAATCCGTACACAGGCTAATCCGAACGTCGCTGTAATCCGAACTGCTGACCCTGTCCCCTTCCACCTCCGCCGTAACACCTGAGCTTTGATTTGTTTGTGGTTTGTCATTAGTCTTTGCAAAATTACAGTGTGCATTGCGTGCCACGTGTTATTTGAGGTTATAAATATGGTTCCTACACCTAGACGTAAACATAAAACTTTGACGATTGCTGAAAAGTGTGCTATATTAGTCAGCTCCGATAATCCGAACGCTCCCTGAGTCCAAAAGGGGTTGTTTTTTTGAAGTTTGGATTATCGAGGCCCTACTGTACTGTAAAATATATATTGTTATAGTACCATCTAGTGGTACAGTCGGCATCACATAGTTAGTAGCAGCCAAAGTAGCCAAATATATTGTAACACTTCCTAATTCCTATAGTGATAAAGACATGTTCCAATATATTTGGCTACTTTGGCTGCTACTAATAATATGATGCTGACTGTACTACGGATTTCACATATACATTCCTTAACAAATTCTTTGTTCTGTGAATTTCTTACTGCTTTTGTTTTTAATTTAGATATCTGTTCATTAAAGCATCAAGATTTTTTCTTTCTTTCATATAAAAAATATTTTAAGACGGTATATTTAACTTTGACAGTTCCATTCTCAAGATAAATGTATCACTAGATATTGCTTACTGTTGAATAAAGCTTGTAAAATGTTCAAAGTGAAAGTAGTGTTATACTATAAATTATATGATACAGAGAGAAAGAATATAATGGAAAAATAACAGTATAGTGTTATGTAAGTTTTAACTTAACCAACCATGTGCAAATGTTGCATTATGTAAATTATGACTCATACCTTGTCTTGGGGATTTTGAGCATATTTACTACGGATTTCTTCTCTTAAAAATTATATTTACACAGGATTTGACATCACAGTGTAGCATGCTATATAGGGTGCACATTTAAGTTAAGACTATCCAATGCATGAGAAAATATATTTATTATTATTTAAAACAAAATGAATACAGTTCAACTAACCTTAATTGCACAACTCCGTTAAAGAAAATATGTAGGCACCTACATTAAATCAAACTAATAAAAAAATATTGCAAATACACATCATACATAAAACTACCAGTTTTAGTAGGGGTATTTTTAGCAAAGGAAAAATATTTTATCATACACTGGACTAGACAACAAAGTGTAACATTTAAAAAAGTTCAATGAATAAAGACCTCCCGGGTACACTCCTGGATTCTGCCACATTTTCCACTACTGGCTGCAGAGAAAAAAGAACAGATTAAGAAAAAGTAATAATATAAAGGTATACATACACATGGTGTTGTAATTTGGTTGTTTGTTGGGGTCTAGCTTGTCGGAATCCGTTTTGAATGGATCTCAGCACTTACACAAGACTCAGCAGGTTTTCTGTAAATAAACATTTTCCATAGATAAGATATCAACTATCTACTATACTATGTCAATATTAATTATCTTTGATTACAAAGTTCTGGAACAATTTCACATCATATTATTGAAATAATGAAAAAACCGAATCACTAATGGGGGAAAATACAAACACAATAAAATTTAACTTTATAGAAAGAAAGTGTTGGTAGCAGTATAAAGAAAATAATTCACTTTGTTTGACCTAGTACTAATTATACATCAAAAACAATGTTATTGTTGTATAAATATTGGGATAATCTAAAAACCTTGGATAACATGATGCAATACATAAAACTCGAAGATACAAATACACAGTTTCGCGGATATTTTACAATCATTACAATTTTACTAACCTTATCCAGCATACGTACGCTTACAATTTTATGAAACTAGTATACACTGTGCAGTCCTGTGCTTCACTCAAGTGGAGAAAGCTGAAGAGAGGCGTAGATTATGCTAGACTAAGCGGCGCACTTCGAAATCGATCTGTTTTCAAAACACTACAAATTTCATATTGTTACGCCATTTTCACAACTCACCTTGTATGATCAGCTTAAATCACAAAAACCCAATCACGTATACAGATCTTGTTTGTTCTCCAAGAACACGAGATAAATCGATTAAACTACGCCAAGATTCCAAGAAGCACAACTAATATATTTTATATATTTTCCACCGCACGACCTTGATAGTAAGTATTGTAAAATGGACTGTCGCTAGTCGCTAGCGTTTGTTTGACGTTATGACTTTTTCGTGAATGACGTAAGCCTCCTAGCAAGTTCTACGGAACACGATTGGTGTTATGGTTTAGGTCATCAGCTTACTGAGGTTTGATTCGTCGAATTTAAACTGACAGCCCCAATATCCACCAATAAAAAATGTTCTAATTTTCTTTACAAATTTGGAAGAATTAAACTGCGTGGAACGAAACGGTACTTTAGTGACACACCGAATCATCTCGAATCGATTAATTAGAGAAGCCTGTTTGAATATTTATGTTTTCATTTGGCTTTGTTATATCCTGCAGAAACTTTTTATGACATGATTTTTTAATTTGTTTCGCATTATAATATTTATAATGGATTCGAATTCGAGTTCGACTTTAAACCTAGCTCAAAATAAACTTACCCTAGCCTTACTCTTCATAAAAAAAACATAATATGTCATAACATTGTTGAATGTTGTCTTTAAGGTTATAATAAGATTGTATCGTTTATTTATTGATCATATTAATTATATTGAAGGATAAATCAAGCTGTTACAATGAGTATTACAATTAAAATGGCTTCAATAAATAATCCTATTAGACGTGAGTACCCTAACCCTAACCCCTCTTGACGTGATTACCTTTTTAGCAACTTCAGGTAAACCTGTGAGTGATGTAACTTTTTGTCGGTTTCAGTGCTTTGTCGCAGTCTTAGCTGCACTTCTGCGTTGGAAATGAAGCCATGGCGAGTTAGCAAAGGTCTCCCAGCGAACCGCAACGCTGAGGGTATCCTTACCGACGGGCCAGACTACACATTCTTGGATGGACGTCCAACACCATTATTGGTAAATTAATTACCACGCTTAACATGTACATATGCTTCGTCTGGTCCTGAAGGCTGATCGTGACCACCAGGAGCGCCGTTCTTCACTACCACTCTAAACTCCTCCATTTTGGGCTAGCAATGCCTCCTGAATGGTGATTGGTGACGCCCAGTGCATTGTGATTACTAAGGCGATTTACCGACCACGCACATTTTAGGCTTGTGCTTGCTCGTTCTTTTACGGGAGAGCTCTGATTTCGTTCAATCGGTTTGAGGAACTAGTTCGCTCTTTTAGGTCTTTCGCTCTTTTAGGTCAGTGTGGGTGTGGCCGTTAGTTATAAGCACTGTTCGATTCAGACGGTGCGCGCCCGCGGGATGTTACCCGGTCACGTCACCCGCATCTCGTTCTGTTCCACTCTCGCTCTGGTGCTGAAGACCGAAGACCGATTTAGATCGTGATTGAGAAATAGCTTAAGAAGGTTGGACCATTTGTTAAAATTTGTAATTTACCCTTTTTCTGTAAATAAATCTTTATCTTATCTTATCTTATCTTGACGTACTAGTTCTTTTCGTTCTGAGATGGGAATTCATTCCTAATAGTACCTAGTTCCTGACCGACACAATCCTAATTGTATTAATACACTTTATTAGAAGTTAAACCTTAAGGGCTTTTCAATAGGGTTGAAATTAAATTGCGTTAAAAATAAAAATTCCTTTGAAGACATCCTTTGCATTGCAGGGTAGTATATATTCCATGGCTGCAATTGATCCCTGTGACAGCCATGCCAATTAATGGAGCCCTTTTAAGGGTTATAAATGCGAGTTTAGTAGTTTGGATGCTTAAGCCGGCTGTACACATTGGGCCAACGTTGGCGCGTGAGCAGAATGCAGCTATGCATTAGAGGAAAAGGGCTTTATTTCGTTCTCATGCGTTTGCATAGCTGCATCCTGCTCACGCGCCAACGTTGGCCCAATGTGTACAGCCGGCATTCGATGTTTGGATGTTTGTCAAATCGGAATAAGTGATATGTAAAAGTCAGTAATAAACTAAAGGCTCTATTTATTTAGTTGAAGTAAAAGCAAAAAAGTAAG
Organism: Epinotia ramella; assembly: GCA_947578815.1. Taxonomy (NCBI): domain Eukaryota; kingdom Metazoa; phylum Arthropoda; class Insecta; order Lepidoptera; family Tortricidae; genus Epinotia; species Epinotia ramella. The sequence goes on from OX388210.1 coordinate 4,297,636, forward strand.
CTAATTTTAAGCTTTGTAATATTTTCCTGTAATGCTGTTGATGCCCCAAGAAAAATAATAAATAAATTAATAAAATAAAATAAATAAAAATAGCCTTTATTTCTACTATATATATAGGTTATAGGTGTACGCGGGCTTGGTTTCCGCAACTCGACGTCATAATAGCGCCTATTTTGCGTATGGGTTATTGGCACTACTGTTATTCGTGCCAACCCAGTTCCACCAGGAAGCCTAGCAAACCCTTTACGTTGCCGACGGCCTCCGGTAGCGACCCCGGTGTTCCGAGGTGTTTTGGCCGGTATTCTGCCACCCCAGGGCACGTCAAGATGACGTGGGCGGCTGTCTCTTCCTCTTCCATGCAGGCTCTGCAGAGAGGACTGTCTGTAATACCTAGAGTGAAAAGGTGTTTGTTTAGTAGTGCATGACCAGTTATGGCTCCTGTCATGAGACGGAGTGCCGGCCTCTTTAGCTGTTTTAGCTTCCTTGACAATCCGGAGTTGATTGTCGGGAGGGCCTCCCTGGTTTGCCTGCAGGTGCCTAGGGTATTCCAAATTTTTTGGTGTTCTACCTTGGTGTTTAGTCGCAGTGTGCTCCGCAGCTATGCAGGGGGTAGAGGGATCATAGGTTCCGGTCCTATGGCTTCTGATTCTGAGCCTTCTCTAGCAAGTGCATCCGCTGCGTCGTTACCACGTGAATTGCTGTGTCCGTGAATTTTGTGGCACTCGTGTATCAGCCCAGACGTTGTTGTGTAACCTTGCAGGGCTTGCAGTACAGATCGACTGTCGGAAAGTATGCGGATGGGATATCCACTTACCTCCCTGGAAGCGATTGCATGAGCGGCCATTGCATGAGCGGCATTATAGCGGCCTGCCTGGAAGACTGAGTTATGGATTCCTAATGGTGTCGAGATTCGTATGTTTAGGTCTTCCGAGAACACTCCTGATCCGGTGCCTGACCTTGTCGCTTTGGGCTTAAAATCACAAAATCTCACTTCACCTCATTATCAATACTCCCAGATCTCAAAACTCCATGGTCTCAAAATACCTAAATTGCAGAATGCCTAAATTTTTTTCTCAATCAACCGAAACCTTAATATCGCCGATGTTCAAAATACCTTAGGCTAATAATACCTAAACTTCAAAACAGCATTATGGCAAAACAACATATGCTTAAAATAACCGAACCTCAAAATACCTAAATTTATACTACATGAATGAATCCCATCCCATCTCGTAGCCAGCTTCGAAATGGGAATGAATTTCACCAAGTGGGAAAAATATTCCCATTTGGTAGCTGGCTACCAAATTTGGCTACCAAATGGGAATAAAGGGAAAATGTAGGGTAGAGCGGGGCACATTGAACAGGAACTAGAAATTACCACGTTTGTGGACAATTTTTTTACTCGTGATACACGCATGTATCAACCATCCATCCATCCCTCGTCTCGTCTCATCTCTCGTCAAAATCTCTGTGGACACTCGACTTTAGAAGAGCGGCAGATTGATGGAGGTAAAAGATCGGTAGATAATATCAAATAAACACTCGTAAAAAAAATTAGGCATTTTTGGGAAAAATGCCTAAATTTAGGTATTTTGAGGTTGAGTTGTTTTGATATTTTGTCATTTCTGCCATTCGGTAATTGAAGCATTGTGCATTTCAATCTTCAGGCATTTAGAGAACATGCCGTTTTAAGTCAAAGTCATATAATGAATTTCGTTCATTTTAAGAATGTTACAATTTGACATTTAGGTTTTATGAGCTCATGGTAATTTGAAAATAGGGAGTATTGGCAAATAAGGCATTATGAGATTTAGTCATTTTAAGCCCAAAGCACCTTGTCTTGGACCCATCCGTGAATATTCTTAACTCCCTGGGGTTAAGTCCTTCCTGGAGGGTTTCGTATAGTTCGATTTTGTACTTCTTTATTTCTACTATTACATTTGCTTGCATAATAATTTATGTTTTGTTTATAAAATTTACTTCAGGTAATAGTAGTCGCCTGCGTGGCTTAGGCCTCCCCCATGCTCTTCCACAGTTTTCTGTCAGGAGCCTTACGCATTTGGATGCCCCGGCGCCCGTTATTTCGGTGAAGACATCCTTCCATCTCTTCCTCGGGTGTCCTCGCTTTCTCTTCCTTCGTACGGATACCATTCCACCAAACGCTTCGTCCACCTGTTCTCCATACGGCATATGAGGCCTGCCCATTGCCATTTTAGCTTCCTCATTTTGGTTTTAACGTCTAATACTTTCGTTGTTTTTCTTATTTAGTAGTTGTTTACCCTGTCTGCTAGCTTTAACCCGAGCATACTCCATTCCATCTTGCGTTGACAAACAGCGATTCTATCTTCATCTTTCCTCCTTAAAGACCATGTCTGGCAACCATATGTCAAGTATGGAAGTATAGTCATGTCGTGTAGTTTTTTCTTTATATTGATATGGACAGAGCTGTTTTTCATGATCTCCTTTAATCCCTAGTACTTTTTCAGTAGTTGAAGTAGATGTTGGTTTTTTGCATATATTAATATTACTTTTTCTTTTGCAGCATAAGCAAAAACTCCGCATGGAGAGACAACAAGATTATGCATCTCGGATTGTCCAGCTGAGCTCGGAATTGGACTTTGCCAAAGAGAGATACCAGAATATGCAGAACGCCCAGAAAGAAGAAAGACAAAGAATACTGAATAATAGATTGAAACCCAAAGGAGCAGCTTTGAAGTAGAATTTATGTTAGTATTGGTAGATAATAAATTGCGTTTAGTTTCATTTGGTTTTTACTTCATTTGAAACAGAGCTTCATCGTAGACTAGTTTCTGACCGCGACTCCGTCCTGGAACTTGTTTATATTGTAGATCCATAAACAAACTTTCATCGCCCATTTGAAGCCCTTAGGGGATGATTTCTGGAATAAAAACTATCCTATGTCCTTCCCAGGGATTCAAACTCCCTCCGTACCAAATTTCATCTGTATCGGTTTAGCGGTTTAAGCGTGAACAGATAGACGGACACACTTTAGCATTTATAATATTAGTATGGATTGAAGAGCCTCTTCTTCAAGCGACCATTGGCCTGCTTGACACCAGGCAGGCTGTATGCTTGTGTGCCATACCACCACGGTAAAAAAAAATACTACTACTACTGCACCGAGAGAAATCTCAAAGAAACTACTTGAATATTCTCAGTGGTCACTACAACAGTGCGCCAAAAGATGGCGACAGCAATTTTACTCTTAAAACTTACCACTGGAATCGAATGTATAATAAATAATAATAATACAGCGCTCCATTCCAGACTGACACTAAAGGAAAGGCCCAAATAATGCCTGAAATGTACAGAGATGTCCAATATAAGAAAAAGTCGTAATTGAATATGACTAACCAGATTAAATAGAAGTCTGCTTAACTCCGCAGTAGGTAATAAACACTAATTAATTAGTATATAACTGAATTAACGACCGTCTCACATTTTTTAAAATATAAACGGTAGTGTCATCTATGTAGTTATTATGTCACACACGTATTAGAACATTTAGCATTCACATTGATCTTAGCGACATCTATTGTAGTTTTTAAATCAACATTATAACCTCTTTCATTGTAAAGATAAATCTTTTTAATAGCAACATCCCAAGTTCTTGAATAATGTTGAAGGTGTTTTCGAAACCTCAATTTGCATATGCAGCATATTTTTATGGGTCTTTAAACATATCAGGCATTTCCTTGTATGGCCTTGATGGATGGGGAATTCCCTTCTATACAAATCAGCCACGATACAACAAAGAAAACTAGACTACTTCTCTTCTAGAAAGAAGAATAACAAAGCCGTGCTAGGGTAGGTACTGCCAGCCATTTGTCAGCTCCTATCAATAATAATGCTTGGAGTATCATGGACCGAATTTCGTACCAATGAGTCCATATGAAGGAACTCGGCATCAAGCAGCGTCTATCATCCATAGTGCAGTCTCGCTTCCTAAAGTTTTTCGGGCACGTATGTCGTCGAGGAGACGCAGCTATCGAGCGACTCGTGATCCAGGGAAAGGTCGAGGGCACCAGACCGCGAGGCAGGTCACCAATGAGATGGACAGACCAGATAAAAGCTGCAGTAGATGCATCACTACACGCAAGCATAAGGAAGGCGACTGTCTGAGAGGAATGCCGGCGTGTTGTGAAGCTTGCTACCAACACCTCAAACGATGACCACGACCACTCTGACAAGAGTAAAACGATGGAGATTAGAAATAAATCTATATTTGAGTTAATCGCACACATCAACCTAGTTCCAAACTAAGCAAAGCTTGCACTATTTAGCTATACCTAACTTGGTCTTTTGTCCTGATTAACCGCTCCCGGTAATTAGGCCCATAGTGGTCGCGCACTATGGACATTATTAAAAGGCTCGACGTCATTCAAAGGGCAATGGAGAGGTCTATGCTGTCCCGCACACCTCACTGGATCCACAGAAAACCAGCGCCGTTGGCACTGCTGTGTCAACTGCATTGCTGAGTGGACCTTTTCGGTAGCACATCACTATTTGTTAGTTCTTAAGGTGCATTATGTGATTGTATGTGTAATGATGTGTTATCCTAATAAATTCATATTCTATTCTATTCTATGCGTGATCGCGCTAGAAATGAGGCTATCCGCAGCAGAACCAAGGTAACCGATATAGTCCTCCGAATCGCTAAACTTACCTAAGTGCGCCTAGCGCCCATTACGGGCGGGGCACATTGCACGTAGAACCGATGGCTGCTGGGGCGGATAGGTTCTCGAGTGGCGACCACGTGCCGGCTGGCGCAGCGTGGCTAGAAACCCGACAAGGTGGACTAATGAACTTGGCACAGGTCTGGTTAATGTGGCACTCTTTCCAGTCGAGCCGAGCCAAGTCGAGTCCAGCCGAGAGTTGTCCAGCAGTGGACAGCTCTCGGCTGATATAATGAACCTCAAAAATGAAAATGTAAATATTAGGGGACAATCGAACGCAAATAGAGCTTCTGATAAGTATTATTTGATCTAAAAATAAATTCAATTGAAAAATTATAAATAACATAGGTGAAGATGTACCTACCTACGCATAGTTTCAGAGGCGTTAAAAATCACCCTTTTACTAGACTGCACGGGGCACGGGACATACACCTCAAGCACTTTGACTTACTTGCCTAATAAGGCCCAAATTGTGTCAGCATAATCTCAAATAACGGAAATACTCGTAAATCAAGAAATGTGCAGAGTAAGGCTCTATTTGCGAAGGCACTTCGTAATGATGGCATTTATAAATCATTTTTTAAGTAGGTATAATGAGCAGTGCGCCCGCGAGGGGTGCCTATTATTACCTCCATATTACAATATGAATAAGCTTCTGGCGAAAATGCCGTTTTTGGAATAAGATTTTATTGCTGACTCTTTTGCATAGCCGTCAAATCATCATCTTCTTACTAGTTAAAAGTTTAGACCGAGTTTAGATCCCGTGGTTATCTTCGTATGTAGCGGAAATAATTATATAGCAATCGGACCCGATAGTCGCGTTCCCGGAACTGTATACGTTTGGCACAACTTGCTGCTTAGTCGCTTCGCGCGCGACTTAGCGTTTCCTGTCTCACTTGCACCGAGCAAATAAAAAAGTTGAGGATAAGTAGGTATAAGTAGATCTTTCGGCGCGGCGTGAGATGTGCTACACCTGAATGTGTTAATAACCAATTCGAGGCCACGCAAGCTACGTGTGCTACGCCGTAGAGCGTAGCAGCGTTTTCCGCCCCGTAGGGGAAATCGGTCAAATTCACTGCCAAGAAACGCTACGCGCTGCGCTCGTAACCGATCCCGTGGTTTTCCTCGTAGTAGCGGAAATCGACTACGGCGTAGGCGCCCGCTAGGCGGGTTCCTGGCAGTAAAAGTGTTAAGTATACCTAGACCTACCTGAGATAATTTTTGTTGGTCGAATTGCATTAAAGTGGTGGGGTGGGGTGGGGTGGTTGCATTCAAGAAACGAGTCTACCGTCCATGGTAGAAGATACCAATTAGGGGTGTAGACACTAAATAAAATAATCAATGTCATATTTTCTCAAAAAGGATTAGAATGTAGTCAAATGGAGAAAAAATCAACGCAAAAGGTTAAATAATCACGAATTTTATAAGTGTCCAAAGTTTTAAGAAGGGGGGTATGTTCTGTCCCTTTTTCGCAAAACGCAACTTCATATGAAACGATGACGCTTGAAGATTGTGACTACACTAAGAGACGGCAATGCATCGCGCCCATCGTGTTCGGCGGCGCCGTCGACGCGACCCCCCGGCAGCATCCCGTAACGTGACGTCACACACTGTTTGCGTTTTCTCTCTCTAACAAGCAATATTAAAACGGTTGTAGCTTCGTAATTCTTTGAGATATCTGAATGGGATTTCCGTCAATAGGCATATTTTTGAAGTGAAAACTTCTTTAGCGGCGCTGAGCACTTTTTGGGATGGGGAAAAATTGTTAAATAAGCGACAGAGTTTTGTGACGTCAGATGTGAAGGAGGTCACTTTTTGCTGCTAGCCGATTCGATTTCATTCAAAACTGAACGCTATTCGTAAGACTATAAAGCCGTTAAACACTTTTTGCAATAGCATATTCTGCAAATAAATTTGTAATTTTAACCAACGCGTCCTTCACCAAAATTCGAATAGTTCGAATTTGGGCGTTATTCCTAAAGAGATAAAGCTTAGAAAAATATTTACCAACGGCAAAAACAAATTGATATTATGGTCGCCACCGCCGTCTGCTGTTGTGCTGTTCTTTCAAATTCGAATAGTTCGAATGTAGACGTTATTCCTAAAGACATAAAGCTTTGAAAAATATTTGGCAATGGCAAAAACAAATTGGTAGGTATTGTGTTTGCCGCCGCCCGTCGGCGGCGAGCCGGCGGCCCGTCACACCCAACGCGCCCGCGGGCCGTCCGCCTAAATAATTGATAATTGTTAATTTTGCGTCAAATTCATTTTTAGGGTGACACCGAAAGATGTCACGTGACCTGATCGAAAAACTGTTACAATGTTATTGAGTTTTCACTTCTGCCGGCACTCCCGGAGTGCAACCCGGTCATTTTTTGCCTTCTTTCTTTTGGGGTAATAATAATTTTCGATTCTACACCCCTATTCTAACGACAGTTTTATAAAAAGTCGGCCTCATTCAATAATCCAAACTATACGATATGGTGGCACTACACTTCGCGGTATTTTGCCCAACCGCAAATGAAAGAGAAGGAACCACACAACGCCAAGGGAATTAATAATAATAATAAGGGGCAGCTTGTGGCGAGCGGACGGTGAGTGGCGACACCGCGGACCCCTAACCTCCAGAGGGCCCGAGTGATCTGGCCCTCGCCTCTGTGCTTGCCTTAACCGGCCGGCCAGAGTGGAGTCGCAAGAGCAGAACCTATGCTCCAGGTTGGAAGTGTAAAATGTCATAACGCCGGCGGCCCTTGAACGGATTATACCTTACAGCCGCTCAGACGTGTTGCTCCATTGTCGCACTGTGCGTGCGACTGTTTGTGGGGCCCACTTAACGAGTTGGCGAGTCACCGCCTGCCTTTTTACAATTTTGAGACTTATTGTCACGGCAGGTGTCCGCTAGTCTCCTCCCATAACCCATTGTCCAGACCACCCACCATTTAACCCAATAACCCATGACCTTAGTTTCCATCGCAGCACAGTGTTGCACTGCAATAGTCTTTGCATCTGGCGGGGACCATCACCGGGTGCATCATGTTGTGCGCTCGAAGATGGTATCCGCCATGTGTATCCCTCGCTTTATATTATATTGTTTTAAAGGGCCTATGCTCTGTTGGCTTCGGCCCCACGCATGCCTTCCAAAAGTCCGGGACCCCATGGTCCTGAGATATGGAAAAAACATACATAATAAATATTAGGGGACAATCTTACACAATCGACCTGGTCCCAAACTAAGCAAAGCTTGTACTATGGGTACTAGACGACGATAAACATACTTAAATAGATAAATAAATACGTAAATACATAGAAAACATCCATGACTCAGGAACAAATATTCGTGCTCATCACACAAATAAATGCCCTTACCGGGATTCGAACCCAGGACCTCTTGCTTCGTAGGCAGGGTCACTACCAACTAGGCTAAAGCAAGTCGTCAATTGCCCGTATTATGCTCCGGACCGTTATTAATAGGTATTTAGTAAGTTACTCTAATCGCCCAAACACCTATTAAAAGGTATCCTCCTTGGCCTATCAATGGAATTTCAATAGGGAAGATGCAATATTTTCAATTTGGCTTTCATCTGAAAGAATTGCATGTAGAATAGCATAGAATAGCATAGCATATGCATCTTCCCTATTAGGGCAGGTAGGTAGGCTCTAAATTGAAACAAAGTAGCATTTGTTTTTAACCGCCGACTCAAAAAAGAGGAGTCTTATAAGTTTGACGTGTCTGTGTATCCGTGTGTACGTTGGTCTGTCTGTGGCATCCTAGCTCCTAAACGAGAGCACCGATTTTAAAGCAGTTTTTTTGCACGAAAGCTGACGTGATCGAGATGGTTCTTAGCTATCGTTTCAACAAAATTGGTTCAGCCGTTTTGAGATGTCGAACTTTGAAATGAAAACGTAGGAGTTTTTCCAATTTATTAGATACTAGCAGCCCGGCCCGCCGTTTTCCTAATTAATTATTATTGTTATTTTATTACTGTTTACTATATTGGTATTTTACTTATTGGTGTTATCAATAAAGTATTGTATTGTATTGAAGCATTTTCCCGCGGTAAAAAGTAGCATATGTTCATCAGCGATAATGTCGGCTTCTAATGGTAATAGTACATTGTTTAACGAGGGGCGTAAGTGGAATGTTGCGAACAAAAGTCTATCAGAAGCCCGACGCCAAAGGCAGAGGGCTTTTGATGACTCGAGTTTGCAATATTTTTACGTCCGTGTTATACACAATGTTTTTCATCACATTTGCGAGGAAACAAATACATTTTAGATGAAATGAATACAAATCGTAATAAAAACTGCAACATGTCAGTCGTCCATTTTGTTGAATTTGACGTGAGGCCCGTGAGACCCTTCGGTATACAGCCACGATTTGAAAACACTTAAAAACATTTTACATAGACACTAAATAACTACATATTAAATCTGTAAATAATCCAGTTACACATGTTTAAGTAGTTTTTTAAGTTTAAATTTATTTATAAATACGTTTTCAGACATCGTATTTGATATAAAACCTCTTTGCTTTGTAACTGCCGCATGAGTGACAGATACAATTTAAGAAAAAAACCACTACGCCCGTGTGCGTAACACAGGCTATTACAGCTCTGTATGTCTGCGCATTATGAAGCCCTTTTCGAGCAAGTGTGATGAAATAGTACATTACTTACCAAGGGCTGTAAAAGAAAGAAAGCCCGAAATCGCAGGTAATTGTGACCCGAGCCAAAGGCGAGGGTTGTAAATATGCGATAGAGGGCTTTCTTTTTTACTGCCCGTGGTGAGTACACAATTTTACAACTTCATCTGGCCATAATGCAAGTTTTACCGTACGCGTAGCGTGCAGTAAAACTTACATTATGGCCAGGTGTGACGTAAAAGATTTTTTCAAATCGGTCCAGTAGTTTCGGAGTCTATTTAATACAAACACAGAAACAAACAATCAAATCTTTCCTCTTTATAATATTAGTGTAGATTAATGTTGTTTTAATTGTGTTACGTTCGATTAAAAGCAAAAAAAAATCTATTCCGCTTCCTATTATCTACAGTTGATTCATTCATTGCCAATGTTTCATGTAAGACGGCTCGATTTATTATTTATTAATTTATTAAGAAATAAACAATAATACAACATAAACAAGTACAGGGTCCCGCAAAACCGTTTGCAAAGTTTGACTGTGGGATCGAGCAGTCTCTACTCTCTTCTATTTATAATATTTATCTATAAGTACTATTTATCTACTTCTATAGGTACGATGTTATACGTCATTGCGCAATAGGTACTTACAGACAATATTTATTTCATGAATATCAACTATACAGACCAATTTATTCACCAGCGGTAATTTTAATTACGCCCGGTTCAAATGTTAAACAATACCTGACTAAATGAAATTAATACAATGCGATTCTGAATTTACATTTTAAATGAATGGAATCAGCTACACGAATCCAATCGCTATAGGCAGGCGATGGTGATGACGTTAATTCCATTCAGATAGTGAGTGAATGAATGGTAATTAAATATGCATTCGTTTTTGAGCAGATTTATGAGCGAGTTTTGATATGAATAACAAGCAAACTTAGAACGACCACTTGATCTTTCAGTTTAGAATCGACTGATAACTTGATAAAGATCATGTTATCAATCGATTCTAAACTGAATGGTAATTGATATGCATTCGTTTTTGAGCAGATTTATGAGCAAGTTTTGATTTGTGTAACAAGCAAACATAGAACGACCACTTGATCTTTCAGTTTAGAATCGACTGATACGTTGCGTGGCTACCTACCCACCTTTAACACCCAGCCACACTACCTTTTTTTTCGTGGAGAAAACCTGCAAACCAGCTACCCAGTCATCGGGGAATGACTGGGTCATGTGGTATTTCTATCCACTAAAAACTCCACGGTGACCAGCGGCTGCGCTCTCAGGCGGGGGATTCCAAGATTTCATGCTGAACGCACTGGAGCCCGTTGCGCGTCGTCAGATTTGGCTCGTCCTAGGGCAAAAATATGTTTGTTGCCTTCCCAGCACGTCTATCATGAGACGGCAGCGACATACTCTCGATTTTTCTCGCACTATACCTCTTGTTCTAAGTGTTCTAATAAGAGAGAGACGGATAGTGCGAGAAAATCGAGAGAGCTAGCCGTGCTGGTGTTCTTAGGCGAGTGCCCCGGCCCCCGCCAGAACACGCGACCCCGATGAATGCGACCCCTATGACCCCTTCTACGACGGGCAGGGGAGAGTGATAACAATTAATAAATAAATAAAAAACAAAAACCAAAATCAATTATTTATTCTGCAAATAGGCTACGAAGGCAGTTTTACATGTCAAATGGTAATCTCTCACTTATCTCTCATCTCTCACTTATTATAAATCTCTAAATTAAAAAAAGAATCAGCCAGTATCAAACTAAACATTGGTGTGTCCCGAATGATCTCAGCTTCCCATGAACGGAAACACATGTAACATTTTTTATAAGTACATTATTACTCTAGCTTCGGTTTAGGATAGTTTTTATCCGACTTGCGACGATTAATTAATTTTCGGAAACGTTTGACCTCGTTAAATTATTCGTTTCTTCTGCTTGAAATCGTAGCCGCCATATCTTGTCAACTGTCAGTGACGTTAAAATGGCGGGCTTGCCATAACTATCCAACAGTAATAATTTCGATCCGGTGTTGTAATAGACCTTCACAAAACGCATATTAAATTCTAATCGATAAAAATAATCGATTCTGATATCGAAACTTAAATTCGTATCGAGGCGTAATTTCAATAAATGTAACAACAAATTTCAACAAAATAACGTCAAACGTCAAAAGTCTGACTCGTCTTTTTTTTAATGGCATGGCATAGCGCTGTTCTTGCGTTCATAAAGTCTATTTGAGTTTCTGCATGATTACACGCTGAGTATTTGTCACGATACTGCACTATACGTCTCATTCTAAGTTGTCTAATAAGAGAGGTATAAAAATGTTCTGGGTTGCCAGTCTATACACCGTAGTAATAATGGTTGTCTAATTAAAAAGAGATCTTTTGTTCCGCGTAAACACTTACCGGTCAATGGGTACTCGAAAGGATAATCTATTATTAATTCCTAAACACATCTTTACCTGAGAGTCGGAGTGACTCAAGATCATTTCAGTTATCACGTTTTTATTTATTTAATACGAGTATAAAACGGTGTTAAAAATATGTAGAGAAGAAGATCAATAAACATTTAATGCTGCAGCCTGTGTCCTACCTGTTGGATCTATTGCCACAAACATCTAAGGTGAGTCGGGGCAAGAGTATCATACTTTTTCTAAAGTTCAAATAGTGTTTGTGATCTTATTATTGCATGAATTCGTATAATAAAGCGATAACATATAAGTAAATTTTATATATTTTTAATTGAAACCACTTATCAAGCAAAGAACCTTTTAAAACATGCACTTTTTTGTAAAAAAATAAAAATCGGCATGACTGTTCCTCTTGCCCGATGACTGGGGTAAGAGTATCGTACGTGCCTAACTTGAACTAGGTTAGCTCCAATGGATTTACGTATTTAGTAACACAGTTGGTAGACGCTGTCAAGATAATAAATACCTTAATAAGTTGAAAAACTCTTCAAAATTCTGAGAAACTGCGTTTATACATATTCTGGGGCAGGAGTGTCATAGTAAGTGTTATCAGGGGTGACAAACCACCTAACACTTAAATAAAAAAAATAATGCTTTGATTTCTTTAATTCACTTTGAAAACTATACTACTTACGAGTACCTATAGGTATTACAGCAGTATTTATTATTAATGCCACTCGTGATTACTTTCGTCTTTAACCAATAAAAATCATTATTTTGTTTTGTTGTTATACATTTACCAATTTACCGCATTCTATCAGGTGAGAAGAACTGAGGCGATTTTTTTGTTTTGTACGTAATTGTAATTGTGTCACGATATGGTTGATTATTTATGTTTTTGAGTGCTTGAACCCAACATCCGCATCCTCAAATCTCGAAAAACCGCATACGCAGTAGGTACGCACATCCCTGAATTAAACAGTGCCAATTTGTAATAAAAATGACAATTTATAAAAGGTTTGACCGCCCTGACATGGGGTAAGAGTAGCTTATGACTCTTCCCCTGGACTGAACTGGTACTCTTGCCCCACTTAAATAATTCGAGGTTAAAATTTTATTGGCTTGATAAAAACTTATAACGATAGGAATTACAAAAAATAACGATGTAACATAAGAAATAAACTATAAATATTCTACTCACCAACAAACAAATCCGAATGAACAGCCATAAATCCCACCAAACCGCTTTTGAATTATACATGTGCACTTCCACTTATCACAAGTCGTAACCAGTCAAAATAAACCGCGTTTTGTTTCAATATGGCGTGTGAAAGAGACATCTATGATATGATGATGGAACGAATACACGCCTGTTTGTTTTACCGACGATACAAAAAGGCGCTCAATTCAATAGAATTCGCTGGAGATGCTTTTGACCCTCTTCCCCCGATGTTACTCTTGCCCCGACTCACCTTACTAAAATTTAACCCCCTTATTAATAAAACTGAAAATACCTCTGTTAAATATAGAACGAGTTTTGTCCCTTTCTTACTAATTTAAATATCAGAGTGACAGATAAAGACAAACGAATTTTTACGGCATTTTAGCTAAAATAGGTTTGTTCAACGTTTTACTTGATAGGTTAAATTAGAACTCCCACCACATTTACAAATATTACCATGTGAACGAAGTCGCCGGTAGGTACAGCTAGTTTACAATAAAACAAAAACAGCGGGTTGCACTCCGGGAGTGCCGGCAGAAGTGAAAACTCAATGACATTGTAACAGTTTTTAGATCTAGTCACGTGTCCGTCTTACGAATTTTCAATCTGTCGAATCTGTCGGTCACGTGACCTGTCGCGAGTTTAACATTTTTTCGCCGTCACAAAAAGTGCACAGCTCCGCTAAAGAAGTTTTCACTTCAATAATTATATATCAATCTTACACAATAATAATAATTTAAAATTTGCAGATTAAGGACCGATATAAACGGTTATCAAACTAAATGTCCTATGATACATGTCGTACATCGATAATTTTACCTACGCGTAAGATTATAAACTAACTTGCTCGCTTTGGCACATGAACAAGACGTGAGCATTGTTACGCGAGAGCGGTAGCGAGACCGTCTTTATAAATTAAATCCAAAAGAGATTGCAATTTGATTTTGAGCTAGGTAAAGAGAAATCAGCCGCATTAATGCAAAATTACAATTCTTGTTGAATTGAACCTACATTTATTAAACCCTCGATCCCTCGATTTCAATGAAAGTCTTAAAATAATCAAATATTAAAGGACTTCAATGGGTAGCCCAAATTCTCGGCCCCTAACTTTGACAGCTAATTTAGAAGATAATTAAAAAGAGACGTAAAAAAACAATGTACATTTTGTTTGTATTTTTTTAGTCAAAAGGAGCTTTTAGTACGAAAAATGGCGTTCAATAGATGCGGATTTGCCAAAAAAAATTGGAAGAACTCGCCATTAAAAAAAAAATGGGATTAGGTTGTGAAATAGATCCTCGGCCGCGTAGGTACCTACGTAACCGTCGGTTTGTAACCTGTGGCGATGAATGATTTTTCTGCTTCGTAAGAGACCAGTTGCGAACAGAGAATTGTTCTTCTTTTGGTATAGGTAACTGACCGGTGCGACCGCGAAACACTAGGTAGACTAGATTCGTTGAATGGCTTGTAATGCCCGAAGGACATACCGCCTAGACTTAACCGCTCACTTGATTTCGAATTTTTAAAAAGGTAACCGAAACTGCTTCTATTTTTTAATTATCAAAGCAGCCCATACTTCGATTGGCAACCACAGTTGCCACCATCAGTTTAGAGGCCTGCGAAATTGGCAACTGTAGGTGAGCAAGCAAGTGAGTGCCGTCGAACCTATCGAATTACACAATAAATGGTTGCAACTGATTTCGTACAAAGAATAAAAATGTCGTACGTCGTACTTGACAACAATGCCTCAAAATAAACAAAAATGAACCACATTGAGGTAGGTACCTACTGGTTATGCAGAGACAATTTTGACATTCAGCTACCAAAATCTAATAATTATGTAGGTACATTTTAAAAGAAGTATTGAATATAATAGTATAAATAGTGTAAAATATGTTAAATGATTTATGTCGATAAAGCAATGCAATAATATTAGTGAATTTTCTCGACCGTTTTATAACTTGACAAATATATTATTGGTGTAGGTACATAGATTGGTATTATGACGTTTTAAATTTTAAATTAGAATTTATATTCTGCATGCCAAACTATGGCTGAACATGCCCTCATGTAAATTCAGTCTATTGACATCTACATTTATAACACCTGTGTATGTTTTGCAAAAGAAATCATTTCAATAAATCATTTAATTTAATTTCATTGGTTAAAATTAGGAATGAAGGTCCGTAAACGCTCTCTGACTAAGTGTACCTAGAAATTAAACGTCAGAAGAACAATGTTGAGGACGCTCCGCAGAGCTTCAAAGAAAGATCCTGTTTTTTAATTAACTACTAAGAAGCTTTGCATCAACTTTGAATAATGAACTTGTGGGAAAACGTCTCACGAGTAAAAATACTTGGGAGCTTTTAATTTTCGGTGCAGCAAACATCATACATTCAGCCATTGAAACTCAAACAAAAAAACACGAAAAAAAAATGATTCTGCAAGCAGAAGAGAAGAATGGCAGCTTTACAAGTCACATTCTACCAGCGTTTCTGAAAAAGAAGACCACTGTCAAAAAGAAACGCCGAAACAAATTTTAACTACAATTTATGCCAAAAATAAGCTTATTACAGTATTTAGTAACCTACTTAAAGTGGAAACACGGTAACTAGCTGGAGGGAAATTCCAATCTCTGGCTTACTGGCATCTTTTTTATACGACGACGGTGACAACAAGTATACTGCCTGTCTGGTGCCTCTGGTGGTAACAAGCATGTCTGCTAGTATGCCAGAGGATACAGAAACGCGTTGCTACCCTTTATTCATTTGACTTGTAACAGCAACAGCTAGAGATATAATCCTTCGCTTTCAACACAGCGCATCCTCGAGAAATCTGACGACCGTACTCACCACCAGAAACACAACACCACATACCTACAGAGAGTGTGCATGCTCGACATTAAAGTATCCTTTCTGCAATTGCCTATAGAAATTTGGCACAAAAAATGTAACTATGTGCAAGGCAAACAGAGAGTACACGGCTTACGTGTCGTGAAGGATACAGCTAAAAGAGGTGTGAAATTATTTGAAGAGTTTAATAGACTTCTTACCAACGATGAAGAGGAAAAGCAAATTATTTTGCACATAGTGGACCACAACCGGAAGTGTATACCTACGAAACCGAATAAAATGTCACTTATGAATGCAATTAAAAATGAGGATAACTAGCTTTTGAACTGTATAATGCTTATGATTTCAGCTTTGTAGTGCATTTCATTAAAATATCCATATAAACTAGTATAATTGTGTTTTTGTTAACATTTTCCTAGTTATTGAATAATTATCAATTTTCGACTATTATTTCGATATTTCATATGCGATGAGCACCCTGTTTTTATAACTATGTCTTTCTGAAATTTTGCACACATAGTATTGTCGATACGTATAACAAAATTAGGGGGTGGCCCGAACCCTAAGTAGAGTTTGAATTTTTCCCATACAAACGTGGACCACCCTACTACAGAGCAACAACATACCTACCTACTTACAGAGCAGGTAGGGGCATTATTATGGCGCCGGTCTTCTGTAAAGCGTTCCATACACCTATCAGTTAGTCACAACAACCGCCTTCAAAGTGAATGAATTGTATTTTTGCGAAAGAAAGAAGAAAGAAAGAAAGAAATATATTTATTTGGTGTGACAACATGACATGTGTTTTTACAATTGAAATGCACCAACATGTATACACTCAGCATATGCCACCAGAAATACATGCTATTTGCTGGTTTTCATCTTGTAGCTGCGTCTTTAGGTTGTCCTGACAAATTGATTGGTGAATGAATGAATTTGACATGTTTCCGTGCGCGAGCTAAGAGCACAGCAGAACGACCCAACATTAGCTGGCGAGTGAACTAAAATTGAAAGGGCTATATTCTGCAGTGCCTCAGGAATGTTTGCGCAGTCACGCACTGATGACTTTTATGCCATTGTGCGAAAAAGACTCGCAGCGTTGCTAAGCAGGGTATGGGTCAGCTCCAACCCCATTCTGAACACAGTGGCGGTTAGGTATAACACCAACACCGCCAAAATGATGACACCTAACAACAATAACACCTAATAACAATTTGTCAATGTGATGACACTGATGACACCTAGGTTAGGTTAGGATAAGTTTATAATTTTGGACCAATTTGTTGTCTGTTAATAAATAATAATAAATAAATAAATAAATAATGACTTTATATTCGCCACAAAGAGACGAACCAGGTTGTTGGCCCTCTTTAGAAGACTTCGCGCCTAGACGTCTCCGAATAAGCAAAGATATTTACTTATTGTTTAGTTCGTTCAATTTTTTTTAAAGGTAAATATGACCAGGGGGATCGGTGCATAGTTAATAAAGCATCAATTTATATCAAAGGCCCGTTTAATTAAATTCCAGTCTAGCCGCATTGTTTAAGCGGGCTGGACCAGATATGCCACACCCTATTAGAGAGTGACCAAGCGGAATAAACCTTTTACGGCCGGCCTATGTCGCAGTAGAATATAGAACAGTGGGTTAGAGTTGTGTCTTTGAAGGGAAATCTCGTTCAATTGGTCAAAGGAACTAATTCGCTCTCAGTTTAGTTTAGTCATATTTGTATCGTTCACTCTGTGCTCCGGATGTGCATTGACTGAGGGAGGGGGGTTAAACTATCTCCATTGACCTATAATACACAGCACAAGTTATGGTAATTATAATTCCACAAAGGAGCGAGTTAGTAGTATACAAATCTCAATAAGTGTGACAGAAAGGGATATATCATTCGTTGTCCTTGTCATAGTTCCACTTTTTTTATTTACCGCAACTGGGTGTTGGGGGCTGCGACAATTAAACCATTACCAGCCCAAGAAGGTTGTTTATGGTACGCAGTCATCCATTTTAAGACGAGTTCTTAATTTAGCTGCATGGGTCTTTCCGTCCCTTTATGTGGCAAACGCATATAGCCCCTCTATAGAAGTCTAACTTACTCTAAGGCTCTCGTTTAATGAGTGAGCACTGAATTTAGCCGGTCTAAAGGCCGCCTTATACCGAGTCAGATTTTTAGGCTTTGTATCAATCTTCTCGCAGGCATGTTAGGGATAAAATAGATGATGTGTAGATGCACGTTGGGTACGCCGTGTAGGCTCGGGCAAGAATAGGTCTAGAGGGCAAGAAGGCGACTAAAGGGGGGTCATCGTGGTCGCAGTGTTTCTGGCGAAGGACGGGGCACTCGCCTAAAAACCCCAGGAAATGAGACGAATATCTTTTTCACCCTAGGACGAGCCAAATGTGGCGAGGGGTTCAGCATAAGATCCTGGAGTCCTCTGCACGAGAGCGCAGATGCCGGCCACCGTGGACATTATAGTGGATAGAAATACCACATAACCCAGTCATCCCCCGGTGATTGATGGGTACCTGGTTCGCAGTTTGCTCCACGAATAAAGCTGATTTTCCGCCGGAGGGGCGAGACGAGAATTGAAATTCGTATGGCAAATTTTCAATTCTCTCCTCGCGCATCTTCGTTGGAAATAGTAAGTGCCATACAAATTTCAACTCTCGTCTCGCCCCTCCGGTGGAAAATCAGGTTCAAAAGGGGTACCTGCTTGTAGGTTTTGTTTATTCATGTCATTATTACTGATAGTGTCTGGACCGTATTAGGGTGTGTAGGTAACCAGAGCTGCACCTACAAAGTAGCAAAGCAGTGTACGAGGTAGAAATCCACCGATATGAAGAATTGGAGGCGCTGGCTAGGCAGGTCACAGCGCTCACACACAGTCTTGATTTGATGTAAGTTATGGCGCTGGAAGATGTGCTGGAGAGCGGAGTGTCCAGCAGACCTGATGAGTTGGAGGCGCTGATTAGCCTCGCTCATATCTCTTCCTATTAATCGATTTAATTGATGTCAAAGGCTTATTACAGGGTTGAGGACTATCGAACTGACAGAAATGCGTGGCCCAAACCAGAGCCCAAAATAGCTTAATCATTCATATAGCTTATTCGGACATGTTTTCTTGTAGAACAACGCATTATGATGATTTTTTTTCTTTGTATTCATATTCAATTTGACTTATTTTAAGCAGGTTAAGAACTATCATTGTAATAAGCTTTTTTTTGCCAAAAAAATACTGACTGCTATCTTTGTTTCGGCGTTTCTTCTTAACAGTGGTCTTCTTTTTCAGAAACGTTGCGCAGAATTTTGACTTGTAAAAGTGCCATTACGGCCTTGCTGAATAAAATTCATGTATTTCATTTGATTTTTTCCTTGCACAGTTCCGGCGTATACTCTCCGAATAGGCCCAAAATCATACTCCGATGTTTTAACTACTGTCCTATCCATCACTATACTCTCCACTTAGTAACAGCCTATTGAGGAACATTTTTAACGCCAGTTCGCCGTCATTTCATAGAAATGTGGCTACCATGGGAGCCAGCGGGACAGGACGTCGTATAAATAGGTTAAGTATGATGCTTTTATGCACTGATAATAAAATTGTGGCGGTGTCAAATTGTGTCACTTTACCAGACTATTGAACTAAGAGTGTATGAAATGAACCGTATGAACGCTAAATTTTTTAAGAAAAAGGTTGCTTTTCCAGGGGAGATCAGGGTAAGCTGATTTTATTAAATTTTATTTTTTAGATGGTTTTTAACTGTGAGACCAGTTATCATGCTTCGATTGAATAGCTCTTGCAACTAACATTTATTTCAACATACTTTGGAGTCTCTGTTTATGAATAACTCAGCTTGAAGCTATATAAACGAGCTGAGGGCTTATTTAGAACATCCACTAATATAACGGGGTTTGTCAAAAAAAACGGAATTGCCACACCGATTTTAATTCAATAAGTGATTTGGTGTTATACTGTAAACTTTTGTGTGAATTAATAAATTATTAATTATTATCATTATGTTAAGTTTATTATCCTCGTAAGTATATGAACATTTAAATTACTGGGACAAATGGGCCGTTATCAATGCATAATCAATTGACAGAATATTGCATTTCTGACTCCACACTAGGGAATACGGTTCGTACGTACTTGGTACAATGAGGTGAGATTGACGAGAGTTAGTCTAGAATTAAACATATTAAACAGTGTGGAACCGAACGATGGACTTTCCCGCAAGAGGATACTTAATTTAGCGTTAGTTCTTACAATTTTCCAAATAAACTGTTAATATTTCTGACCGTTTCCAAGTTACGGATCATCAATCATTTGTGCAAAAATCTGCATATGCCAACACTAACGAAGAATATAAGGTCAATGCCATTACTGGTAAACAATCTTTTAAGGGATGACAGGAATTACTGTCACCGGAAAGTCGAATTTTGCTTGAGCCCTGAAGTAACAGTGAAATTGACAATTTATCGAGAAACAAGTCTGTCATGGTAAACATTAACAGTTACAAAGATGAATTAGGGTAGGGTATCATTAAAGTAAATGGCATTATCATTCAAATGTATTATTTAATTATTTTTTGTTTGCAATATTTGTGTTATCATTAATATTCGAGTCTACTGCCCAAAGACAATATATTTTCTTTAGGGTTCATGGAAAACATCCACCCTGTATATTATAATTGATAGATGTTAGCTTACCAAAGATGAAACGCTTAACATAGCCAAGTAGAGTTTCGTTTTAATCGCTTCCGAATAACACAAAAAATTCAAGCACAATATAATGACTCAGTGTACTCACATACAGTGGGTATACCTAATATTTTAAAATTATAATATCTGTGAGGTTACTATGTAGGGGGTAATCTCCAGAACCACATATCCGATTTCAATAACGGTTTGTCTGTGTAGAGAAATGGAGTTTTTTCTTTCGCTGATGTAAGGGCAAAGGCAATTGATTTCTAGATATCGAAATTCAAAAAGCCCATCCAACAGGTATTGAGAGCCAGACATCTTCGTACCTACACAAAGCTCGTAGTAATTAATTGATTTCTCAAATTAATTGACATTGATATTCATGATAGACCACTAATTGAAATATCTTAGATTAGATTGAAATATATTGATATCATTTGCCTGTGTGGTGTCGGGTTAGAATAGCACCACCCCCTTTCTTCCTGTGGGTGTCGTAAGAGTCGACTAAGGGAGCAGGGTGGAAGTGTGTTGTGGGCGATAGGCTAGCAACCTGTCACTGCGATATCACATTTTTGTCGAGCTTTTATACCCACTTTTATGCTAAAAGTGGTACTGGAACCCAAGTTTCATGTGCTCTGCCTACCCCCTTTAGGGATAAAGGCGTGAATGTATGTATTGATATCATACCAATTCTCTAAGTCCTGCTAAGGGGGAACGCTTATTAATCCATATCATTGGCTACTTATCAGTTTTTTTATCAAGGTACCATTCGAACAAGTAGTCTGCTATGTCACTTTTTCACTCAGCTGCTCAAAGGCTAGCTGGAAGACATCGCTTAAAGGGATAAGTTCGCCTATCTACAAATGGTTTTTTTTATTGTATCTTCTACTGCTACTAGTTTTCTTGGTGAATCAAATGTTTGCATGGGACGGGACTATCTATACAATTAGAGCAAGTAAAAATACAAAAAATCAGGGCTAAAGGCGGACAGCGACAGCGGTTGATACAATGTTATATAGTATTATGACGGGTTTACCCTTCTTTCACCGACAAACGTTTCATCGAATGAAGGTTTTGCGAATTTTCATTTCATCGAAAACATGTTTTTTTCAGAAACAGTTAACTTTTCAGGATGAAGGGTTCTACAGAATTACCTTTTAGCTTTACCTAAAACGTTAACGGTGTCTGAGAAAAAAAAGTTTGATGAAATGAAAATTCGATGAAACAAATAATTCCGTGAAACATTTGTCGCTAAAATGATCCCATTATTATGACGTCACAGCATTATCTTCGGACTAACCGTTGTAAGGTTTGCTGTTTTGGTCGTGAACTACTGTGTTCAAGTATACATACTTTATATCAAAGTTTAAGGATTCTAATTGGTGTCTAATATATATTTTTTAAAGAAAACTGAAGTTTTCTTCTTTGTATGATTTTAATTGTATTGTGACAATTTTTAATCATTTGTTAGGTTACTATCACTATAGCATCACTAAGTTTTAAATTTAAACATGAAGAAGGTAGATACCTACCTACCCTCATTGTTTATTTATTTAAACTTTATTGCACAGTAATAAGTTGGGTACCTAATATACAAAAGGAGAACTTAATGCCATAATTCATTTATCTACCAGTTGACCAATAAGTCAAACAGAGACTAGGTAATTATTATTTGTGCGGGATTTTCTCAGTCGTATTATTTAGTCGAGAGCACTCAGTAGTAAACCAGTCATAATACGATTACTTAGACATATAAAAAATATACATACTTATACTAATCATACTTTTATTTTGACGTGTACATCTTTAATAAGGGGTGTAGACTCGAATATTATTATTACTCCAAAAGAAAGAAGGCAAAAAAATATGCCTAGTGACCAAAATCCCATTCAGAAATCTCAAAAAATTACGAAGCTACCAAGCGTATTCATATGAAGTTGCGTTTTGCGAAAAAGGGACAGAACATACCTCATCTTAAAACTTTGGACACTTATAACTTCGTGATTATTTAACCTTTCGCGTTGATTTTTTCTCCATTTGACTACATTTTTAATCCTTTTTCGAGAAAATATGACATGATTGATTATTTTATTCAGTGTCTTGAATTGAATTAATTGCTGAAAAGCGTGTCCAACCAATGTCCAGCCTCGCTATTCTGTAAACCTCACCGCTCACCCACTAATTTATCTTGGCCCTCAACCGCTTGGATACAATGGTTGCCTGGGCTGGGGGACCTGATGAGTTAAGGCGCCGTAGCTTCATGGTCTTCTCTCGCTCTCAATGAGCATAATTGTGAGCGAGATGGAAGCGAATTTAATTTTTTGGCCGTAAATAAAAAAGTAATCACTGTGAGTTCTCTCAAACATGATATTGCCGATTTTTAGAAGCAATTTTAATATCTTTAGCTTTTGTACATAATTTGTTACAAATATTTTAAGTGTATTTTTGACCAATTTTCTTCTTTTTTTTTCTTGTTAGGCCTGCAGGGCGGCCTGCTACAAATATGGTTAGGGATAACCTCACTGGGGGCCTAACCATACCACTGATCTCGCTGCTGAAAAGCCTCAAGATTACTATTCGCATTTTTTGAAACCATATTATGATAAACAGATGCATTATATTGTTTCAAAAACTCTGTTCGCTTAACTTCGCTGAACCTAAGGCGCCTTAAACTGTACACGATTATGTTGCCGTATCCCCTTTACTAGCGACAGTGAGTTGGTTCGAGTGTCGCTAACAAACTAACAATGCGGTTTCATTACGCCTTTGTCACGCGACTCGCGATGTGCAGTGTCAGAGTAACACTTCGGGGGCTTATTCTAAACACTCGTAGACATGCGTTTTGTAGAATTGCATATTTATTTATTTATTTATTGAAAAAGGCACACCAACAGTACCTACATAAACAATGCAAACAAAAAGCATACTAGATACTATAGACACGTACAATATTTATGCACCAATAACAGGTGTACAACAGCATTTAAACAGTTTGAGGCTTGTACACCAACTTAAAATTAACAATGCGTAAGATGTCGTACAATTTAACTTCGCACATAGATAATGTCGTACATTTCTATTGTCGAATAGTGATACGTCGCACAAGAATACTTCGCATGATTACACTGTCGTATAATACGAATGTCGCACAATCGTACATCGCACATTCGGTGTCGCACTCCAGGAATACTCCCAAAAATAATAAAAGGACCCGATTCTACAGTGGCCTCTAAACTTCCTAATTTTATTTAGGTGTCGCTAAAACACTTTGCTATTCTATGAGCAGCTGTCATAATCAAATGACAGCGCTAATTTGAATCTGACGTTTCTTATTTTAGGCGGTCTATACAACTTACTTAGCTGCCTAAATGCTATTCTAAATATGTCGTTTTTAATCTGCCGTCTAAATTATGACTAAAAATTAGACAATTTAGTTTTAGGCTAGTTAAGCAATGTGCACGTAGAGTCGGGTACATAATATACCTACATACTTATATAAATAAATAGGACAGTCAAGTTTTTACTTTAAAACATTATAATTTATAAAGTGAGAGTAATGTGCAGCCTAATCTATAACTTTAAGTATTCTACGCTTCAATTTGAAATATAATATAAATATTGTAGCTTACGTAGTGCAACAAGGTTATTGAAATGGTCATACGTTCGATTTCATTCGGTACTTGGCACTCGTCGGCGTGGACGAAGATTGCCGATGTAACTTATAGTTGTCGTACTACTGTACCGCCTTTTTCTATCCTTCTGCTTGAACCGAGAATAGTTTGTCTGTCCATCCAGGCTCCAGTGTCTCCATCCCATCATTTATTTATTTATTTATTATTATTCGGAGAACCAACAGCTATTAATACAACATGGTTAACAGTTGTTTTGACAGTCTCTTGAAAGGTGAGCAGCGGCGCTACCACGAATATCGGAACTCGATTTTGGTATACATTCATCCCTGTCACTCGAGTATTGTGAGTGCGATAGAGATGGAAATACCCGAACTTTGACTTTCGAAGTTCGTGGTTATAGCTCAGGTTCGTTAATTATATAGAACTCGCTTCAGCCCGCGACTCCGTCCGCGTGGAACTCGTTTATATCGTAGCTCCATACAAACTTTCACCCCCCATTTCATCCCCTTGGGGGATGATTTCCAGGATAAAAACTATCTTATGTCCTTCCCCAGGACTCAAACTATCTCTATACCAAATTTCATTAAAATCGGTTCACAGGTTCGGTAACATACAGAGAGACAGACACTTTCGCATTTATAATATTAGTATGGATTGTTTGGTCGCTCAAAAATTGATTTAAACAGCCAGGCTCACGGGTTCTACAACTCGCAGAGCAACTAGTATTGGTATAGATACCTAAACTGCGCTCGCCGTTCTGTCTGTGCAGGTTCGTAATTAACGGATCAGAATTCAGAATTCTACACCGTTACACTTGCATTACTTAGTACCTAAACGCAGATCTCGGAGTGGCAGTCATAATTAGCAAGTGACAGGTGGCGCAGTTGATGTATACATATACAAAGGGTGTCGTTTGTCCAATTAAATCTAACCGTGGGCATATTAATAACATGTGCCACTACAAAATACGGTATGTAGTTGACAACTAAATGTATCATATCGTTTATTGCTTTATATGCTAAGCCTTTAACATTTATTAAATTGACGTGATATTACTTAATATGGAATTGTGATTAATAATATGTCGCATTCTATGTTTATATAATATTATGAATCAATGAATGACTATGAGTATGGTTACAAAACGGTCTTACAATATTTTAACTCCCAATTTAAACCCTGTAAGGGCATTGCAAAAGTAATGATAACACTATTTACAATAATAATAAGGTTAAGAAAATAAATAAATACTTAAATAAAAAATAAAAATTGTAAGTAGGTCAGGTATCTATCTATGAATAAAAGAAAAAAAAAAAACTAAAGTATAAGGGTCTATTAATTACATCTAAAATACTCTTTTAATGTAAGATAAGATAAGATAAGATAATGATTTATTAGACAATCAAACACATATACAAATTATACAAACATGTACCTACATAATAAGTTTTCATGATCAAGAAATCTTTCAACTTTTTAAAGAACACCAATTTTTTTTCAACCTGCTTTAATACTAACTCAAACTCAAAAGTGGTGTTAAGATTAAAATGTTAGTTTCACTATGTTTTGCCTTTTGGCGTACCTACAAAAATAAGCTTACTATATGAATTCTATTAGAACAAAATTGAAAATAAATTAATATCAATAGCAATTTGAAACTAAATTAAAAATAAATATAACACTTCCGACCCCGTATCATGGTCGGCATTATCACGCTATCGCGTCACAAGAAAGGAGCGTCATCTCGTTCAATCGAACGGTGTCAGACGGACGCTCTAAGACAACATTATCGTGTGATAAGACCGACCATGATACGGGGTCAGTTAAGTATTACGAGCAGGGAGCGAAACAATGGTGCCGGTGACGTCATTATGACGCAAAGTTGCATACAGGATGTTTTTTTAAAACAAAATTGCAACACCTCAATTTATTCTTAATAATGTAATAAATGGTAATATAAAGATGTTTGGTATTTATACAAAAAATAATTTCAATATTAAAATAACGATAAGAATAGCGTTTTTTATTGGATAATGTAATTCTAACAAAAATATTTTTCCTCAAGTAAATGAAACAACACAACAAATGTTTCGTTCGTTGCTGTTTACTTTTGCTGACAGCAGGAGCAGTACATTTTTTCATTGTTTACAATCAGACAAAGAAAAATGCTACAAATACGGCTGCATAGACTCCATGGCGACTTCGCTCAAGCGAAACAATAATACTGCGGTTATATTTACAATTTACAAATAAAAAAAATATTAAACAGAAATTGGTGTTTGTTTCCAACAATCTTGTTTTTAACATGACAATAACAGCTAGTTATGTTTTTATACGTGGCCAGTACGTATAAAAACACTATCAAGTAGTTTCAATATCAGTAAACTAAAGAGGCCAAAAAGTTGTTATTTGATTAGGTTAGGTTAGGCCGTCTGTCAACGGCCCCATAGTTTCGCTCCGCGATTACGAAAGCGCTACGGTAGCCTAGTGGTTCAGGCATGCGGCTGTCAAGCGGCGGTCGTGGGTTCGCATCCCGGCTCGTACCAATGAGTTTTTCGGAACTTATGTACGGAATATTTACCGTTAGCTTTTCGGTGAAGGAAAACATCGTGAGGAAACCGGTCTAATCCCAATCAAAAAAACTGGTTTTCTGGCCATAACTTTTGTGTTAATTAGTTTTAAATGAAAACCCTAGACATGTTTTTAGAGACGTCAAATACGAACCCAAGCATGTAGATTTCGTATATGTTAGATCTTTCACGTCAAGCAACGAAATCAGTATTTTTTTTTCAATACTTAAAAAAATCATATAAAATTAAGTATTAATTTCTTTCAAAATCCAGTAGACAAAATGGAGATAAAAGATTGAAGAACCGATATATAGCCGTTTGACTTTTATAATTCTATCTGTAGTGCAAAAGTAGGAGATACGATTCAATAAAACTTGTCAAAAATCTATGAAAACCTCGGGTAGCCCTTCTGTCTGTCTGTTACCTCTTCATGCTTAAACCGCTGAACCGATTTATATGAAATTTGGTATAGATTCCTGGGGAAGGACATAGGATAGTTTTTATCCCGGAAATCATCCCCCAAGGGAATGAAGTGGGAGGTGAAAGTTTGTATGGAGCTACGTTATAAACGAGTTCCACGCGGACGGAGTCGCGGGCAGAAGCTGGTTCTATATAAATGTCAAGGTACAATTTTAAACTTGTGAAAACACTATTGTTAGAACTGTTAAATTCTTCTTAATATTGTTTGGTGTAATATTTCAAATTTAAATTATGTTGTAAATATTCTTCTCTAGTCCCACAGTTGTTTAGTTATTTATGTTATGCTGTGTAACTAGTTTAAATAAATAAATCGCCATGTGGTATGTGTAAAATTTTGTAAATGTAAAAAAAAACCGCTAAACAACGGAAAGCGGCCACCGTGTAAGCGCCTGCTACGCGGGTTCCTGGCCGTGAAAGTTTTTACCTTTTGAACGCCAAAGACGGATATTTATTTATTTATTTAAATCAGGCCCATATTATAAATACCTTAAAGAGTAACAAACATATATATCAATATAAATATTATAAATAACTAACACGAAAGGTATAGTGCGATAAAAATCGAGAGTATGTCGCGGCCGTCCCATGCTAGACGTGCTGGTATTTGAGGTTTCTGTTTTAATTTGTCAGTATAATATATGTCGAGAGTCGACGCGCGAACAATATTTAAAACAAATACTGAAATACGTAATATACTGTAATATGTGTTATCTATAGTTACATTGGTAAGTATTATACTTTGGCAAAAAACTAAAGGAATGTTAGAGACCATCATAAGTGTGGTTTGGACAAATAGTTTGTGTCAAGTGGTTGTTTATGGCGACCGATACACTTGTGGATCTGGATATGTTTTCGATTGTGAAGCGAGCGGTAGAGACTCATAAATTGCATGATAATTGTTAACGGCATCAAATATAATAACTATTACTGCGACGTGTTGCCCAATTTCGTGGTGTCCGGTAACAGGATATATTATCCGCATCACTGGTTCATCGCCAATGACGGATTCATCCGTCAAGGATTACCTACAGTGCGATAGCAAACCCACATGCATTGGCATAAGGTTTAACTCCGCACAAAAGGGCTGTTGACGTGGCGTGTGGTTGACAAGTTTTCTCTTTGAAAAAAGCGCTGAAAAAAGATCAAAAAATTAAAAAAATGGACGATGCTTGATGAATCCACCCGAACAAACATAGTTACATACTCGTACATATAGTGTTTTAAAAATAAACCCAGCTTAAATATTCATGTTTTTATTTGTTACTTTTACATAAGAGAAAAAATCTAAACCTTCCCGTTTCGCGTCCCCCATATTTCTCCCTATTTTCTATTCTACTCACTTTTTATAAAACAAAATCCGCATCAATCATAGTCATTCTACCTTATAAATTCCTTCGTCATTCGCCCTTCATGGTTCATAAGACCTTTACACATGCACCCCTACATCCATTGCAAGTTGAATAAAAGCTTGTAAAAAGCATCCTAACTAATATTATAAATGCGAAAGTTTGGATGTTTGTTACTTAATCACGAAAAACGGCTTAACCGATTTGGATGAAAATTTGCACGAAGATGTTTTTATCCCGGGTCCACGCAGACGAAGTCGCGGGCGGAAGCTAGTTATTGAATAATCTCAACCAACAGAGTGTTTCCATTTTCTTCTTGTCGACATGAGAAGGGCACAGCGGAATGCCATGTCGCTCAAATATTTATTTGTTTATTTAAAATAATTACACAGCATCAGGGTTCGAAATTATCAATATAATTACGCTTCTTGCGAATTATCGGATAACTTTCCGATAATTATCGGATAATTATCACCAGTATAAGAACCAATGACACTCGAGTTCGCTCAACTTTGCATAATCCGAACTGAATTCTTCTTTTAAGGGGAATCCCCCAAGGCGCGGCACGTCACTTTGACACTTCGTGAGTTCGGATAGACGCAAGTGCGGAAATACACGTTCGAATACTTCGGATACAGTTCACTTTCACGAGCGCAATTTATTGTTATTATCAATCGATAATTATCCATCTGTTATTATGACGATAATTATTAATCATCCTTTCGAACCCTGCGACAACATTACAGTTAAAAACTAAGAGTCACTGTTTAATTACAAATGATATACATACTGCATTTTAATATATGACGACCGGTTAGCCTAGTGGGTAGTGTAGTGACGCTGCCTACGAAGCTGAAGGTCCTGGGTTCGAATCCCGGTAAGGGCAAATATTTGTGTGATGAGCATGAAAATTTGTTTCTGAGTCATGGAAGTTTTCTATGTATTTAAGTATTTATATCTATTATATATATCGTCGTCTAGTACCCATAACACAAGCCTTAATGAGCTTACTATGGGACTAGGTCGATTTGTGTAAGATTGTCTCCTAATATTTATTTATTTATTTATATATGACAGAAGAATTACATCTATCCATCATCTTGCAGTACCGAAGCATTCACGATACACAACTCCCCAGCTACTTCCAACGACGTCCACATGCGGTGCTGATGCAATAAGCGCATTAAGGCTGTGTAAAGCTCTCACCAAGATGACATTCAGGTGTGCACTATCTCTGTAAATATTTGGAATATATCTCTTCTATCACTCGTACCTATATATAAAATATGTTACTCAGGTTATTCTCACAGTTTTCTTTCAATCAGTGGTACATTCTGAATAGCAACCATAAGTTATTTCAATCCTGAAGGTCAATCTGGCACTAACGTTTCGCATTTCATTATTTTACCAATGTATTGCGCGTACTCGATTTGTCACGTCAGACGGACCTCTTAGAAATGAGTGTGACAAACACATCATTGTCATCATCATTATCATCTTCTGTCCCACTTCAAGGCAGAGGCCTCTCATAAGATGATAGTGTAATGGGCCTTAGTCCCCACTCTAGCCTAGTGCGGGTTGGGGATCTCGCATACACCTTTACATATCTTCATACGCAGGT
This sequence comes from Epinotia ramella, assembly GCA_947578815.1. Lineage (NCBI taxonomy): Eukaryota > Metazoa > Arthropoda > Insecta > Lepidoptera > Tortricidae > Epinotia > Epinotia ramella. Next base: position 4,327,828 of record OX388210.1, read on the forward strand.
CAATATCAAATGATATTCTGTACATTAGTTTCGAAACTCCCATTGGTACGGGTCAGACCCCGTATCATGGTCGGCCTTATCACAAGATAAGTGACAAGATAGAGCGTCCGTCACTGGCTGTCACCGTTCGATAGAACGAGACGGACGCTCTATCTTGTCACTTAATGCGTGATACGACCGACCATGATACGGGGCCAGGTATCGAACCCCCCATCGCCGTTTGACAGCCTAACCACTAGACTATCATAGCTTTCTCCCAAACAACTATTTTTTTCCCGGTTGTTTCCTAAAAGCCCGGAGTCCGCTTTGGCACGTAATCCCTAGATAATATATATAGATAGAAAACACATTGATATAAAATATATAATGGAATGCCAAATGTAAATGTCAGATAGACCCCCAGAGCGATGTCCGCTATCTTGGAGACAATGGCGGGAATTTTCCGCTCGCAAATATGTTTCTCCAGTTATTTCTTGGATTTTGATTACAAGCATTTGTGCAGATATGTTTTGGCGTGACAATCAGATGATACGATTTCGTGAAAAACTCACTCTTATGCACTGATTGCAAATGAATACTATACGTCTTATAAGTGTGTCTGTATTTTTTCCGACTCTTGTTGTATCAATTGAACTAAACCGGAATAGAGTTTATTCAGAGATTGGTTCACAAATAAGTTCAACCTGAGATTAAGTTCTTATTCCTTCATATTTGAATCAGATTCAGATAAATTTCATCGCTCTCAGAGTAAGTATAAAACTTGCCAAAATGTATCCAACTAGCCACTCACAGTTCCAACCTAACCAGTCACCTGTAACATCCACAGAATTCATCTTTAATCCGAAATCGACCTGAAAACCCAAGACTTGGCGAATAGAAATCGCTTCCACGCGGCTTCACGATTCCACATGAGATATCCTGAATGGAGTAAAGGTTTTATTCGGCCTCTTTTGAACGTGCTTTGGAGGTTAAATATAACCCAAATCTTGGGTGTATTTTTAGCCTCACGTATGTAATAATATAATGAAGAGGTACCTAAAGTTTATGACTTTGTAAGTTTGTATTTAAAACTAGACATCGAATTAAAAAAAAACTTTAATCAGTGTGTAGTCAACCGAGGTCGTAAATTTTATTTTTGCGGTGCAGTGTAGTTAAGCTACGGTAGCCTAGTGGTTCAGGCATGCGGCTGTCAAGCGGCGGTCGTGGGTTTGAATCCCGGCTATCGTACCAATGAGTACGGAATATTTACCGTTAGCTTTTCGGTGAAGGAAAACATAGCGAGGAAACCGGTCTAATCCCAGTAAGGTCTAGTTTTTCCTCTGGGTTGAAAGGTCAGATGGCAGTCGGTTTCGTAAAACGAGTGCCTATGCCAAATCTTGGGGTTAGGTGTCAAAGTGGACCCCGAGCTCCATTAGGGGCATAACCGGGAACAACTCTAGGAGGAGTGGTGCAGTGTAGTGTTTTAACGGAATTGGTACAAACATTTTTTACCGTTGTGCTTAATTATCGTTAATTACATTAATATTAACCTTAATTAACAATGTTGATTGATATTTTCTATAGAAACCGTTAACACAATCATGCTGCAACGATAATGCAACAAAAACCATCGTTAGACCCAAAAGACATTGATTATTTGATTGCGAAATTGCGATCTACTTACAGTTTAAATGAGCGATGACGCGTTTTATGCGTCTCGATTTTAACTTTTTCAATAATCCTTTAGTTGTTATTTTCAACATTATTTCAAGAGTGCATCCGACCTTTCAAGGGGCAAATCACTTTTAAACTACCATACGAAGTTGTCAAACGGGTAAACGCGACAAGATAGTAAGTGTTCACCTGCTTAATGAGTTCGACTTTACCTACAACCACAAAACATTTAGAATTAACATTAGAATCCCTCCGAAGACCGCAACCTCTGCATTCATTACAGACCCCTTGACAACCAATCGTTCAAGTTCCTAAAGAACACCTTCGGTCCTAAACAAATGAATTACGCATGCAAAATGCTGATTGAAAACTACGTGACAGACGAAATCGACACTAAGTCTTTGAGCGATAGGATCTAGAATCGCGTGTACAGCAGAACAGGTGAAGGTAGTGGACCAGATTAAATTCTCTCAGAGGGCCAGGATTGCCGCACAGGCTTAGAAAATGGATGGTACAAGTTATATTTAAGATATGTTTTAATAATATTAGGCTACCTTCACACTGTTTCGAAGAGCAGAGCGGGCAAGTGTCGGGCAATCATAGTGGATATCATCAGTAGAGAGCGGATTTGAAGTAGCGATAATATTAATATGGAAATGACTGGTATAATTGATTATTTTTTCTACACACAAAAATAATGTAACTTATCGAAAAAAAAAAGTAAAAACCTTTTTGGAAGCCTTTGTAAATAATGGGCAAAAATTATGATGATAATAAATAAAAATATTTCTTTAAATGTAGTTTGTTGCAAAAATAACATTCATTTATAGTAGATTATACACTAAGGGGATAAAGCACTGTTTTATGTCACGGGAGCGAATTGAATCCCGAACGTAACGAAGGACTCATAATTTAACTCCTGAGCGTAGCGAGGGAGTTATAAGTTAATTCCTGAGCGAAGCGAGGGAATTAAGACTGAGTCCTGAGTGCAGTGAGGGGTTCAACCGCCCAAGACTAAAACAGTCTTATCCCCGAGGTGTATACTCTACTTTTCACACCTTATGCGAGACAAAAAAACAGGCTCAGTAGATAAATAATGTTTATTTACAAATATTCAAAATAGACCAGAAGCACTGATTCAGACACAGACTTTACGCCTTTTACAGCTTTCCATTTGTCAAAATCGTTGTAGGCTTTTAGGTATTTTTCCTTTGACTTCTCTGGCAGCAGATTGTTGACAATGCCTATGGCATCTAATTTGATAAACTCAGGAGTCAAAACACTTTCATCACTCGACATTTTCAATATTATTTTTGAAATTAAATCTTCTATAGGCACCTACAAGAACTCGATTTGTTCGTCACGCGTGAACAAATGAAGGCGCGCGACGTTCCAAATTCGAAAGCACAAGCCGTGGTCCTAGATTCGAAATTCGAATTTCGAACACCGCGCTCCTCCGGACCGGGGTTCACACGGAGGCAAACTTCATTTATTTTGTCAAATCAAGTAGGCCATGGCCTAGGACAAATTGTGTTTAGCAAAATTAAACTTTATGCATATAGTAATAAGAATTATGAAAAGTGAAATCATATTATTAACCAGCGGGTTATAATGAAATTCAGTACAACATTATAACCCGGCTAATACCAAGGGATTTAATGTCTTGCTTTCGGTAGGGTTTACATGACCTATAATTCGGCATTGTCGAGCATGTGGTTTGAAAATCTAATTATTTAGCTATAATTGCGGTGTGCGCGGTAATAATAATAGACTGTAAGACCTTATTTAAACAACATGACATGTATTTACAAATTGCACTAGTCATATCCATATTAATAATATTGAGATCGCTACTTAAAATCCGCTCTCTACTAATCAGTTCAATTCGGTTACATATCTCTGCTGTTAGTGTTATCTATTTTATTTCTGAGTGCATATTATGGTAAATATTGATATAGCTACGGTAGCCTAGTTGTTCAGGCATGCAGCTGTCAAGCGGCGGTCGTGGGTTCGAATACCAATTAATTTTTCGGAACTTATAGGAATATTTACCGTTAGCTTTTCGGTGAAGGTCAACATCGTGAGGAAACCGGTCTAATCCCAAATCAATAGTCTAAGTTTCCCTTGGGGTTGGAAGGTCAGACGGCAGTCGCTTTCGTAAAACTAGTGCCTATGCCAAATCTTGGGTTTAGGTGTCAAAGCGGACCCCGGGCTCTTTTAGGGGCACTACCAGGAATAACGCTAGGAGGATGATGATGGTATATAATAAACGTTTGGTATAATTTCAAAATATATGTTTATCTTGTATAACTATCGTCTGGTATAACACTTATTTATTATAATTATAATATGGTATAAGTATAAATCTCATGTTACATAAATGTAATTACATCAAATTATCATTATATAAACGTTTATTATATACCATGAGTAATTATATATACTTTTAAATAATATCAAATGTTATTATATTGAATGAAATGATATGATTTATTTTTATACCCATCATTACACACCCTTTTTGAATATCACGCGCGAAGCCGAAGCTAGTAATATAAGGAAATCGCTAACGCTTGTCACTTGTACCGATACTCGTGGACGTGGATCGAGCAAGTCTTCGAGTGCCCAGCTCCGGTCGCAATGCATCTTATTGCAATTGCTATTTGCTATTTACTTAGACCTAATTGAAGTCCATTTGCACGCTCTCTTGGAAACCTTAGAGAGTAGTAGGTACTTTTGTCGTAGAACGAATGATAAATAAACAGTAACTATATGTATAAGAGACCGGCGGCGTGGCGGAAATAGGATTTTAGTTTGTTTTGGAGTGAAGAGGAGACTTTAGTTAGGACACCATTGTGAGGTTAGATTTTAGTAAGGACTGTATTAAGACTGTAAGTATTTATATACTTTTGGCTTGAGCCACTTAGAACGTGTAGTTAGCAAATATAGTATTTTCTTATTGCTTATAGACTGACTACTAGGAATATTTGAAATTTAATTCTTGTAACGTAATATTATAATATATGCTTTTATACTATAATCATGGTTGTACCGTTTTACCGACAATTGTTCCATCGAATGTATGTTTTGCAGAAAATTTCATTCCATGGTAACCATTTTTTTCAGAATCAAATAACTTTTCAGGAATGTTATAAAACAAACCTAACCTAATGGGTTCTACAGAATGACCTAAAAAGTTAACGGTTTCTGAAGTAACGAAAATTCGGCGAAACCATGCATTCGGTGAAACGTTTGTCGGTGAAATAAGGGGACACCTAGTTAGTTAGTTAGTTAGTTATCCTGGGCTCTTTTCCGCAAGTCGACATCCAGTGTGCCTATTTTGCGTGAATTTGTGGGGTAGCGCTACTCTAACCACCCCAGCTCCTCCAGAAAGTTGGTGAGTGCTTTTGTGTTTATGATTGCGTCCCGTAGTGTGTCTGGCGACCCTAGGTGCTTTTTCCTGTATACTTCTACCTGCTTGCAGTCCAGTAGAATGTGTTTGGTCGTTTCTTCCGCCTCCATGCACGCTCTGCACATGGGGCTATCTGTGATACCCATGTTGTAGAGGTGTCTGTTCAAGGTATTGTGTCCTGTTATTATTCCTACTATCTTGCGTAGTTGGTTTCTATGTGTCCTCAGTAGTGCTGTTGTGAGTTTGTTGTCGCGTTTTGACAGAATCTCTTTGGTCTGTCTGCATGTGTCTATCTGCTCCCAGTATCTTTGGTGTAAGTCTTTGGTGTATAGGTCAAGTTGATTGTATATGTAGCTTTGTGGCAGGGGTAAGATTGGTTCTGGTCCGTATGCCGTTGTTTCTGAGCCTTTCCTGGCCAAGGGGACACCTATAATAATTATTGATTTGCTTTTAGCTTGAATCCCTTAGAACATGTAGTTCATTGCGCACAAAGTATTTATTATTGCTTAGACATAATTGACTACTTGCATACTAGTAATATTTGAAATGTAAAAAAAAGGAAATGTAATGAATACCTATTAGCTTTCTGAACATTTACGTTACAAGTATGCGTTTTGTGCATTTTGCATATTGTTTTTTATACCCACATTTGACGTATAGTGTACATTTGGCGCTGAAGCGGCGGAAAAAACATGGCGCCTACAACTCGGTTACAATATCTGTGGACCTCGCTGGAATGTGAAGCCCCTCCGCTTTCTCTTTTACCTACCCGCGCTCGACCCGCACCGTACCAGAGCGCCGACGTGACGTCATCGACGCCAGGTCCACAGATATTGTAACCGGGTTATAATTAGGGGCGGCTCACTCCGTGATTTCATCGCGCCGCGCCGCTACAAATAAATCGGCCTGCCGGCCCCAGGGGGTATGTTAGTACTGCTACGGCACTCACGCGTTCTATCGCAGCGCGTTGCATGCGATAGAAAGGGATTTTGGCCACGTTTGGGCTCGTTCGGCATACCGTAGGTACTATTATTTATTCTGTGGCGTAATATAATACATTGAATGCGTCACCTAAAGGGAAACATCAAACTTAACTTAAGTAATCGTGGAGAAATTCAGTCAACCTATTACCAGTTGAATTTCACGAATGAGGTAAATAATTAAATCGGTGTGTAATCAACGAACATACGTCCTCGTTGTAAATCCTGCATCTCTTTGCAGTTCATCATCGTCATCATCATATCAGCCGAAAGATGTCCACTGCTGGACATAGGTCTCCCCCATAGAGTGCCAAAGTGATCGGTCCTGCGCCGCTCGCGTCCGACGGAATTCCGCGACCTTTACCAGACCCCGTAGCATGGACGGCCTTATCACACGATAAGTGACAGGATAGAGCGTCTGTCACTGGCTGACACCGTTCAATAGAACGAGACGACGCTCCTATCTTGTCACTTATCGCGTGATAAGGCGGACCATGATACGGGGTCAGCTCATCAGTTGGGTCCACCCACGCTGAGTCTTCCGTTACGTGGCAAAGTCCCACGTAACGGAAGACTCAGCGTGGGTGGGGTAAGGCAGCAGTTGGCAAAGATAAAATACAATTTATCGACATGTGTAAAATCCCAGCCCTTATCAGGTAGTACGATATTCTAGGCATGAAAGGATACATTTATAATATGCCCTTTATTTTACTTAAGCCTCGGCATATTATTTTAGGCTAACTGGACTCTTGTAGACAACTCGAGTGAGATATTACGGGATCCCCTTCATTGGCATAATTTTTTTTAGACTAATATAGTTTTGCATAATTGATTTGGCATAATTTCTATTGGCATAATAATACTGTCGCATAATAATACTTTGGCCTACTACTTTGTTTGGCATACTATGGTTTTAGAATAATTTTACTTGGACTAATTTGTATTCGACTAATACTCATTATGCATACTATTGTATGGGCTAATAATTATTTATCATATCTGTTTTGAAGCATACACTTGTGTTCCTCAGACCAGAAATAGACACCCCGCGCAGCGGGGTGGCGTCGACTCGCTGGAGATTATTAGTCCGCATAGATGACCGTCCCAATGTACATGGATTATCAGGCTGTACATTATTGGGCCGTGCATTATGCTTTCATTGCTTTGTGTAATGCATGATTTTATTTTTTAGGACACAATTTTTATGCGTTTTGTAATGATGCCAAGTAATTATTATGTCTTTTTGTATTTATGCTATCTGATGTTAGTCTTTGTGATGATTATGCTATTTTCGTTTATTCTTTTTAATTTTATGCCTAAAAATTTATGCCATAACATGATTAGGCTTAACGCTAATTCGGCTTTAAAAAATTATGCGTTATTATATTATTCCAAATGATTTTATGCGATCCAATAGAGAACCAGATATTACATAGATTGAATTTAACAATTATGTTGGGGAGCTTTCTCTAAAATGTGCCACGTGTAGCAAGAACAAAAGGAATAAGTTGCTGAATTTATTTTGTACTGAAAGCTTCAAGTAATAAAAGGTATATAACAGAAGCGACGGTTAAAAGGCTTGAAATATAAAACTGTGAACTACAAAAGTTACTTTAGCAAAAAATACATAATAAGTTTGTGATGTACAGTCGCCATCAGATATATCGGGGCGGCCAAGGTGCTCACAAATATCTGAACACGTCTCTATTGTGAAGGCATTAGAGACGTGTTCAGATATTTGTGAGCACTTTGGCCGCTCCGATATATCTGATGGCGACTGCACGTCTCTCTGTATAATAATACTAGCTGCCTACGCGGCTTCGCCCGCATATTGATACAAAGAACACAGGTAAATAACACCGGGAAAAATATAGCCTATAATAATCTAGAAATATTTTTTTAAATCGGATTAAGCGGTTCCGAGATTACCCATTACATACAAACTTACAATCTCACACCGATTTCCTCTTTATAATATTAGTATAGAATATTTATAGATTTCAAATATTTACGTAGGTACTTTTTTGCAAAGCAATCCTGGTTCGTTTTCGTAGTACCTACTCGTTGAGAGGTTTCCAACTCAAACGCATTCCGGCAACTGGTTGGAAAGTGGTTTGCAAACTTTAAAAACTACTTACATAGGTACTTACACTGCACAGTGCAAATAAATGAAAAAATATACTTACAATTATTTTCATAGTTAAGTTGAATCCAGTTTATAATAAATAATTATTGAATGAATGATATTATTCATTGTTAAAACGCATAAAAATATATAAAATACATAAGGTACATTAACAATTCAGTACTTCGCTTTATTTGTAGATTCCCTCGATTTCTCCAAGTTCCCATTTTCAGATCCTGACTTGACCATAGGAACCACCTAGAAGGGATACCCTTTCCAACAAAAAATAGTTATTTGTTATACAAAGGTGTTGTATAAACCGCGAGTGTGGAATTTAAACACGAGCTAACGAATGTATTCTATGGTTGAACCAAACCACGAGCGTCGCTAGAATCCTTAGCGAAGCGAGTGGTTCAAAAGTATAATCCTGAGCATAGCGAGTGTTGCAACACACGAGACTTAAAATAATTGCACCCGTGTGTAACACAAATTTTTGCACCTCACTAAAGCGAGAAAAATGTTTCTTACCAAAATTAAAATTTTGGTAAGTACAAGCTTTTATTGCCGTCTGTTCTGTTTCTGTATACCGTCATCAACTACTCATTGAGACGATTCTAACGAGCCCGAACTCAAAGGAGTTAAACGGATGGGCAAAAATTGTCCGGTCTGGACTGGCCTTTACATGTTATTATGTTTAAAAAATTAACTAATAACACGTTCGGATTTCAAATATTCTTTGCACTCTTGTGGGTTTTACAGAATTAAAAAAATCGGCCAAGTGCGTGTCGGGCCACGCGCAGTGTAGGGTTCCGTAGTTGCCTGTCTGTCTAAGTTGCATCGACACGCGCGCGCCAACGAAATGGTGCGGTTGGGTCGTCGGCCGCATTTGTACGAAAGTTAGCCTTTCTAAGTTGGTCGACTATTACTCGTTAACTAAGTTATGCCTACTTAGCCGTGATAGTTTTCCTTTCATTATTATGTTACTACAGCCACGAATTAATTGACATCATAAAAATGTTGGCCGCAGAACGATAATAAAACTTCTCGGCTCGGCAAAAAGCTCGAAGTAAATCGACTCGTCTGTTTATCTTGTGAGCTTTTTAACCTACGACGCCAGCAACGGTTGTTATAAACAAGTTTGACGTCTCTGTGTATATGTATGCCTGTGTGTCTGTCCACGGCATCGTACGAATGGACCGATTTTAAAGCGTTTTTTTTTGTGTTAAAGCTGACGTGATCGAGATGGCTCTTAGCTACGCTTCAACAAAATCGGTTCAGCCGGTTTTGATATATTGAGCTTTGAAATTAAAATGCCGCGGGTTTTTCAACGTTTCTAAGTTGTTAATTAAACCTGTAATGTAACATTTGCAAGCTTCCTCATCACAAGTGAATGAATGTATAATAGCAGATTTAGTCAGCGTAGAATATTTCCCGCGTTCCGTTTCGTATTCATATGAATAGCTTACATACACATGGGATATGAGCCATAATGACATAAACACAATATCAAGGACTTGGCTGACCTCGCAATGTGCCCATTACGTTGCCTCGCTGCCAACTGCCTCCGTTTCCGTTACGATTCAAGTTTGGAAGCCAAAACTAGCATTTGAAGAAAGCTGGCTTAGTTTTATTGTTATTGGTTATTGTAGGTTCAGTTAAGTTAAGGTTATTATTAAGATAACGTGAGATAATAAGTAAATCATGGTATGATTTACTACCTATATTATATACTAGCTTCTGCCCGCGACTTCGTCCGCGTGTCTGCATCGCGCTATTGAAGTTTTTAAGTTATGTTGTATACAACGTGTTAATAAAATAACGCAAAACCTGAAAACAGTTTGTTCAGAATCGAGAGTAGAATGCGAAAAAAATAAAAATAAAATTTTTGACGCGATTTATTTTTTACATTTGTATGGAGCAGGTCGCCCCAGTCGGCCAACACTCCATACAAATGTAAAAAATAAATCTTGTCAAAAAATTTATTTTTTATTTTTTTCGCAATATATGCTCGGTTCTGAACAAACTGTTTTCAGGTTTTGCGTTATTTTATTAACACGTTGTATATACAATTTCCTTCAGCAACAACGAACTTTCACAATTTTTTATATGTAAAGATTTGTCAGTTATAACAAATATAGTGTTTTGTTAGTTATATCAAAGAACACTTAAATGGTCTTAAATTTAAATATTTGCTGTTATAATAATAATAATAAGAATTATTCACCAGCAACTTGCTCTGCTATACGGTCTTGTGGTCTCCGAAGTGCCTTACTATAAGTACACACCTGCGCCAGTTCTCGAAAATGGTCGTGCCACGCTATATTGGGATCGATCTGTCATCACAGACAGGACTATTCTTGCCAATAGGCCTGATATCGTGCTGACTGATCGATCGAAACGCCAGGCAGTGCTCGTCGACATCACCATCCCCCATGACGAGAACCTCGTGAAGGCCGAGAAGGACAAAGCCAGCAAGTACCTAGACCTGGCTCACGAGGTAACCGCCATGTGGAATGTTGATTCGACGATCATCGTCCCGATAGTCGTTTCGGCGAACGGTTTAATAGCGAAGAGTCTCGACCATCACCTCAAGAGACTCTCGCTAGATGGCTGGATCAAGGGTCAGATACAGAAGGCGGTACTCCTGGATACTGCGCGGATAGTCAGGAGGTTCCTGTCTCTGTCGCCCTGACCACCGGCAGCTTAGGCCCCGCCTCGCTGCCGGCGGTACCCTAGGTTAGGTTTTTATAATGATTTTATGTCTTGTATGTATAGTTTTCTATTTTACCTTTTATATAATTATTGTAAAAACCTAGCTTAAGAAGAAAATTTCATAAAGAGAATAATAATAATAAATCATTAATTTCAGACAACAGTCCATTCAGCTTGTTAGTTACAATATTTTGCTTAATCTAAAGTTAGTACCTATCAGCTAATGAGTTTAATTACCTAATTATAAATTACCCCACGTGCATTGCTGTCCCAGCAGCAGCAAGGGGCTGTCCCAGCGGTTCACGAACACGCTAAGGATACGGTTGGGACTGCCGCGCAGCCGAGACATAATCCCAGCACTTCGCTTCCTCATAACTGCAGCAAAACCATCAGTTCGCGCCTCGGCAAACATGCCGGACGCGCTACAATAACGTGGCAGTCCCATCAGCACCCGGAACGCGTTATTATATTGAACGCGAAGGTCGTTGTACGCTCTCTGCGTATAGTTGACCCACAGGCTGCATGAATAGAAAGATACACAGAAGGCTTTAAAGAGAGTGATTTTTACCATATTGCATCGAACGGCCAACGACCTTCGCTCCCGTTCAATGTCAACGTTATCTTTTAAGTCCTCGGTGACCCAGTGACCCAAATATTTAAATTGGCTAACTTGTTTTAAGGGGGCACCTGACAACGTGATAGATGGTAGTGTGTAGGTTTTGGCCCGCCTTGAAAACCATAAGCTCACTTTTGTTAGCATTATATTTGAGTCCATGGGCCACCGCGTAGCTCTCACAGATCGTCAAAAAGCGCTTGAGGGCTCCAACCGAAGGGCTCAGCAGCACCATGTTGTCGTCCGCATAACTGATGTTATTGACACACACGCCGTCTACATGGCATCCGACTCTGCTACTGCTGAGCTCCTCGATCAACCCATTCACGTATAGGTTAAAGAGCCGAGGCGAGGTCAACCCCCCTGCCTTACCCCGCACTCCAACCTGTACTCCTCCGACAAGTACCCTGTCCACCTGACACAGTTTTTTTGGTGGTTATATCAAAACCTCATCAGACATGTAATTTCACAGGGTAAAGTCGTCTGAGTAATTATCTTGTTCCAAAGCACATCATAGGATACCAGGTCGAAAGCCTTTGATAAATCAAGGTAACAGGCAAAAACCGGTGTTCTCACTTGTGTGTAGTATTGACCTGGCCTGAAGCCAAACTGTGCATCGTTAAGACGGAAGTGCTGATGCAGGTGACCATCTAACAGACCGTCCAACACTTTAGCTACAATAGTTGCCAGAGATATTGGCCTATAATTCGAGATGTCGGTAGCGTCACCTGTTTTATTTTTCACTACTGGAACAACAATAGTGCGCATGAGGTCCTCAGGCAAATACGAATGTTTCATACATATGGTATAAAACATTGCAAGTACCCTACCTAGGTAATGCACACCAGCGTGCTGCAGATGTTCAATGCTGAGACCATCATGCCTCGGTGACTTGCCTCTGACCATATTTTTGATGACGGCAGCTACTTGCCTTGCGGTTATGATAACGGTTTCGTCCGCGATCTGCGACGATGGTCCCAGCGGCGACTCAACCCTAAAATGACGCTGAAAAAGATTTGCAACGTCTTTAGGGTCATGGGCACCCGCGACACTCACAGGAAGGCTTGAGGTTCTGTTTGTTCACAGCTTTCCAAAACTGTCCAAAGCTTTTATTGGAGTGGTGTTCAGCTATTATGTCACATTTTATTTGCTGTTCATTGTTTTGACACCACTTCAATTTGGCCTTGAACACCTTTCGCGACTGCAAACTGAATTAATTCGTTATAACAATTTACTTCAAAAACAAAGTTATAACCGATTCAAATCAGTACCCAAATCGCTTCGAGTGTGCCTGTAACATTTTGAGAGTTCCCTTTATTTCTCAAGGATGTCATAAGATCCAAACCTCCTGACCATGGAACTACCTGGGAAGGCTGCTACCCTTTAATATTTAATAATTAAATTTAATATTTGCGGACAAATAAAAAAAGTATTTTCCAAATCGGTCCAGCCTTCTTCGAGTTATCGGGGAACATACCTACATACATAACTACAACTTAGAAAAGTTGAAAAACCCCCGAAATTTTCATTTCAAAGTCCAATATCTCAAAAACGGCTGAACAGATTTTCATGAAACATGGCTAAAAACACTCGGAATAAAATTATCTATGACACAAAAACTTAAACGAAAATGGGTTCATCCGTTTGGGAGCTACGATACCACAGACAGATACACAGATACACAGACAGACATGTTAAACTTATAACACTTATCTTTTTGCGCCAGGGGTTAAATATAAAAGATTCCGATGAATTGAGAAACATCTCCTTTTTTGAAGTTGGTTAAAAAAGTGACACGATCACTACATATACCTGTCAAGAAGAACTCTTTGGAAAAATACCAAGTCAAAGAGGCCAACGAAGTTCTTATTCATTTGAAATGTGGAGTGCACCGAGCTTGGTAATTAGGTATGAAACATTGCGTCCTCAAAGCATAAGTTCTCTTAAAGTTTTCCTAACTGGTTTGCAACTTTAAGCGCTCTACCAATCCCAGTTTGCAGTCAGAATTAATTCATAAACGACAACTCAGTACAAACATTTAGATTACTTTGCTACAATTTCGACTTATTAATCAAATTGGGTCAATCTGGGAGTAAGTTTCGCATTCCAACTTGGTTTCACATTGGGCTTAAGTTACAGAATAATTACCAGTATGTACGTCGCTGACTGTACCTACACCATTGTACTTTGGGGCGAGTTGCACCAACTTGCGATTACAGACCAATCAACTTTGTGCAACTCACCCTGAATATTAGTTGCTAGTTCGTAAATATGTGCACGGACAAAGTGGTCGAAAATATGTGGCACAGATATTTTTGAACCTATGGAAACGTATATTCTGAACTTGACTGTACTGTACAGCAGAGGGGTAGCGGTACAGGCAATTATTCCTTTAGGCTGGACAAGGCTTTCACTAATTATTTTGTTAAAGAAAATTTAATGTATTTTGTTGTATTTTTTATATGTCGTAGGTAAGGCATTCCTTTATTTAAAATGAGAAAAAAAAATAACAAAAATCTGTAGTCTTTTAAAGTTTTAGACAATTTCGTAAACTAAGAAAGCGCGTGGACGCGTTGTGGTAATTAGAGAACAGGGCTTTGAAAAAACATATCTATTAAACAACTAATGACAAGGCTTCGATCTAAGGTGCAACACCTAGGTATAGACGTAAACTATCCTGCAAAAAAATACCAATTTATTATAATTTGGCTTACATACGTATTTAGGCCCGGACGTGCAAAATTTAGCCGAAATGGCCGACGTACGTACAATGCGTTACGTGATCGACCCGCAGCTTTCTAACAAAGCAAATGAATGGCAGTACAACACAAATCCTGCAGCCTTTATCGTATTGTAAATCGCTAGGGTTGTCAAGTTTATGCGACGAACGCGTTACCCTGCAACCTTGTTAGTGCACCACAGCTGCTGTGTTGCGCTAACAAGGTTGCCAGCATGCTGCATGCGGGTGAGTTGCAAATGTTGCAATTAAGAGGAAACATAAAGGCCGTATTTTTATACAAATGTAGTCCCCTGTTTTCTCCCTGGATAATGGCAGTAGAGCAATATTTTTTTTCCATAAATCTATGGCTACTATTGACATGTTCCTATGTATTCCTAATAGAGATATTACAATTTTGACTAGATTATTAAAAAAAAGGAAAATATAGGAACACGACCAAAGCCTTTCTTTAATTATTAATAAAAAAATAGTTAAATAGGTCAAGTTTTGGAGAAGAAATCAGGGGACTACGAAACGTTGTTTTCATTTACTTTTAATAGGTATTTTCAGTCCAAGCTGCAGTTGTCTCTATCGCGCTCGCGCTCGCTTGATCAGGCACTGCGCGACAGCAATACATTTTACAAATACCTATTTATCAATTATCTCGGCCTTTGTGTTTCCTCTTAAATTTTCAGCTTGGCGCTGTGTAAAATTTGAACTTTATATATTCACGCCAAAAAGGCAGCCGCTATATCGAGACGTCATAACTGCAACACCAACTGCCACAGACTACAAAAAAGATATTATGTGCAGAACACAGAAACGTCAAATGAGCATGTCCTTCTTTTTTCTTTTTTTTTAAGGCGTCGCGCTCCATGTCCTTCTTATCTACGCCTTTTGATTTTTGCATTTGCTGTTCTGACGTCGCTCACAGAACAAAATAGCGGTCGGCGTTTTCGGTCACGTGACACACCTACAGATAATAAAACTACTAGGTAATTTAATTTTCAAATAAAAATTAACTCATTACGTTTTTATAACAAAATAGTGTTGTATTCGTATATCTTATGGTAAAACCTATACATTTTGGAGTTTGTATGGAACAGCTGTTTTTTTTTTTTCGCGATTTGGATACAACTCATTTGATTAATTTTGATCGAGATGACCCACCGAATGACCTCCCAAAATTTTAACGGTGAATAATAGTTCACCGTATATAGTTTTTACTATTGGGCTCCTGCACGTGTACCTAAACAAGTGGGTTAGGGCCTTAGCTTGTGAACTAGATAACTGCAAAGCACTTGTAACTGTCTATTAGTTCACACTTAGCGCTTAGGGGCGATGTTTCGGTGGCCAACGCAGGCCAACCGCAGCCGTAGTGAATGGAGAAACGTAAGCCCACTTCAGGGTATTTGGCGTTTTTGCGGCGTTTTTTTTTCGGCCTTATTGCAGGCCCCTCCACATTTGCGCGCGACTCGCGGGCGTGAACTCTTCCTTGGCTCCACATTCGCAGTGTTCACAAATTGTCACAGTGTTCGCGTTCGGAGGCCCTTTGACGCGGGCCAAAACCGGCAAAAAGTGGTTAACAACGCGCGAACCCGGGAAAAATATGCGAGTCGGCCCCACTTTCACGCTGTCACGCGTTCGTGCATATTTTTCGTGAGTTTGCGCGCGAATGAGGAGGGGCCTAGCAAATGTATATTTGTGAAGAGAAATGCTCATTAGCTTTTTTGTAAAGAATGACAATACCGGTACCTACTGGTTTTTACTTTATCAAAGTTATCAGGTTTTCCTTATTTGGATATCCGGGCGTCGAGTTCACCGTCAAAACAACTACGATATTGTCAGTAATATTCCCATTCTCTGTTCTTCTCTTTGAAGCGCTAATTCTCTGTCTGCCGTATAAGGTAACATTTTATGACGGAATAGAAGCTCCGATTTCTCTAGAGCTTGGCCGCAATTCCATTTGTCTCAATTGACATCCCTAGAATTTTGCTTTTGTTTCATGTCCCTGTCCCTATAGGTAATTATTCTTACGGTGCCTGGGACGTCATATTTTAAATCTCGAATTAGGCACTTTCTTGTGTGTTGATTACTTTTATTTTGTCACTACATTGCATCCACCGAGGCTTTACTTACAATTTACACCCTCTAAGCGAATCAACACCTCACCTAATAGACATAAGACTCAGTTCCCGTTGATGTTGTTTTGATGATCAATTTCTCTAGCGTTAGAGGCGCGCGAAAGTTAGCGATGAAATTTGAACTTTAAATAAATGACGTTAGTAGTGAAATTTGCAACGACACGCCTGAGACGCCTTCATTGAGTGGTTTTTCGGCAAATGTTTCACCGCGTAAATTAAGTTTTGGAGAACAGGACGATAATTTATGTTTTTGTCGTTTACATTAAGTATATAGAGGTTAAGTCACGCTTATTTTGAGTATTAGTAGTATTATTAGTACACTATTGTAAAAGCCGGGAAATAGCATTTCGCGGATGAGTTGTTTTTTTCGGATGAAATGAAGCTGAATCCGACAATAGTCACGAATCCACGAATTGTCATTCCCACCGAGGCAGACGTTTTTGAGCTGTGTGTGTTATGTGTTAAAAGTCTACTATTATGATATGGTCAAACTGAGGGGTCATGTCAGTAGGGGTACTATAAAAGGAGTCAAAATAAATGTCATTAGAGGACGGGTTATAAAAAACGCCAAGACGAATTTTGGGATAGCGCAGAGCGACTTGAAGAAAAAAAAGACCGGGTTGCACTCCGGGAGTGCCGGCAGAAGTGCAAACTCAATAACATTGTAACAGTTTTTCGATCAGGTCACGTGACATCTTACGGTGTCGCCCTAAAAATGAATTTGGCGCAAATTTATAAACAACTAGTTTCTGCCCGCGACTCCGTCCGCGTGGAAATCGTTTATATCGCAGCTCCATACAAACTTCAACCCCCCCTTTCATCCCCTTAGGGGGTGATTTCCAGGATGAAAACTATTCTATGTCCTTCCTCGGGATTCAAACTATCTCCATACCAAATTTCATCGCAATCGGTTCAGCGGTTTAAGCGTGAAGAGGTAACAGACAGACAGACAGACAGACAGACACACTTTCGCATTTATAATATTAGTATGGATTATCAATTGTTTAGGCGCACGGGCCACGGGCGCGTTGGGTTCGTCGGCCCGGCTCGCCCGCCGCCGACGGCGCCTTGAACAGCGGACGGCGGCGGCGAACAAAATACCAATTTGTTTTTGCCGTTGCCAAATATTTATCAAAGCTTTATCTCTTTTGGAATAACGTCCAAATTCGAACTATTCGAATTTGCTCAATAGCAAAACGGTGAAGGGCGCGTGGACAAAATTACAAATTCATTTGCAGAATATGCTATTGCAAAAAGTGTTTTGAATGAAGTCGAATCGGCTAGCAGCAAAGTATAAAAGTTTGTGACCTCCTTCACATCTGACGTCACAAAAATCTGTCGCGTATTTAGCAATTTTTCTCCATCCCAAAAAGTGCTCAGCGCCGCTAAAGAAGTTTTCACTTCAAAAAATATCTAAAATGCGCTGCTGGACTTTAGGAGAATGCGAGTAGACTGATGGAGACTGAGCGACTACCTGGCAAGCAAGGTTGCTTTTTATATAGATGGCAACACCGCCTCCACGAATGGTTTCAGATCCGCCGTTGCTAGCGTCCGATCCTGTCGTTACAAATTAAGCAGTACCCTGGTAAAGGTTCAAAAGGCACTAAAAGTTTAAGCCACGGCTCGGAAACAAGAATCGCATGTATGTTTTTGTTGGAGCTTAAGGAGTTAAGAAGTTTAGGATGGTGTGACTGACTACTCTGCGCGTTGATGTAATGTGTTCACCGCTGAATCGAATATAGCCTGCAGCCGGTCGGTCGCTCAGATTAGGCATATCAGGCATAATGTATGGGAATGACAGATGTTAACGAAATGTGTTTCGTCGGCATCTGTCATTCCCCTACATTTTATTATTTTTCTAATGGCGTTAGCGCTTGTCGATTGTAACCTTGTCTTCGGCCCCTGAGCCATCAATTAGGTAATCGTAAAAACATGACAATAATTCGCTAGTTATGGCATTAAAGATGTCTGATATTTGAGTATTAAGTAACTGATACTAAATATATAAATATAATATGTAAAATGTACGCGAAAATTATAGGTCAGTCATATCGAATCGAACATTAAACCCTCAAGCTTACGGCTAGTTGTTTTTTTTTGTAGGATATCTTGTAAGGACCACTACCAGTACCGTATATATATTATTATCCAAGTTTGCAGCTTCGAGAAACCTGTGCTAGCTTTGTAGCACTCGAAAAATCACGAAATTTTCGCACTTTTTTCAATTCAATTAATTTAAACTTTCGTGAGACAAGCTGAAATAATACTAATAATTACACGGTTCAACTCACGTATTAAATGTGACTACTGGCGACATGTTTCGAACTCTTAGTGAGTTCTTCTTCAGGATTACTGCTGCTTACCAACATCACCGCCGACTTTGCCGGTTGATGTTGGAATTTTCTGGTCATATGACTGGCATACACATTAAACATACAAATGATGTGAAAATGAACTTGTTTCACATTTAAATAACGTGTAAATGCATATCATTTATAAATTAAGAAGAAAAAGTTAATTTTTATACATACTGAATGCTTAGTTGTCGTCACAAAACTGACACCGAGTTAATTTTTATTTAACAAATACCCTACATGGGTAAAGTATACCTATAGTGTTCACAGCGGTAAACGCACCTTTCTCAAAAAATCAATGAAACAGAAAAGAAGAAAACCTGGACAACAATAGCGCATGAATATGTGAAGAAATACGATGAAACTAGTGACACAGTCACCGGGTTTTCACCAACCTATCTTCCGTATGGGACAGATGTCCCCATCATACCGAAGGAAATGAAACAGGACAAACCCCATAGTAATTGGATTACAGATAAAATCACAGCAGTGGAGAACACTATGAGATCTCATAACTACAACAAAGCATTATTTGATAAAAACAGAAAATACTTTGAATTTACTGTAGGAGGCATGGTTAGAAAAATGGAAATAAGCTGAACAGGAAGAAATTAGATGAGCTGAGAATTGGACCTTATGAAATTGTGGACAAAAAATCCAACTCTATATAGAGGGTACAAACTGGGCATAAAAAGAAAGAGTCGAACCTGTTTCATATTACAAAGCTCATTCCAGTACCTATATTAAACGAAGAATCGTAGGTAAAGAGTGCATCTGTAATAGAGCGAAAATTTTATGCTAATTTTTTTTCCTCATAAGGGGAAGATGTAAAAAATAAATAATATTTATTGTTTATATTTAATATGACCACCCTTTGCTCTATCGATAAAGCAGCGCGCGACTCGACACTGTCGGTAAAGTAACTTCCTGTCAATACTGTCATGTTGTCACGAGGTAAAAGAAATAAGATGTAAAATATCATTGGATTATAATTTAGAATAATTGTTGTTAAAAGATTGACGAAATGAGAAATAAACTTTCAATGTCGTTTCTTTGTTTACAGGTGAGATTATAGTTGTTAGTATGTACTTACAATGTAACTCGGGGATAAAATCCTTACTGTTTGAATTGAACTTTGTTTACAGAGCAATGCTGTGGTTTATTTTATGTCAATCTATGTAATTGAAGAAAAATCCTATTATATATATATATATATATATATATATATATATATATATATGAAATGAAATGAAATGATTTATTAAGTATGCAAAACATACACAGGTGTTATAAATGTACATGTCAGTAGAATTAATTTACATGAGGGCATGTTCCGCTATAGTTTGGCATGCAAAATATAAATTCTAATTTAAAACGTCATAATACTAATCTAATTACACCAATAATCTATTTATACAATTTATCAAAATATTATTTCAATTGTCTTTCAGACAGCACTACGACCATATTATAGGTATAACCCGAGCTAATAAAATGCTTGGTTTTGTCACTCGCGTTAGTAGCCCGGGCGAAATAAGGAAAACCAGTCCTGCATCTGTACAAATCTCTCGTGAGAAGCATCCTCGAATACAAGTCTTCGATATGGAACCCCATTTATTCCATCCACGATCAGAAACGGGAAGCTGTCCAAGCTCGTGCACTTAGATTTGCTTCTATGAAAATGGATAAAAGCAGATCTCTCCCCAGTTACGAAGCTAGACTACAGTTTGACATGTAAAAGAGCACTCGTGGCCATTTGCAGAATAAATAATTGATTTGATTTGATTTGAGCTCTTCAAACTGAATACCTTAAACAATAGGCGAAAATTGCAATTGCTGTATTTACTGAGAATAAAACATTATGTGACGTATATCAAGGTTATACTTACATCTCACTGGTATCGATCTTAATGAAGGTAATTAGGGTTATTATTGATGCTCATTTGCTAGAAAGTAAGTATTCCACATGAAATATTAACGTTGTCGTTGATAATGATTACGTGGCTGTAGGCAGGTGCGCTGTTATGGCGATATGTCAATTATCTTTATTATAATTATAACACCAATATTAAGTACTTAAGTATTTAACACCTATGAGAGCCGTAGTTATGCCGTGGTTTGACTTGCAGTCTAATCGATTTTAACTAGAGGCTAGGATTCTAGATTATTGAAATACTATTATTAGGTTGTTTTAATTGGCCAAAAGGAAATCTCATAAAAGGTGCTTATTTACCTTTTAATGATGTTCCATACCTAATAAAAAAGAGAAACATGCTTTAGTACGTTTTTTAAAAAAATGAGTTTAATAGAACACTTTTTGGGCTGCGCAACGCACCGCCAATCCATGTTGTTCAGTCTCCCGAGTGGAATCATCGATTGATTCTCCAATTTACGTGGGAAACCGCCGCATTAGCGATGCGAATACAAATGAGTTTTGTGTTGAGTTCGAACCTGATTTAAAATCAGAGACTTTTGTATTGTCCGAATTATTCAACAGTTATTTATTGTAATGTTTATTAGTTGATTTTCAAATTCCGTATTTTGCGCTTGCCAGAGGCCTTTGTATCGTTTTAATAATACTAGGGCGTAGCGATGTTTGAAAGTGAATCCAAAAATATATTTGGCATAAAGATTTGCCTCTGAATAATAGGTACTTGGAAGGAAATCTTCCAATTGAGTTGAGTTTCTGTCAAAAATTTCATTTTGGCACAACTTTTTATTGCGGGTCGTCCATTCTACATATTAAAAGAAGATAAGTTCCAATGAGCCCAGACACAATTTGGTTTAACTTGTACTCGTATAGTTTAAGAGTTTCTACAGCCTCCTTTTGCAGATCAGCACGGCTATAACAAGAAGCCCTCAAATAGAACCTGATACTACCTGAATCTAAGATAAAAATATAAATTTATAAAGCCTGGACTGTCTAGATATAAATAATAGAATGATTCTGATTTTAACGTTGTTTAAAACAAGGGTCTTTACAATATTAAAACGGAAGTTTTAAATACATAACGGCTCTTATCGTCTTCGGATAAACTTTTCATAGGCAAGTACGTAACTTTTAAAACTTACATAATTTTGAGTTTAATATCTTCTGAAATTAAATAGGCGTACTTACGAGAGCTCAAAAATCCATTAAATTACATTTTCGTGGATTCGAAATGAGGTAATGTATATTAATAAGAGAGCGTTGAACCGTTATTAAACTGAGGATACTTGGAGCTTTTAACTTAAAGAGGCACAGCCGGACTTGTTCAATATTCGACTGCCTCTTCTATGGAGTAAACTTTATGTACCTAGTCGTGTAAGCATTACATAATATATAAAAGAAGAAATAAAAGAAAGAAGACATTTATTCACTACACATAAGACACAAAGGGAGTAGACATACAATACAATTGACACATGTGTGTGTCTTCGCGGCAGTGAATCGGTCGCTGTCAGCATTATGCCGAGGTGTCATACAGACACCTACAGAGCTGATTTTCAGACAGCACCGTACGTGACCCACGGAACGCAACACAACATACTACCGATACGAACGTATACACATAGTAAATAAATAATTAATATAACAAACTTAAATATGAAACACTAGCACAATGGGATGAGAAACACAAATTACAAAAATCGGCCAAGTGCTAGTCGGAACTCAGCAATTAGTGTTCCGTACAGTCATTTATTTGAAATGATTCATACTTTATCTCCTGATTTTGAAGCCATCTCCTAGCTGCTCATCTCATTTTTAGGTGTCGGGTTCAAAATTTTCGCAGCAAGCTCTCAAACTTGAATGGTATAAGGCAACAATACGATTCACCACTAATGACAGATAGCTCGGTATTCCAATTTTAAATCAAATAAAGAACCTCGTACTTTCATGCTATTTTGTTTCTAGATTTTAACCAAATAGAGTCAACAATATGTAGAACTGTTAAAATATAGAACACCAAAAGCTGCTTGTAGTGTTGAAATCTGAAGCCAAGCATCTTAAGCATAGTAATATTTGTGTGTTTAAATGTCCCAAACCAAACCGAAAATAAGAAGATTCAAAATTTTTTTTTTAGATCTCAACTGAATCCTTTAATTACAAAATCCAAAATATTCATCTATATTGATGCGTCATCAATTTAGGCTTAGGACTTTTCGTAGCATACCGTGGTTCTAAAATCTTTGGAGCCGCCATGTGTAAAATTTTCGAAGTCAAAGTCAAAGTCACAAAGTATGATGTCTTATTAACTATAACTGTCACATCGTTACCGAGTGCATTTTAATCGAACGTAATTAATGTTATCATAAACCTAAATAATAATACTAATTACTTACTGATCACATGTCATGCTACAATATTATTTATCTAGTTATACATCCTCTTTAATGCCCGTGTTTAGTGAGTAGTGCAAATTAAATCGCAATTTAAAATTAAAAAATATTGACATAATCAGTTGAAACTTTTGATACGAGACCGTCAAATTGGTTTTTGATTTTATCTAAAATGAATAATATTCCTACTTCCGAGATTAAATACTGGATAGAGCCATAGAGTTGACCTAAAAAAGTTTTATTAATAATTTTTTTATAGCCCCTGGAAGTTTCAGTTTAAGTTTGATTTTTTGAGTAAAGCTTAGTGACGTTTCGACCGATCACGTTTCGTCTGTTTAAATTAACGTTATATTTTCTAGGTTTCATTTTTATATCACCGTTATAAAATGCATTGTAAATTAATATATTACATTATACTATTTTTATTAAATTTCCTTTTTTCTTTATTATACACCTAAAAATCCATAGAATATGATATGTTTCAAAAAGTCCTAAGCCTTTAATATAACTTCATACTTTGAAGTTCACTTCGAAAATTTCACATTCGGCGACTCCATGGATTTTAGAACCACGGCATGCTACCAAATGTCCTAAGCTTGGTCATCATTATATCAGCCGAAAGACGTCCACTGCACCCCCCAAAGAGTGCCACAATGACCAGTACTGCGCCACTCGCATCCAGCGGACTCCCGCGACCTTTATCATGGTCTGCCTTATCACACGATAAATGACAAGATAGAGCATTCGTCACTGGCTGACACCGTTCGATAGAACGAGACGACGCTCTTATCATGTTACTTATTGCGTGATAAGGAAGACCATGATACGGGGCCAGGTCATCGGTCCACCTTGTAGGGGGTCTACCCACGCTGCGCCTTCCGTTACGTGGTCGCCACTCGAGAACCTTTCCGCCCATTGGCCATTGGGCCATCATCGGTTTTACGTGCAATGCCTACTGCCACTTATTGTTGTGTGTTGTGTAAGGGCTAGTTATACTTTACTTTACTGTGATGTGTTAATAACTTTAAATTTGTCGAATCCGCGAGCGATAACCTCAGACCAAGAAAAAAGACAGAGCATTACGAAAAACCTAGTGAAGCCGGTTTTCAACCAAGCCAAATAAGTTCAGCACACGTTCACGCGCACTTATACAAACAAAAAAATTGCACAAAACTGAATATGGGAACACTAAATAATGTACTAGCTCGCACATTAGAGTGGTGCCAAGGCCACAGAGAGCGCCACGAGAGGCCACTTTCAAGAGGACACAGAGAGCGCTAGTCTTAGCGGGAATGTAATTGAAAAGTATACAACGTCCATCACTGTCCTCGTAGCTCAGTTGGTAGAGCAGTCTAGGGTTAATAGAAAGGTCCCAGGTTCGAATCCTGTCGGGGGCTACAGACGAAGATGGTTTAATTTTCCATTATATTCTTTCTCTTTGTATCATATCGTTTTAAAAAATGATCGGGGTAACTTCCTTGTTAAAAATAACTTGAAACAAAAATATTTAATTAAATAATTTGTTTCGTTATAAAGGTACTAAATAATGTGATAACTATGACGCCTCTATTTGGTTTATTAACCTTTGGTCTATGTATCAGCTTTAAATATGGAACACTAAAAACAAACATTCATAAAGTACGGAGTTCTTTATTTGAATTGGTATAGATTATGACAACAATAAATCTTATTTTTACAACTTGCAAATTATTCGTCGGATTCATTCGAAAAATACGGAAATATAAACTATTCACAATCTATCTCTAATTTGTGTGATCCATAACACGAAATTTGTGTTATACACACAAAACAAAATGTAACATAAAAGCAGATATCATTTTAAAAAAAGAACATACATTTTGCCTACTTTGGCCATATTCGCTAGTTTGTAACTTCAAGTAGTGAAACTACGTAATGTTTACATGTAAAAAAAAAAAAAAACTATCTAGAGGTAGTTATTATAGCTAGTGAAATTAGGTATGAAATACTTAGGGCTAACGGAGGGGAACCATTATTCTGGTATTAGTACAGAATAATGGCAGAAGGTCCACGTTCACTACCTTAATGATAACGTTTACTATTAGCCATAAACAATACTATAAGTATCCGCAAAACTAAGTGGCGAATCAGGCAATAAAAGTCAGTACTATTGTTGCACGGCCCGCTCCATAAGGCAGTGCAGGTGCGTGAGGGATAGCATGATCCAATGATTTATGACCTGACTCGCCACTTGGTTTTGCGGATACTATAGAGTACAATGGCGCAAGAGAGGATTATCAACAGATGAATTATAATAAATCGAATAGAATTATTCTCATTTTGACGTATTGTTAAAAATACGTTTAACGCATCTAAATCTCGAATAATGAAACAGTGAATGTTCAATTGTTTTACTTCTTTGGCCATTATATAGAAATTGAAAATACGTATGGGTGGTTCCATCGGAAGACCAGCGCTGGGCACAAGGCCAGCATAACGCTGAGATGGAACCGTTTCGTGGCACTATGTGTTGTTGAAGTGAAAACTTCTTTAGCGGCGCTGAGCACTTTTTGGGATGGGGAAAAATTGTTAAATACGCGACAGAGTTTTGTGACGTCAGATGTGAAGGTCACTTTTTGCTGCTAGCCGATTCGACTTCATTCAAAACTGTTTGTATGCTGATCTATGTGCATACGAAAGGAACTCGTCGCAGTAATTGTGTGTTTTTGTAGTTATTAATAAGTTTATATTGATCATGTATGTTAGTCTGTAACGTTTTTTCAATATGGGCATTGTTGCCTGATTTAAATAAATAAAATATTAATTTTTCATGAATAAATGTTTATTCTATTCTATACGGCGGTGTGATAGTAACCCTGACAACACAGACTTACACAAAGAACAAAAAAAAGGCAAAAAAAAAAAAAAAAAAAGAAAAAAAAAAAAAAAAAAAAAGAGAAAGGCAAGCGTCATTTCCTTTTCAAGTGATACAAGCCCCGTATTATTTAAAAATAAAATAAATCAAGTAGTCAAGTCTTCTTTTTCTTATTTAAAAGCTAAGCTCTTGGCGGTGTAGCTCCAAGTAGGCCCTTCATCTACTCCGATCCCAGGCAACCTCTTTGACATCTCGATACAACCTAACATCAACTCTCTTTTGGAGTTGTTCTATGTAGTTTATTCTAGGTCTTCCTCTTTCTCGCTTCCCCTCTATCTTTCCTTCAATTATATACGAATATATATATAATATATATATTTATTTATTTACTTATTTATTATACGGGACACCAACAGAGTACATAAGACATTGTTTACGTTATAAACATTTTCTATGACTATTTGGTCACTTATGGACCCCAATTATAGGTGAACACATCATTTTCGATTACATACTTAGTTATAAACAAAACACCGGTAATAAATATATAAATACATATATAATATATATATATATACATTAAAGTTAAATTAAACATAACATTAGATTGAATTGAATTCGATAAATTACAAACAAATTAGGTACTTAATTAATAATGAATAAGATGTGTAATAAAAATAAAACCTTGAGTCATTAACTGGATCCGCTGAGATACAGGCCTAGTTTTGTGGTATGAGTTTGGATTCGATCGTGGTAAATGTCCAGGTTCGCTTGTGTGGCAATGCTGTTATAAGTTGTTAGTAGCCTATCCAGGGGTGCGTGCCTTTTCACGTTGGTTCTCGCTCCGGGAACGCTGAAAGTACGTATTGGAGTTCTACGGGAGTGTGTTCTTGGTACCGCGAGACATATCTTACCGAAAATGTATTGAAAGGGTGCATGGTCAGGACCGTTAACAATTCTGTGTAAGAATGTCTGATCGTGTAACAAGCGCCGGTCTGATAAGGATGACATGTTAAAGTGACTTAATCGCGATATGTTGTCCGCTTTGTAACTGATATTTGTGTAAGAATGTCTGATCGTGTAACAAGCGCCGGTCTGATAAGGATGACATGTTAAAGTGACTTAATCGCGATATGTAGTCCGCTTTGTAACTGATATTTGTGTAAGAATGTCTGATCGTGTAACAAGCGCCGGTCTGATAAGGATGACATGTTAAAGTGACTTAATCGCGATATGTAGTCCGCTTTGTAACTGATATTTGTGTAAGAATGTCTGATCGTGTAACAAGCGCCGGTCTGATAAGGATGACATGTTAAAGTGACTTAATCGCGATATGTAGTCCGCTTTGTAACTGATATTTGTGTAAGAATGTCTGATCGTGTAACAAGCGCCGGTCTGATAAGGATGACATGTTAAAGTGACTTAATCGCGATATGTAGTCCGCTTTGTAACTGATATTTGTGTAAGAATGTCTGATCGTGTAACAAGCGCCGGTCTGATAAGGATGACATGTTAAAGTGACTTAATCGCGATATGTAGTCCGCTTTGTAACTGATATTTGTGTAAGAATGTCTGATCGTGTAACAAGCGCCGGTCTGATAAGGATGACATGTTAAAGTGACTTAATCGCGATATGTAGTGCGCTTTGTAACTGATATTTGTGTAAGAATGTCTGATCGTGTAACAAGCGCCGGTCTGATAAGGATGACATGTTAAAGTGACTTAATCGCGATATGTAGTCCGCTTTGTAACTGATATTTGTGTAAGAATGTCTGATCGTGTAACAAGCGCCGGTCTGATAAGGATGACATGTTAAAGTGACTTAATCGCGATATGTAGTCCGCTTTGTAACTGATATTTGTGTAAGAATGTCTGATCGTGTAACAAGCGCCGGTCTGATAAGGATGACATGTTAAAGTGACTTAATCGCGATATGTAGTCCGCTTTGTAACTGATATTTGTGTAAGAATGTCTGATCGTGTAACAAGCGCCGGTCTGATAAGGATGACATGTTAAAGTGACTTAATCGCGATATGTAGTCCGCTTTGTAACTGATATTTGTGTAAGAATGTCTGATCGTGTAACAAGCGCCGGTCTGATAAGGATGACATGTTAAAGTGACTTAATCGCGATATGTAGTCCGCTTTGTAACTGATATTTGTGTAAGAATGTCTGATCGTGTAACAAGCGCCGGTCTGATAAGGATGACATGTTAAAGTGACTTAATCGCGATATGTAGTCCGCTTTGTAACTGATATTTGTGTAAGAATGTCTGATCGTGTAACAAGCGCCGGTCTGATAAGGATGACATGTTAAAGTGACTTAATCGCGATATGTAGTCCGCTTTGTAACTGATATTTGTGTAAGAATGTCTGATCGTGTAACAAGCGCCGGTCTGATAAGGATGACATGTTAAAGTGACTTAATCGCGATATGTAGTCCGCTTTGTAACTGATATTTGTGTAAGAATGTCTGATCGTGTAACAAGCGCCGGTCTGATAAGGATGACATGTTAAAGTGACTTAATCGCGATATGTAGTCCGCTTTGTAACTGATATTTGTGTAAGAATGTCTGATCGTGTAACAAGCGCCGGTCTGATAAGGATGACATGTTAAAGTGACTTAATCGCGATATGTAGTCCGCTTTGTAACTGATATTTGTGTAAGAATGTCTGATCGTGTAACAAGCGCCGGTCTGATAAGGATGACATGTTAAAGTGACTTAATCGCGATATGTAGTCCGCTTTGTAACTGATATTTGTGTAAGAATGTCTGATCGTGTAACAAGCGCCGGTCTGATAAGGATGACATGTTAAAGTGACTTAATCGCGATATGTAGTCCGCTTTGTAACTGATATTTGTGTAAGAATGTCTGATCGTGTAACAAGCGCCGGTCTGATAAGGATGACATGTTAAAGTGACTTAATCGCGATATGTAGTCCGCTTTGTAACTGATATTTGTGTAAGAATGTCTGATCGTGTAACAAGCGCCGGTCTGATAAGGATGACATGTTAAAGTGACTTAATCGCGATATGTAGTCCGCTTTGTAACTGATATTTGTGTAAGAATGTCTGATCGTGTAACAAGCGCCGGTCTGATAAGGATGACATGTTAAAGTGACTTAATCGCGATATGTAGTCCGCTTTGTAACTGATATTTGTGTAAGAATGTCTGATCGTGTAACAAGCGCCGGTCTGATAAGGATGACATGTTAAAGTGACTTAATCGCGATATGTAGTCCGCTTTGTAACTGATATTTGTGTAAGAATGTCTGATCGTGTAACAAGCGCCGGTCTGATAAGGATGACATGTTAAAGTGACTTAATCGCGATATGTAGTCCGCTTTGTAACTGATATTTGTGTAAGAATGTCTGATCGTGTAACAAGCGCCGGTCTGATAAGGATGACATGTTAAAGTGACTTAATCGCGATATGTAGTCCGCTTTGTAACTGATATTTGTGTAAGAATGTCTGATCGTGTAACAAGCGCCGGTCTGATAAGGATGACATGTTAAAGTGACTTAATCGCGATATGTAGTCCGCTTTGTAACTGATATTTGTGTAAGAATGTCTGATCGTGTAACAAGCGCCGGTCTGATAAGGATGACATGTTAAAGTGACTTAATCGCGATATGTAGTCCGCTTTGTAACTGATATTTGTGTAAGAATGTCTGATCGTGTAACAAGCGCCGGTCTGATAAGGATGACATGTTAAAGTGACTTAATCGCGATATGTAGTCCGCTTTGTAACTGATATTTGTGTAAGAATGTCTGATCGTGTAACAAGCGCCGGTCTGATAAGGATGACATGTTAAAGTGACTTAATCGCGATATGTAGTCCGCTTTGTAACTGATATTTGTGTAAGAATGTCTGATCGTGTAACAAGCGCCGGTCTGATAAGGATGACATGTTAAAGTGACTTAATCGCGATATGTAGTCCGCTTTGTAACTGATATTTGTGTAAGAATGTCTGATCGTGTAACAAGCGCCGGTCTGATAAGGATGACATGTTAAAGTGACTTAATCGCGATATGTAGTCCGCTTTGTAACTGATATTTGTGTAAGAATGTCTGATCGTGTAACAAGCGCCGGTCTGATAAGGATGACATGTTAAAGTGACTTAATCGCGATATGTAGTCCGCTTTGTAACTGATATTTGTGTAAGAATGTCTGATCGTGTAACAAGCGCCGGTCTGATAAGGATGACATGTTAAAGTGACTTAATCGCGATATGTAGTCCGCTTTGTAACTGATATTTGTGTAAGAATGTCTGATCGTGTAACAAGCGCCGGTCTGATAAGGATGACATGTTAAAGTGACTTAATCGCGATATGTAGTCCGCTTTGTAACTGATATTTGTGTAAGAATGTCTGATCGTGTAACAAGCGCCGGTCTGATAAGGATGACATGTTAAAGTGACTTAATCGCGATATGTAGTCCGCTTTGTAACTGATATTTGTGTAAGAATGTCTGATCGTGTAACAAGCGCCGG
Source organism: Epinotia ramella (assembly GCA_947578815.1). Lineage (NCBI taxonomy): Eukaryota > Metazoa > Arthropoda > Insecta > Lepidoptera > Tortricidae > Epinotia > Epinotia ramella. The sequence goes on from OX388210.1 coordinate 4,358,208, forward strand.
TCTGATAAGGATGACATGTTAAAGTGACTTAATCGCGATATGTAGTCCGCTTTGTAACTGATATTTGTGTAAGAATGTCTGATCGTGTAACAAGCGCCGGTCTGATAAGGATGACATGTTAAAGTGACTTAATCGCGATATGTAGTCCGCTTTGTAACTGATATTTGTGTAAGAATGTCTGATCGTGTAACAAGCGCCGGTCTGATAAGGATGACATGTTAAAGTGACTTAATCGCGATATGTAGTCCGCTTTGTAACTGATATTTGTGTAAGAATGTCTGATCGTGTAACAAGCGCCGGTCTGATAAGGATGACATGTTAAAGTGACTTAATCGCGATATGTAGTCCGCTTTGTAACTGATATTTGTGTAAGAATGTCTGATCGTGTAACAAGCGCCGGTCTGATAAGGATGACATGTTAAAGTGACTTAATCGCGATATGTAGTCCGCTTTGTAACTGATATTTGTGTAAGAATGTCTGATCGTGTAACAAGCGCCGGTCTGATAAGGATGACATGTTAAAGTGACTTAATCGCGATATGTAGTCCGCTTTGTAACTGATATTTGTGTAAGAATGTCTGATCGTGTAACAAGCGCCGGTCTGATAAGGATGACATGTTAAAGTGACTTAATCGCGATATGTAGTCCGCTTTGTAACTGATATTTGTGTAAGAATGTCTGATCGTGTAACAAGCGCCGGTCTGATAAGGATGACATGTTAAAGTGACTTAATCGCGATATGTAGTCCGCTTTGTAACTGATATTTGTGTAAGAATGTCTGATCGTGTAACAAGCGCCGGTCTGATAAGGATGACATGTTAAAGTGACTTAATCGCGATATGTAGTCCGCTTTGTAACTGATATTTGTGTAAGAATGTCTGATCGTGTAACAAGCGCCGGTCTGATAAGGATGACATGTTAAAGTGACTTAATCGCGATATGTAGTCCGCTTTGTAACTGATATTTGTGTAAGAATGTCTGATCGTGTAACAAGCGCCGGTCTGATAAGGATGACATGTTAAAGTGACTTAATCGCGATATGTAGTCCGCTTTGTAACTGATATTTGTGTAAGAATGTCTGATCGTGTAACAAGCGCCGGTCTGATAAGGATGACATGTTAAAGTGACTTAATCGCGATATGTAGTCCGCTTTGTAACTGATATTTGTGTAAGAATGTCTGATCGTGTAACAAGCGCCGGTCTGATAAGGATGACATGTTAAAGTGACTTAATCGCGATATGTAGTCCGCTTTGTAACTGATATTTGTGTAAGAATGTCTGATCGTGTAACAAGCGCCGGTCTGATAAGGATGACATGTTAAAGTGACTTAATCGCGATATGTAGTCCGCTTTGTAACTGATATTTGTGTAAGAATGTCTGATCGTGTAACAAGCGCCGGTCTGATAAGGATGACATGTTAAAGTGACTTAATCGCGATATGTAGTCCGCTTTGTAACTGATATTTGTGTAAGAATGTCTGATCGTGTAACAAGCGCCGGTCTGATAAGGATGACATGTTAAAGTGACTTAATCGCGATATGTAGTCCGCTTTGTAACTGATATTTGTGTAAGAATGTCTGATCGTGTAACAAGCGCCGGTCTGATAAGGATGACATGTTAAAGTGACTTAATCGCGATATGTAGTCCGCTTTGTAACTGATATTTGTGTAAGAATGTCTGATCGTGTAACAAGCGCCGGTCTGATAAGGATGACATGTTAAAGTGACTTAATCGCGATATGTAGTCCGCTTTGTAACTGATATTTGTGTAAGAATGTCTGATCGTGTAACAAGCGCCGGTCTGATAAGGATGACATGTTAAAGTGACTTAATCGCGATATGTAGTCCGCTTTGTAACTGATATTTGTGTAAGAATGTCTGATCGTGTAACAAGCGCCGGTCTGATAAGGATGACATGTTAAAGTGACTTAATCGCGATATGTAGTCCGCTTTGTAACTGATATTTGTGTAAGAATGTCTGATCGTGTAACAAGCGCCGGTCTGATAAGGATGACATGTTAAAGTGACTTAATCGCGATATGTAGTCCGCTTTGTAACTGATATTTGTGTAAGAATGTCTGATCGTGTAACAAGCGCCGGTCTGATAAGGATGACATGTTAAAGTGACTTAATCGCGATATGTAGTCCGCTTTGTAACTGATATTTGTGTAAGAATGTCTGATCGTGTAACAAGCGCCGGTCTGATAAGGATGACATGTTAAAGTGACTTAATCGCGATATGTAGTCCGCTTTGTAACTGATATTTGTGTAAGAATGTCTGATCGTGTAACAAGCGCCGGTCTGATAAGGATGACATGTTAAAGTGACTTAATCGCGATATGTAGTCCGCTTTGTAACTGATATTTGTGTAAGAATGTCTGATCGTGTAACAAGCGCCGGTCTGATAAGGATGACATGTTAAAGTGACTTAATCGCGATATGTAGTCCGCTTTGTAACTGATATTTGTGTAAGAATGTCTGATCGTGTAACAAGCGCCGGTCTGATAAGGATGACATGTTAAAGTGACTTAATCGCGATATGTAGTCCGCTTTGTAACTGATATTTGTGTAAGAATGTCTGATCGTGTAACAAGCGCCGGTCTGATAAGGATGACATGTTAAAGTGACTTAATCGCGATATGTAGTCCGCTTTGTAACTGATATTTGTGTAAGAATGTCTGATCGTGTAACAAGCGCCGGTCTGATAAGGATGACATGTTAAAGTGACTTAATCGCGATATGTAGTCCGCTTTGTAACTGATATTTGTGTAAGAATGTCTGATCGTGTAACAAGCGCCGGTCTGATAAGGATGACATGTTAAAGTGACTTAATCGCGATATGTAGTCCGCTTTGTAACTGATATTTGTGTAAGAATGTCTGATCGTGTAACAAGCGCCGGTCTGATAAGGATGACATGTTAAAGTGACTTAATCGCGATATGTAGTCCGCTTTGTAACTGATATTTGTGTAAGAATGTCTGATCGTGTAACAAGCGCCGGTCTGATAAGGATGACATGTTAAAGTGACTTAATCGCGATATGTAGTCCGCTTTGTAACTGATATTTGTGTAAGAATGTCTGATCGTGTAACAAGCGCCGGTCTGATAAGGATGACATGTTAAAGTGACTTAATCGCGATATGTAGTCCGCTTTGTAACTGATATTTGTGTAAGAATGTCTGATCGTGTAACAAGCGCCGGTCTGATAAGGATGACATGTTAAAGTGACTTAATCGCGATATGTAGTCCGCTTTGTAACTGATATTTGTGTAAGAATGTCTGATCGTGTAACAAGCGCCGGTCTGATAAGGATGACATGTTAAAGTGACTTAATCGCGATATGTAGTCCGCTTTGTAACTGATATTTGTGTAAGAATGTCTGATCGTGTAACAAGCGCCGGTCTGATAAGGATGACATGTTAAAGTGACTTAATCGCGATATGTAGTCCGCTTTGTAACTGATATTTGTGTAAGAATGTCTGATCGTGTAACAAGCGCCGGTCTGATAAGGATGACATGTTAAAGTGACTTAATCGCGATATGTAGTCCGCTTTGTAACTGATATTTGTGTAAGAATGTCTGATCGTGTAACAAGCGCCGGTCTGATAAGGATGACATGTTAAAGTGACTTAATCGCGATATGTAGTCCGCTTTGTAACTGATATTTGTGTAAGAATGTCTGATCGTGTAACAAGCGCCGGTCTGATAAGGATGACATGTTAAAGTGACTTAATCGCGATATGTAGTCCGCTTTGTAACTGATATTTGGCGCAATAAAAGCCAGATGACGAGTGAATATCCGTTGCACGCGCTCAATGCGATCCTTGTGAGTCTGGTAAGTTGGACTCCAGACCACGCTGGCGAACTCAAGGCAGCTCCTGACTAGAGCATTGTACAAGACGATTCTAGTCTTTGTGGTCCTAAACTCCTTGGTGCTACGTTTGACAAAGCCAAGCATTTTTAGAGACTTAGCAATTATAGAATCATAGTGAGTTCTGAAGTTCAACTCTGCATCCATAATAATTCCTAGGTCTCTTATCTCTCTCACCTCTTTCAGGACATTTGCTGCAATTGTGTACGAAGTTAGAATAGGCTTCTTCTTCCTAGAGAACTTGATGTGGTAACACTTTGAAGGGTTCAGTAGCATATCATTCCTCGCACACCAAGCCTCGATTCGATCTAGGTCGTCCTGCAGAAGATATACGTCGTCAGTTGTTTTAATGTCTTTGTATATTTTCACATCATCGGCAAAAAGTAAGCACTGACTATGGCGTACTTCGTCGGCAATATCGTTGATGAAAATTAGGAACAGAACAGGGCCCAGATGCGATCCCTGTGGAACTCCAGAAGTCGCCTCATATGGTTTTGAAGCATAACCATTTGTGACTACTGATGATGTCCGACCGCTTAAGTAGGATTCAAACCACTTGTTGATTGTTCCGACAACACCACATCTCTCCAACTTTCGCAACAGAATGTAGTGGTTAACCTTGTCGAACGCACTACTGAAGTCGGTGTATATAGCATCAACTTGACTTCCCCTATCTACATAGTCCGTTATATAAGTTATAAAGCCAGTTAAATTAGTTGCCACTGACCTACCGCTAAGGAATCCATGTTGTTTGGGATTGATTATTGGTTCGACATGGTGTGTTAAGACAGGACATACTACGGATTCAAACACTTTGGAAAACGTGCTAAGAATGGAAACAGGCCTATAATTTTGAACGTCGCCTCTCTCACCCTTTTTGTAGATAGGTACTATTCTGGCTTCTTTCCATTTCGTTGGGAATTTTCCAGAACCTAATGATTTGTTAATAATTATTTTTAAAGGTAGAGCTAGGTTTCGGGCACAGCGCTTTATGAACAACGGTGGCAGATTGTCGGGACCAGTGCCTTTGCTTGGATCAAGGTTTTTTAGAACACGAAATACTGTACGCTCCTCTACCTGTAACTAATGGAAGTTTGAAGCAACTCTTTCCGCCATTGATGGTGAGTTGGGATTTAGAAGTTGACCGTTATTAACTGAGAATGTTGATGAAAAATGGCTGGCGAATAAGTTTGCTATATCTTCTCCCTCAGAGCAGATTGTGTCGTTACACTTCATGGAAGCGGGTAGTTCGTTGCTGTCTTTTTTTCTCTCCTTTATGTACTTCCAGAAGACTTTCGGGTTGGTAGATATTGCCTCTTCGGTTTTTGAAACATACAACGAATAGCATACCTTAAAGAGCTTATCGCATTGCTGACGAACAATGTCATACTCTAATTTATCTCTAGGGTTATTATATGTACGATAGCGATTCCTCAGTTTATTTTTTTCATTAAAAAGGTTTATAAGACTGCGAGTAAACCATGGAGGGTACTTGTTTGTGCGTGCTTTACGTTTAGGTACATGTGACAATAGAGGAGCGTGTATACGTCTGTAAAAAATGTCTACGATTTCGTCAACATCTACCGCTGTCTCGAATTCCTTATGCCAGTCAATTTTACTCAAATCACTATTGAGGCTATCATAATCTACTTTGTAGAAATCGTAATCATGGCGAGCAACCCTGAACAAACTTTGCCTAAACGAGAGGTCAAGAGAAATGAGCAGCGGAGGATGATGAGTCTAACTTGCTCAGCGGGTGTCCGGAATTACTAACGGATGTATTGGGAATATTCGTAAGAACAAGATCTAGTATTCTATTGTTAGCGTTGACGGTTTGATTGATCTGCTTTAGTTGGTTAAGATTGATGAAGTCTACGAGTGCGAATCCTAAACTATTGTCGTAGTTAGTAGGCTCTGACTCTTTTGTCCAGCTAATGAAACCCAAGTTAAAATCTCCCACAATGACAACTTCATCCACATTTTCCTGAACACTGTTACAGTTGTCGAAAAACATTTTAAGTATATCTAGTTTAAGTGGAGGGGGGAGATAAACGGCACAAATAGCAATCTTCCTGTGACAGCCTGCGAGGTCTTTAAGGTCCATAAGCAGCCAGACGTCTTCACATGCGCTTTCCCATGCTTGCACACGCACTACCTTAACTTCTTTCTTGACAGCTATCAACACTCCACCGCCCGTTTTTTCCGGACTGAAAGCACTCGATGAACGGTCTCTCCTGTATACCTTGTAGCGCTGGTCTATAAATTCGTGATCAAAAATATCTTTGTTTAGCCAAGTTTCCGTTAGAACGATAGCGTCGTAGTTAGTTTTACTTATTTCTTGATAGACGGCAGAAGTCTTGGTTCTTATGCCCCTCACATTTTGATAAAACACATTGAATGTAACAGGTTAAGTTGCGAAAACATTCACTGCGAGCTATCCGCTAGCTAGGACAATAAGCTTAGGTCTTCCTGATTGCGGACTACAATGGTCTTACTGTCGCCGCTCTTTTTAACTAGTATCCTTCCGTTTCGCACCCACACGAATTTGTACTGTTTGTCCTTCGCTCTCGCTCTGACTTGAGCGTGCAGTGCTTTGTTTGCAGGGGTGAGGTGCTCCTGCACGAAGACAGGAGTTCTTTGACCACCAATGCCTAGTAGAGAGGTGTTTATTTTCGCCTCCGGGTTAGCTCTTAGCTATATATATACTAGCTTCTGCCTGCGACTCCGTCCGCGTGGAAATCGTTTATATCGCAGCTCCATACAAACTTCAACCCCCCATTACATCCCCTTAGGGGGTGATTTCCAGGATGAAAACTATCCTATGTCCTTCCCCAGGATTCAAACTATGTCCATACCAAATTTCATCGCAATCGGTTCAGCGGTTTAAGCGTGAAGAGATAACAGACAGACAGACAGACAGACAGACACACTTTCGCATTTATAATATTAGTATGGATAGTATGGATTAGTATGGATATTAGTATGGATATATATATTTTTCCCCTGACGTAGGTGAGGTCAGAGACTTTTGTTGACAAATATCTTATACAATGTTTCATCTTATTTCTTTACAATATTTGATCTTATTTCTACTCTACTACAGACATTTCAGACCTTCAATCATATTGAGTATGAAGTTGAGTACTCAAGTAATCAAGTTTATTATATAAGCAACATACTGTCTCGCTCGACTCATAAAGAAACGGTAATTAGAACCCCGAACGTATTCATCGCTGCGTAAACCACCCAAAAGACGTGCACACACCTATTTACAAGGAGTCGTATTACATAAGGGAATCAGTGTAAGTTAAGACCTTTTGGAAGTAAGGGAGACAAGAGCATATGTGCGTGTGACCATCCAAGCGAAGATTGAGATGTTGCTTTGAACCTAATACGACATGGTCTATTTGATATGACTATTGGTATGATTATATAAAATATTTTTTTTCACACTCGTTCGTAAAGGGCCTCATAATGCGCAGGCATACAGAGCTACAATAGCCTATGTTACGCCCACGGGTGTAATGGTTTTTTCCTAAAATTATATCTGTCACTCATGCGGCAGTTACAAAGCAAAGGGGTATTATATCAAATACGATGTCTGAAAACGTATTTATAAATAAATGTAAACTTAAAAACGTGTTTAACAGCATTATTTACAGATTGAATATGTAGTTAATTAGTGTCTATGTGAAATGTTTTAAAGTATTTTCTAATCGTGGCTGTATACCGAAAGGTCTTTGCCATACGCGCATCACGTCAAATTCAACAAAATGAAAATGAAAATGAAAGTTTATTGTATAATAAACTTGGACAAAATTGGACTTGGGAAAAAATGACATTCAGTTTTTATTACGGTTTGCATTAATTTCATCTAAAATGTATTCGTTTCCTCGCAAATGTGATGCAAAACATTGTGCACACACGGGCGTAAGAATATTGCAAACGCGAGTCATCAAAAGCCTTCAGCGTTGGGCTTCTGATCTGATAGACTCTTGTTCGCAATATTCCACTTACGCCCCTCGTTAAACAATGTACTATTTTATCACACTTGTTCGTAAAGGGCCTCATAATGCGCAGGCATACAGAGCTACGAAAGCTTAAATTACGCCCTAGGGCGTAATGGTATTTTCTTAAATTGTATCAGTCACTCATTCGTCAGTTATAAAGCGAGGTTTTAATTGGATGGATTTCCTTTGTCGAGTCACATATTCAAAATTAAAAAAAAGGAGTGGCTCGCGAGTTCTATCGCTCACAGTCGTAAGCTGGTGCGACCCGCCCTAAGTAGCATGATCGAATAGGTACACAACAATAATTAAAACAACAAACAAATACTTGCGCGCACAGTCGCCGCGGCATATACCTACAGGGTGGAAAGTTGAGATGGGGCAGAAGGGGTCCTGCCGTTTCGGAAAAATATTTTTCGCCAAATTTCACTTCCCACAAAACTTATGGCAGTAGTTTCATTTCCCAAACGAACAAATAGCACATTTTTGTTTCGCAAATTGTTCATTTGGTCAAAATATCATCTGGCATCATTTTGCTTTGTCAAATGTTATTAAGACAAAAGTTTATTTAGCAAACACTTTGTTTGGGCTAATATTGTTTTCCAAACAAAACATTTGCTCAAATTTCAATTTCGCACACTTCACATAGCATAACTTTGGCAAATATTTTATGTAAAAGACACAATAATTTGAGAAATAAAATTATAAGTAGGTTAGGTTAGGGTTCACTTGTGTCCCTTAGAGCGGAAATAGGCACCCCGCGAAGCGGGGTGACGTCGACACGCTGGCGGTTAGGTTAGGTTATAATAATTGCCAATGTATTTGGTATGCACTACACAATTAGGATATAAATCGTATGCCATGCAGTAATTTGGAAAACGAATGTTATGCCAAATAATATGTATGACTAAATGAAACTTGATTATATAAAACTTTGCCAAACAATAATTTTCTAAGTAATATTTTGCCATAGGAGATAATGCCAAGTGATAAAATGCGAAACAATAATTTGACTAGTGATTTTTTTGCCAAATGAATATTTGGGAAAAAGTTTTTGGGATGTGACACTTTGGGAAATGATTTTTGCCCATACAATAGAGAACCGGGGCAGAAAGGGCAGCTATTCGATCCCTTGCTGCTACGCGAATAAAATACTATTTGAGACCAACTAAGGTTAGAGTAGGTACTAGAACACCCACAAATCAAAGTAGTACCTACTAAACTTAGTTGGTTTCAAACAGTATTTTAATCCTTGATAGAAATGGGAACAATTGGCATAAAAAAATTGTCAGATCTGTTGATTTTCTCGTTGACTGTACATTTTATCAAAAATCTGATATCGATTGTCGTCTTTTAAAAAGTTAGTAAAGTTCTCCTAAGAGCATTTTCACGTATCAGCAAGGGATCTAGTAGCTACTGTAGCATAAATAAAAGAGAAACTGCCACTTAAATAATTTATTTATTTAACTTAATTAAAAGTATCACAACATAAAATGAAAAAAATACAAACCCTGGTAACAGCAGAAGCCAACCGTCAAATAAAACGTGGAAGTGGATAAGACGCAATACTTTTAAATTAAATCATAAATTAAGCACGCATTTGACACAAAAACAGTTTTAAATGAAGTCCTAAATAGTACATACAATTATCACTTTAAGCTGATGTTTTTATTACCACTAAAGTGGTATAAGGACGGGTTACAATGCCGAACAGAAATTAAAAAAAAGGTCAATAAAAATTAACACCTTTTTTACGTGACCCCTAATGTGATCAGCTTACTGCCCCATCTCAACTTTCCACCCTGTACAGAGCCTCCACGCAAAAATGTATAAGGATGATTTAAAAATCGATATAACACTCAAATACCCACTGACGTCAGTATACCAAGTATCGGAATAGCATAGTAAAAATGTTTCACCATAAAAAAAACGGGGATCCCTTTACAGCGACGGAAAGAGATAAAACGCCATCATTTGGCGGGAAAACGTCTTTCAATACAGATAATAAAAATAGCTATGATAATGTTACCTACACAATGAGACACCTCATTCGACGTTCGAAACTGAACTTTATAAGGAATACATTAGAGTTAAGAATAACTAGGTTGTAGGTAGGTATTCCATTGTCGATTTAACGCTGAGGACATTGAACTGATTTTTTTTTAGAAAAATACATACATACTACATATAATCACGCCTCTTTCCCAGAGGGGTAGGCAGAGATCACGGATCTCCATTTGCTACGATCCTGACAAACCACTTTCGCTTCACTCACTTTCATTACATTTCTCATACATGCTCGTTTGTTTAGGGTAATTTTGACCTGGCCTTTTAGTAAGATTTCTCCAATTTGATCGGAGAAAGTTCGCCTAGGTCTTCCCCTTCCAACTTGCCCTCCCACTCTTTTAGAAAAATATGGTGTTATTTTGATGCTGGCGGTGGTTATTAATAGCAAAACTTGTTTTTATTTTGGCAAGTTGATTACTTTTTCAGTACCACTTTTTCATAGGGTCAATTTGAAACAAACATTTAGCATATTGATTTTATTTTTGTAATACCTTGATTTTTTTTTGTTCTATGCGCGCCAATCCGATGTCAGGACGTGGACACGAAATACAAATAAGTAAACAAATTTGAAAACGACTGTTATACTCACCGAATACTTGTTATACTAAAATGTTCTAAATACTATAATGTGCGTAATGCCAACAAAGTGGGAAAGAGAAAAAATATTATGTTCATATTTATATATATTTTATTACTAACGAAATGTATCTGCTAATGAAATTGTACCGTTGGGTTTTCGTTGCTTTAAATACTGTATTTTTTATATGTTGTTGATGTTGGAAGTTTGTTGCAACTTATCCTATGTGTCTCCACAAAGGACCTTCTTTCAATAGTTACAGTTTTTTCCTAGTGTGACATCTTAGAGGGCAGTCACGTTTCGCACTTTCCTTAAAAGGTTGCATAGGCATATAACTGGCAACGGTTTCAGTCGGAGCGCGCTATTTCACTCAGGAGAATTTTATTTGGTCAAACGAGTGGACTAACCTTCGCGCGTGCCCGACGTAGTAGTAGAAAGGTTTTTAAGCTTTTTGTATAACTTGCACTGTTAATATAAGTCTGTATATGCCAACATTGTAAAAAAAAATATGAAAATTATTAATACATTTTCAGGTCAATTTTTACAGATAATTTGAAATATCATGGATTCATGGTATTATATATTCATATTCATATTCATATTATTTATTCAGTATTGGTTATACATTGTCAATATAGAGAACGGTAGTAGGTACAGAATTACAGATAGTCATATAAGTCTTACAATAAACCATAAGAATTCATATAAATTAATTTACGTCAATAAAAATTAATATCTACAATTAAAAATTAAAAACATAATTTAAAAAATAAAATAAAAATAAAAAATTCGGCACTAATGGACACCAACACACAATTATACATATTAACGATATTTTTTAATTTCATTCGGATAGGAATTCAGAAACGGATAGTAGGCCTTTTGTAATAGGAGTGATTTTAGTTTTAGGGTAAAACCTAAGCGCGTCTTGCTACATTTAATGGTAGCAGGGATTTTATTTTATATTTGCGGACCCAAAACGTGCAGACTATTAGCCGCTTTCGCAAGACGGTGCCTCGGCACATCCAGGTCGTGTTGCCTGCTGTCGTGATATCGACCGCTTTTCCATTTTTTCCTCGCGAATGATTCCAGATTCTGCCGGACGAACTTGCCAACTTCCAGAATGAAAATACATGGTAATGTCAGGATTTTGAGATCTATGAATAGCTGCTGAGCCGGCGTGTCCGGAGCGACGCGTGCTATTTTTCGAATGATTTTCTTTTGAATAAGAAATGGACGATCCCTGTCAGCAGCCAAGCCCCACAGGTCTATGCCATATGTTAGCACGGAGTGGCAATACGCATTATAAGCTATCAAAAGGTTATCGTTCGATAGGATAGGCATGAGACGGGTTATTATAAAGTAGGCAGAATTGAGTTTCGTACATACCCTGTCGATATGCTGTTGCCATTTTAGACCACAGTCAAAAGTGAAACCTAAAAATTGGACATGGTTAACAGTCGGGATTGTAATATTTTTCACAATTAGTGAATTAGTGTCGGCAGGTTCTAAAGTTTGCCTTAAGTTAAACTCGACTAGGTTGGTTTTTTTCAAGATTTAGGAGCATTCCATTCACCGCAAACCACTCAGAGAGGTTACCAATAACGTAGCGTACATTTGCAAGCAGTTGGTCTCTGCTGTCAGCATTAATAATGGCGCAGATATCATCCGCATACATTATGAAGTCTACCATTGGCGAGTCAAACGGAAGGTCATTCATTAGAATTAGGAAAATGTTATTTCCAACATTCGACCCTTGCGCCGGACCTGTTTCCCACGGGGACAAGACTCGACTTCTTATTATTGGCGTCAGTTGATTGCCGTCTGTCACCTAAGAAGGCTCTGAGCAACTTGAGTACAATACCACGGACTATACTTGTACCTACGTATATGTATTACATTGGAACACCGTCAGTTTAGTTAACAGGATACTTTTTATCCCGGAAATTATCCCCTAAGGGGGTGAAATGGAGGGTGAAAATTTGTACGGAGCTACAATATACGAGGTCGGAGGCGCGGGTAGAAGCTAGTATTTTATAAACTAACGAAAAATAATGCGTTGAATTGTGATCTATTTTGATAGTTCACAATGTTTGGACAGTTTACGAGTTTTTCTGAACTTATGAACGGAATATTTACCGTTAGCTTTTCGGGAAAACATCGTGAGGAAACCGGTCTAATCCCAACAAGGTCTTGTTTTCCATCTGGGTTGGAAGGTCAGATGGCAGTCGCTTTTGTAAAACTAGTACCTATGCCAAATCTTGGGATTACCTAATCCCAAGATTTGGCATAGGTACTAGTTTCCCCCGAGCCACACACCAAAGCCTGTCAAAGCGGACCCGGGGCTCGTTTAGGGCACAACCGGGAATAACGCTTGGAGGATGATGACAATTTTTCGACAGCTTACAATAAGCGAGTAAGATTATAAACTGACGATGTCCATAATCTAACGGTCTGAAGGTACCTAAGTTGTTCGGCAACATTTGCAAACCATTCAGCAAGCTCCCGATATCTGATTACTTATTCAGTTACTTTATATAAATTGTGAAAGTTACGAATGACAACGAACAAAATAGGGTCAATAAAAGATTGTCATAAATTCAGATTTTCAATTCTCACTAATACTTGGTCCATGTATTATGCAATGTGACTTTTACACACTATAAGCAGCAAGGTAATGTAAAGGTTGTAAGTACATACCTTCACAGATGTTTCGAAACAGACACTGGCAGTTAATAAGTTTGAATTTGGAATAGTCTCGCCTCAAAAATGAGCCTAGGAAAGAGCGGCAAAAAAGAACAATTATTATTTTTCGTCAATTCACACACTGCCAGTGGCATTGCGTGAATAGGGGCGTAGACACTAAATAAAATAATCAACAATGTCATATTTTCTCGAAAAAGGATAAAAAATGTAGTCAAATGGAGAAAAAATCAACGCAAAAGGTTAAGTAATCACGAAGTTATAAGTGTCCAAAGTTTTAAGAAGGGGTAGGTTCTGTCCTTTTTTCGCAAAACGCAACTTCATTTGAAACGATGCAGCAGAAACTTTCAACCCCCTTTTTACCCCCTAGAGGGCGGAACTTTCAAAAATACCTTCTTAGTGGGTACATAACGTTATATAAACTATCTATTGTGGTAAAAACAGCTTTCTAGGCCCAACGGTTTGAGCTGGGCATTGATTTAAGTGAGTGAGTCAGTCAGTCAGGACTTTTACGTTGATATTTATAGATTTATAAGACAAAGTACCTATTCAATCATTTATTTATCATTTATTACGTACAGTCAGCATCAAAAGTATCTGCGCAATTGACGTCTGCAAAAGCTCTTATTCCCTTTTAATAAAGACTTTTGACGTCTTCGTTTGCCCAGTTACTTTTGATGCTGACTGTACCTCTAGCCCAGCAGATCGATCACGTAACACATTGTACGCGCGTCAAATAGATTTAAATGTCACTTTTTATACTCGTCGACTATAATCTTTAAATTAAAACTCGCAAACCATAATGCAATTGAATACTTTTATTCTGATGCAAAAGTTTATGCTCTATGGACAATCGAAATAAATATTATTCAATTGTACGCTGGACTAAAATGAATTTTGACCAATCACGAGGCTCGATTTACAGAAAGACATCAACGCGTCTTAAAAAAAAGCGGTTGGCTGCACTAGTCGTTTCAGAAGAGCGATTTTCATTAGATACCAAGTTTGTTTAATAAATTATTATTTCCGTTGACTCGTAGAAAAAGTATTGTATACAATAGTTATATAATTAGCTTTTTAAGTCTCGTACAGCTACTCGACTGCATAACAATTGCATAAAATTATATTTTGTATGGGAAAATAACAGTTGAATTGTCCTAAAGCTCGTTCGAAAAGTTACGTGATCACCCCAAGAGGGGAAGAAAGGGAAAGAAGTGGAGTGAAGAAGTACGTTTTTTCAGATGAATTGGCAGCTTTATAAGACCATGCTAAAATAACTTTGTTTCTCTTCATTATAAACGAGTCAGTGACTCGAGAAGTAATTTTTCACCCTCCCCGTTGATTTTGGCTGGGAAAATTTAAATTCGCCGCGCATTTTAAAGATATTAAATTTGTCAGAGAGTTTTTAATTTTGTTTAGATCTCCAGGATGATGATTCGATATACTTACACATTTTATACCATGGCAATGGCAAAATATATAACACTGTAGTTAATGGATGCTTGCGACTACAGAGAAGACATTAGCGCGTCGTCAACTCTATGGATTTGGGGGCTCGTTGTGTTGAGTCACTCACACTCACCTTTCAGCATAAGCCATATTTTAACAACTAGCCTCCGCCCGCGACTTCGTCTGCGTGGACCCGGGATAAAAACTATCCTATATTTTAAGGCTATAAACTATCTTCGTGCAGAATTTCATCCAAACCGGTTGAGCCGTTTGAGTGTGATTGAGTAACAAACATCCAAACATCTAAACATCCAGACATCCAAACATTCACATTTATAATATTACTAGCTTCCGCCCGCGACTTCGTCTACGTCCAAGAGAAAAACTAGGTACCCTATATTTTAATCTAGGCTATTAACTATCCTTGTGCTAAGTCTCATCCAAATCGGTTGAGCCGTAATTGAGTAAAGCTGGTTTTCCACGCGTACGCTCGGTGCTAATAGGTAGTAAGTCCCATACGAATTTCAATTCTCGCATCATCGTCTCGTCTCGTCTCGCCCCTCCGGTGGTGGAAAACCAGCTTAACAAACATCCAAACATAGTATAGGATTACCTATTTTGAATTTGGTCATTTTATGATGCATCGTGGGTTTAGGACATGTTTATACTGTTAAATATCGTAGTGTTCGAGGCG
Organism: Epinotia ramella; assembly: GCA_947578815.1. Classification (NCBI taxonomy): domain Eukaryota; kingdom Metazoa; phylum Arthropoda; class Insecta; order Lepidoptera; family Tortricidae; genus Epinotia; species Epinotia ramella. The sequence goes on from OX388210.1 coordinate 4,373,575, forward strand.
ATTCAAACTGTAACAAGTTCTTGAGATCGCTTTGGGCACGAACGACAAATCGCCACGGCTTAAAAGTACTTGAGCATTCACATGTGACAGAATATCGAGCAATCGCCGTTTTTAAAGTCTAACTGAACAAACAGGGCCAAGCGTAGAGCCAAACATCGCTACGAAAATTTTCACGATCATTGTAGCTACTCTAGTAAATGCCGTGCGGGAGCGGGAGGTGCGGTTGGAGAGGGACGGTGGAATAATAACGAAATTGCTCGGCTCAGCAAAAAGCTCGAAGCAAATTTACTGTCGTTTACTCGTTTCGCTAAAATGCTCGCCTTAAAGCCAGCTCCACATTCTCGACAAAACTACACGAGACTGGTTTCGCCAGAATATTTGCCGAGACCGGGCGAAACCGAGAGCGTCTACATTCTCGATTTGCGCAGTTGTAATTGGACTTTCATACAAGATGGACGCTTCCTACGGTTGCCGTCGGTCGACTGACAGAAGCGCAGCGAGAATGTGGAGAAGTTTGGCACAAACACGAAACTTCACGAGCTCTTTGATATTTGGCCACGAAACGGAGACTAGGTATATACACGAATATACGCAAAACAATACGAACATAGACGAATAATCACTCCACACTCTCGTATTCGGCAAATCTCGTGAAGTTTTGTCGAGAATGTGGAGCGGGCTTTAGGCGTCCTGGGAATTGAAAGGGTTCTTAAGGAAAAGGATATATAATACTTACATAATTAGGAAAATATATGTTACGACTTAAAGTAAGAAAGTTTATTGTCAATCAATTTATTTACAGTAAACACTAGCTACAAAATGATATAATTTATAAATTTATAATACAATATCTAATGATAACTTACTTTATTTTATTTCAGTGCGGTACAATGGCTCTTTTGTGAATTTAAAATAATAATAAAAGTTTTTGTAACAGCGACCGTAAATAATACTTCGTAATGAAATTTGGAGCAGCTGACACGTAGTAGGTACCATCACCAAACCAACACAGTTAACTGACCATCCGTGCACTTTATGCGCATTGTAATAAGGTTCAATATAAATACAGTATGATCAGAGCTGTGTTGGCATTCGTACAGTATTTTAGTTATTTTACACTACACACAACCGTGTATTAGTTAATCTCGGTCATATTACAAAATATTGTTCGAGTGGATATGACTACCTATTATTTATTTATTTATGTAACCTTTATTGCACAATACAAGATAAAGTAAAAATGGCGAACTTAATGCCATAAGGCATTCTCAACCAGTCAACCATTGGGCAAAACTGAAACATTTAAAAAATAAAAAATGAAAACTTAATCCAAGATAAACTTCTATCAAATACATATACTTACTGAAATAAACATACACATATACACTAATACATATACATATTACTACCTTTTGTACCTAGTGAAAAATACTGTGGTTAAAACTATTCTTACGCGCTTATCAAAAAGATACTTGCGTAACTTTCGCTTGAAAGTCAATGTATTATATAATTAGTTTCTCTCTATACACGGTGAATTTGAGTAACCCGACAGATTTTAACCATAAATTCCTGATGATATTACGAGTAAATAATGTTATATGAACATAGGGCAAATACGGCAAAAAAAAAAAAAAAAAATCTATTACCGATGCTACTCTCTTGTAAACAAATCTTTAGTTAAAGGAGTGAAAGAGAAAATTAAAAAAATAAATAAAAATAAAAAATTAAAAAAATTAAATACCTAAGCTCACTGATTTGTTAACAGACTGGCCGGAAATCAGCAGGTAGTAGTCTTGCGTATGAATGTGTCAGATCCATCTGGCTACGTCACGTCCTTAGGGTGTGTTATACTTGACAATTTTTTATGTGTATTTTTTTTTAAATAATTAATATCTCGAAAACTAGGCCGTTTTAGACCATTAGTTATACTACTTTTTTTACTCCTATTAGGCTCTGGAAGCGATGGTTAAAATCTGTCGGGTTACTCAAATTCACCGTGTATATCTTAACAACAAAGTTTGACATGATTTAACATGTCTTTTGTTATATAACCGTCAACCGTTCAATCAGTCATTGGTCGTTATGCCATTAGAACGTCGTGAGTTCTACCAAATCTAGTACAGCTCAAGGACGCGTGAGTCAATATTTGACAGATTTCTCAATATTTGTTACTGTTGGCAGTCTTAAAATTAACAAAATGTATGCATTTAACCATTGAACCGCAATAAAATATAAATGAAATACATTATAATAGCAAGCTCGTACATTCCGCAAATGCATTAATTATACATTAATTGATAACGATTTATGTCTAAAATACTATCTCCTCTATTTATATGTAAGTTTTATGTAACGACCGAGTCATTTTGAAACTGTGACTTTAGAGCATAGCTCTTAAATTACAAAATATATTGTGTGAACATTTTACGTTTGTCTTTCTGTTCTATGCTTCAGTTTCTTCATCTCGAAAAGCTAGTCATCGTTGGGAACACAGAAGGGAAACTACCCAGAGGCCGCTCAGTAACTAGATGGTCGGACCAACTGAAGAATCCAGACACACCGTAATTTTACACTGTCGCTAACATTGCTGAAAGGAGCCGACGGAGACAATTCCTCCGTTCCAGACTTGCATCTCACCACGACCACGATATCCAGACATGAGGGACCGACCATAGAGATATATTTTAAAGTGTGATCCTAGTTAAACTCCATTTAAAAACCTCTGGGACTACCGAGTACACAAATTACTATGAGTGGTGGATCTGGGATATTTTACGGGATTAAACCGTCATATAATGCTGGCCATACACCATGCTTCCTATCGTCCAATCGGCATGACGCTACCGATTGGATCATTTAGAACTGACCGTGTGTGGGAGTGGATTGGCATGAGTCATTCCAATCCACTCCCACACACGGTCAGTTCTAAGTCAGCCAACCCTGCCATGAAGTGGGCGTCATATCGATTGGACGAATTATCGGGTTATTAACCAGCCAAATGGAGTACTCAAGTCACAAAGCTCACCGGATTACAAGAACATTAGGCGCTGCATGTGCCCCGGCACCGGAGCCATTGGCGAGTGACATACTCGTAGCACTAGCAGTCTCAATCCTCAGCATTGACCGGACCGATTGATTGAATTAATGAACCAGTCAATGTGACAGTCTTGTTACGATGCGGTTATACTATTGTTAAAACGCCCAAAGTGTTCATAATCCATTATAAATTGTGCAAGTTATTGGTAATTCTCTATCGTTGAGACGTGAGCAGGATCAACCCTACACATACAGTTAATGTTAATGGATCTTTTACCATCGTAATTAAGTTAAACGCCCACAGTTTTTTTTTACATTTTGTGTAAAAGTTTCATTCACAATAAATCATGGTCACCCTACACAACTAAAAAAAAATTAGCGTTAATCTTACCAATGCTGGTACGACTGAGTAGCTTATAAACTATTGAATCCGTAGGGTTGATCCTGCTCATGTCTCCTGAATCACCCTGTATAAGATAGTTACGTCTGCATATTTTTTCTTTAAGTCAGATTACAAGCCACGCCACATTTCAAGTAACACTCTAAAGCCACAGCATACTGGTAAATATTTCAAATTTTCCAAGTAGAAATTGGTGCTAAATTCCAACACATTTTATGGGTAAAGTTTTGCAACATGATACTCTTGTAACGAGGGCTTTGTCTTCGGGAGTTATGAATTTTCTTGATACTTGATATATTATATAAAAAAGGACCTCCGTAATACATTGTGAAAACTGTATACAAACACCGATTAAGCTTGGCATGTAATTTAATATTTTATGGCAACATTTTTTTCTTTTTAAATAAAATATAAAATCTCATCATAGTGACGTGTTCTCTGTTCGTCCTTTACGTTATAAAGGTATAAGACACTCATATGCCGTTCTCTCTCTCTCCCGTTGCATCTGACACTGGTCTTGCCCTTCGGAGCCCGGGGTCCGCTTTCCGGCTATAATATATAATATATACAGGGTGGCCCATTTAGATCGGTCAGTATGGGAATGTCTGAAACTATAAGACATACGAAGATCTGTTCTTAGGAACCATGTCATCGATTTTAATAACAAGAATAATTGCATTCACACATTAAAAAAATGCCTGTACGCAGCTTGGGAATTGAACCCGGACGTTTTGAAAAAGAAAACTGCAAAAGCAAGTTTTAGTATGGGGAGTGCGCCAGCCCGCATTTCCTTTAAATTATCCAATTTGCACCTTTAGCATGAGTGGACTTCAGACGCAAATATAGGTTTTAGCGACATCTTTAATCATTATATATCAAGCACCACGACATGAAGTTTACATTCAACTTATAGTACCTACATTATACACCTAGGGCGGTAAAACCAAGAAGAACCGAAGGCAAGGGCGATAAATACACGATCTGAGGCTTTCTTTCTCACCATCTGGGGTGTGTACAATATTTAACATCACACCTGGCCATGAGGTCGTAATTGCCGTGTGGTAAGTCCCACTTTCTGGCCAGAGAAGAAAACATTTAGTAATTTTACATCTTTACAATTTCAAATCATTTAGGGGACTCCTAATAACTATAATTTACAAATATGCTACATTCCACAAGTAACTATAACAGAAACACACAGGGTATATACTTGTAATACAATTTTAACAGTAAAAAGGCACTGTTTTGAATCGTAATTCAAACGGTTTTTATGTAAATTATAAAAAACATTTTAAACTTACACATTCAAGTACTGCACAAAAAAGTAGGTGAACATGGATTAATATAATTAAATACTTTTTTTAAACATTTATTGTTCCTTTTACTTTTCTGTTTCAGGGAAAAAAATAAAACCTATTTTAGCTAACTTAATGAATTAGGGTTATAAGTACTTATGATCCCGATTAGGTTGCGTCATTTTACCAAACCTAATATAAGCAATATTTCAACAGACGATACGGTTTAAAAATTGGTGTTACGTACTTCTATACCGACAAGAGCTCTTAAATAAGAAGATGTAGAGAGTAACTTACTTAATATTATACACTGCTATAATTCATGTTTATATAACTTCAAATCCATGGGTGCATTCGCGTTCTTATGTACAATTAGTAAATAATGTAAGATAATATAATATTATTTGACAGCCTGTAGAAATTACCATTCATTAATTTTAAATATCGTTAGCCATTTCAACTCTATATTAAACTTACTTCTGTGGTAATTTTCCGTAATGGCGACACGTTTCGGGCTTATCTGTTGACTGCCAGCAGAGCCGCGGCGCGCTTTAGTACCGCCCATCTATCTTCATCTTGTGCCAGACTTGTTGCGCGCGATAAACCCGAAACATGGCGATTAATAGCAACCAAGTAAATGTAAGTTGAATATTCCAATAGTTGATTATTTGTGATGTCCACCAAAATCTACACATTGACAAACCCACTCTATCCACTCACTTGATTCCGAATTTTAAAAAAGGTAGCCTAAATATATATTTTTTTATCAACGCAGCCTTCTTCGTTGGGCAACCACAGTTGCCACAATCAGTTTAGGGGTGCGTGAAATTGGCAACTGTGGTTGCCACAAGCAAGTGAGTAGTTATATAAGCCTACTAATGTAGGAATAGACTGCCAGCTCTTAAGACACACGATATATTAAGGCGCCGTAGGTTCATGGTCTTCTCTCCCTCTCACTGAGCATACGCGTGAGCGAGATGGAAGTGCGTGCTTGGAAGTGCGGATATCTTGTTTTTTAATTTTAATTTTTTGGGCGTTTAAATAAATAAAAATGTAAGCACTAATTTCCCTCGAACATGATATTGCCGATTTTTAGAAGTAATTTTATTATTTATAGCTTTTGTGCATAATTTGTTGCGAATGTTTTAAGTGTATTTTTGTGTATTTTAGACCTATGTTCGTGATTTTTTTCTATAGAGAGAAATTTGCTTAATCATGTTTCGAATCACTGATCTCGCTGCAAAAAAGTCTCAAGATTACTATTCGTATTTTTTTGAAACCATATTATTATAAACAGACGCATTATATTGTTTCAAAAACTCTGTTCGCTTAACTTCGCTGAACCTACGGCGCCTTAAACAATTCCACAGCAATGTCACGGAGCGCTACTGCGAGTGAATTCGCCGCTAGAGGCGCTAGTGGCGCGTTAGGTGTCCAAAATGTCAAATGCCATATTTTGCGTGTGGATTTCGCGGGTTTATTCATATTTTGTCAGTCCTGAAATGACCGGACTACTTGGCAGAGGGCGGCAAAGTTGCAAACATGACGTAAATATACCTACCCATACAAATTTTGACCGGTAGTGAAGGATTTTCAAACTTTCGGCCATTTTTTTTTCTTGTTCAGCACACTTTCTCGACCTGCTACCATGCATTTTCTCTAGAGGGTATGGGGAGTGCGCCCACATTAGAAAGAGGGGGCAAATTTTCTCGTCTTATGTCGCGTCGCGGCTGCAATTGTGCTAGCCTCGCGGGATTTAAACATGGTAATAAAATACTCAAACGTATTATATGGTCACAGTTAAGCATAAACGGACGATAAAAGTCCTATTTTTGTAGCGAAACATAGATACTTTAACTCACGCATATTTTAGCTCCTGTGTAGTAATCTATAATTAACTCTAAGCTTCTAACCCTCTTCAAAATGAGAGTCTATGGGGTTATATTTAACAGCACTTTTCAGCGACACTCTTCTTTCCTGCTCATTAATATTGGAGATACCCTTTGACACAAACTGGCGTAAAGTTACTGAGATAATTCCTCGATTTTATATTTTACTGAACAGGCATTAATTACTGTTGGCATTTGAATGGGTTTCTCAATCGTTTTGGTGCAATATATTATGTACTTCTCTAGATTAGCGGAGTTGTTTTAATGTACATGCCAAGAGTAAAGTTCTGTATTTAAATATTGTGGATATACTTAGCGGCTGACCCTTTTCTTTTTAAGTATGTATTTATTTATCAAAAGTGTTGTACATATTTTACGTTAATTAATTTAATTTTAAAGGTTTGGCGTGGATGGAAGGAAGTGGACCCTGATTAATATTAGAAAAAAATTGCTACAGATACATTAGAAGATCATACCCTCATCAGCCAACCGGATCAGTAGGACAGTAGTCGAAACATACAGCCACCTTTCGCTAGCGAAATAAAGCCTTCAAAAACCTAAGTGGCACGGTTGACTGCTGAGACTTAATATTACTGTTGGGGGGCTTGCTGACAAGTCGAGTCGCGCGCGAGTCATCGACTACGACTCCTGTCTCTGTCGCACGTTGCAAATTAGAAAGAGAAGGAGAGAGCTTACCTTCTCGTTCCGCGCCGCGGCGTCAATTAAATGCTAGACTTGTACTGGATAATATACAAAATGGATATATTCCAAATCAAATAAATTTTATGACAGATATTTAGGCTAAATTAATTTAGTCTATTTAGAGACAGGGTTTTTTGGATAACCCACTGCACCCGAAAGCAGGATAATACTAAATGTAAATTTTCCGTATTTAGGAGTATAATTATCGAGGCTATTATTCAGCAAGGCTTAGATTATTTTGGTCTATATGTAAACCATAACTTTAACTGACAGGCTAACTTTGTATATATACATACAAGTTATAGGTATATTACAATATACAATGTGTGGTCCAATAATTATAGATATATATTAAATATTAAATACACTACATGATAAATTGTGTCACTTACAAGTAAAATATTGCTGATACGTCATTTTAAGATAAACACGGGGAAAATACTGTTTTTCTCACTTAATTTTCTTTATCTAACTTATGTCACGCTTAACAATTATAGATAGATTAAATTCTCTCGAAAATTTGGCACAATAACGATTTAAAACTACCAACTTTACTATTTGGCGTCTCTACTCCGCTTCAGAAATGTTTTTTACCGTTTTTTGTCTTTCTCTTGCACGAGCATAAGAGGAAGATAAAACATCGCAGCCAGTACGGAGCGCGAGTTGATTGCCATCTCTTTTGGGTAACATACATTAGCTAGCTGAAAGAGAAGCAGCGATCTGTTAGATTATTCTACCCTTTATAATAAGTATTACGATCTCATGTTATGAGACAGCTGTGCCCTTTCTGTCAGCCGATTGCGACGTGCATATAACCTAACCTAAGCTTGCCTAGCGATCAGGCAAGTTTAGTATAGACTATATAGGATAGCATGAAGAGAAAAATAACCTCTTTGTTTTTTCCTTTAATTATTTGCCATAGTTTTCAGTATGGCAATCAACAAAAATGTTTCAAAGTAAGTTATTTACGAGCTTGATTTAAGACATCATTTGTATCTTTGCGAGCTTCGGAATAAGCGTTTCATTATAAAATAAAGTAATTGTGTATCTATGATAGTACTTTTTTAATGGAAAGTGCCTTATTCGCTCGTCCGTAACCGTCTTTAATTATCCTCTGGCTGAAACCTTTCCGCCGCGGCATAAACAAACTTAAAAGTAAAATCGAATCGAATAGAACACTTAAAACGAACACAATATGCAAATTTACACTTAATCACACTTGTAATAAAGTTTATATCCCATTAGACGAACACAGGTCCGTCATTCTCTACTCACAGGACGTTAAGATTTTCACAGTTTTTGAATTTCGAATCCTCTTTGCCGAATATCCAGGTGAGCATTTGTCGGGCCTTCATACTGGCTCTGACGACACCTCTGGACTTGTACCAATGTGCGGGAGAGGACTCTCGTCCACCTTCTGCTGAATACTGTTGTTTCTTCAGCCGAATCTGGCTGAGGATACCGACGAGAAGTTCGTCCACGTTGTGGTTGATTCCGACGGAGACCTCGACGAACTTCGCTTTGTACGTGCACGCTAGGCATTTTCCATCTGAAAAAGAGAGGTTGCTTGTATCATTTGGACTCAATTTGGTTCATCTTGTATTTGAATAAGTTTCGCGTGCTAGTTTTCGTATGTTACTCGTAGCTTGGTGCACGTCGAAGCGAGGACGCGAGACACATTATATAGCCACGTCCAAGTGCATAAGCAATTGGAGGCGACGAAGGAACTTAACCGCTAGGACTCAAAAGTTATATTACAGGTAGGTACTTTGATAAAATTAGGAATATTCAGTGAACAATGAATTTCACTTTAAGGCCACGTCTGCATGTAGTGGTGCGGAGACGGTGCAGTATCAGTGTGCTGTCATCTGTCAGTATCAAGTCAGTACAGATTCGTCACTGGTGCGTGCATACATTTCGACTATAATTCGATTTTTTTAACAGCCGATGGTTGACAGCCGTCATCCCAGTACAATAAACGTCAATGATGACATATGATGACAACTTGTAATGGGATGACAGCTGTCAAATATTGGATGTAAGGGCATTTTCACTATTATAGTGTTCAATAAATGATTTCTAATTGGCGCGAGATGCGCATAAAAAATAGACATCTGACATCAGTAAAATCTCGATAAAGTGCAAATAAGAATAAAAATAAATTTACTGCCCAACCCACCTAGAAACCTTAAATTAGGAGATGGGTACAAAACAGAAACAGATCTACAAAAAGGTAATATTAAACTCGCAGGTAAGAGAAAGAGACTACATTAAGTATCCTATTAAAGTTATACAAAAAAACCGGTGAGGCAATGGGTACCAGCCTTAGCATGTTACTGGGCAGGGGGGCCCGGCGCTGGAATACAAATACCGCTTACAGATTCCGCCACGCTAAGCAAGGAAGTGGCCTTACATGGAGAATAGTCGATATTTGAAGCGTTCTTTTGTAGCCCGGAGGACTTTGTAACTGCTCTCAAAATGTACGAACGTAGAATTCTTTGCTAACAGAAAAGTTTTACATTACCTATTCCAAAAATATGTGTATAATTTCTCAAGCAATACTTTAGAAAACTATCCAAATCGAAGTAATTCTAAAGAAAGGAATGTATCGAGCATGTCATTGTATGAAGAATGTTATGAAAGTGAACGAAGCAATATTGTCCAGCAGAGGGGTGATCACGTAACGTTCCAAACGCGCGTTATGACAATTTAACGTTCCAAACGCGCGTTATGACAATTTAACGTTCCAAACGCGCGTTATGACAATTTAACTGTCCTCACGCGCATTAAAAACGTTACGCAGGTTGTAGTAAGCGGTTAAATTCCTCAGAAAGACTCAAAATGTATATGTGTCAGTGAAATAATAACAACCGGGATATAAATACCCTTATCACGAAACAAATAATTTAATTAAATATTTTTATTTTTTCGTGTTATTTTTAACATTTTATAAACGATATGATACAGAGAAAGAATATAATGGAAAAATAAACCATCTTCGTCTGTAGCCCCCGACAAGATTCGAACCTGCGCTCTTCCTATTAACGCTAGACTGCTCTACCAACTGAGCTATGAGGACAGTGACGGAAGTTGTATATTTAATAGAGAGATGGCGCTGGTGTACATTAAATACACCAGAGTATTTAATTTACACCAGCGCCATCTCTCTCGCTAGTCCGAAACTGCCTGATGTGGTTCGATTAGAATGGAGCGGGCGCATAGCTCGCCCATTAGAGTGGTGCTAAGGCTGTGAAACAAGTCTATAACACGATACAGAGAAGGCGCTGGTCTTAGCGGGAATGTATTTGAAAAATATACAACTTCCATCACTGTCCTCGTAGCTCAGTTGGTAGAGCAGTCTAGCGTTAATAGAAAGAGCGCAGGTTCGAATCTTGTCGGGGGCTACAGACGAAGATGGTTTATTTTTCCATTGTATTCTTGCTCTGTATCATATCGTTTAACCGGGATATATTATATTATGTCCCAGAGTATATATCTAACGAGTTAATTGCGGACAAACCTACATACATACAAACATTCAGTTCAAACCGACAACCTCCTTTTTATGAAGTCGTTTAAAAACCGGGAAATAGTTACATTAAAGCGACTCCTAACTTTCTTACTAGCGATATAGCTACATCTAGTGAAATACCTAGGGTATAGACGTGACAGTAATGCCCAACAAGCCGCTATTTGACCCTGAGATATTGTCACTGTGGCCAGGGTCAAGTAACTTGTTTGGCTGTACCTACATATACCCGAAAAAGTCCACTTCTCGCCTTTATTTTCCTAATTGTCTAGGGCACTAGATATATCTTCGGATCTGTGCGCGTATACTATGAGTGTTGTGTGCCGTGCCCTAGACAATTAGGAAAATTAAGGCGGTCAGTGGACTTTTTCGGGGATACCCTCCACATTTTTATCGCCTGTTATACCTACATATACGTAGCTACGAGTTGAGTAGGTATATGGGCCTCGTAATGTATCCAAACTCAAACATTTCACCATAAAAGGTTTGCGCTACTTTCTCAATATAACGGAACGTAGAAACTTGAGCACTATCGACTCCTACTTCAGACCTAACTTTGATTTCCCAACCAAGCATAAAAATAGCATGGCTGCGAACCAATTTGCCCACTCATTATCCTCCATTATGCTGTGGAATTGATTTCCATTCCGGGAGTGAATGGAACGAACGAATGAACGAATGTTAGAGATGTCACCGATCTGGCAAATTAAAATCATAACGTCATGGGGTTTCGTTCGCTGTTGTGAGGTTTGAACTGATTGAATTGAACTAGTTGAATCGGGTTTGTCATTTGGAGAGGTTTGGTTAGTTACGAGTGCATTTACCTATATTGTTTTATTTCTTTTTTTATAATACGGGTGTGGAGTCGAAAATGAAATTATGATTACTCCAAAACAAAGGAGGCAAAAAAAAATGCCTAATGAAAATCCTATTCAGACATCTCAAAGAATTACGAAGCCACAACCGTTTTAATATTGCTTGTTACAGAGAGAAAACGCTCTTAGATAGTGACGTAACAATCTGCGAGCGTTATAGTAAATGACAATCGTTTCATATGAAGGTGCGTTTTGCGAAAAAGGGACAGAACATACCCCCTCTTAAAACTTTGGACACTTATATAGAACTTTGTGATTATTTAACCTCTTGCGTTGCTTTTTTCTCCATTCGACTATATTTTTAATCCTTTTTCGAGATCATCATTTTATACAGCTAGTTACAATAAAGTGAGCATTTGAATCGGTATTATCTATATTTCTGTGTCGCTTGCTTTTACATGTTCTCACCCAATAAATTATACTGTTAAACAAGCTCACAGTAGTATTCAAGTATAACTTGCTCAATATACTATGGTTTAAGAATCTGAAACTTTCCAAGGATTTAACAGAGGTAGAACCCTCTCATATCAGCTGTGCATATGGACTAGCCATTTAACAAGTTAATTAGACGACCGGTTTATCCTAGTTAGTAGCGACCCTGCCTACGAAGCTAGAGGTCTCGGGTTCGAATCCCGGTGAAGGGCGTTTATTTGTGTAATGAACACGATTATTTGTTCCTGAGTCATGGATGTTTTCTATATCTATTTATTTATGTTATTAGTATGTTTATCGTCGTCTAGTAGGTACCCAAAGTACAAGCTTTGCTTAGTTGGACTAGGTCGATTTGTGTAAGATTGTCCGCATATATTTATTAATTTAATTAACCAGTGGATGCCACGATATGACGTGTAAATCACTGTTAAATCCCCCAAATTGTTCAAAATTCCAGATTGATTAAACGAGGGAGCGAAGCGAACTAAGTTTTCTGCTTCAGCTTGGGCCAAAATTCTTCAGTATTACGTCCGTTTGCTCAGCTGTTCTCTACAGTCGCATTTCTCAACCGAATCTAGTGAAATTTTGTGAGCAGGTGTAATGATTATTTAGATATTTCTTTGTCGCTTCAGATTTTCGAAATTAGAAGTATAAAAATATAAACAAAACTGTGGGTTCTACCGAGTACTAGTGCTTTGTGCGCAAGTTAAAGTGCAAGTTGTTGTTCAGGCCTGCGAATTTCAAATATGACAGGATGTAGTGATTATTTACTTTTTTTTCGATCAAAGCGGGATTTGAACCCACAATCTCTGGAATCCGTCCATACGTACGTGTTTTTTCCACTTTGATCGAAATTTGGAATTTCGTTAGCGGACGTTTCTGCTTTATAAACTTTATTTACTTTCCTATTCTTTCATAATGCCACTGAACTAGGGTTTAAACGATCGAATTTCTGTATGGGATCCACTACATTAACATAGGGCACAACAAAAGACAAAAACAAGAGTCAAAACAAGACCCTCCTTCTTTTCTTTTTCTTGAAGTCTGATATCTTTTATGAGTAAGTAAAGGCGGAATCAGGCGGTTCAATCGGATGAATGTTCCCTCGGGTGATTGATTCTTTTTTCTTTCACTCAATGTTCACACAACTCAGGTAAAATGACATATAAATGAACATTCACTATTCTAGGCCGAATCAGACGGTTCATTTCACGTTCTTTCCGTGTTTAGACCGTTCATTTTTCGGTCATTCGGAGTGCGAGTGAAAGATGCCGAATGAAAATATCAAACATTGTTGGATCGGGTCACTAGTGAATTCATTCGGCAATTTTGGTTCACTTCATGATCAGACGTGTCACTTCGGGTGAAAGGTGCGGAATGAAACATAAAAATGAACGAAAAATGAACCGTCTGATTCCGCCTTAAGTTATTGAATCAGACATTACTTTGCGGAATTCCCTGATTCAATCAATCAATCAATCATAATTTATTCATCAGAATATATGGTACATAAGGTGTTATAACTTATAATATATACATTGATCCATTATATATTCGGCCGATAGGCATGTGAATATTTCTTGAAACTATTGTCAATTTTTTACAATTTCCATGCAACCAAATTCAAATGTCAATCCTTCTTATATTAGCTCTATTACATTTTACAGTCTTAGCAGTCATTATCGTTATATTCAATTAAATATACAGATACAAAATAGTTTGAATCTATGGCGTCACATAATCCAATTATATAATGTCAAATGGAAACAATTAATGATATATTATATTTATAATAGTCATTAAAATTACAAAGTGCGAAATAATTTAATTACTGTCACATATAATTTAATACCATTCTATATTGCATGCCACTGTCTATTATAAATTAAAACGTATCTTTAAAAAAATCATCTAGCGTATAATAAGCCCTATTGATGAGTTCCTCCTTCAATTTTTTTTTAAACTTTTCTATATGTAGTTGTTTGAGTACATCAGGTAAAATGTTGTATATTTTAGAGGACATACCTAGAATACTATTGCGAAGGAGGGCAGTTTTGCCAGGAACAGTGTTAATTCGATATTTATGACGGGAGTTCATGGGCTTCGTTGTAAACATGTTTGGGTTTGACTTAACAAAAACAGCTACTTCATAAATATATAAACTAGCCAGTGTCAATATCTTGAGCTCTTTGAAATACGGCTTACAGCTGTCAGTCTTCTAGTCAAGTTTCTAGAACAATGTTTTTAATTCACAATTTAGTGTAATGTTTTGATTGTTTACTATATTATAAGTGGATCATTGTCAGTCAGTAAAACAAAAATCGTCTTTTCAGTGGGCAATAGTTAAGCGCTTATGTTTATACATAATATGTTTTTATCGCATAGAATTATAGAAGAGGCGACGTCGTTTATGTGGATTCAGAGTTCAACCAAAAAGTAAGCTTTAAAGCCCTTAACTTTGGCAATGTCCACCGAAAAGACGCGCACCTAAATCTGACAATGACCCAAGTATAAATCGAAACATGAGGAAACTAGCGAATTATTTACCATTCGCTTTTCGGTTACGGTAAACATCGTCGGGAAACATGCATCTGCGAATAATTTAAAAAGTGAGTACGGAGTCTCGCCCGAACTGGGAAAATTACATGACTATTATTATAGCCTTCCTCTCGTATCGCCATGTGCGAACAGCGGCACATGACTGGTTGACCTTTTTATAAAATCTGTCGATCTACCTGTGCAATATCTATAGAAACATGAATTATAACTAAGAAACTTCTAACATACGTATAACGTAGTAATGGTGCGCCAGTTGGAGTGATAGACGGTTATTACGGCAGTACCGCTGCCTGGACGAACGCGTGGTTAATATTTAAATAAAAAAAATAAAAAAAAATAGGGGACAATCTTACACAAATCAACCTAGTCCTAAACTAAGCAAAGCTTGTACTATGAGTGCTAGACGACGATAAACATACTTATATAGATAAATAAATACTTAAATACATAGAAAACATCCACGACTCAGGAACAAATATTCGTGCCCATCACACAAATAAATGCCCTTACCGGGATTCGAACCCGGAAACTCTTGCTTCCTAGGCAGGGTCAGTACCAACTAGGCTAAAGCGGTCGTCATACATATTTAGTAGCAACGTATTTTTGTTTATTCTAGAGATTATTATTGACCGCAGATGTATATTTTTGTATGTTATTGGTCCGATAATAAGTTTGTATTTGTATTGAACTAGCTTCTGCCCGCGACTTCGTCCGCGTGGAACTCGTTTATATCGTAGCTCCATACAAACTTTCAACCCCATTCCACGCCCTTGGGAGATGATTTACGGTATAAAAACTATCCTATGTCCATCCCTGGGGTTCAAACTATCTTTATACCAAATTCTCTTTATAACAGACAGACACACTTTCGCATTTGTAATATTAAGTATGAATTTCAAAACAAAGCAAGATAAAAACCACATTGATACTAAAAATCTAAAAGTATCTGTATTGTACCTATTCATCAGAAATAAAAAGACAAGATGAAAATATCAATAAAAAACTTTTAGAAGTCTGTGTTAAGTTTCAAGACTATAAATTACTAATTTCGAAATCGGCACGGTAAAGAGGGAAATCATCTTTTAACAATACAATTGAATGACGTGTTTCCTCTTACAAGAACACATAAGCTTAATATTTAGTAGTAGGTACATAATTTAATATTCAGATTTTTTACGCCTCATGACGTATGAATCTAATCAAAATCGTCTTAGTTCAATCTTCTTCTTTTTTGACGACCGGTTAGCCTAGTGGGTAGTGACGCTGCCTACGAAGCTGAAGGTCCTGGGTTCGAATCCCGGTAAGGGCATATATTTGTGTGATGAGCATGAATATTTGTTTCTGAGTCATGGAAGTTTTCTATGTATTTAAGTATTTATATCTATGATCTATACCGTCGTCTAGTACCCATAACACAAGCCTTAATGAGCTTACTATGGGACTAGGTCAATTTGTGTAAAATTGTCCCTTAATATTTATTTATTTATTTATGCTTTCTTTTGATTAAGACCATGTGCGGCATAGGCTAGTTTTTTAGCTAGTCGGCCTAGCGCGTGGCCCATAAGATAAACTTGAATTTAGAGACGCCTAAATCCCCTATTTCCTCCGCCATAGTATGCATATCATTTTTGTAACACAGATTAAATAAGAGTTTTGCTATGTCCCTTGACTTGATTTATTTGATAACTGATTTTGTAAATTAACTAAAGCCCTTTGTAAAACGCAAGAAATACACTAAGTTTACCGCCTACGGACGTCAAATATACGAAAAGTTTAAAAAACTGAATACAACTTTTTAAAAATCTGTTAGAAAAAAAAAAAAAAAAAAAATATATATATATATATATATATATACCTACATAGGTCTAACTAAATACGGAGAAATTAGAGGACTACGGTGGCTCAAATTGCAAGTTTTTGTATGGGGCGCGCGCCAGCCCGCATTTCCCCCTAAGCGGTCAGCCAAGCACCTATGTGTGAGTGAGACACGTAGACATTGGGACGATATTGGAAGTAGGTACATCAAAATTAAACCTTTACTTCCACAACATAGGCCAAGTATATTTATAACCTCGCGCGTAATAGGGTAGGTAATAAAGATAAAACTTTCTTGTCATCTGATTTTAATCTAGGAAGTAATTGCAGTCGTAAACACTGGCGTCTGAAACACGAACCATTATTTGGATTTGAATTCACTTTTGGTTTGTATAATTATTAGGTATTAGGGGCGTTTTCTAATGCGGAATAGAACTCAAGCATTCTAGAGTTACTTTTGATGTATAGTCCGAATCGCTTTTATAGAACGGATCTTATCTTACAACGATACCGTTGTTTAGCCACGTGCCACAAACACTTCGAAATGAAAAGGCCATGTTTAATGAATAATTTACTTTAATAGTGACTATATTGTTAAAGTAGCAAGGTTCAAATTAAAACGAAAGGTATATCGGTATTAACAACTTTGTATTAGTAGTTGCAACACAACAACGTAAACAATTAGCGGTTACTCTTAGCAATTAAAGGACTTTGTCTTCCCTTTGTGTGTGCCAATTACAGAGAGAAGTGAATTCGCTATACCTGTGCGTTAAGATATATTTGTATACCCGTCAAGAGTTTTAGGGCGCTAAGCCAAGGATCACTAGGACAAAATTATCCCGCGAGTATTGCCGACATATCGCACGTTGCCGTCGCTTTTGCTTTATCATCATCGTTATCATCAGTTTAGTTCATTTATTTTCAACTGAGCCCATGAATGGATATTGTTTTTGGTCGACGCGCGCCATTTGTTTCAAATAAGGGTTACCACTACATACAATGAATAGTAAACTAAATATTTCGCTCTGGTTTATACCTGACATGCTGCGTGATTAGATAAGATTAGATTTATTTATTACACGATAAAAATTACAATATAAATTTGCATAAATGTCAAGATTACAAGAATTACCGTGTGGTATTTTATTTTGTAGTTAATTTTGAATCTGTTGTATACCACGATAGAGTTCATTATTCAAAGAACGTATTACGTGGCACGCGCCAATCACAAACAAAGGCCATTTATGAGCTCAGTTCAAATAATTTTAACTATATCTCACCTTGTGTTGAAACGGCGCGACTCCTTGCCAGGTCAATCTTGTTTCCCACCAGCACAGCCGGTCGCGCTCGCAGCATATCGCTGTCGAGTAGCCTTGCCAACTCCTGTTCTGCTTTCTGGAAAGACGCCTTGTCGACTACACTGTATATGACCACGAACGCGTCTGGAGGTTCTGAGCGATCGATCTCTTCCTGAAACAAGAAATATGTCAGTTTAGAAACTGTAGCTTTATAGGTAACTTGGTTGATGGTCTAATTGCCAAACAGAAAGTGGACCGTCTGAGTTAAGCTTGTTTTTTATTCCAATTCCAACCCAAACGGATTTCAGATTTCACTATAAAACTGTTGAAAAAAATCCTAAAAAGTTGTAATTTTCTGAGAAAACTAATTAGGGGAAATGATGTTTATGGCAAACATTACATATATGACAAATTAAATTATGAATTTCATTTAGTGACCCTTTGTGCATAGGTTTAGATTTCAAATCTATTCCATGGTTTGTAAATTAATACATATATAGAGAACCGTTAGCTGGTTGTTTTCAACACCAAACCATCAACGTTTCTAAATAACATTTGTGAAAATATCTTTGTAGGTATACAGTTTTTATTATAGGTACGGATTACAAAAACTCTTCTTAAAATTCCAGATAAAGCCTTTTGAAACGGTTGTATTTATTACAGAACACAATACTGCTTTGTCATTGTAACCCATTAAAAGGACGAAAGTTCAAGTCATCGGGATTGAATTGTAAAGTAAAGTAAAGTATTTATGAATTGTAAACTAAAAATAAAAATATATAAAAAAGTAACAACAGTTGCTCATTTCGAGCCTAAAACGATCAATCTTAAAATGAAAATTTAATAATGATACGGTGCACTGACAGCATTTTAATTCATGCGCTGCTGGTACTCAAAAAATCGTTTATCTATAAAATACGAGAACACTGTCCATGAGAACATGTTCATCTAAGATTTGAGTTTATTACCCTCTAACATCTTAATACCATTTGGTATGACATTAAAGACATGTATCGCGGTAATGAACGCGCTTTTAAAATAAAGGGAATTACTGGCCTTGGGTTGGGTCTTTTCCACCAGTCTAGTTCATGCCACCTGGGCCATTTGCCATTTTAGGCCTTGGGTCGCAACAGGTCGTACTTATACGAGTATCTCTCACGCAAATTCTCTTTTAGTGAAGACTTCTTAACAAAGTAGTCCATATTATTCTTTAAAAAAAATGCACAATTCGAGTATGTATATTCCTGTAAGAGTAAGCAATCGTTTTTCTTTAAATACACTCCGAAGGATTAGGTCAATATTGACTTGCAGTAATTTCATGAATGACGCTTTTCTAAGTGAAGTATTTTTGTAAATTGGTTTAAATACTTTAAATACAGTATTGAACATCCTGAGTACCAGGTTCCTAAAACTAAGTAATTGTAAGTGGAATGTAATGTGGTCAAAGGAAGGTTTGATTTTAGTATAAATGTAAATACATGACCCTATAATAATACTAGGATCAAATGTAATTGTATTTTACGCGGTAAGAAGAATAGAATTACTAAAAAAATCTTTTGATACGTAACCCTAAAGACAACAAATTAGTCTAACTACATTATGTATCTTGCCAACCCACCAACTTTTTTATATATCCCTTTAATGTTTTTTGACTTTTTTTTAAATTTTAAAATAGGTAGGCAGAAAGACTTTGTAACAAATGGCTTTTTCCTAAATATTATTTTCGCGTTTTCATACGTTTTAATGTAACATCAACCCTTAAATATCAATCATTGATAAATAATAAGGTCAGCTACCTTTCAGCCCTTTATCAATGAGTAATGCCCTTTTACACTACCCTCTTTCGCGCGGTCGGGCAAGCCTTTCTGTTCGGCTGAATCGAATACCACAAAGAGATTATTATCGGGGTGGAGGTAACGTAACCATATTTCAACTCCAGTTGTTTGTTGAAACTATTTGAATAACTCGAGCGTGGTGTAATGTGGGGTGTATTGATTCTTAGCATTTTGCTAAAGTTCCGGAACGCACTTCTAACGTATTGAAATAAATTCGAAGTGGTATTGTTTGATTCGTTCCGACCCTCCCACAATTTGGATATGTTCTAGCGTAAGTATGAGGCTTTACCCAATTGAGGCAAAGCAACGCCACGTGTCTAACGCTGTAGCATGTAGCAGCATTTTTCCGTCTTGTAGCGAGAATTGCTCGTATAGAAGCGTGACTGTGGGCTACTTGAATGAGTTGATATGACAAATACAAATGTTTATTTTCATTTAACAAATAGGGTTCAGATTACAGTAAGGTTGAGGTCTCCTAGTAGGTATAGAGATACCTGTATCAGGAGATCTCGCTCTTCCAAATACAGTACATAATAAAAACCTATAGTTTTTAGTTTTAACTTAGATTAGGTAATATTAGAATAGAATTTACTTATAATTTTATTTTTATTAAGCTTTGGTTAAACTTATAGATTAAATAGTTATATATTAAACCTTATATTTTAATATATCATAAGGAACTTGTGTGATATAGAGTGCTTGTGAGAATGTGTGTAGTAAAATGAGTGCGCCTGTGTGTGTGTGTGTGTGTGTGTGTGTGTGTGTGTATGTATTGAGCGTTTTATGTGCGTAAGTGCAGGTGTGTGGTGTGCGCGTGCTTAATCGTGTCTATTATGTTTTTATGTTTTTATCAGTATACAATGTTGCAACAGTTGCAGAACCAAAGTGAGCTCCATTTGTGATATCTTTATGGCATGTGTATGGGCCCACTGTAATCCACACCGTTATTTTAGAATGCACCCTATGTTTAGTAGTCAGTGTTTAAGCAGCATGTTCTATCAGCGTGGATCTAGTTTTTCGGGTCTCTGGGCAGAAAGAGGGATTTTCTGCAGGCGTAAAGGACAGATATTGTCACTTTATGGACGGGTGTGAGGTAAATGGTTTAGTATAGAGATCTATGATTAGACGAGTATTACCTTAGAAGTGGTGCAGTTGACGAAATACAATTCTGACTCCTCCCCATTTAACATGATGGATACTTTCTGGTCCAGGTCGTCAGGGTCTGAAACAAAAGTATGTCTTGTTATTGTTTCTTGTTAAGGGAACGGTTGTGTGGTTCCTGTTATATTGATAAGAAGATTAGCCACCAGTTTGTTAATGTATGTGAATACGATGAGCTGTAGTATTTTACAGTAAAAAGGGTTTTTGCATAGAGAAGTGTTACCCGGACTCAATAATAATTTTAACTTTTTTTAAGAAAACTGTTTCCAAAAATAACTTTTAATTCACTGACCATTAAGGCCAGTTTTCCTGATTTCTAACTCGTTCTAACTGCTGCACTTAACTTAATGCCGTGATTTAAATATATCATACTAGCTTCCGCTCGCGACTTCGTCTGCGTGGACCACTGATAAAACTATACTTTATTTTAATCCAGGCTATAAAATTATCTTCGTGCAAAATGTGATTCAAATCGGTTAAGCCGTTTAAGCGTGATTTAGTAACAAACATTCAAACGTTCGTATTTATAATATTAGTAGGGTAGGACTAGCATTTCCCCGCGACTTCATCTGCGTAAGGTTACCTATCTGATACACATTTTTTTTTGGTATTTTTTCATTCTGACAAACTTTGTTTCACTTTTTTTTTTTTCGTTTGTCCGACACTTCACTTCGAATGAAATGTAATAATGTAATTGTAATGTAGCTTTCCATTTTATGGTTTCGCTTTTGTAATTGTTTGACAAATCAATGATTTCCAATTATTGGTATTATCGCAATATCCTTAGATATTCAGACGTAACGATCCCGGGGATAATTTGATCGTGTTTTATCAAATCGGCTTTATTATATTTAACTATATAGTTAAATATAATAATTTTTGACATAATATGTCAAAAATTGTTTTTGGTGAAAACATATATTAGTAATTCACAGCCCTCCCAATGCTGTTTTTCCACCTCTATTGATATGAATTAGGTAGAAGCGAATGGGAAATTTAGATTAGGTAAAGGGTTCGAAACACCACGCTTTGCAAATTGCACGCAGTAGGGTCGCGGTTCTTCCTAACACTTCTCCTCGCTTTGCTCGTCGTCGTACCTACACCGTCCTGCCTTATAGTCTCTCTGAAACTACTTTGAACTTCACTCCAAATTATCATTCGGCTAAACGTATGGAATGCGGAAAGTAATGATGGATAAGTAAAAAATTGGCTGCGAAACAAGAGTTGTGACAAGCCAAAGCTCAAATGACTGTAGCAGTAAAAGTATTTCGGACAACTGATACATTTGGATAACATAAAATGGTAAATGAAAAAGCGGCCAAGTGCGTGTGGGAGCACGCACAACGAAGGGTTCCGTGCCTTTTAAAAAGTTCGTATAGTTACTGAAATCTTATGGAACTTAAGGCAGTTTTTTAGAAATATCTCAAAAATCTTTGAACCGATCTTGTTCAAAACAATTTTCGCTGAAAGAATTCAATAAGCCCTAAGCCGATGATTTTTTTTATATTTTTATAATTCACGGTTCAAAAATTAGAGGGGGGGGGCACAATTTTAGTGACTTTCGGGGCGTTTATCTCCGACTCTATTCACTTAAACAAAAAAAAATGCTTAGAAACCTTATATTAATTTTGAAAGGCCTATCGATTGATGACAACGTGGGCTTGTAATGAAAAAAAAAAAGAATGACTTTCAGTTTTCATCATCATTACTAAGAGCCTTGCTCTTGTCGGTGGAGTAGCCGCCACTTTTCTCTGTCCATTGCCAGCCTCTTGGCTTCCTCATATGACTCGACATCAGCTTTATCTTTTATTTGGCTAAAATATGTTAGCCTACGCCTTCCTCTGCCTCTCTTGCCTTCAATTTTACCCTCCAGGATGTTTAGGAAGAAACTGTCGTGCCGTAAGGTGGCCCACCATCTTGCCTCTCCTATTTCTTATACATCCTAGCAAACATCTTTTCTCATCTACCATCCTTAAAAACCTCTTCGTTTGTCTTTCTCTCATGTATGGAGTGCACCCCTACATTTTTTTTTTTGCAATTTAATTACAAAACTATGTAGCGGCTAGCCTATTTTCAAAATTTTATTCATATACACCTTATAGTTTTCGAGTAAAATGCCTGTGACATACGGACGGACAGAAAGACAGACAGACATGACGAATCCATAAGGGTTCCGTATTTTGCCATTTGGCTACGGAAACCTAAAAAGCAAAGAATTGTATATTCGGAGAAGTCATAAAAATACGAAAAGTATTCGGACAAACAATATTCGGTCAAGAAAATTGAGTGATTGCGATACGCACATCTACTGAATCAACTTGGATAATAATTGCTATTAAAGTATTAGCGCTGGCATAAATATCGCTCCAGAAAATACAAATTTCAAAATTCATCTATTTAACTATCCTACGTCTTTCCCAGGACCTCAAAATATACCCATCATAAATTTCATCGAAATCAGTTCAGCGGTTTAAGCGTGAAATGATAACAGACAGACAGACCGGCTGAATTTTAGTACACTCATATGAGATGGGTGTACGAAAATTCAGTAAAAACCGAATTTAAAAAAAATGCAGAATTTAATAAAAAAAGGATGTCTCTATATCAAAAAACCCTTTATATTGTTCTAAAGTATTTAAACACGCAACTTTATTAATTAGCTGGGGACACTTGAACTTTGATAGCCGCTTCGCAACTCTTAAAAAAGGAGCATTCACAAGTTCGTACCTATCTCTTAAATATGGCTCGTTCCAAACTCAAGCTTACGCTGTTAATCTAAAGTTGTAATTGAAGTGATGCCGAGAATGAATGACACGACTTTGTAGAAGTTATGTGTAGGTATATTGGAACTTGGAAGGGGAAGTTGGAGATTCATTTTACAAGTTCCTAAATTGCAATTTTAATTGATAAAAATGTAGAGTTCACTAGTGCAAGTAAAAGATTGTCATTTACGGTTTAGATATAATATATTAAGAAACAAGTTATGTGCGAATACTGAGACACCAAAGGTAGGACTGGGGCTGGCAGGCCGCACAGTGGCGTCACAGTATAATAAAGAGTAGGTACTACCGTACAGTATGGCCACTTCCTGCCTCCCGTTGAAAGTGCCGCCCACCCGCTCTCGGCTACCTCACAGTTACCAGCTGGCAAGGACGCGACGACGCGGTGCGCAGAGCGGAGGCCACGTAAAATATTTAAATATCAAACAAATATTTACAAATCCTTTTGTAAGGGGCGTGTGTTGTGCTAGATCACAAAATTTCATGAGAATCGGTTAAGAATTGCGACCTGTAGAGGAGAACATCCGGACATACAAAAGCAAATTGCTCGAGTCAAAACAAACCCATACAACAAACGTGTTTTTTTTGCGGTTTTGTCTGTCGCCAGGCTGTATCTCAAGAGTCTCTGTCCAAATTATGCGGACGGTGACATCAATCAGCCGCGACATGCTGATTGCTGCGTCAGTAGGGCCTTAACATGAGCGATACTTTTGGCGAAGGTGTTGTCATTAAATAAATAAATATTTGTGGACAACCTTACACAAATCGACCTTCTCTCAAACTAAGCATAGCTTGTACCATGAGTACTAGACGACGATATAAATACTTATACAGATATATAAATACTGAAATACATAGAAAGCATCCATGACTCAGGAACAAATATTTGTGCTCATCACACAAATAAATGCCCTTACCGGGATTCGAACCCGGGACCTCCGGCTTCGTAAGCTGGGTAACTACCAACTGGGCTACAGATGTCGTCATTTGACCGTTAACATCGACATCAGTTTAAAAAGCCCAAAATTAACGGGATACACCTAATATTTCCTGAGCGGCGTCAACAGCTGATGGGGCGCAACGTCAACTGACACTTGACACATTTGCAGATTACCAACTGAATAAGCCGAAGTAATGTTGCCAGGCTAATTAACACATTTCACACCAACTTGTCAGCGCTGGCGCATATGTTGCGTTGCAATTTACGTATATGATATACTGAACGGGGAGGTGTTCCTAACTGAGCAAGTACATAGCTTATAGCTTATTGTAATAAAATGACACTAAACTGCGCTGGCTATCGGAGTCCAATCGAAGATGATGTCGCAGTAAAGTGCCAGGCTTGCCAAGCTGATTATGACCTGCTATGCGCTAATATACCAAAAGAAGCATTTCCCACGCTAACTAGTGAATTTTTTGGGACGTGGGTTTGCTTTGAATGCCGCAGCAAGCTACCGAAAGGCGATAATACCCACACGCCAGTGCGCATCTTGGGGCGCAATTACAGGCAAGACACTAGCCTCAATGATACTGCCCTGACTGCCGGTATTTGTGACATGTCAGCATCAAGCCTTATAAAATCTGTCTCGGATTCTAGGAACATTACGGGCCGCCCAAAATTACAGCATAAGCAATATTGTACGCCACTAAGCCAGAACCAGGGTGGTCCGTCAATTGATACAATTCGGGATGTTATACTTGAGGAGTTCAAGAAAGAAATAAATGACTCAATTTCTACAATTGTCAGTAAGCTCATAGCTGACCATAACCCAGTCATGCTCATGCAGAGTGAAGCCCTTCAGCAACCGTTAAAAAGAGAAGTTGCTGGGCTTAAGAAGAAAGTTGCGCTGCTCGAAGGCAAACTGGAAGAATATGATCATCGGCTCCGGGAGCTTTTAAATGAGCAGGAGAAGCCTGGCCAAACCGCCGACCAGTCGTCACCGTACGATAATGATAGAGCCCCAGTTGCTATCACCAACACCCCCAAGGGACCTTCTCAAGGCGGGGGAGGGCTCAGGAGTACCAAGGGTAACACGAAAAATACAGATGCCATGCTATAGGGAAACAAGCGTCCATTGAAGGTAAATGAGACCAATATAGGGACTAACAGAGATGTTTTGATACCCGCAGCGTCAGCTTCGCCCTCTAAGGGTCACTTGGATAAATCAGTGCCACTGGAACCTGACTGTGCTGAAAGTCTTGAGGCTATTGACGAACAACGAGGAAAATGTAATCATGTCACCTCTAGGCCACAGCGAGCCACCAGTATTGTGTGTGACATTACCACTTCCGACCCTAAGCGATCGGACGGCGCGTCTCCTGGGGCCTCTGCTATACCACCTGCTGGCACACTTTCCTATTCTCAGATGGCGCAACGTAAGGTTATCACTCGCGAGCAAACACAATCTTCGTCTGGAAGCGGCACTCGACAGGAGCTTCACAAGCGTAGTTGGCTACCCCCGCGTCAGGTGGTTAAAGGTGTCGGCCAATATCACAAGTTGCAGACTGTTGAACCGAGCAGGAGGATACATGCCTGTTTCTTTAAGCCAGATACTACACCTGAACTTATTAAGTCTCATATGAAAGAATTAAGCCAGGAAACCAACTTCAAGGTAGAAAAACTAAAATTACGGCATGAACGCTACGCCTCATTTATAGTCACAGTTCCTGTAAGTCTTTATGAACTCTTCATGTCTGCTGAAGCTTGGCCAGTCGGGACTCGGGTCAGCGAGTGGTTTCAGCGATCCGCCGGGGGCGCAAACCGAGTTCGCCGCCACCCCGCTTTCGGCCGGAGATCAGACCAGAAGGGTGACGAGTCCACGCTTGCGCAGTCACAGTAGTGGTTGTAGCGCCTCCACACTGCGTATAATATATCAAAATGTTCGCGGCTTAAAGACCAAGCTGAAATTCTGGCGTCACAACGCTGCGCTTCTCCAAGTGGACCTCATTGCTGTAACCGAGACCAACCTGGACTCGTCGATCAGCGACCCCGAGGTCTCGCCTCACGCTTGGACGATGCTCAGACGTGACCGGGGCCGTAGAGGCGGTGGCGTGCTTTTAACGGCGAGACCTGGTATCACTCTGCGTCGGCGGTTAGATTTGGAAACACTGAGCGGTGAAGACCTGTGGGCGTCCGTTACGTACAACGGTTGTGAGTTGTTCGTCTGTGTGGTATATCTCAAGCCCAGTGCTGTTGACTCAGACTACATGACGTGGTTCTGCAAAATCGAGGATAATTGTGAAGTTATGCGAAATCCTAATTTTGTAATACTAGGTGACCTAAACTTAAATAGTGCTACTTTGAATGTAAATAATTACCTTAATTACTTTTTGACATTTTGTAAGCTATCTGAGCATAATGACATTATGAATGATAAGGGAAGTAAATTAGATGTTGTATTAGTGTCAGAGTGCACGGGTGCAGTCAGAGTATGTACGGCGTGCGAAGGCTTAGTGGAACGCGCCGATGTATACCATCCTCCGCTTGATATAATGGTTACTCCGGAGCGTCCCGGGAAGGCTGTTGTGGTTGATCCTAGCAACATTGACCCGGCCACAGACTGGGATTTCGGTAAAGCTGACTTTCCTTCCCTGTATAACTTAATTTCTGAGGTAGATTGGAGCCTCGTTCTGGCTGTGAATTGCGTGAACGGGGCAGTCAAGCGACTTTACTCCCTACTGTATAGCTGTTTTGATAATTGTGTTCCAAAGAAGAAGCGTAGTGTGAAAGTCACTAGAATGTACCCAACTTGGTTTCCAATGGACGTTATCAAAGATATAAAAGTCAAGGCTGACTTGCATAGGCAGTGGAAAGCCTCTCGTGATCCGAATGTCTACAATCGCTTTAGTAAACTGCGGGCTAGCATTAAAGTTAACATCAAAACGAACCCCAAATCATTTTGGAAGCATATCTCCGACTTGCGGACGAAAGGTGGTTTTGAACCCAATATTTCTTATAAGGGCCAAACTTTTAACGGACTAGCAGCTTCAGGAGCTTTTGCGGACTATTTCAGCAGCGTGTTCCTTCCAACCGCACCTAAGTTATGTGCTGAACGGGCAGGCTTGGCTCCCAGCGATAATTTAATTGGCATTTCAAGTTTTGCACTCCATGAAGTTGGTAGCGGAATTGATAAATTAAAACAGAAATCCTCTGTAACGACCTTTCCAGGTGTCTCCCTACTGGTAGATCCTTATTGTATGCCGATGACATCAAAGTAGTGGTGGATATCAAGACTCCAGCAGATTGCCGGAAAATGCAGTGTAACTTGGATGCGATCCACCGGTGGAGTGTCGAAAATCGCCTGTATCTTAACGCTTCCAAGTGTTACATTATGAGTTTCACTCGATCAAAGCAGGGTGTACTCGCTAGTTATTTTATTGATAAAATACCTCTCTCTCGAACTTATTCCATGAAAGATCTCGGCGTGGTGTTCTATCATGAACTTACGTTTCACAGCCATATGCGCTCTCTAGTTGGTGAAGGTTTTAAGCGTCTGGGTTTTGTTTTCCGTAACTGCAAAGACTTCACAAATGTTGGTGTCATCAAGTTACTCTATTCGGCACTTGTAAGATCCAAACTAGAGGCTAGTTCTTGCGTTTGGAATCCGCACGAGTCGACCTATGCACTAATGCTTGAAAAAGTACAGAAGTGCTTCCTGCGCTATCTTTTTAAAAAGTTGTACGGTTATTACCCTCTGATTTACCCTACTGCTTATCTGCAGGGCACCCTCGGATATAACTCGCTGGAAACGCGCAGATTGTTTGACCAGCTGATCACAACTCTTCGCATATTGCGTGGTCGTCTCGATTGTCCCAGCTTGCTCAGTGAGGCCTGTCGCCTCTTTGTACCTGATGGGCGTGTGCGTTTTCGAGCAGATCGGCTGCGGCTCTTCGCTGTCCCTTTCTCTCGTACGGTCGCGCATCGTAACTCTCCTGTTTGCCGCTCCCTGCATGCGCTCAACAAACTAAACGCGAAGCAACCCTCCTGTGATCTGTTTGCGGATGGCTGGACGGTTGTCGAAAGAGAGTGCTTGAAGTTGTGTGAAATGCTTATTTAGTATTTAATGTTATTGTACCCATGATTTAAAAAAAATTGTAATGACTTAGGATATTTCCTGTAATGTTACATTTTTTGTTTTTTTTTTCGTGTCTATAAATAAATAAATAAATAAATAAATTTGCTGGTTGAATCTGTCGATTGCCGAACATTGTGTTATATTAAGACAGCCGACTGCAAAACCGCGATGAAGCGCACAATGAACCCGATTCTACGTGCACATGGCTTAACTAGCGTAAAAGT
This sequence comes from Epinotia ramella, assembly GCA_947578815.1. Lineage (NCBI taxonomy): Eukaryota > Metazoa > Arthropoda > Insecta > Lepidoptera > Tortricidae > Epinotia > Epinotia ramella. The sequence continues at coordinate 4,402,480 of OX388210.1, forward strand.
AAATTGTCTAATTTTTAGACATAATTTAGGCGGCAGATTAAAAACGACAGATTCAGACAGAGTAATTGGAAGAATAATAATTAATAACTAACATTTTTTTTTTTTTTTACAAATATTAGGGGACAATTTACACAAATCGACCTAGTCCCACGTAAGCTCATTAAGGCTTGTGTTACGGGTACTAGTTAGACGATATATCGACCTAGTCCCACGTAAGCTCATTAAGGCTTGTGTTACGGGTACTAGTTAGACGATATATATAATAGATATAAATAAATACTTAAATACATAGAAAACTTCCATGACTCAGAAACAAATATTCATGCTCATCACACAAATATTTGCCCTTACCGGGATTCGATCCCAGGACCTTCAGCTTCGTAGGCAGCGTCACTACCCACTAGGCTAACCGTACAATTGAAATATAACTATGTCCACTTAATTTAAATTTATGTCATAGTTATCAAAGTTCACCTAAAAGGATCGTCAGGACATATTTAGAATAGCATTTAGGCAGCTAAGTAAATTGTATAGACCGCCTAAAATAAGAAACGTCAGATTCAAATTAGCGCTGTCATTTGATTATGACAGCTGCTCATAGAATAGCAAAGTGTTTTAGCGACATCTAAATAAAATGAGGAAGTTTAGACGCCACTGTAGAATCGGGTCCACCGGTTTCCCATAAAAGTGATCATCATCATCATCATCATATATTCTCTACGAATCGACTTTATAATTGAATATCATCGCAGATTTCATGGCCACACGCAGACATGAATTGTACGTCATTCACTGTAACACAATTACAAATATTATAACTCAATTTGTTCGCTGAATACCGAATCCGAATTTCGTATCTATTGCAAATGAGAGGTTGATGATGGCATTATATTGTGCAATATGGAGGCGGTGTTAGGCCACATAAGGCGGGATCAGTATAATTTGTTGGTAACTCGCAACCTACTGGAGGTACTCCAGGCAAAATACGGTTTTGAAAAACATTAATTTATAATAGCGTTTTTTTTTGTTGATTTCATTTGAAAATGTTATTCTAAGATGATTAATCCGACAAACTTTCCACCCGGAAGTAATTATGTAGATTTAAATGAAGCATGCATTATCTTTTTTTGTACGATTTATCTTGAATATTATAGAGCAAATGTAAATGAACCAAAATAAAGACAAAAACAATTATTCATATTTTACTGACTTTTCAGAAGCCAGTTAACTTATAATTTTTTGATGTCTGAGATTTTGTCCGATTTTGTCGCTGGGTAACTATTTAATTGATAATATATACACATGAAAAATAAGCTATTATAAATTATTTCCAAAATTGACATTTTTTCCATAAAAGTTGTCAGTTCATTGCCTGGACTAAGGTTGCGAGTTACACAGGGCTAACAAGGCAGGGACTAACAGGGCTTTTATTTTTGCCATGCAATAAAATGTGAACTTGATTGGAATATTACTATGATCCAAAAGAGTTTAGTCACACACCAATTTATTTACTGGTAAAAATTGGACAAGTTTGCTCCTAACTTGCACCAGCATGCACTTTCACCTGTAGGCCAGGCAACGAATGCTCAAAAAAGGTATACAGGGAAATGCTTGGAACACAATTTTCGACTTCGTAACTTTGTTTGTCTTAGTTAGGAGGTGAAAAATCAAAAGTCCCCGCCCCTTGAGCCGGGGGAAGGATAGATTTGAAGGTCCCATTTTTTAGTTTTTCGCGTATATCTAGAAAACTGTGCGTCTTAGTGACATGAATATTCTTAAAAAATAAAAGCTAAATGAATTTGCTACAAGTTTTATTTTGTCAAGTTTTTCGATTACTTTTATAGTTTTCGAGATATCTGCTCTTGAAAGTCTGTAATTTTTTAAAAGGAGGACTACCACGGAAGATGTACTGTAGTCTTTGACGGCTACTCCTCATCAACCTCAAGCACAAAAGTAGCAGAGCATCAAAGGCGATATTGACTCGGCAAGTTTGTGACATTCATTTCACCGAAGACACCGAGACATACGTCAAACAATAAGATTTTCGGTCGAACAAGTTCAACAAAAGCAGGCTCATCAACGTGCTTATTGCTCTAGATGGCTAAAGCTGATGCGCATAAGAAAATTAATTTTATCAAGCCTGGACGTGTGAAGATAAGGGATTCCTCCTTCTCGTCCGAAGAGCTTCAGCAACAAGGTTTCAAAGAAGTGCTGTTTTTGCACGCCTGTTTTTGACCAATAATAATTGTAAAAACATCAAAAATTAATACCACCTAAACAACATACAGCTACTACTATCTCGACAGAAAGGACTTTCGATAAAAAAACCAAATTCAAATTTGCACAGACACAGTTTTTTATACCACGTTGGCAACACGTAAATTTTGAACGGAAGACACACACACATGACGTAAATATACCTATATTTACGTCATGTGACAACAGTACGAGACATGTGGCTTCATTTAACCCTTTAATCGTATAGAGAGAGAGTAAACCTAAGTCTGTCAGTCCTGAAATGGCCGATAGTATTTGACAGACGGTGTCAAAGTTGTCAACTTTGACTGTGGGCTTACGGACTACAGGTTAGACTCCAGAGCCTAAATGGTGGCGTGTCGCACGGTTTCAGAGAATTTTCCTCCCTCGGACGCTCCGGTTGTGGAAGGAAGTCTTTGCCGAGGAGTTCCCGAGGGACTTACAGTATAGGGCTTCAAAAAAAAAACCGGCCAAGTGCATCTAGGGTTGTTTGCCACCGACATGATATTAAAAAACATAATATCACTGGATTTTTACTCTCGGCTTGCAGCTAGCATAATTCTTCTACTAGAAATATTGTTCTTAGAATATCAAATGATCACAAAATAACGTTATTTGTATTGATAGGAGCCATTCAACGGGAACAATTTGTATTCATCCGGAAAACATGATTATTAAACGTCAACAAAATACGTCTCCGGGAGATAGGGCTTTGTGTACCGAGACGATAATAATATTAGACATTAAGGGGTCGGTTTACAAGGTGTATTGCTACAATGCTAAATAACCGTTTTTACCTGTACCTATAGGTAGGTAACCGCTTACACTGAGGCGGGACGTATGCTTGTTATAAATAAATAAATGAATTTTATTCTGCAAGTAGGCCGTAATGACACTTATACAAGTCAAAATTCTACCAACGTTTCTGAAAAATAAGACCACTGTTAAGAAGAAACGCCGAAACAAACTCAACAGTCAGTCATTTTTTGGCAAACAAGCTTATTACAATGATAGTTCTTAAGCTACTTAAAATAAGTCAAACCGAATATGAATACAAAGAAAAAAGTTCATCCATCATAATGCGTTATTCTACAAGAAAACATGTCCGAATAAGCTATATGAATGATTAAGCTATTTTGGGTTCTGGTTTAGGCCATGCATTTCTGTCAGTTACATAGCCCTCAACCCTGTAATAAGCCTTTGATATTCATGTATTTTTCAAGTATTTTTTAAGAGCTGGAAAGGGTAGAGACAAAATTTCATTAAGTAATCCTTACTAATATTATAAATGCGAAAGTGTGTGTGTGTGTGTTTGTTTGTCCTTCTTTCACGTCGCAACGGAGCGTCGTATTAATGTGATTTTTTGTATGGAGATAGGTTAGAGGCTGGAGAGTGACATATGCTACTTTTTCCAGCGCGAAAACATCTAATTCCCACGGGAAAATTCAATATGTTACATTTTCCTATAACCACGCGGGCGAAGCCGCGGGCATCAGCTAGTTTATTATAGAAATGGATACATTGACCTGAAAAAGACTTGTGTACTTTACGAACACGAAAATTTTTGGTTAATATTTTATTTTTATTTCGTGTATTAAAATTATGGCTATCAGCTTAATGACATATAAACAATATTTTCATAAATGTATTGGGACGCTACTGTTAAATGCTAATTTCTTTAAAGAGTTCTCTCACGGATTCTCTTGCTCTCAGGTTATATACTGGGTGGAACAGATCGATGGACTTTTAAGCAAATGGGATATAGATCAGGTTTAGTGCTTTACTTCTCACCTAGTAACCATATTAATATTTCTAACGGTTACCGAGATACAACTTGTTAAACTTTGGTGAAAAAAACTGTATGTTTCAACCCTATCCAGCAGATTCAATGAAGTCAGCAAGATTCTTGTGACTTGTGACATGTGTCAATTTCAAATGAAAATAATAACTATGTATAGTATTAGGGTTGTCACTAAGATAAAATATTTCGATTTTTATGTTTTTTTTTTTCTTTTAAATCCAGCTTAACATTTATAATAGATCGTTTGTACGTCACTTATATAACACTGTCCTTTCAGCTTAGTCCAAGGAAATGTTCCTCCCTGTATAGAACGAATGGCTCTTTTTTGTAATGCAAAGATTGTCTGTATGTCAGCTGCTTTACCCCAAATCAGAATACCGTACGACATGACATAATACTATGAAAATAACCATGATAAACTAGACGAGCTGTTTCAATATTGGTCAGCTGTCTAATTTTTCTAATAGCATATACGGCTGAACTTAGTTTACGCGCCAACATGGGCACTCCATTGTAGATTTTTATCTAATGGTATACTCAATAATATTATTCGCCACCAACGTGGTACAAAAAAAGGTGTCTGTATATCTGTGTTTGTCTGTGACATCGTATTCAAAGCGGATAAACCAGTTAGAGTTTGTGTAATCGAGATCTTTCTGTCGAGATGGTAGTAGCTATCTATGGTTGTTGTTTAAGAAATATTGATTACTGTCTGCTGCCCCGCGCCCTTTCACAGCTCAATGCGCTCCTGGCATCGACACCTGAGTGCAACTTGTTTGCGTGGCGACGGACGGCAGTGTGTAGTGAGTTCTTGAGATTCTGTGAGGCGATGGATGCTAGGTGCACTGTTCCAATATATTTAGTTTGTTTTTATTATTGCGAAATATAATTTTGAATTGTGGGACTAAGTTTTGTGATGCATTGGTTGTTAAACTGTTATGTCGTGTTAATGTTTTTATCAATAAATAAATAAATTTATTTTTTCGAACGAGCGAGCGAAGCGAACGAAGTTGTATACTTTAGCTTGGGCCTGTGACGTCCAACCTTTTGGGTCTCTCAGGGTATACTCGTATAAATAAAACAACCATTGAATGCTATTAGCTCAGGCGCACAGACGTGACCTCGCTCACCGACAGCTAGCCGGCGACTGCCTAGTGGCTGTCGGTTCGCCTGAACACAGCTGCTACCCTCGCGTATATATTTGTGGTGGCAGTCCGTCACATCTCTCCTTTCTTTTACAAATTACATAATATTTTACAAAATTACAGTTTTACTTTAACGGTTTAGTTTACAAGTTTACACCGAGACATTAATATTTAAGTGGTGCATTTTATTCCATACATTCATAAGAATATCCTTATTTATCTAGAACAGAATTTAGGAATACCTCATCAAATTGACGAAAGCCATGTGACTAAGTTTAACTTATCTCTCTCTCTCTTTTTCCAATTATTTTTTGTTAACACTAAAATTACCTTTATTACATTTACCTCTAGGAGGTTGTATGTCACAATCATCTGAAACTCGGAATAAATTATACACCGCTTATGATTATGATTTATAAACAGGTGAAAGTGAATTTTCCTGCAATATTTTTTTACTAAAATTACATTGTGAATTGTCAACCTTATACTAGTAATATGGATACCCAAAATATTGGTAACATATGTAGTAAAACTTGCCAATGTAATAATCTATAGGATTAGGCGGTTTTTTGGACCATTATAAGATATAATTTATTTATTCCTCGTCTTAGCTTATTAGTATTCATTGAGGTAATGTATTGAAAAGTCATCGCGATCCAACGAATTAAAATCCGATCCGGTCAATTTCTTACAACTTTCATTTTTACCGTTTCAGATTTGTTTTTTATTTTTTTTATTTTTTATTTTTTATGCAAGATTTTCATTACTTACTTATTACTTAAAATTTTAAACATCATTAGGGGTACAATACCCCATACTAGATATCATAGTCATAGTATATACTGAAGTATTATGGTTTTGTATTGATCTCAGATTAGTTTATTTCCTCAGTGTTAAGTGAGACTTAGTTGCTACATTCGCAGATTAAAATTGAAAATTAGATGAAGGTGTATTTCCTGTTTATTATATTATTCATTATTTAACTGCTGAAATGTAGCAATTCAGGCAAAGTTATCTCGTATTTTAAAATCTCACTTCTATACAATCGTTACAAAAGTTTATATGGAAATATACAACCTCTATAAAATATTTAGTTTGGTGGCCCTTTTCCGGTAACCTATTACACCGCCAAGTTTTTAACCTTTATTATTTGATTTATTTATTTTCACAAGAACGGTTAATACCAATTACACTTGTGCAAAATATTCTTTGATTTGATGTATCTACTCGTATTACTTCGTAGTATGCAACTTGAAGAGATCGATATTTTATTCCACAGAGGCGTCCTAAATACCTTTTTGGCCATACATTATACACTTGTTAGCGTTTTGAAATATAGATAGTACTAGTACTTGATGAGAAGAAACCCCAGTCTGTTCTCAGTTTCCAATTTTGGGTTTATGTAAATTTTCACCAAATATACGTTATTCTATTATAAACCACGGACGATTATCAATTTACTAACTACCAGCTACATGGCACAAGTGTAGCTAAAGCAATACTTATTATAAGAATATTAACTTGTTCTCATTTAATTATTCCCGGCATTTCTTGGCAAATCACCGTATTAAGATGAGGTATTCAGTTAAAGAACTAAAATTTGAAGATAAATGATTAACTTTTATATATTTGCTCTTGTCTAACAGCCAAAAGAAATGTCATATGTATTTCTAATTTGATTTGCATGGCATTATTTAATTACGTTGACTGCTAGCACATAAATATGTTTATAAAAAAATATTTAAAGCCAATTTTACCGTCCTTGCTCCAATACATATTTTCCAGATTGCCCTTGGCAATCTAACCATCAATAAAAAAGGTATCTGAATATTTTTATTTTACTTCATTATTTTCTTGAGACCTCATCTCAATCAGCAATTATTTTGCTATACCCACCTTATGGGATTGGTTTATAAAATTAGCACATGCTATGTTTTTTTTTTTTTTGTTTATTATTATTATTATTATTATTTTCCCACATTATGGACTTGCTTATAAACTAGCATACAACTTCTAAAATTTTACCCACATTATGGGTTAGCAACTGACGCTTTGTACTAACTCACATCATGAGCAGAATCAATTATTTATTCATTTTCTTTGACTATTTATATGACATGCATTCCATGTCATAATTGTGTATTAACTCACATCATGAGCAAAATCAACTTTTCATTTACTACACACTACCCACACACACACACACACACTACTGTTATTTGTGACATGCATTCAATGTCATAACCACATTTTGGTCTATTTATTTGCTATTTATGTGACATGCATTTCATGTCATAACCACATTTTGGTCTATTTATTTACTATTTGTGACATGCATCCCATGTCATAACCACATTTTGGTCTATTTATTTGCTATTTGTGACATGCATCCCATGTCATAACCACATTTTGGTCTATTTATTTACTATTTGTGACATGCATCCCATGTCATAACCACATTTTGGTCTATTTATTTCACTTTATGTTAATAGCATAACCAGATATACATCATATATCACTAGTTATGTGGAACTCGGGGAGATTTCGCTCCTTAGCATTTGACTTCATGTTAATTGCATAAACTGAAAACAATTTCTAATTTCCAGTTTATGAGAAACTCACGGAGTTTTCACTCCTTAATATGTTACGTCTAGTTTAATTTGCATAAACTGAAAACAATGTCTACTTTCCAGTTTATGAGGAACTCGAGGAGTTTTCGCTCCTTAGCACTTGGTGGGGGTGTGGTGATATCTGGGATTTTTTGAAGCGACGACAAAGTTTAAATCATCGTAACGAAACAAATTATTTTATTGATTATTATTGTTCCGTGTTATTTTTAACGAAGAAGGAGCCTTTTAGGATGGAGCGAGCGCATAGCTCGCCCATTACAATGGTCCTAGAAGGCCTGATGAGCCTTTCAAAAGAATACAAAGAGGTCGCTATTCGTAGCGGGAATATACTTTAATAATTGACTTTAGTCTCGTAGCTTAGTGCTCAAAGCAGTCTAGCGTTAATAGAGAGATCGCAGGTCCGAGTCCTGTCGGGGGCTACAGACGAATATGATTTATCTTTCCATTATATTCTTTCTCTCTGTATCATATCATATAATTTAAGGTTTTTATTGTTAGTACCAACCAAAACTCAGTGCGTTGGTTTACTACTACTATTACACTTCATTTTGCCAGTAGGTACCAGTTGATCAGTCAACTTACTACTGTAGAATTTGTTTATCTTGTAAGTACCAACTGCAACATAGGTACCTAGGTGTACGTATGCCATACAGTTTACTTCTTATATTGATTTTATTTGTTAGTACCAGTTGATCAGTCAACTTACTACTGTATAATTTGTTTATCTTGTAAGTACCAACTGTAGCATAGGTAGGTGTACGTATGTCATACAGTTTACTTCTTATATTGATTTTATTTGTTAGTACCAGTTGATCAGTCAACTTACTACTGTATAATTTGTTTATCTTGTAAGTACCAACTGTAACATAGGTAGGTGTACGTATGTCATACAGTTTACTTCTCATATTGATTTTATTTGTTAGTACCTGTCTATACAGACTTACTACTCAATCAGTTACATTACAGGCACATCTTTTGCCTACACCATGTACTTTGTTATTGACTTACTTTATTTGTTAGTACCAGTCTATACAGACTTACTACTCAATCAGTTACAGGTACATATTTTGCCCACAGCATGTACTTTATTATTGACTTACTACTCGGATTCATTAGGAGTTCATTGGGTTATCGGTTACTGCAGGGTTCACGTGTCAACCCATACAGGTATCTAAAATAACAAATCTTGACATTTGTAACAATAACTCCACTGTTCTCTTTTCACGACAATGCCAACACCTTCTCAACTCTAGACACAATTCCATTGTCATCTAGTGCAATCCAAATTAATCAGGCTATTGAAAGCACAAAATAGCCCTGCAACTTTCTTACAACCTTTTTACACGGAACAAACAATAAGTTTCTATAACACTTTTCGTGTAGGTAGTGCTACGAATAAAAATAACATGGAAGCCGCATCTCAGTACTTCGCCGTTAAATTTATCGGGACAGTTAGCACACAAACACAAATACACTTACATTTAAATAAGACGTTACGTATACAGAGCCTTTCTCCGAACATGACAAACAAAATAATAGTCATCTCTTTTACTCTATTGTGAACACTTACGTGTAAGTGAAATAGATAGATTGTCAATAACTACCAATCAGTAACATTATCCGCCAATGAGCTTCTTGCTGCACGCACTAGCAGCAGCCCGCCCAGCCAACGCCCGTTCACCGTTTGTCAGTTATGGATAGGTTTATGCCATACATTAAAGAGCCATTCAAATAATTAATGTATTATTTGTGCAGTTTTGAAGATACCAAATATGTAGGTTAGAATAGGTATTGTAATAAAATAAAACAGACTCAAGTTGGCATAGGTAATTGTTATCATACAGTATAATGTTAAGTTACTAGTACGTTTTTTATTGTTTTTCAAGTCACGTAACACGCCAGCGAAATAATAATGTAAACAAAACTGGTCAAAACATGAACGGCACAAATGACGCGGGAGACGAAGCAACACGAACGTTTCCGATTGTGCTCGAACTTAACTAAAAACCTACGATCGGCACTGCCAACCAGTCGGCCGATTAATCGGCAATTCAAAAACCCACGAGTCGGCCGACTGGCCTGTCGGCAAAATCCGTAGTCATTTCATTTCGTTTCATTTATTTCATTGTTAAGTCATGTACATACATTACCTATAATTAAGGTGTTAAAATTCAGTAAGTCAGCCCATCTCCAATTAAAATCCAATAAGTTACCTAATAAAATAATCTACTTACTTCATTTGGCATAATATCATCCCTATAGAGAAAAAGTGATCATATATTTTAAAGGTTTTACTGAAGTTATCGGTTTACTTACGCGTGAAAAGTGATGCCATTTTCCTTCGAATGGTCGGAATGGTTTTTGCACCACTTAACAACACATGAGGGCATCTTAAATTAGAATAAATCTTGTATTTTGTTAGTAATCGCGTTCTTGTCCGTCATGTCCGTCACTCACTGACATCCCAGTCAAACTGAAGTCGTATGCGGCACAGTTTGTAAGGCCCGCCCACAGCGGCACAGTTTTCGTTGCGCTAGAATTGAGGGGACAGAATGCTTCCATGTTATTTTTGTTCGTAGTAGGTAGTGTAGTAGTAGGCTACTTAAATTGTATAAAGTTATTATTATTCGTGTAATCAGACATTTTATCACTTTATGCGCCTTAGTTGCACTTGGTTTATATAATACACATTTGTACAATTTATTTTATATGCATATGGTAGATATTTGTGCTCACTGGCACCTTATATGCACTTGGCATATGATATATGGCCGTTGGGGCGGAAAGGTTCTCGAGTGGCGACCACGTACCGGAAGGCGCAGCGTGGGTAGGCCCCCCGCAAGGTGGACTGATGACCTGGTAAAGGTTGCTGGAGTTCGCTGGATGCGGGTGGCGCAGGACCGGTCACTTTGGCACTCTTTGGGGGAGGCCTATGTCCAGCAGTGGACGTCTTTCGGCTGATATGATGATGATATGATATATATTTGTACAATTAGGCGGCTTTGTGCGCATATACACACATTCCTACACCGAGGTATATTCTTGTTTAGTGCGTACCTATTTAGTGTACCTATATAATACTCGTACGCTACTTGAATAAATTAATCGCGGTTTAGATCTATCCAAAGAACCCTACTCACACTTTTTATTATAGTGCTAGTCCATTTTTATTTTTTATTGAAAGAAGGTGCTTATATGTTTATCGGTCAATCAACTTTTCTTGTCCCTTAGCTTTTCTTCATGGTCAGTTACCACAACATGTGATTTGGTAAATTCTGTAAGTTCTTATAGCCAGATAACCTCATTTCCTAGACACACAGTCTATTTGAACATATATGTTGCATCCTGCAAAACGTATTTTAGCAGAAAACATGGTTGTCTAGGGTACAAATACAATTTTCATACAAATCGGGGACATTTTTCCTTCCTGGCAACTGGTGCAATTGAGGGCAAATGAATATCTCTTATTAATACAGATGTCATTTAGTTTCACGCTATAATTAATTGAGTAAGGCAGACAGGCAGGTTAGGCAGCAAATATTAGAGACGAAGAGGACACTAAAAAGTTGATTCACCTCTATGCTTTAATAAATACCTTCTGCTGTAGCGTCAAAATACTACGAGTACCTACCCAAGTACTTAAACAAAAACATTTTCGTGAAGTCTCGGTAGTAAGTTGAGGTATCGGTTTTATTCCTACCTCACTGCGAGATTAAGTTTAGGTCTGCACCTGCAAGGCGCATAATATATCTACGCACAATTTCCATCTATAGGCACCAATGCTAAAGTACTTCTCGTATACTCATTTATTCTGTATTTTCTGCCACTCTGTAATCTCTGTATATTACCATTTTGATATAGTAAATCAACCAATATTATCATTCCTAGTGCTCATATTATCTTATTATAAACAGAATACAGCGTATTTCAGTGGATACTTATAATGTATTTTGGTACCCACTCGTTAATTATACCTACATGTAGCACTACATAGGTTACAACGACCTTTTAGATAATTAGGTACACTGAATAGTTGTTATGCCTTGATAACCTTTATTTTATTGACACACACGGGCTCGTATTTCCTCTTCCTTTCTTTTTAGCGTTTTTAATAAACCCAAGGAAAGAGTTAAATATGATTTGTCACTTACTCGAGGACTCGTCGCCATTGTGACGTCCAACCTTTTGGGTCTCTCAGGGTATACTCGTATAAATAAAACAACCATTGAATGCTATTAGCTCAGGCGCACAGACGTGACCTCGCTCACCGACAGCTAGCCGGCGACTGCCTAGTGGCTGTCGGTTCGCCTGAACACAGCTGCTACCCTCGCGTATATATTTGTGGTGGCAGTCCGTCACAGGGCCTAAAATCATTTATCTGTCAGGCTTCCAGTGTCCGGTGTCCGGTGTCTGTCCCGCTGTACTCTTCACAGGTCGCATTTATCAACCGATTCTCGTGAAATTTTGTGAGCATGTTCGTTAATTATATGGATTTTAATATAAGTCACTACCACAGTTTTTTTTTTAATCATTCTATTGAGGTGTTCAGCTGACAGAACCACTAGTATAATTATTATTTGAACAGTTTAAAGTGCACGTTGGTACAAGTTAGCAGAAAACTTGTTTACCAGCTACAAAGCCATCCCGCGACGGAGTTCGTAGCAGAGGCGCCGTAGAGCTTTCGTAGCACCTGCTACGCTTCAAACTATCTCTTTATAAGAAGTGTCTTAATAAAGCCCCCGTTTAAGGCGCTTGCATGGCAGTGGGTCTATTTGAGGAAAACATATTAAACAGGAAAACAAATACTTATTTAAAACTACTTCACTTTTAAACTACTAACTAAGTATCCTTAGAGGAAAATTCTGTGAGATTGTAGCTTTGTAAGTTTATAAATTTGTATGTTATAGCTAATCTCCGGAACTGCTTATCTAATTCTACAATTCCCTTGCCTGCGTGTATCATGGGCATTCTGTTCGCCGGTGTTTACTGCAATACGTGGACGAAGCCGCGCGGACAGCTAGTTGATTATAAAAGAGAACAGCAATTATTACATTATTATAGAGGCCGGGAAGTAAGGGGTTGCCGTGTAGAATGTGTATTGCCTTTCTCAAACATGCAATAAAATAAATAAATAAAAACTCCATGAAATCAAACTTTAGTTTCATGGCTGAACGCCGAGATGCTGTGCCATAAATCTTGGAATGGAAATTAAAAAAGACCTTGCAGGCCTAGGCCTCCAATTTTGTATGAAATGTCATAACGGTTATACATTACACTTCGAAGCCCTATAAAGAACACAACGTCAATAATTCATTGCATGTTTGAGAAAAATAAAATTATATGTTATCTACAATAAAATTCTCACAATTACTAAATACTTAGAACAATAATAACATAATAATAAGCGTTATAGAATAAAAGCAATAACATTAAATTGTTTAATAATTAATAAAAATTGCCCGAAAAACTTGAGTATTAACTAGACTACAAAATTTTTCCGCTTTATGACGGATATCGCTCGTACAGGCCCGTGGCTTATTAAATGTGTCATTGACCTCGAATAGATTAAGTCTCTACCTAAGCCTTTAAAACATTCAATCTAATATCAACCTACACACTTCTCAAATTACGTTCAAAATATAATCACTTATTTCATCCTCACATCATCATCGTGACCGCAATGCCATTAGCCGCCTATCATAAGCTCCTGCCATTTTATTTTAGACCTTATGCCGTAAATTGGAGAATATATTTTTCCTCAAGCGGTTTTGTTGAATTTATATTAGCATTAGTTGCTAGTCGCGTGAGTCGCGTGATTGTACCGCGACAAGTTATCTTCAAAGTTAGCTTATCTGGATAGGAAATACGTGGCGTATACGGCGTTCGGAAAGCGACTCGGAATGTAGGCCGGTTGATAGGAGACATTGCTGTTTTCAACTGCATTTTGTAATTCGCTTTGCTTTGTGCCGCAGTCACGAATGTGGACATTTCGCTTTATCGTTTAAATAGAGGAGATTATGTTAGGCATTGGCTACCCACTGTTCTGACAAATGACAGTGTTCTAGCTGTTTGACCAATTCTGATACGAACACTTTTAATGAGTGACTGAAGATTTTCTTTTCATTTACCATAATTATCGATGATAAGTATGATTCACTAAGAACCTGCAAAAATGCCAAGTAAAAAAGCGATTATCAAGCGGGTTCTACTGTAATACAATACTACTCGCTACTTTATAGTTATTTAGTTAATTTAAATGTCAAATAGTTAATAAAGATAAATATAAAACGTCATATAATATATAACGAGATAAGTTACTTTCTTGATTGCCGTGCTGATTGACTAAAATTAAGTAGGTATTTATGTCTAAGTGTTGCCGGAAGAATTTTACATACCTTGAATAACTGATAATAATCATTTTTATATTTATTTTTAGTTTTATTGTTTACTAATAGTTTGAGAAATCTAATTTGCAATTTTTCTACTTTTTCCAAATTCTTTTTAAAGGTGAGGCCATAGCAATCCAGGGAGTAACTTATAATCGATCTACACTATCTCGACAGTATTTAAATACTTAAATACCTAATATCTTATATCTAGTTACCTATTCACTTTATACAACATCATTTAAAGCTGTTCTTACTTCTTAAGACTTTACTAATTATATAGACTCATTATCATTAAGACTACCTCAAATTATATAGACTCATGGATCCCACAGTCAAACTGTGCAAACACTTTGTATTTAATTTTAAGTCATTGTAAAGTGCTTTACTTAAATAATAAATAAATAATAATAATAATATTTTTGCGTTATTGTAAAACCTATTCTGCTTCAGCTTCGTCCAATGTTTTTTCATATTGTCGTTTTTCCAGCTTTTTTTAACCGAGTCTCGTGTGTGAGCAGGTTCAATAATGATATTAATCGTTTTTTTTTGCGAATCAGATTTTCGAACTCGAAACCAAATTTAAATAAGGCAGGTTTGCATGTTCTGGCCACTAGTGTAGACCCACTAGTTTTTCTTTGTAAAGGAAATTACTACGATCAGACCGTCCAACGGTCTCCCGGCACCGAAAGTCTTAATAGTTGGAAGCTAAGGTAAAAAAATAACAGACGGCTCAATACGGCCTGTTATTAGAATTTGAGAATCTGGTTGATGTAACTGGTGACCATAGAGCTTCGGCGAGCGAAAGCTTACTCGCGCAACGCACATTGCAATTCAGCGATGAAATGTTGCTAGCATCCTCGGTACAATGCCTGAGCCATTTTTAGATTTAACTTCGTTTAAATTTAATATAATGGGTTGGCAGGATAGACATGTCAGCAATAGGGCCGAATGGAGGGAAAGGGGGAGCCCACAGCACTGAGACAGTTAAACAGGTTAGTAAAAAAAAACATCTTGTGTTTACTTTTGAAAATAAATGCTATTTGAGAATAACAACTTTTAAACCTCATTAAATCCAAGTAATACGAGCTGATATCTGGTCAAGACGGTACTATGAAACTAAACGAGAAGACTATTACTGGTTCATCTCGGTTAGATTAATCGAAAAAAGTTGATGAAGGCGGGGTGGGAGGAGATTGAATTTTCCGCTGTCGCTGCAGACGACGTGAGCGTTTCGTGTCGGGCCACTGTAATAGCGGTTTCCGATAACAGGAATGATAAAGACTTATTTTTATGCTTTGAACTAGATGATAGAGACAATGTGAATGTAACCGAAATAGATTTTAGAAACCGATATCGCTCTGTTGTAAGATGATACTTCACGTCAGATGAATAATATATGTTCTGATGTGAGATGGCTCAAAACAAATTGCTCTGGCTAAAATATTTTTTTTTTCGCTACGCGATGATGTGTACGGCACTATTGGCGGTCTATCCGGCTTTGTTCGAGTTTTAAAAATCTTGCTCATTGCTTTCATTTAATAATTGTAGCCTATTATCACCCAAAAATTCGGTATAAATATAAGTGAATTCATTTTTGCCATCGCAGATTTTTGAAGTTTAGTATTATGTGGTTCTATAGTTATTAGAAACTTATTTAAAACAAAAAGTTACTCGCTTATTAAAAATACGGAACCTCTCTATGAATAAAGCGCAGCATTTAACAAGCTCAACAAGAATGATTTCGGTGGTAATTTTCATATAAGTTAACACAAGTCGTTTTATAAATCTTCCCGTGTCTTCAGCAGCTGTCCGCTTATTCCATGGCCTCCACATAAGACGTCGCATATAACTAGCCTGCCAGCGTCGTCGCGCGTCAACGTGCTTATCGCAAACTTGTCTTATAAAGATTTCCGTTCATGTTGACCGCTCGTTTCATGGCCTCGTCGTGAGGGGAGCGTCACATATTGCGTGTCAGTATCGCCGTGGGACCTCGTTAACATTGTGTTTGGCGTAAACGCTTTTATAAAATCTTAAGCTTAGAGAAATAAAACTATATCAGAGAATATACCGTTAATTCTATATATTCGTTTTGTACTCGTTTCGTACCAATTTCTGTCCGTAACGTACGTATACTTACTTTACTTTGATCATTAAGACTTAAGAATTTGACGACCTGTTAGCCTAGTGTGTAGTGACGCTGACTACGAAGCTGAAGGTCCTGGGTTCGAATCCCGGTAAGCGCAAATATTTGTGTGATGAGCATGAATATTTGTTTCTGAGTCATGGATGTTTTCTATGTATTTAAGTATTTATATCTATTATATATATCGTCGTCTAGTACCCATAACACAAGCCTTAATGAGCTTACTATGGGCTAGGTCGATTTGGGTAAGATTGTCCCTTTTTATTTATTATTATTATTTATTATTAAGAATGTAGTATAAAAGCAGAACTATTTGAAATTAAGAGGATTTAATCAAGTAAACAGCAAGATAGAACACTAACATATTCACTTCCACAGTTCACCCGCAAGTAAAAACAATGATTTCGGAGAAAAACCAATTTGATCAAAGTCGCCCCCGAATCAAAGTTCCACCGTGATTAACGTAAATAGGAGTTAACATCACTGTAGATTGAATTAGCTATATGTTTTCTTTTCTTTTTTCATACGTCGGTGGTAAACAAGCATACGGCCAACCTGATCGTAGACACTTTAGCCTATGGGCGCTTGCGATGAAAAATCATTACTGCGTTGCCGACCCTTTATTGATTTGAGGATTCCTTGTGTTCATAGCTAGAAACGATCGCAGGACCGTCAGTCTCAACACAGCACATCCTCGGGAGCCTCGGCGACAGGTCTCACCACCAGTACGTCTAGCACAATTTGCTGACAAGTCGCTTCGCGCGCGACTGAGCGTCTCCTGTCTCACTCGCACCGTGCAAATTAGAAAGAGGAGGGTAGATCTTTCTCGACTCGCGTCGCGGCGCGGTGTCAGTTGTGCTAGCCCAGGAACACAACACCACATACCGACAGAGCCAGTGTAGTGGCGTTATTATGGCTGCGGTCAGCTGCAAGGTAGAGGTACTTCCCCAGTTGAGCGAGATGACATTCTGCTGTGCCCTCTCAACATTTCAATGCGGGTGTAGCCTCTAAAAATAATGATTACTTACTGAAAAGAATATGCCTAGTGACGAATATTCCATTATCTCAAAGAATTACGAAGCTACAACCGTTTTAATATTGCTTGTTAGAGAGAGAAAACGACAGCGTGTGACGTCACGTTACGGGATGCTGCCGGGGGGCCGCGTCGACGGCGGCGCCGAACACGATGGGCACGGCACATTGCCGTCTATTAGTGAAGTTGCGTTTTGCGAAAAAGGGTCAGTCAAACTTTGGACACTTATAACTTCGTGATTATTTAACCTTTTGCGGTGATTTTTTCTCCATTTGACTACATTTTTAATGCCTTTTCGAGAAAATTATTTTATGTAGTGTCCCCTATTGACTTGCACTGTTCGTGACTGTAAGGAGGTATGTAAGAAATTTTTCAAAATTCGCAAATTAGATGATGTCACATAATCACGCAAGATTCGAAATATAAAAAAAAACATTGGGGGACCGTCTTCCAGAAATCGAAATAGCCCCGCCCCATTAGTAAGCTCAATAAGGCTTGAAGGGTACAAGAGGACATATTTAATAGATATGATACTTAAATACATAGAAAACATACAAAACTCAGAAACAAACATTCATGCTAACCACACAAATATTTTGCCCTTACCAGGATTCGAACCCAGGACCTTAAGCTTCGATAAAAAAATGTTTTTTTTTTCATAGTTTCTACAGAATTTACTCAAAGTTAAAATGAAAACTTAGTTGGACCTAAGTTTTAATTTTACCGCAATTGTTAAACGTAGAACAAGCACGCCAGAACGTAATTATATTTCCACTTTTTAAGGCAAAGTATACAAGGCGAGTCCACGATGAAAAATGACACCGACCGTGCGTCGTGTCGTTCACGACATTATATTAGATTGACACGCTCGAAAATGAGGCTTCAGTTCAAAATTTGAACTAAACCACCACGAAACACGGTGGAGTTTCAAATGAAAAAGAAATCAAAATACACCAAAACGTAAGATACGTATCAAACGTTCGATATTTACGCCGCGCGTCCTCGCAAATTAATGATAATGAATTACAAATGTCACGCCGGGAACGCGAGACGCACGTATCCTAAATAATGAGATTGAGAGGGACGGGGAAAATGAAACAAATGACTTTCTCGCTCAACGGCACCCTAACTGCCATGTTTGGATGACAACGTGATTTTATTTGATTTGTTGGTGTAATTAAAAGGGTTATAATTGAAGTAGTCATTTGAAGTACTGTAACCAATATAGCCCTACGAATCGCTAAACTTAACACATTCACTACCAAGAATCGCTACGCGTTACGCTCGTAGCCGATCCTGTGGTTTTCCTCGTATGAGAAAGCACAGATTAAAGAATACAAGTACAGATACCCAATCTCATAGAGCAAAAGCGTACCGTCCTAATGTATGCAATTCTGTATACAATTTTAGTCCCGTAGCTACACCAGTAGATGCAGTATCCGAGCTACCACGGCTATGACGCTGTCAGCCTACCTGATAGTTTTAGTAATACATTGAGATATCACCAGATGGCATTGACTTCCCGGGCAACAAATAGAGTATTTTTGATTTTTTTTATATAAAAGTAGTATTTTCGAGACAATATTACACATCACACAACATTATACATAACCAAACGCTTGGAGCCTGTGGTTCCATAGAACTTTCGCGACCAGTGATGGCGCCATCTAGTGACAGTACCCTTAGCAAGTGTAGCAAACTTACTTAACTCACACGTATAGTACGAGTTACATGGATTTAGTGGGTGCGTAACGATCGATATAAAAACTTTTGATATATTATCACTGGATATAACGATTAAAGGATATAATGCACTTTTGATATAACAACATTTGATATATTCTCATGTAATATAATTATCAACAGATATAATGAACTTGTAATATAACAACTATTAATATAACAGTCATAACGTATAACATAGGTACATGGGATATAACTTTGTTCGATATAAAACTCAGTTGGTATAATGTACTATTGGCATAATCTGGAATACTTACTACTATTATTTCTTGCCTATTTTACTCTAAGGCAGGTTGGTGTAGGTACGACGACGGTTTCATGCTCATCACATAAATATTTGCCCTTACCGGGATTCGAACCCAGGACCTTCAGCTTCGTAGGCAGCGTCACTACTAGTGGGTAGTGCCCTGCTAACGGGTTTATGAATTGAATTTTTCCTTTATTTCAAAATGTATAATTTCGCTAGCAGCGTAACTGCTTAATACAAAATTAAAATAAAAAGTAGATAAATCATTGAATATCACAGAAAAACCATAGTTTTGTACAAACTCGTATGCGGCAGCATAAATGCAATAAAATATTACTATCCGCGAAATTGATGGGCGTTTAATTTTATTGGCTCGTGATGAGATTAATATTGGTCGTTATCTATATAACGCGTAATTTTATTGTGACGAAGAATTAATAGTATTACACGTATTCATCGTAACTTTTTTGCCAATATTATTAACACAGTATAACGAATTGTGACAAAGTATTTGTATTACACAATGCACATTATTTATCGTAACTTTTTGCATATATCACAAACAGTGTAACAGTGAACCTACCTGTTCAGGTTTGGGTGCAGGTGCGTTTGTTTAATGCCCAAGTACCTAAGTTTAAGTGCGTTATTTGAGAATTTTCTCTGTTAAAGATTTATCATAAAAACTCGACTATTCTTCTTCTTTTATCATTTTATCATTTCTTCACAAACTTCTCCATTCCAATATCGACTCACCGGAAATCCTGTCCCTTGTTACTTTCAATACACCCCGATTTAGATCCCGTGCTCCTAAAACGTTTGCTCTCCAGGTATATAGGAACAATACTTCTTTTTACAACCCCATTGTGAGAATGTGTCGTCAGTATAATGACCTGGTATATTCAACTCACGACTTACGACATTTAAGAGACAGCAGTCGGAATTCTCGGTCATCGTGCCTCTAACGTCCTCCTAACCTCTTAACTTAAATTAAATTCAGATTGGTGAAATTAGTGTTCTGTTCTATTTTATTTTATTTTACTTTAATTCTTATTTAGTTTTACTTGGTTTTATTTTGTTTCTTTTCTGCTCATATGTAAATGTAAACATAAAATAACAATACATACTTATGATCTAGTTCGCATGCTTAAGCATATTGTTATGTATAATTTTAGTGTAGTTTTAGGATAGTTCTCGCTCGTTGTTACTTATAATCATGCTGTGCATACATGTTTTGGATGGCATTCCTAAAGAACCTCTGATGTATCTTGTACTATCTATGTAATGAATGTTATCTGTTTTGTGTTCCTAATAAATAAATAAATATTCTGTGACTACGTTAGAGTCAATTGACGTTATGGTTTCTTGTGCAGTTTTGTGTAGACTTCACCATATCATCCAAAAGACGTCCTCTGCTGGACATAGGCCTCGTCAAAGAGTGCCACAACGAACGTTAGTAGAATATGTATATTATGTATAAAGTCCAAAAACCGCGGTGTCTACTTACCATCAGGTAGACCGAATACTTGTTTGCTACTTTATACATACGTATGTATCTCACCTCTCTGGCCGTCATACGCGTTGATGCACTCGCTGGTCCGGAACTGGCTGATGAGCGCGTTCTTGCCCACGCCCGGCGCGCCGACCATCGCCACGCGGTGCAGCGCGACGGCGCGTCGCTCGGCGGGCTCGGGCTGCGCGGGCGACGGCGCTAGGCTGCCGGATCGGGAGCGGCGGCGGCGGAAGGAATCCCCACGGTTCACGATTCCTGGAACAAGCACGTTTAATAGTAAGTACATTGTTTAACGAGAGGCGGAAGTGGAATATTGCGAACAAGAGTCTATCAGAAGCTTTTGATGACTCGAGTTTGCAATATTCTTACGCCCGTGTTATACACAATGTTTTTCATCACATTTGCGAGGAAAAAAATACATTTTAGATGAAAAAAAAAAATCGTAATAAAAACTGCAACATGTCAGTCGTCCATTTTGTTGAATTTGTCGTGAGGCGCGTATGGCAAAGACCCTTCTCTATACAGCCACGATTTGAAAACACTTAATAACATTTTACATAGAAACTAAATAACTACATATTAAATCTGTAAATAATTCAGTTAAACATGTTTTAAGTAGTTTTTTGAGTTTAAATTTATTTATAAATACGTTTTCAGACATCGTATTTGATATAAAACCTCTTTGCTTTGTAACTGCCGCATGAGTGACAGATACAATTTAAGAAAAAAACCATTACGCCCGTGGGCGTAACACAGGCTATATCAACGAAATGGGTACAAGCAGGAAAACGCTTGGACGGCGAGGTTTGAAGATTGGAGGGGGCATGGGACACTCAAAATTGTACTTCTTGTCAGAGTGTCGTGTCGTGACCTGCGAGAACAAAGGAAACGCTAACAAACTTCATCTTTAATGACACATACAATTGATGTATATTATTCAAATTGTAAGTTATGATACGAGGTGCACTGGCTACAATGGATAACTTAGTTTACGAAAACTTCCGGTACTTCGTCTTAAACAAACGCTTTGTATGCCAACTTCCTTCATTCACTGAGATTAGTTAGCATAATCAGGAACACAGATTTTAGTTCTGTACTTCAACAACAACATTTTAAGTGTACGTTAATTATGTGCTTCTAGGATTAAACTCGAGTTTAATCAAGTTGTGGATATTGCAACAATTAAGGCCGGGTTGCACCAACATACGATTACAGACCGATCAATATGGCGTCATTCCATAGAAACTTGACAAACTTATTATTTTAAAAAATCGCCTTTGTTTATACATTGACTAGCTGCCGGCGCGGCTTTACCCGCGTATTTCAAAGAGCGCAGTCAAATCCGCGGGAGGACCTGGGGGCACGGCAGTGCCCCCGCTAAGTCAAGCAAAACAGCGGCACGGCCATACCATTCTTTTCTCGAAGCAGTTCAGGCCATTTTCGACTCCCCCTATAACTTCGTTGTGGATAAAACCGTAGAAGCCTGAATTTTCAGTCACCACGCAGGCATTGTATAGATCGTACTATAATATTATAAATGCGAAAGTTTAGATGTTTGGATGTTTGTTACTCAATCACGCTTAAACGGCTTAATCGATTTGGATGAAATTTTGCACGAAGATAGTTTATAGCCTGGATTAAAATATAGGATAGTTTTTATCCCGGGTCCACGCAGACGAAGTCGCGGGCGGAAGCTAGTACGGTATATTTCAAATTTCATTCAATTTGAACCGGTAGTTTAAGAATTATAACTATAGTCAAAGTTTCTTATTTTTGTCACTCACTCACTCACTGACTGACCGATCATCAAAAGTCTAAGGTACTTCTAGCAGACATAGAATCATTGCAGTAAAGTTGTGTGATTTCCATTTATTAAGTCAAATGCATAAATGGATAATTTCCAAGTTGCAGATTTTTTTTAGCAAGAAAATAACGATTAATAAGAATGCCTGAGACTGGGTTCTACGAATACCTCATAACTTTTTACGGTAAGAGTTTCGAGAATAGGCCTCTTTTTTACATGGAATATTTTTTTGTAGGATAAAATATAGCCTATAACAATCCAGAAAGTCCATTCTATGGCACTGCTACGGCACGCACGCGTTCTATTGCAACGCGTTGCATGCGGTAGAAAGGGATGGCTACGTTTAAGCTCGTTCGATATACCTAAATAGGGGATTTGCTAATTTTGAAATCGGTTCTATGGTTCCTGAGATTACCTATTTCATACAAACTTATACATATATACAAAGCAATTAAACTAAACAATCTCATACACTTTTCCACTTTATAATCCATATCCATATCCATACTTAATATTATAAATGCGAAAGTGTGTGTGTTTGTTTGTTTGTTTGTTTGTCCGTCTTTCACGGCAAAACGGAGCGACGAATTTACGTGATTTTTTAAGTGGAGATAGTTAAAGGGATGGAGAGTGACATAGGCTACTTTTTGTCTCTTTCTCACCCCCCACTTCCCTAAAATGGGGGGTGAAAGTTTGTATGGAGCTACCATATAAACGACGAGTTCCACGCGGACGGAGTCGCGGGCATAAGCTAGTATTAGGTAAAAGTCTATGTTATTGCCATAACCGCTGTGTAAGTTGGTAGTGACCCTGCCTACGAAGTAAGAGGTCCTGGGTTCGAATCCCGGTAAGGGCATTTATTTGTGTGATTAGCACGAATATTGTTCCTGACAAAAAGACAAAAGACAAAATGTGTTCAATACACAGGCATTCTTGTAGTTCTGCTATGTTCTACATTGCGGCGTACAAAATGTTTCTTAAAAATTACTTAATAACTAACTTTATAGGCATTACTTAAATTATTTAAATATTCATGAGTCCTGAGTCATGGGTGTTTTCTATGTATTTAAGTATTTATTTATCTATATAAGTATGTTTATCGTCGTCTAGTACCCATAGTACAAGCTTTGCTTAGTTTCGGACTACGTCGATTTGTGTAAGATTGTCCCCTAATATTTCTTTATTTATTTATTAACTAAGAAAACTCTAACGACAGTAACCCGTGAAATAGAATGAACACAGATAAAGTGAGATGTAGCTGCACCATGTATATACTTTGGTAATCCTGAAGCATTAAGTCCGACTTTCGTACTGTTAGTTTCTCTTTGAGCAATAGAGATAATTGACTTGACTGTAAGTACTATAAGAAATCTCTCCCTCGCCTTTCTCTAAGGTTCATGTGGAACAATGCTATCGAAGGCATTTGGTCGCGTGTTTCAATTCCTTGCATGAGTGATTGTCCAAAGAGTATTAACTATGCAAAGCCTCCCAATCTCGGATACGCCAATAAGCCAGCCTAATCTCGCCTCGCAACTACGGAATTATTTAGATATAGCTACAAACATCAACTTAAACCAGTGCAACCTAATACTTGAATCAAAATATTATTATTATTTAGATTTCTTGTGGTTTCTAATTTAATGTGGAAAACACCAAAATTTCATTATTATTAACTAGCTTCCGCCCGCGACTTCGTCTGCGTGGACCCGGGATAAAAACTATCCTATATTTTAATCCAGGCCCGTAGCATGGATGGCGTTATCACGCGATAAGTGACAGGATAGAGCTTCCGTCCCTGGCTGACACCGTTCGATAGAACGAGACGACGCGCCTATCCTGTCACTTATCGCGTGATAACGCCTTCCATGCTACGGGGCCAGGCTATAAACTTATCTTCGTGCAAAAATTTCATCCAAATCGGTTGAGCCGTGTAAGCGTGATTGAGTAACAAACATCCAAACATCTAAACATCCATATTAGTAGGATGATACGGCAGTCAAGCACGATGGAAAATGAATTCTTAAAGTAGTAACGTAACCTTTCAAATATAATACGTCACTAGTGGCTAATGCCACAAGCAATAATAGGGGTGTAAACCCAACAAAATATTATTAGTTCAAAAGAAAGAAGGCAAAAAATATGCCTGATGACGAAAACCCCATTGAAATATCTCAAAAAACTACAAAGCTACAACCGTTTTCATGTTGCATGTTAGAAGAGAGAGAAACGCTAGGGGATCGTGACGTCACGATCCTTGAGCGTCATAGTAAATGACAATCGTTTCATATGAAAGTGCGTTTTGCGGAGAAGGGACAAAAACATAACCCCTTGTAAAACTTAGGACACTTGTAACTTCGTGTAAATTTTTCTCCATTTGACTGAATTTTAATCTTTTTTGAAGTAAATACAACATTATTTAATATTTTATTTAGTGTCTAAATACATCCCTATCGTAATATTTGTTGTGTCTCGGCGGTGTAAAGGTAATCACGTTGGACCGGAAATCCATAGAAGTCAGTTCCATTACGTTCCGAACGCGCGTTAGGACACTCCTATTGTCATTTTATCTATTTATTATATAAAATTTGACATTCAGATCTACCTAACGTGCGCACAATGCGTTACGTGATCGACCAGCTGAGTTACAGTCGGCCACAATTAATGTTTCATTGTGCTTGACTTCTGTACCAGAAGTTGTAATAACAGTGAAAATTATATTTATTAGGTTTATATAAAAACGCCTTCCCTAAAGAGTGTTACATCTCGCTTTCTCAAGAATCACGCTTCATTCACATTATAAAGAGATAAATATTTTGTACAAAGTAAGTAATATCAGAAATGGGGAAGTTTAGATAGGATGTTTGATTGAAAACAAAAACGGATTGGGATGAAATCTAGTTCATAACCGGGATTAAAATAAAGAATACATTTTATTACAAAAATCGTCCCCCCAAGGGGTAAAATTCAGGATAAAAGATATGGGGGAGGACACGCGGATGAAATCGTGGGCAAATACTAGTATATAAATTCTAATCCAAGCCGTGAATACGACGAATTATTTGTAAACCTCCTCGGCCATAAGGCTCAGCCACAAATCTTGGCTCAGTCTAAATCCAGACTTAAACAATGCGTCTAGACATGTGAAATTGCGTGATCGCATGGTTGGGTGATTAAGCGGCCGCAGTAAGCTCGGCCGAATTTCACCTTTCCATACAAACGTAGTTACGCTCTCATGTTAAAATTACTTATTGGATTGTGACGAAACTTTGCATGTACAATGACATGAGGTATATCTATGTCTGTTATTAGTTTATTATGGTTCCAGTTTATAAAACAAACAAAATACAGCAAAAACGAGTTTTGTATGAAAAACTTAAATTCGCTGTATTTTTTTTACTATGGTATCAGAAGCTACATAAACTTACAGACATAGATATACCTCATGTCATTGTATATGCAAAGTTTCGTTACAATCCAACACGTAGTTTTAAAATGAGAGCGTTACTACGTTTGTATGGAGAATCGAGCTTACACTGCGGACTCTTAAGGGGCTACCCGAGGTTTTCATCGATTTTTGACAAGTTTTGAATCGTGTCTCCTACTTTTGCACTACAGATAGAATTGTAAATCAAACGGCTATCAGTTCTTCAATTTTTTATCACCATTTTGGTCCACCGGATTTTGAAACAAATGAATACTTAATTTTGTATGATTTTTTTAAACATTGTCTAAAAAAACACTTATTTCGTATTGACGTGAAAGATCTAACATATACGTAATGTACATATTTGGGTTCGTCTGTAACGTCTCTAAAAACTGGTCCAGAGTTTTCATTTTAAACCAATTAACACAAAAGTTATGGCCAGAAAACCAGTTTTTTGGCCTAAAATTGTTCAACTTTGATGCCTAATATCTCGAAAAGAATGAACTTTGAAGTAAATATGGGATACTATATTGCTTAAAGCCGTTGTTGTTAATATAATAAGCTACAAAGAACATTAGAAAACTAAGGGATTCAGTTCGAAGGTCATTGGCGTATGGGAGCCCCTTAAGCTCGAGACCTACATAACATAAGTTATCCTGAGTGTAATTAAGTAGGTTCCTTGTGTGGTGTATGGTTAGAATTTTTTATTTTTTTATTTACTGAACACAAAAAATACTTGAAACTTATAGGTAGGTACAGATTTTAATCCGCCAAACTGTATTCACAGTTTGTTGGCGAGTGATACGCTCTCCTCATTTGAATACCTTTGCGAGTTATACTTATTTAACGTTAAACTTAATCGTGCAAACTAACTAATTATAAATCCATGTAGCGTTAGTACCAGTGACGTCACGCCGTACTGACAGAGACAGCATCTCATTTCGCATGTGCCGTAAGATTGAGAAGAATTAAATTCTGTCTGCTCTGCCTATCCCTTTTGGAAAATACAGGTGTGAGTTTATGCTCGTAAAAGGTGACTATTAGCTTCTTGATAAGTTTACCACAATCGCTTTGCCGTTGCACATGGTAGTAAGTACCTAATAGGTATGGTATATTCATTTGATTTGTCGTCAAAGAACGGAGTTGACGAGGGAAATCGAAGGCCGGTAAGTAATCGTAAGTTAAGTTTGTTAAGATCTGTTTGTATGGGAAGTTCGATAGTTTTCTTTGAGATTACTGCGGCCGGCGCTACCTAACGCTTACCTGCCTATGCAGTTTGGTTGGTACAACCCACCCCAAGAAAATTAGAGCGCTGCACTGTACCTAGTTCTCATATGGGAGACGAGACAGTACAAAGCCGTTTTGCTATTGTTTAAAATCAAAATCAAATCAAAATATGTTTATTTAACAAAAGATACAACTACACATACAAAAATTAGAGTGATACCCACACTAGGCAACGCCGGTATCGTGGGTTTCAAGCACAATAAGATTAGCAGAATGAACTTTAAGCGATTAACAGTTCATTACGTATCAAGCAAATCGAGGTAGCCGAATTTATATAGCATAGATGTCGCTTTACGTCGTGATACAAAAAAACATCAATAACTGTATCTGCATAAATGTCAAATTTTCTATAATATGTTAAAATGTTTGCAGGTACGACGAATTATAACCCAAACCGAATTTAGAATCATCGATCAGGTACTTTCTTATTCCAACTTAGAACAAAGTATATACCGACACTAAAATGTATGTATGTACGAATATAGTTTGTAAACACGTAAACCACAAATCTCCGGTCAGTCTAAAAGCAGATCTAAACACCGGGTCTAGAGCTGCGCTCGCGGCACTGACGTCATACGGCGCCATTGCACACTTAAAACACTACACCGCCAGCGGTTTTCGACTACCGTAAAATGGGATGAGTAGAGTTCGCGGGGAGAGTTGGGATATGAATGGGGAGAGAAGGGAAGAATGGGTATTGAGAAGGGATTGTAAGGCTGCTGCTACAAAATTAATGTATTCCAATTTAAAATGGAGTTATCTATAGTAATACTCATAATAAAAAAAAAACGATCCAACAATCTTCCAAAATTACCTTTGTATGAAATCCCTTCTCACCCCAATTACGGGGGACTACGGGGTGAGGTGGGATTTCCTGTTTATCGTCAAAGTTATGAAATGGAACTACCCAAAATAAAATAAAAACTAAAATACAAACGTCCGGAACACTTATTATATACACCATTCAATTTGCATTATGTAAAAATAAAATGTTATCGAGGTTTGAATATCAGTTTTTCCCCTCACCCCATTTTATGGTAACAAAATGTGTCACTCATAGAGATATCCACACATCTCTGACTTTCATAATGAGAACGAAAATAATTTACTTTAAAAACAAAGTTTTAACCGACTTCAATTTAGTACTCCACCAAGCTACAAGAACATTTCCACATTTATTTTCCAATTTACCACATGATCTTATTTCCGAGCGCAAATGCGTTGATTATTAGAGAAAAAAACCCAATCGCTGTATGTGGGCCGATAATATTTGAGGACTTCCGTCGATTCCACAAGGATCACCTTTGGCACTTCATTAGCTGCTATTTCAACGGAATCTTATCAGAATCTGTGACGTACTTTTGTACCTTTAAGTACATAATTGAGGAATTCCATAAGTCATCTGTGGTCTTCATCATCAATTCCACTCCACCAAATTTATGATTTTCGGGTGTAAATACACGAGATATAATAGAAAATACCAAAATCACTACACGCGTGCCTAATATAATTGAGGAGTTCCCTCAAATCCTCACGGATCCCATCATCTAACTGATTTTTTTTATTTATAACAAGACAATGCGAGATCTACTAAACAAGCATATTCCCTTAAGAACTACAAAAATAAAATCAAAAAAGAAAAAAGGTTGGATTACTCACGGACTCCGACGTTCTTGTAAGCATAAAAGAATTCTTCGTATTCTCACAAATCAGGCAAACAGTGAAGTCTTAGGAATACACTATAATCTTTATAACAAAACATTAAAAAAAACGATTAAAACCTCAAAAAAACTTAATTACATACGGCAAATGACAAATTCACAGAACAAAATAAAAAGTATGTGGAGCGTGATAAAAAGCGTAACTGCACCAAAAACATCCCAATTTACACCAAACATAACACTACAACACAATAACACAACTGTGGATTGTCCACATCAAGTCTCTAATCTATTTAATGATTATTTCTCCGCCGTGGGTAATTCAACATCACAAAACCGCCCGACCGGGCGGCCGGTCATACAACCAGCCGTCAATTCCATGTTTCTTAGCCCCGTGACAGAAAGTGAAGTAAAGACGATAATAAGTAAACTACCTAATAAACACAGCGCAGGTTATGACAACCTTCCGGCAGCCCTCATAAAACATTGCAGTGCCGAACTAACACCGTATATAACTAAACTTATAAATCAATCCTTTATTCAATCTATTTTCCCCGACAAACTAAAAATTGCCATAGTGAAACCAATTCTCAAGGACAAACGTGATCCGCTAAATCCTAGCCAGTATAGGCCAATAGCCTTACTTTCAACTATATCGAAAATTTTTGAAAAATCAATGGCCACCCGTATTTATAATTTCCTAGAAAAGTTTAATCTCTTGGATCCCAATCAGAATGGCTTCCGTAAAAAACATTCAACTACCCTCGCCGTATATAAATATGTAGACGAAATCCTTAATTACCTCAGAGATAAGCAATATGCCATAGGTTTATTGCTAGATATGACCAAGGCATATGAAAAAGTCTCACACACTGTACTCCTAGGAAAATTATATGGGGTAGGTATACGAGGTGAAGCCTACAACTGGTTAAAATCATATCTCGAAAACAGAGTACAAAGCGTTCAGATACAACACTACAATAAAAAAACGGGAGAACTCGCTAATATCTTATCAAAGCCTCTAATAATAAATAGCTCAATACCACAGGGGAGTGTCCTCGGATGTATCCTATTTGTAGTATATATTAATGATTTGCCTAAGACTACGGAGCATCACTGCACCCTATTTGCGGATGACGTCTCTCTGTTATTCAGATGCCCGAAACATTACAACATCAATAGTGATATAAAGGACACGCTAACAGACCTTAACGACTGGCTACGCGACCACTGTTTAGAGCTTAATATCAACAAAACTAAGTTAATACAATTCAGGCCATACCAAAAAGTACCCCTAGATTTGGCACATGTACCAACGAAATCGGTATTGAAGAAGTTAGTACATTTAAATTATTGGGTCTTACAATTGACACAAACCTAAATTGGAAAAAGCATATTGAGATTACAAACAACAAGTTATCTCGTTTCATATACGCACTAAGTGTACTTAAGCGAAATACTCATATTGAATGTGCACTGTCGGCATATTATGCGTATGCTTATGCATGGCTTCGATATGGTATTATCTTATGGGGAAATAGCACAGACGCCCACGACTTGTTCGTAGCCCAAAAAAAGTGTATACGCATAATAGCTAACATACGCCGCCCGGAAAGTTGCAGACCCCACTTTCTCAAACTTAAGCTGCTGACCCTACCGTGCATATATATACTGGAAGTAGCACTGTTTGTTAAAAAACATCTAACCCAATACAAATTTGTTAAAAGCGCCCGTCGAAATAACCAATTAGCCCTCCCGGAACCTAAGCTGAATATGTATAAAAGTGGACCTCACTACCAATCAATTAGAGTCTACAACAAAATCCCTGACTTCATAAAAAAAGAGGACAAATATAATAATTTCCGAAGTAGACTTAAAGATTGGCTCATAAGTAAAACATGTCAAGAATTTATCACAGACACCCTTAAATAGTTTAAATAGTTTAATAGAATCTACAGTTATTTACTACCCAAAATAATGAATTGACATAGAATTACATATATATATATAGTTGCTAATAAGTATGTTTAGACATATAGGTGGACATTGTTAATAATTTGCTATTATGTGAACTAGTTAGTAATTAGAGGAGAATTAAAATGCATGTGCATGATTCAGAATTACCTAAAATTAAAACGAAAATATTAGGTTTTAGGAAGAAATTGTATGTATACCTATGCATTGGACTCGAATGTACATTTTCACAATTTTGACATTTTGAATTTTAAACTTGTAGTTTTAAGAAATTGCTATGCTCATCAGAGCTCATGTTTAACTGTACTAGCTTTAAGACCTATTATACTAACATGAAAAGCAATAAATTATGATTATGATTTTTAAAAAAATGGGACCCTCCTGGGAGCATATTGCACACTTGCAAACAAAAAAAAAAATTACGAATCGGCTCATCAATGACGGAGTTCTGAGGTAACAAACATTGAAAAAAAAAAATATATATACAACCGAATTGAGAACCTCCTCCTTTTTTTTGAAGTCGGTTAAAAACAAGAAACAAGGGAAACGTGTGGAGATAATGTCCACAATATTCGATCTATAAAATGTGATATTTTTGTAAATCGAATACCCACTTTGCAACATACCTTTGCAATTCACTTATCCATACTAATATTATAAATGCGAAAGTGTGTCTGTCTGTCTGTCTGTCTGTCTGTTACCTCTTCACGCTTAATCCGCGGAACCGATTGCGATGAAATTTGGTATGGAGATAGTTTGAATCCCGGGGAAGGACATAGGATAGTTTTCATCCTGGAAATCACCCCCTAAAGGGATGAAATGGGGGGTGAAAGTTTGTATGGAGCTACGATATAAACGAGTTCCACGCGGACGGAGTCGCGGGCAGAAGCTAGTTGGAAATAAATTCTCAAATTAAAAAAACAGAGACATGCAAATGATTATAGAGATTTCTCTATAACATGCTGGGTACATGTCGCATTTTGAAAGCGATTCCAACCGTCTAAAATTGCAAGAGGAAAGCGACATTAGAATGCAAACCCCAGCGGCCCATTTCCGCAAACATATTCTGTGTATGCAATTAATAATTCTGACACTGAACATTAACTAAAGTAAGTTAATTAATTTATAGCAGTGGTATTAGACACTTGTTGAAACGGAATAGATATATAGTGAACTAGCTTCTGCCTGCGACTCTGCGTGTAACTCGTTTATATCGTAGCTCCATACAAACTTTCACCCTCCACTTCAACCCCTCAGGATGATTTTAGGGATAAAAACAATCCTATGTTCTTTTCCTAGATGCAAACTATCTCCACACATTCAATATAATATGGTTTATGTGGTGTATGGTACATGATATACTTACTAAAAAAATAAAAAAGTAATAAAACTAAAACGAAAGGTAAAATATTTGCCCCAGGTCGCTGCCAGGCGGTAGTGTGCCACGTTGAATGGCAGTCTGTCAGGTATTAAATATACGTTTCGTGTTAATAGCATGGGTTTTTTTTCCAATTTGCGGCTTTTATTTGTGACCTGACTCCCTCATCAGACTTTAGTGGTAAATACCTTTATTCATAATTATCCTAAAAGAAGACATTTTCGTAAAAAAGATACAGTAAGTTACACAGTAGCCAACACAAAGCAAAAAAAAAAAAAAAGTGGCCAAGTGCGTGTCGGACCACGCACAACAAGGGTTCCGTGCCCATTCAAAGGTTCGTATCGTTACTTAAATCTTATGGCACTTACGTCCTTTTCTTTAAGGAAGGCAGTTTTTTTGAAATATCTCAAAAACCTTTGAACCGATCTTGTTCAAAACAATTTTCGCTGACATAATTTAATAAGCCCTATAAGCATGATTTTTTTCATATTTTTAAAATATACGGTTCCAAAATTAGAGGGGGGGGACACAATTTTAGTGACTTTCGAGGCGATTATCTCCGACTCTATTCATCAAAAAAATTGCTGAGAAACTTTATATTTATTTTGAAAGGCCTATTCATTGATATGCCACACGTGGGCTTGCAAGGATTTTTTTTTTTTGACATTCAGTTTTATGTATGGAGTGCACCCCTAAAAAAAATTTTTTTTTGTAATTTAGTTACAAAACTATGTAGCGGTTAACAAAATACACCTATCCTCGAAATTTTATTCAAATACACCTTATAGTTTTCGAGTAAAATGCCTGTGACATACGGACAGACAGACAGACAGACAGACATGACGAATCTATAAGGGTTCCGTTTTTTGCCATTTGGCTACGGAACCCTAAAAACAGAGTAGTTACTACCCTTAATTTACTACAAATTAATTTCTTGTTGGACTATCACACTTTTCGTGTAGTAAATGTGAATAAACAATGCATGAAACATAATCTACTCATATTATAACACAATATATATGTGACTCAAATAAAAAAAAGACCGGGTTGCACTCCGGGAGTGCCGGCAGAAGTGAAAACTTGCGAATTGCTTTAATTATCAGAACAAAAAAAAAAAAAACCCCCTACCCCCAATCTCAGCTTACGCATCTTACGGGCACGTGACCTCTCTCGCTCGAATCTCACCTTGCGAAATCTGTGGCGAGTTTAACAATTATCACAAAAGTCCACAGCGCCGCTAAAGAAGTTTTCACTTCAAAAACTGAAAGTTCCCCTAGTAACAAAGCAAACATCTGTTATTTGGAAGCAAGTAGATTTGACACTAAGTACTTACTTAAACTTATGTATTTTTCGGCTGTCCAACAGAACATTTATTAGGGACAAACATGAAATAAAATGAGTACAAATTAAAGTTTATAAGGTAAAAGAGAAGAAAGCGACCTCGGACAGCATCAGCACTAGAAGCGGGAAAAATGATTGGTCATTTGATACGGCACGACTTCTTTAAAACCAACATGGAAGGAAAGATAGAAGGAAGAAGGGGCAGGGGAAACCACGGCGCAGTTAAGGTCAGTTCGGGTATGTCCGCCACCATTCAGTCATTTAAATCAATATAAATTAAAGAAAGAAAGAAAGAAAGAAAGAAAGAAGACATTTATTCACTACACAAAAGACACACAGAGACAAAGGGAGTAGAGATACAATACAATTGACACTTAATGTCTGTGTCTTCGCGGCAGTGAATCGGTCGCTGTCTCAGCATTAAATCCATGCAATAAACTTATTTTAGTTTGTTGCATGAATGTAAGATGTCGTTATATGTGAAATATCTGTAGATCTCGATATGTTTAATGAAAGGCGCACTTACCCCCGGGGCGCACTTACCCCGGCAGCGCACTTGCCCCCTCTTACTTTATATGGACCAAATAAAGGAAAAAGCTGGTGCCGTGTCGTATCAGCAAATCAAAGGGCTGGCGTACGACAGAGAGAAATGGAAAGTACTCCACCGTCAAGAGG
Organism: Epinotia ramella; assembly: GCA_947578815.1. Taxonomy (NCBI): domain Eukaryota; kingdom Metazoa; phylum Arthropoda; class Insecta; order Lepidoptera; family Tortricidae; genus Epinotia; species Epinotia ramella. The sequence continues at coordinate 4,436,921 of OX388210.1, forward strand.
ACACCTCTTAAATGTATGGTGATGAAAGTTTATCGAACGAGTGAGTGAAACAATCGAAGTTATATGCTTTAGCTTGGGCCGTTCGTCTGTCCCATGTCTGTCCCGTATCTATCCGGTATCTGTGCCGCTTTCCGGATGTTCTCCAGAGAGTTTTACCGAAACAAAACTTTACGATCGCGTTTGCGTTTTACCCTCAACTTGTATAGGATTTGACAGCTAAACGCAAACGCGGTCGTAACGTTTTGTTTCGGTAAAACTTATACTAAAGCCTCAGGTCGCATTTCTCAAATGATTCTCGTGAACTATTGTGAGGAAGCTCGTTATTTATTATAGATTTTTGTTGTTGTTCGTATCACATTTTCGAAATAAAATAAACATACAGGCTCGTTAGTTCTACAGCTCATAGACCCACTACATGTGAATAAATTAGGAAACCAACTGCGTCATGCTTCTGGCACAAGCTCCGAATATAAGTTAATAATGGACCGAGGGATAATTAAGCTTAACGTGATACTTGGTCTCTACCTACTCTTCAATAATACGGACCGTCAACAATGGAACGCGTTCAACCGAAATATAATTCAAAATTCGAATTGTTTGAACTCAGTTCCGGGAAGCGTTTTTGACGTTGCAGAATCATTTTATGAATTGCGTCAATAGACTATTTGGCAACAGTGAAATAATTTGTTTTTTCATTAGCAACAGATAAAAATGACGGAAATACTGGGAATAAAAATGACGAAACTATCAATATTTCATTTAAGTTGTCAATTTTAAGATTTTTAAATTCATAAAAACGAACGATAAGGCCGTTGTTTGATTGTGACGTCACAAGCCTGTAAATCTCAACAAATTCCATACTAACGGAGCGTTTTTGACGTTTCATAAAAAGAAGCTGATTTCACTTTTGTCAAATAGCACATTATCATTGAATTTGCAGACAGACAGCTATAATACGTGTAAATACTATTACCAGGTATTAAGTAGTTTGCTGACTATTGATTTCAAAATCTACGAAACATATTTGCGCATTTTAAGATATTTTAATGAAATGAAATGAAATGAAATGAAATGAAATGTCGTTTATTCGCATTAAACATATGGTATAAGCACAGGTGTTACAGTCATTTCCTTGTTCCTTAATATGTTTAGCCCAAAAAGGCATGTGAAAATTTGCATTACCTACGTTTGATCATGCTTATGTCACGTCAAATGCAAGCAAAATAATCGTCAGTTGTGGCTCAATACAAAATGTCTAAAGTATAATTATATAATTAAAAATGGTAAAATTTGGTATAAGTTTAAAATAATATTTATGTCGTAATAATAATATTAGCATGCCATGTCACATTCATAAAACAAATAAAAATATATGCGAACTAATAATCAACAATTATGATAAGCATTACGATCGATTAAAATTAAAGTGTTTAACATTGAATAAAATTAACATAGAATGAGGAATTAAAATTTGAGACAGGTAGTTATTTTTGTAATTATGTCATATTAGAATTTGTATGTCAAAAAGTCATTTATACTATAAAAACAATTGTCAATCAATAATACTCTCAACTTTCTTTTAAATATATTATGTGGCAATGTTTTAAATTCAGCTGGTATTTTGTTGAAGATTTTAACACACATGTTGTAAGCACTTTTCTTTCTGAGTACCAGTTTGTTGCTACTTGGTATTGCTAACCTATATCGTCTATGTTGCCTAGTTGTTTCCTTATCAGTAACAAACGTGAATAATTCCGTATGGAGTTTTACAAATACCGCTATGTCGTATATATACAGACAAGGAAGGGTCAACAAACGAAGTTTTATAAATAAAGGCTTGCAAGATTCCCTTTTGTTTACTCCACAAAGGGTTCTGATGCACTTTTTTTGAGCGACAAAAGCACGGTCGGCGTCGACAGAGTTTCCCCACATTATTATACCGTATCTCAGAGTAGACATGATATAACCGTGGTAAGCCAGTAAAGCAGTTTTGAATGATACCGTCTGTTTAAGGCGCCACAATGCAAAAATATTTTTTTTTTTTTTTTTACAGACTGATAATAATAAGACTAATAATAATAATAATAATGTCCAGTGCCACCTCTCTACCCCCCAGCTCTCTGACCGGTGTTGCCCTTAGGCCATTTTTTAATGTCGCTATTAATTGGGGCCCATCTAAATTGTCAAAAGGGCCTCTACGTGTTGGCTCAGTTGGTACTTTGTAGGTACCTAGCTCCACGCACGCCTCCCAAAGGTCCGGGACATCATTGTCCCGTGAGCGGGAAAGACATATATAATAATAAACCGTTTATTTCAGGCATCTAAGGCCCATAACAACAAATACCTAATAATAATTTTGTTATGTAAATAAGTATTAATTATAACGCAATTATAACGTTATCAAAAACAGTAGTACAGTCGAGGGCACCAATGTTTATTCACTCAAAGTTTCGTAAATATGTATACTATACAACCTTATTGTTGCAGAAATAAGGTCTGCCTACATATTTTCGATATATACTTTGTGGGTATATGTATACATATTATTGCCCTTGACTGTGCACTAGCCGCCAAGCACGCAAAAACGAACAGTAAAATTTGAGTTTCTTTTAAAGGGAATGTATTTGAATTTCCAACAACTGACAAGGCCTTTTTTTAAAAGGCCTCTGGGGGGTTAGAGGTTAAGTTTGAATAAATGATTCAAAAAGTAATCTAGAAAAGGTCGATGGCACAGCAATCATTTAGAAATTATCAGAATGAAGTGTGAAATTGGTGAGCAATGCAAGACAAAATGGCATTTTGACAGTACTTGTTGAACTAGCCAGCGAAGCGAACGAAGTTCTTCGTTTCAACGTAGGCCAAAATTGTTTCGCACAGGTCGCATTTCTCAACTGATTCTCGTGAAATTTTGTAAGCAGGTTCGATAATTACATACCCCAAAAACCATTTTTTTAAAACAGTCTCGCGAGTTCTGCTGTCACAGAGCCACTAGTGTTATGTTTGACTCGTGTAGTAAGTGGAAATGTGCCACCTGTGTGTGAACAGGACGCACCGATTCCTACTGTGGGTTTCATTTCAATTAAAAGGTGATGTTTAGTTTCTAAATAGGGGCCATGTTCCAAATTCAAACAAAAGAGCCGCTACCCCGTCGGCACATATCGACAGCGCGTCCAACCGAAATTATTCAAAATTCGAATCATTTTCAAACGCAAATACGCACAAGGACTAACGGGAGTAAACATCAATTGACGTCACGACTCAAGTGCAGCGTGCATAATGGGGAATAAAACGAACATGAGTCATGGCGGCTAATTTTGGCTGATCGTTGGACGGTTAAGTGTAGCCTATTTTAAGTTTGAGTATCCGCGCAAAGTGAATATCAACGAAAGGTAATATTACCTGTGTAGTTTTACAGGGTACCTGTTTTACTTTGTATAAAAACGAACTAAATAGGTAGCTGTAAAATCTTTAATCCTATTAAAGGTGGCTAGAGTTATTGAGTTATAATCATTAAAGAAACATAATGACAAAGTACAATGACAATTCCATATAATGTTACCAGCTTATTCTTTAGTACGTAAGGATTCTTTCGAAGTTCATCTCGAAGAAATTATGGGTGGATCTTAATACAAGCGAGAGTTTACGTAGCCAAATTAACTTCCGACAATCATGGCTGACCCACCAGAAATGTGCGAAGATGTGATTTCTTATATTTGACGCCTAGCTGTCAAGCATGCGAGGTGTCAAATAATATGAAAACACATGTATCTTCCTATTGTGTATACAATTGTTTAAAAATAAAGTATGCGACGTATCCCCAAAAGTCTAACCAAGCTCACTCTAAAGACCTATTGTTTCTACAAAAGTATCCAAGCCTGGAGAGCTTTACCAGGACTGAAACATTCCAAGGCGCTTATTAGAGCCTTTAGCAAAAAGGCGTCCTCCGATGCCTTGGCGCTAAGCAGGAACCGTCTACGCATGTTGGTAAGGGTGCTTACAGGGCATTGTCGCCTAAATAAGCACATGCAAACGTTAGGTCTGTGTGACACAAGGCAGTGCAGACTCTGCCTTGACGCGGAAGAGACGCCTACACACATCCTAACTGAGTGCCCCTGCCTTATGCGCAGCCGTAACTCCTTTCTGGGAAAACACATCATGTGCCCGGAGGAGATTAAATTTCTTGAGATCAACAGTATCCTGCAATTCTTCGAGTTTGCAGGACTTGACCAAGAATTGTAGTAAGTGGCGATCACAATAGATCAGCGATGGTCGCAGTGATATAAGGGCTCTCTAGTCCGGAAGCCACTACCAGAATAATAATAATAATGCGACGTATTATTAACTAAACTGAAAAATTAAGTTCAGCTATCCTATGTAACTTAACTGATTATTTTGTTCTAGCATAAGTAATACCATAGTTACCTACATATATTACTATTCATAGAGCGATTAGCTAATAAATTGCGAAATAAATTAGGAGCATTGTCTGCCAACAAACCGCACTGTAGTTTCCGCAATTTCACACTTCATTCTGATAATTTCTAAATGTTTTCTGTACCATCGACCTTTTTTGGATTACATTTTGAATCAATTATTCAAACTTAACCTCTAACCCCCCAGAAGCCTTTTAAAAAAAAGGCCCTGTCAGTTGTTGAAAATTCAAATACATTCCCTTTAAAAGAAACTCAAATTTCACTATTCGTGAAATGTTCCTCAAATTTCACTGGGTGGCTAGAGGACAGTCAAGGGCAATAATATGTATACACCACAAAGTATCAAAAATATGTAGGCAGACTTATTTTTGCTAAAATGATTTATTTATTATTTATTTATTACTATTATTATAACTCCTGTGGATATTCTCCCTAAAGTCAGTTAACCCGTTGACCACCGCTCGGTGGAACGTGTCGCAGATTGCCATCTGATGTGGTTTAATTTCCCATGAGCCAAGATTAGAATGGCGGTGAAATTTTGATGCTTCGAGAGGTAAACGATTGGTCAGTATAATGGCTTATGAAAACTTAGCTATTTGTAAATGGCGAATGCCATTATTACAACCGGTTTGCCTACTTGGTAGTGCCTACGAAGCTGACGTTCATTGGTTCAAATCCCGGTAAGGGCATTTGCGATCATACACAAATATATATTTGTGTATGATCGTGAAGTTAGTACACTAGTTTCTGATCACCACAGACCCACATAGGCGATATATTAATCGATTTATAAAATAATAATATACTTATCATGCTTTCAAATTAAACATATTTTCACATTATTGAATTTATTTTTATTTTTCTCTCTGCTACCCGTTATTTCTGTTTCCGATAACAAAAGCCACACATATTTTTTAATCAAACCTACAGTTTAAAACTACTCGTGTAACTAATTAGTAATAACCAATGTTCTGCTTCTCTACCTTTGAATACAGGAACAAAACCTTAAAAAATAAACAAACAAAACGCGTTCTGTGAAATATTTCCCGCTCAATTAAAAAAACGTCTTAACTTTGTACGTTACTATCGAGACTGACGACATTTTGTAAAAACGGTAGTTTGCTGAGTATGGTTACGTTCAAAGGGTCATAACTTAGCAGGGTATTATGGAGATTTGCGACGTTTCCAAATTCATGAAATTTCTTTGCTATAAAATGCATACACATTACAGCTCATCTAATTATTTAACCTTATGTAAAAAGCATCACCTGATACCCCTTGTTAAGCGTCGTGAATTTGCTGATGTCTTATACTTGTTAAATATAATAAGAAGCAATGTTGACTGTCCTAATTTACTTGGTAAAATTCATTTCAATACTCCCATAAGAAGTTTCCGCCATTTTCGTCCTATTAGCATGTTCCATGTTTCCACTAAATATAGAAAGAATAGTTTTTTGTGCAGAGCAGGCAGGAGTTTAAACGAAGTTGTAGTTAAATTAGATATAGACATATTTTGTGATAGCATACGAGCAATAAAATCTAAACTGACAAGATTCTTCATGTGTGATACTTCAGGTGTAGGCTCGGGTTACTAGAGTTTATATACATTCCAATTTATTAACTACCTTGTATTTGTTTATTCCCATTGCCATGCTTGCTATTGGTGCGCGATTGGTTACTGTGCGTAATGTACGCTAAGTTTAAGTTTGGCTATAGATTTATTTGTGTTAGTTTATTTCTATAAGTGAGAACCTGTAATTGGCTATATGGTTTTATTATTTTGTCTATAAATATGTTGCGCTGTTGGTTTTCCATGTATCAATAAATAAATAAATAAATAAATAAATAATTGTTTACTGTGCAGCTTTTGTTTCTAGTCCACTGTAACTTTTTAATTACGAGCTGCGAGTAGCGACACTTCGTTTTAGCGCTCATTAAGTTCGCAAAATAACCGAAATGCAGTTAAAAGTTTTGGTAACACAATGGTTGGTTTGGCCTGTTTCTGATTTTGTGCTGTTGTTTATGTTCCTGGTGAAACAAACAATGTTATCTTCATTTATATACTACTTATAAATATTTCTCATCCCTCTTATGTCAGCGCATTAAGGTTCGATACACATGTATGAGAGGATTAAATCGATAGGTACATAAATATTTTTGCACTTGATTAAATGTAAACTATACTTTAAATGTGTGTATTTTCAATGCAAATGCACTGTACGAGAGTTTTACGACAGAATTAAACTATGCTAAGTGTGATTTCTACCTTAAAATTACAAAATGTACTTACTTATAGCATTTTCTCGACGATATATAAATATTCTCTTGATTCTTGCTCAGCACAACTTTCTCGACCTGCTGCCATGCATTTTATCGTGTTGTCATGAGACGTAGGTGTATTGGGCTTACGGACCAGATATGCCGCGGATGCGATTTTTTTCGACATCCGCGGACGCGGATTTTGGGGTTCAACACTAAAAAACGTCAATAAACAACGTCCACTTTATGATATCACAAGATCATCAAACACGTTGAGACTACGTAGCGAACAAATCAAAAACGCGTTTGCTCTGGGTCACAGAAACGAAAAGATTTTTTTTTTACTAGTGGTGAAAATGGTAACCTATCGATGTTTCGAAAATTAATTGTCCGATTTTCACTTGTCCGAAAACGGTTATCCGAATTTTTATAAGCCATATACTTTGTTTACCATACTTTTAAAATACCGCTGGTTTGTTTTGCCGCATTAAAGTTATCCCGAAAATCAATAAACAGAAGAACGATTACCAACTTTATCACTTGACAACCAATTTGTTAACCATCTTTTCATAATTCTGATGCTACGTTTAATCGAAATCTCATTATCCATAATATTGTTTCGGTGAAAAAAAAAACTTCTGCAAAAAAAACCTATCTACAAATATACTCAAGATAAAAGTGGAGCAGCCGACGCGCGTGAATAAAATTGCACTACAAAAACTCCGCATCGATTTTGGCGGATGCGAATGGTCCCGTAGCATGGATGGCGTTATCACGCGATAAGTGTTGTACGGAACTTCCGCGGTTGCGGATGCGGACGCGAATGTCTGCAGCATCCCTGTTACGGACTAATAACTCCACTGACACAACATTACAAATTAAAGCAACGAAATAGTTCCTTATTTCAGTATGATGCAAACCAAAAGTTGCGTAATTCCGTAATCATGGCTAATATTACTAGTCGACCACAAAGCTAATCCGATTAGGGGAGACCTAAAAAGGTTGGGGTTTCCGACGCAGACCTGGGCTGATATTAAATTTTACTATATGGTAACATCTGGTTACTTACCGCGTATTTGTGAATATTCTTTCGTCGTGTCTCGTTATTATGTTTTGAGACTTTTGTACCTACAGCGTGTTTTAACGTTCAATACATGTGGTCAACATTTTACTTAAAGCTTGTTCTAATTATATTTAAGTTCGATTCGTTCGTCAGGTTATTTAATGAATTCCTTGACTTGATTCCATGAAAATTAACCATACAAGTATATAGGGGTTACTTTCCTGACGTAGTTGGAATTAATAAAATGGCACTGTTTTTTAAGGTTATTATTATTAACTATGGGAAAAGTAGGTATTTGAAATAACCTTAATCAAATAACTCTTTTACTATTTAGGTACTCCAGCAGGTTGACGCATTGTACGCACGTTAGGTAGATTTAAATGTGAAATTTTATATGGAAAAATTACAGTTCAGCTCTTCTAACGCGCGTACGAATCGTTACGTGATTTATTAATAAACAGAATACACACAAAAGCTACAGTTTGTATTTTCGTTGAAGCGTATAATATCAGTTAACAGTTTTTGTCGACATTGTCAATACCTACACGAACGCTTTTAAAATAGAAAAACCAGTGGAGGGTTCCAAAGTAAAGTTGCTTGTCTGTATTTGTTAGATCGACACGCGCACGCAACGGCCGAATTTGTACGAAAATTGGCCTTTTCGAGTACATTTTAAGTTGCACGGCTATCACAAGACGGCGCGCGAGCTCTCTCGATTTTTCTCGCACTTTACGTCTCTTTCTAAGTTTCCTAATAAGATAGAGAGGGATAGTGCGTGCCGTCTTGTGGCAGCCGTGTTGCTCGACTATTATATACTCGGTAACTAGTAATGTCTACTTAGTCGTGATAGTTTTCCTTTTAAATTCATTCATTTTCACATTCCCAGTATCAGCCATTTCGCCGGCAGGGGGTGGGGACACTTGACTCGAACAAAAATTTGGGCTTTAAAGCCCAATATCACACAAATGGACCACTATGTTGAAAAATTATTCTTAGAAACCCATAATATTTTTTACAGTACATATGGTGCTACTTTCCCGCACTAGTGCGGCAAAGAGCACTTTTCGTGCATATGTCGAAACTTTAAAGAGCCATATGTACAGTAAAACGTTGTACGATACACGTGCGAATAGGGAATTCGCAACTCGTGTGGATTTAAAACACTCCCTTCGGTCGTGTTTTAATTTATCACCACTCGTTGCGAATTTCCTTTTTTCGGCACTTGTATCGTAAATAACTATTAAAAAAGCTATCCAACGATAACCCACACCACAGGTTTAAAAAAAAAATACATCCCCACTTTACGTGAAGGGGAGGTGCCCTAAAAATATATTTTTCAAGATTTTGTCGGCGTGATTGATTTATATACCCATGCTGAATAACAGCTTCCTAGTAGTAATAGTCACTGAGCTACGCAGACGGACAGATTGGACATGGCTTATCTATATGGGTTCCTTGTTGACTACGGAACCCTAAAAAAGTATAATCTCACTGTTCCTGAAAATATTGTTGCAAATTTGGCTCTCGTTTATTCTCCTCGTATTCGAAATGAAAATCAGAGTATTCTGGAATAAAACCATCCATTTTACCCTCGAACTACTACTGGCACTTAGTTAGCGTGAAATATCGGCTCTAAATTGGACGGCTTTTAATCCTTGGGTAACAACCTGCTTTATTTTTGATTTAGTTGAGCTAGGGCACAGCGAAATGTCATCCCGCTCGAATGTGGAGCAGCCCAACTGGGGAAGTACCTCCGCCTTGCAGAAGACCACAGCCATAATAACACTACTACTTGCTCTGTAGTAGTGTTGTGTTCCTGGAGGTGAGCAAGGTCGCCAGATTTCTCGAGTATGCGTTGTGTTGAGAGCGAGGGAATTTGTTCCTTGAGCTGTCAACACGGCGAATCCTCAAACATATCAAGGGTCGGCAACGCCCATGTTACTCCTTTGGAGTTGCATGCGTCTATAGGCTGCGGTGTCCGCTTACGATCAGGCGGGCCTTACGCTTGTTTCCCACCGTCGTTGTATAAAAAAATATATATATATATATAATAGTTGAACGAGCGAGCCTAGCGAACGAAGTTCTCCGTTCCAGCGTGGCCAAACATGATTTCGTATGTGCCGCGTCTCTGCGGCTATTCTCAACTACAGCAGGTCGATCACGTAACGCATTGTACGTATGTTAGGTAGATCTAAATGTCATTTTTTATATGAAAAACTGACAGTTAAACTGCCCTAACGGGCGTTCGAAACGTTACATGATTAAACGATATGATACAGAGAAATAATATAATGGAAAAATAAACCATCTTCGTCATCGTTCGTCGTAGTTGGTAGAGCAGTCTAGCGTTAATAGAAAGGTCGCAGGTTCGAATCCTGTCGGGGGCTACAGACGTAGATGGTTTATTTTTCCATTATATTCTCTCTCTATATCATATCGTTTATGAAATGATCGGGGTAACTTCCTCGTTAAAAATAACACGAAAACAAAAATATTTAATTAAATAATTTGTTTCGTGATAAAGGGTATTATTGAACGTTACTTACATGATTACCCCTCAGGTCGGATTTCCGAACCGATTCTCGTGAAATTTTGTGAGGATCTATAATTATTTATATAGCTTTTTTGTTGATTCAGTATTCTGAAATAAAAACAAAAAAAAACCGGCCAAGTGCGAGTTGGATTCGCGCACAAAGGGTTCCGTACCATTATCTATAAACACAGTAAAAAAAAAGTTTGTTGTATGGGAGGCCCCCTTAAATATTAATTTTATTTTGCTTTTAGTATTTTGTTGTTATAGCGGCAACAGAAATGCATCATCTGTGAAAATTTCAACTGTCTAGCTATCGCGGTTCTTGAGATACAGCCTGGTGACAGACAGACGGACGGACAGCGAAGTCTTAGTAATAGGGTCCCGTTTTTACCCTGTGGGTACGGAACCCTAAAAAGCATAAAAGACGGGTTCGCACGTACTCCAGCTCACAGAAGCACTGGTTAACATTTCGTAGGCAATAAGTTTCCTCTGACCTATTTGCTACCTCTCTCAAATAATACAAAAATATGAATTTCCCTCAACCCTTTGCACTACCAATGTTCGGTCCTCCAAGCTCAGCGGTCAGCCCCACAAGAAATGAATTTGGCCGAATATTTGCATCTTTTCCGCTTCGGTTAGCTTATAACCAGATCTTCTCAATGAAAACCTGTATACATTTCTAAAAACAGACCTTATTCTTTAAATCTTAAGGTTGACTTTAGCATTAGTGATATGGTGACATAGGTTTTTTTGAATTGGGCTTATAAATCCGAATTTCTAGCTTTGATCATGGCGGAAACTTGATATATGGTTTTTGGTTTGTTTATCATATTATTTTTAGTAAATAAATGAAATATTGTTCAGTTAATGGGATGCCTAGGGGTTTAAACTACGGCCACGTGTAAGTGGCGAGTTTATACGTTATAGAAGCAAGGGTTAGTAGTACCTTCATTTTGTCCATAATACATATTATGACACAAAATAACAGAATGGAATATTTTGCGACTTTTTTATCTCTGTTTTCAAAAACAGAAAAGGCTAGATTCCTAACATGTTTTTACGATGTCATTCGAACCAGTTTTTGCAGAGGAACTAATGTTAGGGTTTTTAAAAAAATATAAAAATATTAGCAATCATTAATAATAAAATAAGTACTTATACTAATTGACTTCGAAGAATAACGTCACAGTTTTCGTTGTACTAATTATGGAATATCGGGTCGTGTACATGTTCTGACTCGCCTTATTAACCGTTGATACTGGACAGCCTATGGTAATAATAATATCACGTGCGAGCGAGCATACAAATCTCGATAACTGTGACAGAAAGGGAAATATCATTCATTGTCCTTGTCATAGTTCCACTTTTTTTTATTTGCCACAACTGATTTAGTATGAAGTTGTGGCACATAAACCATTACCCGTCCAAATGAAGTAGGTTGTTTATAACAAGTCATCAGCCATTTTAAGACTAGTTCTTAATTTAGCTGCATAGGAGCCTTTCCGTTCCTCACTGTGGCATCACGTACAGCCTGTCCGAGTATTCTAGGTCTAGGTCCATGCCGTCGATACGATAAATCGTAATCCAACATGGCGACCGTTTATCGATGCCGGACCAAAGGTGTCCGATAACTTCTGCTTGCACAGATGCAAGGCGGTGCAAGTTATGAGCAAAAGAGTTTTTCGCCTAATGACTGCAATACGGCTACATCTCAAATGTATTTAAATTTCGAGGTGACCGTATCTCAGTGTGCAATAGAGCCACATCGCAAATGTGTTTTAATTTTGAGATGCCGTAATGCAGTCACTAGCGTTGCATTTACTTACTAGCTTCCGCACGCAACTTCGTCTGCGTGGACCCCGGATAAAAATTCGGATTCTAATTATTCTAATATTCTAATTATTCTTATTCTATTTTTAACGAGGAAGTTACCCCGATCATTTTTTAAACGATATGATACAGAGAAAGAATATAATGGAAAAATAAACCATCTTCGTCTGTAGCCCCCGACGGGATTCGAACCTGCGACCTTTCTATTAACGCTAGACTGCTCTACCAACTACGACGAACGATGACGAAGATGGTTTATTTTTCCATTATATTCTTTCTCTGTATCATATCGTTTAATCATGTAACGTTTCGAACGCGCGTTAGAACAGTTTAACTGTCAGTTTTTCATATAAGAAATGACATTTAGATCTACCTAACATACGTACAATGCGTTACGTGATCGACCTGCTGTAGTTGAGAATAGCCGCAGAGACGCGGCACATACGAAATCATGTTTGGCCACGCTGGAACGGAGAACTTCGTTCGCTAGGCTCGCTCGTTCAACTATTATATATATTTTTCAATAGTTGAACGTCTTCGTCTGTAGCCCCCGACAGGATGAATGGGGAGACCGAGGAATGAGGAGACGAAGATGGTTTGTTTTTCCATTATATTCTTTCTCTCTGTACCATATCGTTTAAAAACTATCCTAATTTTTGTGGCCGACAGCCCGTCACTTTGACGGCGTCGACGGGGGTGACACGAGTCACGCCTCACAATAAGCTGCATCGGTCAGGATGCTTGCTCGTAGTTGGACGGTGATTCTCTGCAGCTGCGGATCACTGATGCCGTGACGTGCTGGCGCTGGGCTCCCTCGGTCGGGATGCGTGTTTGTGAGGTCCCATCGCTCACAATTTTAAATCAGGCTATAAACTATTTTCGTGCAAAATTTCATCCAAATCGGTTGAGCCGTTTAAGCGTGATTGAGTAACAAACATCTAAACATCCAAATATTCAAACATCGAAACTTTCGCATTAAGTAGGATTTATAATCACACACTAAGGGCCTGTTTCACAATCGCCGGATAAAGTTATCTGCCAGTTAAAATTATTGCTATCCTTTTCTCCCGTCATATAAAAGAAAAGTGACAGCCAACATTTATCTGACGGATCCATCAGTTAAAACATGGAGATTGTGAAACAGGCCCTAAGCGTATTATAGTAGCTGGCCAGGGGATCGCTTTGAAATGTCGCTACGGACGTATTGAAATTAACCTTTTGACCGCTTTTACTTTCGTGTCAAAATGTGACGTACACGCCAGCATCTTGAGAGCTAAAGAGCGAATATGAAACTTATCTGACAGTAAGAAAATTGTTTTGACAGTGTCCGCCATAACCACTTTAAAGGTTGTTGGCGTGGTGGGCACGACGGCACACGACCGATTTATAGTTTTTTGGCGTTCAAAGGGTTAAAGTGCTATTAGTATGTGTGAAGTTGCTGGTGCTAGCACAGGGTCAAATGTGTGAGAGCGTTACGCTCGAATGCACGTTAGGACAATTTAGCTGTAATTTTTTCATATAATAATAAAGTGTGTGAAGTGTCGAAAGCTTATTATATCACACAAGACTACATGAATGATAAAACTCCGTGGAACGAATTGTGACTAAATTTTAAATCTATTATTCTCGATATATTTTGTTTTTTGACCTTAGATTGTATTTCTAGAATCATTCTACTAGTATTTTTTATACAATGTTTACTTCATATAAGTAATAATTTTTTAATTTTAATAAATTACTTAAAAAAAAAAAACTGACGATTTGAAAGTGCTTGTTACTAGGCCTACTTGAATAAAGATCATTTTGAGTTTGAGTTTGAGTTTGTCGTTTGGAGCTATCTAACGTACGTACAATGCGTTACGTGATCGACCTGCGATTATGTTGAAAGTCAGAATGGGGCTCGCTGAATAATCTAGACATTGGTCTGGCCACTAGTAAACGTCGATATGACTGACGTATCGTAATTCAATATGGCGGCCGCTTATCGATGCCGGATCAAAGGCGTCTGTTTGTTTCCACCTCTACAGGTGTAGAGCGGTACAAGTTATGAGCCATAGCGATTTTATTTATATTTCACGATGCGTACGGTTTAACTGATGGTAATACGTGCAGAAAACGTGCAGGACAATGCCCTGTGAACCCAGCCAAGTGGATAAAGTAACGTATAGTTCCGATTTCAACGGAGTCACATAATATGCGTGTTACTAATCAAACCAGGGACAAATGCAGGAACCTCACGTTCAACACAGCGCATCCTCAAGGCTATTGCGCCTGCAGGAACAGCTCTACATACACACAGTTTTAGGTATATTACACTTCGCCGGGCATCCATCTAAATCGCTCTTGATGAGGAATCGCGGTTCGATTCGCAACGTGCCGAGTGGTACTCAACTGACTTGACTTGATAAATGACGTAAGAGACTTGGTTGTCAATTTAGTTTTTCAAAATAGAAAAAAAATCCGATTATTGCGAGTCGGACTCGCCCACCGAGGATTCCGCACAAATTACAAATGTACAGTTTTTATATATTTTATGTAATTGTAGTGTAAGACGATATTATTTGCCTAATTTCACAGTTCTAGGTCAACGGAAAGTATCCTATAAATTTTGATTCTGACGTTAACTTACAAGTTGGATTTTTTCACAGCTCAAGGGACTGTAGACTTGAATATGTGGTTTTCATTTCAACTCGATTTTAACTCGACGCGTTCCTGAAATAAAGGGTCTCGACAGACAGACAACAAAGTGATCCTATAAGGGTTCCGTTTTTTCCTTTTCCACTGCTCCCGCAGGGGTATGACGTCATGGCGATTGGCGATAGCGGAGCGTGGGCGACGTAGGTATGGGAGGCAAAGCCCGGCGCCCGCACGCCGCACAGGCGAGGACAGTAAAACAGTCGACCCTATAGTTAAACTCTTTTCGTATCTCTGAAAAAAAATAACCACGGCTTTATTTATTAAAGTCGCTACTAGCTTATCACTTACAAGCTACCCCACTTCCGACAGCCGTTCGTTTGCTGTTCCCACTTCGATTCCAGTTGTGGCTTTCACAATGCGCGTCTTAATAGAATTTATGTTACGTCTTTATTTTATACTAGCTTCTGCCCGCGACTTCGTCCGCGTGGAACACGTTTATATCGTTGCTCCTTACAAACGTACGCCCCCTTAGACGATGGTTCCCGGGATAAAAAGTATTATATATGTTAATCCAGCTTATAAACTATATGTATACCAAAATTAATTTTAATCCATTTAGATAAGGTTTAATTACGATTTTTGCTACGGTGGTAGAATTGTGCTGAAGTTTACCAACAAAGTGAAAATTTAATTGTTAAAATTATAAAGTAAAGGATAATCCTACTAATATTATAAATGCGAAAGTTTGGATGTTTCAGATGTTGGGATGCTTGTTATTCAATGACGCTTCAATGGCTCAACCGATATGGATAAAATTTGGCACGAACATAGTTTATAGCCTGGATTAGAATATAGGATAGATTTATCTCGGGTCCACGCAAACGAAATCGCGAGCGGAAGCTAGTTATTAAATAAGAAATAAAACTGGAGATCGAGTCGGACTTTTGCAGCGGTGAAACTCGCCGGATGGGCTTAGTCAGAATCATAGTCATAGTCATATCATTTATTGCATCCATAGTTGTACAGGTCTTCGGGGTTAGACTACGACCCTCTGGCCCACGCTGAAAGAATTTGCCCTTACCGGGATTCGAACCCAGGACCTTCAGCTTCGTAGGCAGCGTCACTACCCACTAGGCTAACCGGTCGTAATTAGGTCTATTATGTCTAATAGTTACTATCGGTGGAGGTATCAACCAATTTTGGTTAATATGTACCTAGTGTTTAGCCGCCTACCATTTTATCTATATTTTGTTAAAAGTTTGAATGGGGTTCTTTTTACTTTCTAGTCAAGTATTTGCTTGTCAATTTTCAAGTCTTTAGCTCATAGATTTAGGGAGTTCCCATACAAAGTTCAATCCCCTTTTTTAACCCCTTTGCACCCTTATCTTTATAATTTTTATAGTCTTTATGTTGGCCGCGAATTTTCTCGACAGATCAGTAAAGTTTGCATCCAAATCCGTTCAGCCGTTTCCACGTGATGCGCGTACAAATAAACAGACAAACAGATAAACAGACAAAAATTCTACAAACTTATCGATTCTAAGTATCCCCAGTAAACTTTTTTTCGAATATCTTCCATGTACAGACTCGACCGTCTTCAGCTTTATTATATGTAAGTATAGATGTTGGGTATGTAGTGCTACGCGATGTTGAGCTTTACAAAAAATACTTAAGAACTTTACACTTTCATATATATGTAAATAATAAATAAATAAATATTAGGGGACCATCTTACACAGATCGAACTAGCCCCAAGGTAAGGACATGAGGCTTGTGTTATGTGTACTAGACGACGATATATTTATTAATAGACATACTAAGTCTTGGCTGTTTTAAAACAGCCAAGACTTAGAAACAAATATGCATGCTCATCACACAAATATTATTTCAGCAAGTATACGAATTTATGTAAATAAATAACAAATAAATAAATATTAGGGGACAATCTTACACTAATCGACCTAGTCCCATAGTAAGCTCAATAAGGCTTGTGTTATGGGTACTAGACGACAATATATTTAATAGATAGAAATACTTAAATACATAGAAAACATCCATGACTCAGAAACAAATATTCATGCTCATCACACAAATATTTGCCCTTACCGGGATTCGAACCCAGGACCTTCAGCTTCGTAGGCAGTGTCACTACCCTACCCTACTAGATTAACCGGTCGGGCATGTAAGAAACCTATCACGCTCGCAAACAGCACGTACTTAACTGACGATGCATGTCATTGACCAAACGAAATAAAAGGTAGCTCAATTAAGCCAAGCCTCCTTTAAGTTCGTAACCCTCGAACGTGTCAATGCTCAACTTCGATAAAAATCGTCGAGCATATTGCGCGGTATACCTTTAATAAGCCCCTGTTCACACACTGATTAGGGCTTAGTGCGAGTCCATACCCAAGCCACTCGTAAAAAAATACATCACATTTTATGAACTCGTGTCAACACTCGAAGTGTATTTAGGCTATGAGGTATCGTGGTGTATGACGTTCTTAATGTCTTCTGAATATCCAGAGCTGGCCTTGTTGCTATCCATAATACACCTAAATATTAAAACTTTCTAAAACCCGAAGGGCCTTTGGACTGGTCATAAAGATACAAACAAAGAAGCCATATCTAGATCGGTAAGTCCCCAAATAAGCTTCGTTTTGTGTTTAGTAAGAGGGTAACTGTTTGGGTTTTCCAGTAACACCTAGGGACTAACATTTGAAAAGGCCATGTCGACTTTACCGTCTAACTTTGAAAGGTAAATGTCGGTTGAGTATTTTGCAGAACATTATGCTATAAAATAATGACCAAGTATCTGGAAATGTCTGTGTCTGTGGTGTGCAGCGTGGGTATACCAAAAGGTGGGCTCATGACCTGGTAAAGGTCGTAGGAGTCCTCTAAATGCAGGTGGCGTAGGACCGGTCACTTTGAAACTGTTTAGGGGAGGCCTATGTCCAGCAGTGGACGTCTTTCGGTTGATATGATGATGATGATGATCTGGAACTGTCAAAATTTAAGGAACTCGCATGGAAACATGGGATACTCACCAAGGGTACAGGTACCAGGGCTGTTCTCCTTGCCACTCAGGTTAAACTATAGCACACCCCGGAGGTGAAAGTCACCCGAACGCGATTGACAGGAACGTGACAGTGGCTGCGAGTTTACCACGACCGCAAACATGAGGCCTGGAAGCCTCTCACAGACTGGCGTGACCTGTGGTGGTCCATAGTAAATTTAATTTTACGTCACACCTGGCCATAATGCGAGTTTTACTGCACGCTGCGCGTACCGTAAAACTCGCATTGTGGCCAGGGGAAGACGTAAAATTGTGTACTCACCACGGGCAGTAAAAAAGAAAGCCCTCTATCGCATATTTACAACCCTCGCCTGCGGCTCGGGTCTGAAATACCTGCGATTTCGGGCTTTCTTTCTTTTACACCCCTTGGTAAGTAATGTACTATTCTCAAACTTGCAATGAAATGTTGACGTGACTTACTTCAATTATGTTCGGAAATACTACGTATCCGGTGCGTTGAGTGAAGATCATATGTAAAGGAATTCCATACAGCCTTACACACCTAGGCCTGTAAAGCAACCTTCTTTTGTTTTTAAACGGAGGGAGGGGGCGCGGGCCAGCTGCCGGCGCGGCGGCGACGGTGCAGGCGGTGCGCGAAGAAACGTATTATTTATAAAACAAATTGACTACCTACTTTTTATTTTTATTTCATTGCAAGTTTGAGAAAAGCACTATACAAATCTCGGCGAGAAACGGGGTTGCCGGCCGCGTATCCCTATCCTATCTATATCTACTTCTCTATCTAACCTTAACCTCTATGCTCACAATTGTAAACATCCCACAAATAACCAGTGTGCATGTCCGGGTATTGCTACCACAAGCAAAATAAAGTATTTAGGAATCATAATTGATGAGTCCCTCTCGTTTCGACATCATGTGGAATTGTGGAAGCGTTGTGCACTAGAGTTCGTAAGTTAATATTTATTTTCAAAAAATTACGTACGATTGCAGACTCGCACATAATCAAACAAGTTTACTTTGCGTTATGTCAATCTGTATTAATTTACTGCATCTCCACGTGGGGTGGCTTGGCTAAAACCACTTTACTAAACCTAGAAAGAGCCCAGAGAGCAACCCTCAAGGTTTCTACTTTCCGCCCCTATCAATTCCCCACTAACCTTCTGTATAAATCATCTGAAGTTTTAACAGTTCGCCAATTGTTTATATTGCACACAGTTCTAAAACAGCACGCGGTAACCCCTTACAACACTGATCATGCCAGTAAAAGGCGTAAAGATTTTGTTTGTCCTAAATATACGCAAAAACGACGCTTTCTCTTCTAGATTTTTTTCTTTTCCTAGGTCCACTTCTTTACAATAGACTTAATGCGCGGCTAGGTTTGTATCCTCTAAAATACATGAAATGTAAGTCAACGCTACGAGAAGCCCTACAGAACATGTCCTATGATGATACAGAGAAGTTATTTATCGTTTTAAAATAATTTCATTTTATTATATCTTCATAGTTAGTATTATAACTTCCTAACTATTTTGTACTAGCCAATAAGATTGATATTGTATTATTTTTTTGAATAACTTGATTTTCAATTGTTAGTTCTTTTTTGCCTGAAACACAGGGTATCCTAGCTCAGGCACGTGTTATTTGCCTCTAATAGTAAGCTCCTAGTCTATAGTGAACCTGATGTACTGTATGTTTTATCAATAAATTATGTTTATGTTTATGTTTATCTACTTGGCCTGTAACCCTTCGTTTCCCGGCCTCTATAGTAATGTACTAGTCCTTAAACTCTAACTAGGCGAAAGAGCACGAGTTATATACGCGATAAAGCAGGATACCATGATTTACGTAGCTTTAAAACATCGGTGTTCTCAGACAGAGGACTTTCTGAACGTAACGATGTAGTACTATTATTTAGTCCGGTGGCACAGAGAGCCATGTTAGACATCACTGGTTGATCGTGTCCCAAGTCTGTGAGGATAAAAGGTTGTACGTTCGTATGTAAGGGGTAGAACACGGAACTGCTCATCCGATTTGAAGAAATATTTCAGTAGTATAAAAAATAAAGGACAAACAGAGATAAACTAACCATCTCTTACTAATATGAACGTTTAGAAAGGGACGAATAGTATATGTCGCCGTGACACAGCTCGCGGGCCGTTCTATGAGAGCCGTGCAGGGTACACAAAGGCTATATATTCAATTCCGTAGCTTCGCTTGCTTGCTTTATAATTAAGTGAAGGGGGCTCCGCGCGGCCAGATACTTTCAAAAACCAAGAAATCTGTGATTTGACTGAGGAGGATCCCCTATTTGCCACTCTTCCTTTACCAAGAATATAATAGTACATTACTACAGAGGCCGGGAAGTAAGGGGTTGCCGGCCGAGCGTAGCGAGGTCGCATAGTTATGAGGCTGGCAACCGCGTTTCACGCAGAGGTATGTATATGTGCTTTTCTCAAACATGCAATGTAATAAATATAAAAAAAAACTCCAAGAAATCAAACTTGAATTTTCATGGCTGAACGCCATGCTCCTGTGACACAAATTGTGAAATGGAAATTAAGAAAGACCATCTTGCAGGCCTCCAATTTTGTATGAAATGCCATTACGGATCTCTCGTCTCGCTCCGCCCGAAACGTGACACTTCGAAGACCATTATGAAGAACAGAACACAACGTCAATATTTCATTGCATGTTTGAGAAATATAAATTTTCATTACCAACTAAGTCAAGCTATTAAGGAGCCTATTAAGAGCCTGTCTTTTCAAAATAATTGCTTCCCTCAATTTGTAGCGTTCGTTGACGAAATTAATCTTAAATTTTAAACGCAATATTTTATTTATACCGATTCTATTACACAGTAAGAGTTTATCAGCAACTGAACTTAATTAAAAGTAAACAAGGTGCTAGCGAGGCGAACGAAGTTAAATGCTTCAGCTTAGGCCAAAATTCCAATGTTGTTGTCACGCTGTGCGCAGAGGCGTCTCTAGCCCATATTGTAGCGACCGTGTGCAAACACTACTCTAGCGCCTTCGAGTAAGCGCGCGGTCAAAATGGAATGGTAGCGGGCGGCACATACTCTCGATTTTTCTCGCACTATGCCTCTTGTTCTAAGTGTTCTAATAAGAGAGAGACGGATAGTGCGAGAAAAATCGAGAGAGCTCGTCGCGTGATAGCCGTGCAGGTCGCATTTCTCAACCTATTCTCGTCAAATTTTTCGAGCATCGATCATGAAACGCATTGTACTCGTGTCAGGTAGATCTGAATGTCACTTTTTGTACGAGGAAATGACAGTTGAGTTAGGACAACGTGCGTTCGAAACGTTACGTGATTACCCCTCTGGTTCTTTACCGCGTACAGCACATACGTAGTTGACGCGTCACAATTTTTATTTGTATTCTGGAGTAGCATAAATTGTGATGCATTCAAATAGCTTTTTTTTTTTCTTTTTTTTAAAGTTCCAAATAATTTAGAGTTTCATGTTTTATGTGCTAAAGCCATTAATGGCTTAGTTAAAGCTAGAGTTCGGACTAACTATTTGCCATGTAAGTACTTACATTACCTTCACACTGTTATTTTACTAAACGATATTCAAGCACATATAATCAACTTATTTATTTACCTCTCTGAGGTTTAGTAAAAATATAGTGTGAGAATCGTGTAAGTTTAAACTAATATACTTTATTTCAGTTTACTGTACCTAACGCTAATTAACAATAACAGATCTATCACTAGGTTATTGCAAGGCGTAATCATAGTTGTTACTTGACATATAATACTTGTTTACATCTTTGGTTGATGTAGGGTTGGATAGGTATAAACCTTGTATGTGTTTTGGTAGGTAATTGGGTAAGTAATTTAAATTTACTAATATACCAAGCCCGTAGCGGCTGGTTTATTGCAAGTTTGTATTGACACTGCTCGTATATTACCAAGTATCTATGTAAGATGTGCCTTAAAATTTGCAAACCATTTTTCAGCCACTAGTCGCAATCCTATTGAGCTGAAATTCAGCATACTTATGTAGATAACTACGTTCACAATGCAATAATGCAGCACTTTCGGGCTGATCTGATGATGGACACAGAAAGTGGCCAAGCAACTCCAACAGCTCAAGATAAATCTATCATGTTTCTTCTGATTGAGCTGAAATTCAGCATAGTTATGTAAGTTTGGTGAAAAATTTATGGCAATATCGATTTGACAGAAAGTGCCCAGAGCTACTCTTAAAGCTCAAGATTACCAACGAGTCGCAAATGCAAAAATGTACAGTCGCGAAACATTTTTTTTAATCAGTAATATTTTCACAGAAACAACCCATCCGACGACCCCTTTAGCGTAATTGGTTGGTGACGCTGCCTTCGAAGCTAGAGATCATGGGTTGGAATCTCGGTAAGGGCATTTATTTGTGTGCTGTGCACGAATCCTCCTCCTGAGTCATGGATATTTATTATATAAATATATTATGTATATCGTCGCATAGTACCCATAGTACAAGCTTTGCTTAGATTTGGGACTAGGTCGATATGAGTGAGATTGTTCACAAACATTTATTTATTTATTCTAGATTGAGCAACGCTACGTTTAATATCCCGCGTTGCGCTATTTTCCCGCTTTGTAGCGGAAATTTCACGTACAAGCATCACTCACATGTGAGTCATTGGCCTTGAATTACTTTGGTTACCCAATAATTAAATATAACTAAACCACTTTAAGATCAATGTTTAACATTAACTTATACCGTAATCGATTTCTGTTCTATTTACGGTGAGTAAACACTCACAATTTTGCGCAAAATTGCTAGTTTTGGACTCCATCCAATGCTCTAAACTAAAATGTGTCCGACTGATTTTCTAACGTTGGAAATATATTTCTGCTTAAACCTGTGTTTACTGGAATAGTGTAGTAGGTACATTGGTTTTGGTTAATGTATGGCCCAATAATCCGAGTAATTTTATCTTTCTCTCTCTCTTTTTGCATGGGTGAAAAAGAGACAGAGTACGTAGATTAGCCGAACATACACAGACAGATGTAGAGCCGTACATTAACCGGACCCGGTACATTATTGACCTAGGGCGGTAAAAAAAAAACAAATTACATCATCCTCCTTGCGTTATTAAGTCCTTATTGAGCCCGGGGTCCGCTTTGACACCTAATCCCAATATTTGACATAGGCTCTAGTTTTACAAAAGCGACTACCATCTGACCTTCCGACCCAGAGGGAAAAATATACCTTTGGGATGGGTTGGAATTGGGATTAGACCGGTTTCCTCACGATGTTTTCCTTCACCGAAAAGCTAACGGTAAATATTCCGTACATAAGTTCCGAAAAACTCATTGGTACGAACCGGGATTTGAACCCACGACCGCCGCTTGACAGCCGCATGCCTGAACCACTGGGCTACAGTAGGTTTTTTTATGCCGGCTGTACACATTGGGCTAACGTTGGCGCGTGAGCAGGATGCAGCTATGCAAACGCATGAGAACGATATAAAGCCCTCTTCCTCTAACGCATAGCTGCATCTGCTCACGCGCCAACGTTGGCCCAATGTGTACACCCGGCTTTACAATTCACACCTTGATAAAAGATAAATCTGTTGTCCCACTCTATGCTGTATATTGTCGTTATTGTGCAATATAAAAAGTTAATCGGGTACAATAATATACACCCATGTGGATATGTATATTCAATACACCCGTTATTTTGCATATTTTGATCTTGATGCATGAATTATTTAAATTATTAGTACAAATAGTACAACAGTTGCTAGGCTCCTCAAGTTAAGTTAATTTGGAATCTGCTTCGGTCCCTACCCTCTACTAACCAATATTTAAAGTACAAGTTACTTCGCCGTTAGCAATCTCACTATTTCGAAAAGACTTTTCCAACAGCTGGATATACCCCGATAGCGAAGTTGATTCGTATGAAAGTCATCCGGATCGCTACGAGCGAATTTCAAAAGCACGGGCAAAAATGCTCGCATTTTGTTTTATTCAGCACCAAATAGCTCGTCAGGTGGCACAGGCGGTAGGTTTAAACCAGTAGGGTTGTGCCGGTGGCAAAAATATATGACCGATGAACATACCTGGGATAATTCGGGGCACTTATAATAAATTGACGTAGCAAAATATTTTATCGACAATTATAAATATATCGATGTTACTGTCAACATCTAAATGTTCTAAAAAATATATATATTCATACAAAATCGCTTTGTAGAGAGACTGGTGTTTTTGAAGAATTAATTTATTTTATTTTTAAACCAGGTCTGTATTTCCACATTGGCACTAATGGTTTTATTCTAATCATTTTATATCGTTATTTATTATTTTTTAAACATAATTCCATCTTCATTTATTGCTAAAAGTACATAAATACGTATTAGTACATTCATGAGTTAATAGAATATTCACTTATTATTTTGGACTTCGTAATAATCGCAGCGGAATGTTACCTCATTATATTATTCTTATCTAGCACATGAATGGCATTGACAGTAAATTGTAATTTTGTTTGAAATTACATCCGCATACATTTATTGTCTTAAGAGGCTTGATATCAGATGTGGTATCGAAACTTTGTATAGTAATAGAGAATTATCAATGAGCACATGTATTATTTCATATCGACATCTTTTTTATCCATATCAAATCCCTAGAATGTGCCAATGAGTTATCACAGGTTTGCCGATGAAGTGAAGAGTATCAAAGTGAAATACAGCTAACGAATAACCGAAGGCCGGAACCGGCTAGCCAGAATAACCGGAGCTCTATGAGAGTACCATTATGTTATATCGCATTTATTATTTTACTTCGTTCAAGTGGAACTCGTGTATTTCGTAGCTCCATACAAACGATTGCCCACATTCCATGCCGTTAGGGAATGATTTCCGGAATAAAAACTATCATTTGTCCTTCCCCGGGTATCAAACAAAGTTTATACCAAATTGTATCTCAATCGGTTCAGCGATTTAAGCGTGAAAAAGTAATTTAACAGACAGACAGACCGACGATTGCATGGATTAGCGCACGCATACATACCGCCGCGCGCAAAGATGTGCGGAGCTAGCACAAATGACTCCGCGCCGCGACGCGAATCGAGAAAGATCTACCCTCCTCTTTCTAATTTTCATGGTGCGAGTGAGATAAGAGACGCTCAGTCAGGCGCGAAGCGACTTAGCAAGTTGTGTTAGACGTAGTGTTGAACTATCTGTACTAACGTTAACATGACGTGACGGTCACATGAACTGGTTAAATAACCTGTAAAGTAACAATTAACCAAGCTAAAAAAAGAACATGTTTACTACATATACATAGTGTACTGTGCCTAACAAATTGCACGTCACCACGTGAGGAGAATATTCAGGTATATTTCTAGCATCAGACTAAAGGGATCCAAACATTCGTAAAGGAGGCAAAGGCCCTTTGAGATTCAGTTAAATGGAATATATGTAATAAAATCACAGGCATGTGATAGGACTCGTATAACTGATAGAATGGGGTTTTCAGTAAGTAACGGTTTGATGTAGACATTGAAACATACATATTATTATGTATAATTTAAATATACAGAAAGGGCCAAATCAAATGTTTATTCTGTAAGTAGGCCACATGGGCTCTTTCACAAGTCAACAATAAGCATGAATATAACATAACAATTCTTAATGAGCAACAGCCTTACACACCTGGGCACATACGCACCGGGAGATGTAAAGTCTCCAATGCCAGATTAATACAAATTATTACAAAAAAATATAATTGTCTATTGTCACTAATAAAAGAAAAATAATTAGGTACAGAGATGTATAGAGTCTCTAATGTCAAAATAAAATTATAATTAAAATGAAAAATAATTAGGTACAGAGATGTAGTCTCTAATGTCAGAATAAAAATTAAAAAGAAAAATAAATAAAATAAAATGTCAAAATATTAATACAATTAAACCAACAGCATGTATGCAACGGCTATCGAACCTAAATAGTTGGCCACGCTGAATGGTTGGCATACATGAACAGTTCGGACTCCATAAACAGCGCAGCTGATCCTGACCTGATGACATTGGGACCAATTGGTACGTACGTACCTTTCAAAGAAAAAATAGTTATTTACGATACAAGTGCGGAAAATAGGAAATTCGCAACGAATTAAAACACGACCGAAGGGAGTGTTTTAAATCGACACGAGTTGCGAATTACCTATTCGCACGTGTATCGTACAACGTTTTACTGTACATATGGCTCTTTAAAGTTTCGACATATGCACGGAAAGTGCTCTTTCCGCACTAGTGCGGGAAAGTAGCAACATAATTATGTACTGTAAAATAATTTTCTAAATCAGTCGAGGCATCTTCGAGTAATCAGAACATAAATAAAAAAAAAATCCGATTCAAAGTCGGTTAAAAACATAAGTGTACAGTGGAGTAACGTCATTGATATCAGAAACTCCATAAACTTCAGATCATTAACTTTGACAAAACCCTCACAAACCTCGACTCACGCAAGCCACAATGGAATGCTCTCATTTACTGAGCTCCATTTTTCCTCCTAGAGATTGAGTGAAAGAATATTTTTTCCTCGAGATCTTTCTTTACATTTTTGATGGATCTTTAGCGTATAACGAGATTTATGAAGAATTAAGAAAGCATACGTATAAAAGAACCTTTATCATCAAAAAGTACTTCATTAAGTTAATAGAATTATTATAAATAAATTTGGTACCTAGCAAAGGAGTTAAAATTGTGCCTTAATTGGCGTACTTAATTGATACCTACAAACTGGAGTTGCAAACGTCATGGGCGAAAGCCTGAACATAGTCATCTATTGTATCTACATTAATTAATCTAACTTAAATACTTCCTGATTATCTTCACTATACAAACAACACCGGCCAGACGATTATTGACTTCGTTAGAAATCAGAAATCAGAAAATGTATTTGCTTCAGATACAGTTAGAGGGTTCTTACAAAAATGGTACACACGCATAGTGTATCTCGCCTGCGAGCAGGCGTGCAAATCATTAAATAATATATTTAATGTCACAACTTCATACATTATAAAAATCAAATGTCAAATGTTATGAATAATTTGGAATAATACAATAATAATCAAAATAATCGAATAATTTAAATGTAGTCACAATAATAATAATTAATTAAATTATTAAAGAAGTTAAGTAAAGAAGAGGGGGTGCCTGCATTTTTGTCAAAACAGAACACACATATAGAGAACTGAGTATTGTAAAGAGCCTATCCATTAAATGTGCCATAGAGTGCTGTGCTATTGAACTTTTAAGACACCGTACGATAATCATATGTTTATATAGAACACCCAACTCTAACATTACTCTAGCTTTAGATAAAATTGACAGGCTGCTAAGCAAAGTCTGTGATAATACTAACAAAAAGATAATTCTGTGTGGAGACTTTAACATTAATATTTTAAAGCCCACAAATAGTGCACTTCAATTTGAATATCTCCTTTTAAATCATAACTTGAAGTTAGAATTGAAGCAACCCACTCGATTAAGTAGTAACACATGCCTAGACAATTTTGCCCATAACATCAAAGGGTGCAAGAGCGAAGTCACGGATTTGGGACTATCTGATCACACAGCGCAAGTCTTAAAATGCCCTGTAAGGAAATCCTTAGGACTTCAAATCGACAGTAAGCTATCATGGAAGCATCATACTGAAGCCATCTGTAAAAAATTAAATCAATTTGCTTATGCTTTATACAAGCTTGCAAAGCAAGCAAATACTGAGGCTGTCATGACAGCATATCACGGTTTTGTGGCATCAACTTTGCGCTATGGTATCATATACTGGGGGAACTCCACAAACAGAGAGACTGTCTTCAAAGCTCAAAAGAGATGCATAAGAGCAATCCGCGGACTTAAACAGACAGACAGTTGTATACCACATTTCAAAGATTTAAAAATTTTGACCCTGCCATGTCTCTATATACTCGAAACAGCTGTTTTTGTCAAGACGAACTCTAAATTGTTTAGAACGGTTTCTGAGGTCTTTCCTAGAAGCACCAGGTACGCCCAGAATCTCTTTATAGAGCGCGCGCACACTGCACTAAAACGTAAAAGCGTAATCTGCGGAGCAAGTGAAATCTTTAACAAATTGCCTAGTGACATTAAAACATTGCCATTAAACGTATTTAAGAAAAAGCTAGCAAGTTTTCTTATTGATAAGTGTTTCTACTCGGTTTCGGAGTTCTTGACATAATTATGACAATTTCTAATTTGTAAATTAAATTAATTTATTTAATGATAGTAATAATAGGAATTTATTGTATTAATAATATTAATTAAGTAGTATTAATTGTAATAATGAAATAATATATGTGAATTAATTGTTAATTAATTAATCAATGTTTTTGTGCGCCGGAAGGCAAAACATAGTGTTACCAAACTTTATTGTCATCTGCACCTGCACCAGTGTATTGTGTATTTACCTATGTTTAACAAATAAACACTTTTGACTTTGACTTTGACTTTGACTTTGACTAAGCTAAATTACCAGAAGAGTATAAAAAATTGCCCCTGAATATGTTTAGTAGGCAACTCAAAAGATGGCTAGTGCAAAAATGCTTCTACTCAGTCAATGAATATTTAAATTATGAAATTTTATGATGGAGGGTGTGATAGCAATTGTATCCCAAAATTATTCTGGAATACAATTGAATTTGAATTATTTTATTTAATCTACCTACTATTATTTGACAATTCATTTAACATACCTACCTAAATTGACTTTAACTATTCATACTCACATTCCAGGGTAATATTTAATATAGAATTGTATCTATTATTAATTAATTAGATGAATATTGCCTTAAATTTTACGTGTTGCACTAGCAGCAAAACATGTGATACTCTTGTTTTTATTGCAATACCTTTTTGTACACCATGTTTTTATGTAAAATAAATGATCGATTGATTGATTGATTGATTGATTGATTGATTGATTGATTGATTGATTGATTGATTGATTGATTGATTGATTGATTGATTGATTGATTGATTGATTGGTTGATTGATTGATTGATTGATTGAAAAGTTAAGTAAAAGTTAAGAAGCCTGCCCCCTATTCTGTAACTTGTTTTAAGTTTCCTGCAAAAGGTAGTTAATGGGCAAATAAAATGTAGCAATCTGTTAGAAAGAGTCTCGTTAAGAGTTCCTCGCAATTACCCTCGGCGCCCTACACCAAAACCTTTCGCTACACCGATCACCAGGACACACCTTGGATTGCAGTCTCCCATGGTAATTTGCTCGAGTTTTAACGACTGTCAGCCAAAATAAATTCATCGACATCTTCCATGACCGCCTACCCAAGTTTAAAACGACATTATTGCCAAAAGCTAAATAATTCTGTCACTGTTATTAATTCCATAGATATTTACATATATATTCTGTTATTATTAGTTTAGCTGTTTAGTTCATATTTTGTATTGTATATAAGCTATAACTTTTATTGATCTCACTGCAACATGCGTAGCCAATGTTATGTACTTCCGTAATTGTTGTATATATCAGAAATAAATACCTCCTAATATACTAGCTTTAAGTGAAATGTAATATATATGATGTGGTTTAACTTAATAAATAAATAAATAAGCTCACCTAAACGCTCACCCAAAAATATATCTTGACACCGCGATGCGTAGTAATTGAGCGTTGGTAGAGGTCTTGTTTCGTGACGGGTGAACAGCTGGGTGAGCCGCATTAGCGCGTAGCGAATAACAGCCCTGGCTGTCGCAAATCTTAGTTACGCCGTAAACGGAGCTCCATTATACTACGAAATGAATCAAGTGTTTTTTCCCGGAGATTAGATTTCCCGCATTATATCTATTCACTTATTCGTCGGCTCTCGTTAGAAAAATACGGCTGGCGTAGCATAATTGCATTTAAAGCGATGCGGCCCGCTGAGAATGCTGAAGGCTACGAAAAATTATTTATTCTTTGTATTTTATAGACATTTTCTTGCGGTGATTTGCCATTTTCTCATACAGGCATTCACTTTTTAAAGGTTTATTATGTAAGTGCTTAAAGCGTCTTAAAAATATATATTTTTTCAGTTCTTTCCGCTTTTGGCGGGGCGGAATTGGTACGCAGTATTTTGTAGTTTATACATACATCTCTGAGTACGGAGTAATCTGGTTGTCGCCTAGGTTTCGCTACTTATCGGTATACTGTCAGAATTATATTTGCGCATTTTTTTTTTCGTTATTTTGTTTGCATTATATTAGTATCATGTAGTGGTATACTGTCAGCATCTTCGAGCAAAAGAGCCAAATAAAGTCACGGCTGTACCATCGAGCAAGAGAGCTTTACTTAGCTAGATATATTTCCAAATTGCATTAAATTCGAACCAGTTGAATAAAAATATTGCATGGCAAAAAGCTCCTC
Source organism: Epinotia ramella (assembly GCA_947578815.1). Lineage (NCBI taxonomy): Eukaryota > Metazoa > Arthropoda > Insecta > Lepidoptera > Tortricidae > Epinotia > Epinotia ramella. The sequence goes on from OX388210.1 coordinate 4,467,122, forward strand.
AATTTTGTCACTGACTGACTCTTATTTCCAGCTGTATATTCTACAATACAAGACAATAATCTAATCTAATCGAATCTATTCATAAATTTGTATGTATTGAGAACAAGCCCTACAAAAACAAGTGAGACCCCATAAAAAAACATTGCATGTAAAAAATAGGCCAAATCCCGTCACTCTTCCACCGTAAAAATATCGAGATGTTACATCGACCCAAGTTAGGCATTATTATTAATCTTATTTGCTTGCTAAATAAAATTTTGCATCTGCCGGTACGTGGTCGCCACTCGAGAACATTCCCGCTCCAACTGCGATCAGTTCTGCGTGCAATGTGACCACTTCCTTTAGTGATTGTGAGGGCAATATCGGTTAGGTACCTTGTTTTTGCTGCGGAAAGCCTCATTTCTGATGCGATCACGCAGATAAACTCCCAGTATAACCCTCTCCCTGCGTGCCTGTATGCGCGGCGTGGGTAGGCCCCCCTGGTAAAGGTTGCGGGATCCGCTGGATGTGGGTGGCGCAGGACCGGTCACTTTGGCACTCTTTGGGGGAGGCCTATGCCCAGCAGTGGACGTCTTTCGGCTGATATGATGATCACGATGATGATAACCCTCTCCATTGCCCTTTGGAGGACTTTGGGAAGACTGTTGCCAGCGTCAAATTGAACGTTTACCGGATAGAAAAGTGAAGTTGATGCAACCCGCCCTTACACTAGAAGGGTTATAGTTTCGTATCGCCTAACGGCTTGGCCACGACATTGAGCGGCGGCGGCAGCGGCAGCGGTGTGATCCCAACTAACCAGTGCGTTGCGAGTCTCGACTGCGCAATGAACAGATAAAACGCTTGCCGCGACGCAATTCGCGTAATGTCGTGGCCAAAAGGAAACTAATTCTGATTGCGATTACGAGACAGAGCCACAAGTGCCACAACCCGCTTCGCCCTTCACGGTCGCCGTCACGTCAAACGGACATCACATCGGCACCATTAAGATCAAGCTCAATCTTTTGAAGCACGAAACTGTACCTTATCATTTACCGGTAAAGTACAAATTGGCTTGTGAAGTGAATGGAGAGTAAACGTTTTGGGTTTAAAGGCTGCAAATGGGTCAGTGGACTGGTAGTGTTACTGGCGGGAACTATTAGAGAACAATGTTTATAGAGAACGCTGTAGGTAAGGACTCTAGAAGTATTCTCCTAGAAGATAGACGTCAGTTTACGGGCTCATGGCTCATTAGCTTCCGCGCGACTTAGTCGACGCGGACGAAGTCGCGGGCAGACACTAAGTCTTTAATAATTATAGAAGTGCCTTAAACTAGAAACGCATTTGAACAACTTCTACTTGGAAACTTCATACATCACCTAATTAGGACATGGGTCATAACATAACATAACAGAAGTTCCACTAGTGTTATGAGTAGACGAGACAGCAACTAGTCCTCTCCCGACTCCTACTTACGACGGTTAAAATAAATTACTGCGCAAACCCTAGTGTACTAGTCATCCCAAGTTAACTTCTACACATCTCTACATATAATAAATGTGAAAAATCGTTGAGGTTGTCAGTGAGACATAATAAGTAGAGCTTGAAGGAAATTGTATTTATACAACATACATTAAAAACTTCACCACGTCCACGCATTTAGAAGGTCCTCCAGATTTTTGTCGGCGTCTGAACTCCAACAAACCATACATATAAAAAAGTTTGACGGAGTTACGGTGACCCACAGGCCAAATTTGAGAATATTTGGATAAAATCGTCTTTACTTTACGCAACAGCGCCATCTTACGACAGCCCAACGAAAAGGAGTGTTATGTTTTCTGTTTGTCCGTATCATGGGAAAACTATCGAATGGATTAATATGCAACTTTCACTAAAACGTTCAATGGATCTTCGGTCACGGAATAGGTTATAAAAATTATAAAGATAAGGGTGCAAAAAAATCTATGAGCTAGACTTGAAAATTGGCAAGCATATAATAATAATAATAATAAAGCCTTTTTATTTCCTTAATAAGTACGTAGTTATATGAAATATGTTTGATTCAAGGGGCAAGCATATACTTGACTAGAAATTAAAAAGAACCCTATTTAAACTTTCAGCAAAATATAGACAAAACGTGAAAAAACAATGGATGTAAAAGTGTTTATATATATTTGTAAAATGTGCAGTATAGAGGTTTACGGGGCCGAGAGACCGATCTAGTTTCGTCTTATTTTCGAGAAAATTAGTTTTTTCAGTATTCTCTCGCAAAAGGCAGGCTTACTCTTCGATGAAGACCAATGGTTACCCAATGGTTGGTTTTTTTTTTTATTTATTTATTTCCAAATACAAGTTACATGATAAATTACAAATATACACTCGCCAAACTATTAAGTTTGATGGCGAGACGCGCTCATTTACTAAACTATTGTAACTTAACCTAATTTGCTTTTATTACTAACCTAATCTCTTCTCTAAACTTTTTACAGATTTAGGTAGAATGGCAATTAAAAATATTAGTAATAATAAAATACCGTATTATGACTCGACCTCCGGCGACAGTGGACGACAACAGCTTACCTAACTAGTTACTATGTAGGCACAGGTATCCTATCCACAGAGTAAATAAGTAGGACTACCTTCTTATTTACTCTGTGGATGTCCATCTGTTGACATCGACTTGACTTGTTGTCCTTTAATCTTGATTTTAAAATAGATTTACTTAATTTAGGAGTTTGTCTTAATATACTAATCTGATTGAAAGTTTTTGGTACTATGAAGTTTGATACTCTTTGCCCATAATAGTTTTTAGCCCTAGGTTGTACAAGTTTTTTTTCCCTTACACTTTTAGTGCTATAAGTATTTGTAACACTGAGTTTATACTCATCGGAATAGTAGTGCTCCAAAGCAATCAAATACTTAGTCTTACCATCTACTGGTAGAATTTTACAGAGGGGAAATAGTTTGTCATATTCCTTATTACACTTTTCCTTTTCTTTTTTACTAACTAGGAACTTAATCAGTCTTGTTTGTAGTTGTTTAATGTCTCTGATGTAGGTGACAAAAGTTCGTCCATAAACAATGAGCCCGTAACTGATGAGTGAGTCAGCCAGTGCGTAATACACAATCCTTAATGTATTTTTATTTATTGATCTATTTAGTTGGTAAAATTTCCCTAACACAGACCTCAGCCTATTACACACATTGTTTACATGTGGTTTCCAGTTGAAATTTGTATCAATAGTTAAGCCTAAGTATTTAAATGTCCTAACATACTCCAATTTGGTGCAACTACAGTTAGTTTTATCAGCATGCAAGCAATCGTATGTGTGTCCTATTATATCTAAGTTCTCCTTTTTTACATTTTTTGCTCGATGGTTTGGTTTGTTGGTGGCTGCGAGTTGGAACCCCAGCGATGTGGTTTTTTTGTTTTCTTCTATCATTTTATTTAGTTTTTTTTTTTGGTAAACGTGCAGTTATTGGTTTTTTGTTTAATTTTGAATAAAAATATTTTTTTTGTAGTATTACAGCCGAGAAAAACTCGGTCCCCGGCAAAAACAAAGCTTAAGCATTAATAACAATACCTATCGACGGTTGTGGATTTGAATGCATTCATGCAGTCTCAGCGTTTTTAATGTATGCCTAGTTTCTCCAACATGACCCCAACTTAATTAAAATGGACCTGGACCAAACTTAATTAAAATATGAACTGATAAAATGTTCTGTTTGCGAAGTTACGGAAATATTGTATGGCATTATACTTAGAAACATTTACAGTTTTACATTAGTTTTCCTTTCATAATTTTAGAATCAAATAAAACTCATTTAATACGGTTTGGTATGTTAGTTTTATTAGTCTAAATAAAATCAAAAAATAATATAAGCGGCATCTATCGAGCTGAAATTGGACTAAACTTAACACGTTCGCTGCGTTATAAGGCCTAAAGGCCTAATACGTCGACTCCCACTCGGTGCGGGAGCAAAATATTGTGTACTCGCGTTCGTGCGAAGCGTATATCTCGTAGATTGTTCAGAGTACGAAAGAGACAAATATAGCTTTGTACATGTTTATTAAATGGCTACTAGTTCCGACAATAAAAATTGTATTACGACTTTAGACCTAATATCGCACTGAACAAAAAAAATGTAATTACTTGCGAATATTAGGTCTAAAGACCTAATATGGAATAATAGGCATATCAACCTACCGTCGCACTGATTGGGGGATTCTTTTTAGTTAGTGTTGTGCTGACAGTCGTTAGTCTATGACGTAATTACGTAAAAGGAAAAGAAAAAATGAGTGGGGCGAGGAAGCGTTGCCGAAAACTGCTGCAATTATCTTTAAAAGAAAGAAGTTCAAGTGATGATGAAATTGACATATTATACGAGTATAACAACAGTGCTAGTGCAAAACGTAAGACATTGAACAGCCGAGACGCCTAAAAAAAATCTAAAAAAATTAAATCTTTTGTGTTCAATGCCAAAATGGATATTGTGTAAAATGCTTTTATGATGAACATTTGTGAAACTGTGTATATATAAGCCATTTTTTTTAATCACTATATGTAACCTGCAATAAACAGAATTTGTTTTTTTTTAGTTATCGACTATTTCTTTCCCATCACTAATATAAACCTTAAATGTACCATTGATTAGGTGCGGTATTAGGTCTAAAAACCTAATGTTTATATTAACGTTTTTTTCAAATATGACAATTGGGAGCCTCAGGCGAAGCCAGTGGGATACTCTATTACAACAGCATAGATACAAAATTCGCGTGATTTTATTTATATTCAGATAGATAATTGAGGTTAAATCAACCTCTAACTCACTAGGTCTTTGAACCTAATGCCGCACCAGCCGAAAGTGTACGTCTTAGGCGTTTTGACCTATGAACGCACTGGAGGGAAAACTTGTAAAATTGTTACCGCAGCGAACGTGTTAAGCTCGGTAGATGGCGCCAATCGACAACTAACATCAACGACCTCTATTCTATCAAACTGAAATTGTATCAAAATCATGCTCGCTAGATGGTGCTATCAATATCATTATATACTTCAAGCATTAATAATGTTTCTTTTTCATTGAATTTGCGACTCATAATCATGAATATATTATTGTTAATATCCGTTGTAACAAAGATCTGAAATTGCGTTAGTTTTAAGACTTTTACCACGTTCAAAGGCACCCGGCGCGCTTCATTGCTGCGAAAGTCCGACGCCATCTCGGCCAGTTTTATCCCTTATTTAATAATAGCTTCCGCCCGCGACTTCGTTTGCGTGGACACGGGATTAAGCTATTTTAATCCAGGCTATACACTATCTTCGTGTAAAATTTCATCTAAATCAGTTGAGCCGTTTAAGCGTCATTGAGTACCAAACATCCAAATATCTTAACATTTAAACATCCAAACATCCAACCATCCAAACTTTCGCATTTATAATATTAGTAGGATTATCCTTGACTTTATACTTATTTTATCAATTAAATTTTCACTTTTTTGGTAAACTTCAGCACAATTCTATCACCGTAGCGAAAATCGTGAATAAACCTAATTCATAAACTATTTAATCGTATGGCATACATTATTTTTGGCCTTTAAAGGTTATCACTCTTTAGTACCCAGGGGACACGTGCAGGGTTGTGGTAGGTAGCTCCTCCGGACGCGAGTAACAGTTGTCTCCCCTTTGTCAAGTGAGTGGGCAACTCGACTGTTAGGAGTTCTTAAGCCGCCCGAAGGCCTCTAACTCGGCTTAACGACTACTGTCATAGACAGCAGCTGGGAGCGTGCCTTCCAAAGCACGGAAGCGCTCATTTATATAAAATATTAACCACCCACTCAAACATCAGGCGGTCACCCATCCAAAGACTGACCGCTGCCATCTTTGCTTAACCTGCGTTATCGTTTCCGAGTTTTCCGACTCGCAGCCGCCGCTAGGCTATGATGCTAAAGTTTGGACCTCAATCACGCAAAAACGGATTAAAATTAATTTTGGTATACATATAGTGCTTATTCCGGGAATCATCGTCTAAGGGGGCGAAATATGGGGCGCAAGTTTGTATTTAAGGAGCTACGATATAAAAGAGTTCCACGCGGACGAAGTCGCGGGCAGAAGCTAGTACATGAAATAAAATGTCATAAAAAGAAGCTAGGAAAAGCCTGTGTGGTATCGGTTTAGAACATACATACATACTATATGCATACAGCCACGCCTTTATCTCTAAAAGGGGTAAGCAGCAGAGCGCATGAAACTTGTGTTCCAGTTCCACTTTTAGCATAAATTTGGGTATAAAAGATTGACAAAATGTGATATCGCAGTGACAAGTTGCTAGCACATCGGCCACAACACAGGGCACAGGTGGAAAGGGGGTGGTGCTATTCTACCCGACACCACACGGGGACACCCACTTATCGGATCGGTTTAAAACACCCACTTTTTGTCTCAGTTGGTCTTAAACATACCTTTTATCTTCTCTTGACAACTGCTTTAGCTTAGTTAGTATAGTGACCCTGCCTACGAAGCAACAGGTCCTGGGTTCGAATCCTGGTAAGTGCATTGATTTGTGTGATGAGCACGAATATTTGTTCCTGAGTCATGGCTGTTTTCTATGTATTTAAGGATTTATTTATCTATATAAGTATGTTTATCGTCGTCTAGTACCCATAGTACAAGCTTTGCTTAGTTTGGGACTAGGTCGATTTGTGTAAGATTGTCCCCTAATATTTATTTATTTAAAGCTGGTTTGATTGACGTATTACACATTAAGAAATTAACCCATTGATTATTTTTACGAAATGGGACTTGAAGAGGAGAATAAATAAGTCACATTTTATTATACGCGATTGAGGTAATTCGACGTTCACCAGTCCGATCATGACTAAGGATGTTAAGACACATCCTATACGTCGAAACACCCCAAACAGGTAAATAAAAAAACGACCGGATTGCGCTCGGGGAGTGCCGGCAGAAGTGAAAACTCAATGACATTGTAACAGTTTTTCGATCAGGTCACGTGGACGTCTTACGAATGTTCAATCTGTAGAATCTCACGGTCACGTGACATCTTACGGTCACGTGACCTGTTGCGAGTATCTCTCGAATCTCACGGTCACGTGACCTGTGGCGAGTTTAACAATATTTTCCCCATCACAAAAAGTGCACAGCGCCGCTAAAGAAGTTTTCACTTCAAAAAAATAGGTAAATATTGTAATGTTATTGTAAGTTGTTGTTGTTGTTATAATTAATTTTACGTATAATTAAGCATCAATGATCACCCGTGATCATTGTGGCTTAATTATACGTAAAATGCGCGACCAATGGCGTCACCGAATATCAGCGTCTCGAAGTGAACCACGGTTTGCTTCTAAACATCAAAGCTGAGTGACGACTTTTTTAGCACCTAAACATCGCAATGTATCATTCTTAATAAATATCTGTGTGACTTTGAGATGCTAAATAAACGTTCCTTTCTTCTTCTTCTAAATAATAGGGTAATAAAAAGGTAAAAATAGAGGTTAATAAATCTTCATGTTGACACAATTACCTGATGTATAACGGTGCCGATGTAAGGTACCTACGGATGATTATATTTGACGTCACGATGTAATAAGCGTCACCTCGCGATGGCATAACATAATGGCATGAGATAAGCACGTGTACACATGAAATATATACTCGTAGGGGAAGTTTGGCACCATTCGTACAGAGGAAACTTCGTACATTGGACGACATATAGCGATCTCTATACACGGTGATTTTTAATTCGTAATTAGATTTTTCTAATTCAGCATCGATGCGTAATACGATTAACTCGCAGTTACCCACCAAAACGTTTTTTTCCCGATCAAAAGTTAGTTAGGGAAACTTAAACCAACTTGAAAAATTATTAATGTCTAATTATTAAATTATGAGTACTTAATAAACTGTCATTTGTCACATGACCTACCTTTCCCGTCAAAGCGCTGAAATTTGCCATCAACAAGTTTCTGTCAATAATTTCGTTTTTGGTACAATATTTTATGCCGACTGTACTTTTCTGTATACCATCATCAACTACTCATTGAGACGATTCTAACGAGCCCAAACTCAACGGGGTTACGGCGCTTAAGAATTCCTATGGCCACCTTCTGTCTCCATCATCAGATCAGCTTGGTACCATAATTGTCATCCAACCAAACTATATTTATGCCCAAAATTTCAACTCAATCAGTCACCAGAAAGTGGGTCAAAAACTTGCAAGATTTTGATGACAAGCAGGTGAAACTAAATAAAAGCTTGTAAAAATGTAGGGTGACCAAACTATGACGTGAGTGGATATTAGTGTCAACATTATCATTAAATTTAATTAACTAAACAGTGACCTCATCCATGGTAATCTCTCGATCACGAGCAAGTAAACAGAACTTCATCTGATGATGAATGATTCTCATCAGAAGTGGCTTAAAATCTTTTTGAGCCTGCGCTCTACAATCAATTCTATGCATACAATGCGCGGCACGCGGGCTGATGTACCGCAGACTACCCCGACTTGCACTTAAGTTTATCGTAGTGACACGTGTATGTGTGCGTGCGTCACGTTGGCCGTTTGTACTAATTTGTTTTACTGCTTTAAGTTTCGCCAGTACGGTCGACCTTCCACACAAACGAAGTTTGGTTCTCATTTCTAAACCGCATACTGGAATCACTTGAAACTTTTTATACACAGCAACAGAGACTAGGCGGATCTCATCCTGTATACAAAGTTTCATGTTATTCTAGCAAGTCATTTTAAAATGAGAACCAAACTCCATTTGTATTTGTTTAAAACAACACACAACACAACACACACACTTAACAACTTTGACAGTCGAGCGTCCTGGCGATCCCCCTATTATTATTGTTATTATTTATTGACAAATACATTTACGTGACATTACAGCCTATATCTGTGGCTCCGCGGCGCACGCGGGAATGTAGTCAAAATACTACGCAAATCCATTTGGTCTCGGCACCAAACAGCGCGGCGTCGCGCCTAGTTGTATGCCCAGCTTTACGCACACATAGGCACAATATAATATGTATTAATTCAAACGTGATCAACCCTTCTGACTTAACGTATATAATATATAAAGTATAAGTAGTGCTCATTCACTGGTACTCTGGAAAGTGTCCAAATCAAAAGCGGCGGAATATATTGACTCCGGAAGAGAGTATGGGCCAAATAACGTAGATATACTCAATTTTCAGCAATAGTGAATCACCAGCCATCAACTGTTAAAGTTTTACTATTACTATGTTATATTGCTATTTCGCTTAATAATACATTAGCTAGCTTAGCTACTAGCTCATTAGTAGCTTTGTAAGTTTTAATGTAATGGGTAAACGCCGGAACGCCACATTCGATTTAAAAAAATTCTCCACCTGCGTATGTGTTGGACTTTCCGGATAAACATAACATAGGTCATGCTTTATTCCGCAAGTTTGCCTGCCTTCTTTACAGTACGCGGGCGACTAGTCTATCTATAAATCGTTATAATAACTATATACAAAACGGTAAAATTTTATTGAACTTCATACTCGAATAAAAATTTTAACAACACAGTTATATATATTTTCGACGACCGGTTAGCCTACTGGGTAGTGACGCTGCCTACGAAGCTGAAGGTCCTGGGTTCGAATCCCGGTAATGGCAAATATTTGTGTGATGAGCATGAATATTTGTTTCTGAGTCATGGAAGTTTTCTATGTATTTAAGTATTTATATATATTATATATATCGTCGTCTAGTACCCATAACACAAGCCTTAATGAGCTTACTATGGGACTAGGTCGATTTGTGTAAGATTGTCCCCTAATATTTATTTATTATTTATTTTATATATGTTAAGAATAATATAGGTAAAATATATGTTTGTCGAGGTCACACAAATCCTGGGTTCTCAGGCATTGATAGAAGACGACGGTACTATGTTTGTCGGGCCTTAATGAATGGGTAAGAAATCAGAAGTCTTATATGAACGCGTTTAGACTTAACATTATAACCATTATAATTCACAATCACGAAAAAAAAACACAAATCGCTATTCTATCAAACTTGTTTTCCAATTGTACAAGTGAGTTAAACAAAAGAAAATCTCCATTGGAAATAAAGTCAGAAAGTAAACAAGGAAAAACGCCTTTATCCTCTCAGATGGCATCGCAAAGACCTGTCAATATCGATTAGAGTCGATTAAACCGGCCTCGCTAAATTCTATCGACTTGCTTAATCAAATTACATTCCTTATAGTTAAAGGAAGCTTTCTAACGAGAAAGTTGCGAGGTTCTTTTGATCATTTTGATACGAGTCGTAGGGTTTCTAATGGGAATCAAGTACAATTTAGAGGCTTTAGCAAATTGGTAAATTTTCAATACAGATTATAAATTGACGCGTTTCATTATAATCTTCTTGTCAACTTCTTCTTACTAGCTAGATATACTAACTCGTAGGTAATGATAAGAAACGAATTATTTATCTAATCAAGTGCAGGGTCTAAAGTATAGAATAATGAACTTAAACTTAATTTAATATTGACGTATTTTCTAAAAATTTAACAGCATCCATATCATATTATAAATGCGAAAGTCTGGATGTTTGTTACTCAATCACGCTTAAATATAGGATAGTTTTTATTCCGGGTCCACGCAGACGAAGTCGTGGGCGGAAGCTAGTTGACATATAAATGATCTATTATACCTACTGATAATCATTACAAAACTACTTTTTCCGCTCGCGTCACAACCGGGGTCACTTAAATTTGCCAGAATATTATGACTATTACCCCACAACCTAATGCCAAGATCGCATCCAGCTTGCACATAAGTGTAGTATTTAACGAAACGTTCCAGATTTGAGCATGTTTATGCCAGTTTTAATATTCTAGGCTTCACAAAAGAACAAACGCCGGCCTGGCACGCGATGGCTTTGCAAATGCCAAAGCCTTCACCTCCTTAGTTGATATGAACTTAAGTGACACGATAGTATTAAAAACATAGGCTCTTTTGTCCAAAGGTATGGCATTTCGCGGGCCGTGAACTTTGTATCGCAATGTACTAGTAATGGCGGTTTTTGGCTTAGTGTTTTGTTATGTAAGATTTTGATAGATTTCACGGAATTTCAGCTAGTCGTTATAATTAAGAGATAGCAACCAAATCAATATTTGGATTTGGCAACATCACAACATTATCGCGCAAAATGTGAAAAACACTTTCGTATTTTGTTCCAGATTTTTCAGGGCCTGTCCGTAGGTTTCGTAACTTTTCTCAACTTCGCTGTGATATTTTTAGTAAAAAAATACATCCAACGCGTACGAAAGTAAAGCTACGCAATTGACCAGAACATTCAAGAGATTGCTCAAGAAAATGCGAAAATTAAGTGTCAGATTGCCCTTGTCTAAACCTGTATAAAAATTTACTAAACTCAGGACTCGGCTGGTCGATTACGTAACGCACGGTGCGTGTGACTGGTAAATCTAGATGCCACTTTTTGTATGGGAAAATGGCAGTTGAATTGTCTAACGCTCGTTCGAAAAGTAACGGTAAACCCCTCAGACTTATAGTTTCAACTGTCAAGCATTCAAATAATGCAGAATATTCTGTCTGTTTCCGCCACGCGACCAATTTGTCGATGCGAGTCGAGCCGCGCGTTCATTGACATTCCGAACAAGGGAGTTTATCTAACCGCTCGTATTGAATTTAAATTGAATTTACATTTATTACTCGAACTCGGTGCGCGCGAACGCATGACAATCTAAATTTGATTTCAACCGAATACGTTTAGATAGATAGTGCCCACGGAATTCCTCAGGAATGCATCGATGCCTGGCAAAAATAACTTGGTGGGGATAATAATAAATGTAATGGCCCAAACTTTGTGTGTGTGTGTGTGAATGTAGATTTTTTAATACGTCTGGTCGAAATTTAATGAATGTAATGTAATGTGGAATTATATAATCTAATCAGATCATTCGAATGAAATGTAGTTAGCCTAATTTGTAGAGTTCCCTCGATTTCTCCAGGATGCCATCATCAGACCTTGACCTGATGACCATGGGACTACCTAGGAAGGAAAGCCTGTCAAACAAAAAAAAACAAATCGGTCCAGGCATCTTCGAGTAATCGGGAAAAATCAAACATAATAAAAGATTTTGACGAAGTAAGTATGTATAAGTATGTAAGTTGTCCGTCAAAATTTGCAGTCGCTTGCCGTTCTCCGATTGAGCTGAAATTTTTGGTATTAGTATAGTTTGGATGACAATTCAATATTTTGGTACCATCGAGCTGATCTGATGATGGAGACAGAAGGTGGCTATGGTAATTCAGTATTTAACCGACGCAACCCCGTCGAGGTTGGGCTCGTTTGAATCGTCTCAATGAGTAGTTGATGATGGTATACAGAAAAGTACAGTCGGCAATAAACGCTTGTACCTAAAATGTTTTTTTTTTTACAGTAGCTTATTTGGAAGTAAAAAGAAGAGAAAACTATTCACACACGGTCCGCAAAATTATGCATACATGTAGAAAATAGCGAATAGCTACAATTTTGGGCGCGGGAGTTTACGATCTACTTTTATTTTTGCAACGAACAATTTCAATTGAATGAAATGGCACTACATTTTTAGGGTTCCATACCCAAAGGGTAAAAACGGGACCCTATTACTAAGACTTCGCTGCCGTCTGTCTGTCTGTAACCAGGCTGTATCTCAATAACGGCGATAGCTAGACAGTTGAAATTTTCACAGATGATGTATTTCTGTTGCCGCTACAACAACAAATACTAAAAACAAAATAAAATAAAAATTTAATTTAAGGGGGGGGGGGGGTTAAATTTAACAAACGTGATTTTTCCCCCGTTTTTATCGCTAATGGTACGGAACCCTCCGTGCGCGAGTCCGATTCGCACTTGGCCGGTTTTTTTTAATATCAGCTTTCGCTCACACGCACTTTGCTTTGCCATAACATATAACGCAAGATGTGTTCCATGCGCCAAGACTGGTCACATATTTTAATATTCATATATTTATATATTTATTTTAATATGTCAAAACACGCTCCGAATCTTGGTGCTTGTTAATAATTCAACGAAACAGAATTAAATCCACAAAATCTACGATTACAAGAATTCCATAACAACCTAAGTCGCCCAGGGGATGTCCAACAACAGTCTTAACTTGCCAAATACGTAACCGCCAAAGTTACGTTACGTTTTAACAATCCTAATCATACATTTTTAAATAAAGGAAAAATTGAAAAATTTAATGCTCCGAGCCGGACCGGATGGTTCCGATAGCTCAGTTGGTTAGTAGCGACGGGCCATGAATGCCTGTGGTCGCCGGTTCGAATCCGGCTCGGAGCATAAAATTTTTCAATTTTTCCTTTATTTAAATATGTATAATTTTGTTAGCAGCGTAACTGCTTAATACAAAATTAATCCTAATCATGTGCAAAGTTCAAACTTGACTGCAGTCCTTCGACATATTCCTTGTGAACTTCAACCAATTTTCCTTATTAATGTTCAGACAGACAGTGACGCGATGAACTCGCTGAAAAGCTATTAGAACTTTGAAAGGAATTTGTAACAAAAGTCATTTAATTGGACAGCTTGCTTTGGAAAAAAAAGCAGCGATATTCGGCGTCCAAGACGTGAGTAACCCGTTTCTTTATATATATTTTTTTTTCGTCAAGTCGCGTCGCGCAAGAGTGTCGTAAGAGTCGACTAAGGTAACAGGGTTGAAGTGTGTTGTGGGCGATGGGCTAGCAACCTGACACTGCGATATCACATTTTGTCGATCGTGGTACTGGGACACAAGTTTCATGTGCTCTGCCTACCCCTTTTAGGTATAAAGGCGTGAATGTGTGTATGTATGTATGTATATATGTTTTTACTGATAATCTACGAGTACCTAAATTAAATGGAAAAACAAAGTAACCTAGTTAGGCATATGTATTTACGAGTGATAAATACTACCACGAGACCATAATTAAATTATAAGGTACCTAATAAATAACGGACTACCGTTATTGAGCCTCCGCGCTCTACTTAAATAATTACTAAAAACACCTTTAATCTCCGTTTTTCTACTCGCTATGCGTAATTACACCAAATCATTGCTTGCATTGATTGACTGACTTTTATACGTCGCATAAGTTATTAATTATTATGTTGTAATGGCACGTAACATGTAAAATTAAACGTGGGCAACGTGAGCATATCGTTTATAATTATTACTTTAATATACATTTTTAACCAATTTCATACTCATACTTATACTCATTTATTTATAATGCACAAATGCATTGAAAGTCAAAAAGTTTAATTAATTCGAATTTATTTACAATGTCTAGTTAAATTGTTTCCAAAATGTATACAAATGTCGAATGAAATACAAATTCAATGGTAAAAAGGTCATATTTAGAATTCCATAATGAGGAAGAATATATTTAAATGAAAAGGCGTTACTAACCAGCCATATTTAGGGTTCCGTACCCAAAGGGTAAAAAAAACGGGACTCTATTACTGGCTCCGCTGTCCGTACGTCCGTCCGTCTGTCACCAGGCTGTATCTCATGAACCGTGATAGTTAGACAGTTGAAATTTTCACAGACGATATATTTCTGTTGCCGCTATAACTACAAATACAAAAAAAAAAAATCTTCCGTACATAAGTTCTGAAAAACTCATTGGTACAAGCCGGGATTCGAACCCACGACCGCCGCTTGAAAGCCGCATGCCTGAACCACTAGGCTGCCGTAGTAGGTTCTACACGCAAAGAGCTATAAGTATTCTTACAAATTCGGCGAAGTAGTTTCCGGGATAAGACGAACTTAAGCAGTGTTATTGCCAAAATAAAGTAAAACTTTGAATTGACTCTGAAATTCTATTCTGATTTTACAACTTACGCATATTTCCGCTGAAGCGGAAGCACGGTGTGCAATCCGTTCTGAAATGGGGTCAAGAATTACGTCTGTGCGTTCGGCTATTTTCGTCCCTGGTCGGGCCACGTCGGTTATTTTCGGCGCCATTCGGCCCGTTTTAAAATTGGAAATCGCTTTCGACTTTGATGTGAAACAAATGTTGTTTATGTGTGATGGTGCGTTACGGGAATGGGAGCGAAGCTATTTTAAGGACTATTGAAGAATGTATAGATAGTATAGAAAATGGAATCGCGAATTGCAAATTCGCTGAATGAAACAAATACGTGTGCTGGTAGAATATGTAGTGTAGAAGATAGTAGATAAATTTGTACTTATTTAAAATAATAATTGTACATACAAGATGATAACTAACATCAGTATTCGCTTCTCCTTATCCCATATACTTGGGGTCGGCGCAGCATGTTTTTTATTTCCTTACCTCTTTATCGCCCGCCAACTCGTCACATACTTCCTTCCCATTCATATCGTCTCTCACGCAGTCCCTCCATTTTTTTCTTGGGCTACCACTTCTTTTACATCCCTTCACTTTCATACTTAATGCCCTTCTAGTAACATGATTATCATCCCTTCGCATAATATGTCCATACCAGCGTAGGCGATTCTTTTTATATACAACGACGGTGGCAAAAAAGCTTACGGCCCGCCTGATGTTAAGCGGACACCGCAGCCTATAGACGCATGCAACTCCAAAGGAGTAACATGGGCGTTGCCGACCCTTGATATGTTTGAGGATTCGCCGTGTTGACAGCTGAAGGAACAAATTCCCTCGCTCTCAACACAACGTATCCTCGGGAGCTCTGGCGACCTTGCTCACCTCCAGGAACACAACACTACTATACAGAGCAAGTAGTAGTTTTATTATGGCTGTGGTCTTCTGCAAGGCGGAGGTACTTCCCCAGTTGGGCTGCTCCAAATTCGAGCGGGATGACATTTGCTCTCAGCTCTTCAGTTATGGGTGCTACTTTCAGGGTTTCTCTTCAAGATGATAACTAACATTAACTAAGTTCAATGAAGACTACGTTAAATCTAAAAAAGGTCGAGGAATTTGTACTGAGGATGCTGGCGGCATTTCCTCGCTGACTTGCAATGTTGATGCGTTGCGCGAGAAAGCCGCCAGCTCTTCGGTCACCATAGAAAAATGTTTATTCAAATAAAGCCCACATTATAAATGAGTAGATTTGAATCAGTTTTATATGGCAATTCTAAAATAATGTTTATTCAAATAAAGCCCACATTATAAATTAGTAGATTTAAATCAGTTTTATATGGCAATTCTAAAATTCAAATTCTACCAGCATTTCTGCAAAAAAAATAGGTCCTTACTGCCTGTTTCTTAATGATGATGCCGACACAAACCCAACAGTAAGTATTGTGTTGCTAAAATTTTACATATTACTTAACACTTTCAGTATCAGGAACCCGCCTAGCGGAAGCGCTCTTCGTAGGCGCTTCCCCATGCTTAGTGGGAAAAAAACGGCATCGGCTACGAGCGTTGGACTACGAAATTGTTGGCAGGGAATGTTTAAGTAAACCTAAATACAAAAAAGGGACAGAAAAACGGGATCGCCTTTACAAAAAAAGGCAAATTAAAGGATTGGCTTTCAACAGGAAGAATCTTCAAAATTCAACCTAGTTATTAAAAGCATTTTTAATGTAAAATACAATCAATTTCAATTTCAATTTCAATTTATTTATTTGCAACCTTACAATTGACACATGCAACTTAAAGCTAGGCAATGCACAGGACCCCGTTAGGGCATAGCAAACGTTATAATTAATTATATACAACAAATATTTCAAATATAAAACAAGTTTAAATACATTTGACTAGTTAAAACGTTAAGGTACAAAAAATTAAATAAAATAATAATCACTTTCTAAAATATTAAATTAATTTGTAAAAATAATTTGTAAAGATAATTTGTAAAAATAATTTGTAAAAATATGTTTAAAAATTCAAAATGTACAAAATGATAAAATTTTAGGCTAAGTAAAATTAATCCAATAAATTTAAATTAGTATCACATTTCACATTAAAATATATTCTTTAGAAAATCATTATTTAACTAGATAAAAAATTGTATATCTACATTCAATTCATTCAATTCAAAAGACTTGGAGACCTGGATGCGGGTGGCGCTGGACCGGTCACTTTGACACTCTTTGAGGCTGGCCTGGCTATGTCCAGCATGTCTTTCGGTTGATATGATGATGATGACGATAAAAAGTTTATTCTATTTCCGTCTGTATCGCTATTTTGATGCAATGAAGAAATGTGTAGAAATGGAACCTCGCGAATTGCGGTGAATAAAATAAACACGTGTTCTGTAAAATAAAATTTAACGATGTGGTTTCTTTGGCGCCTAACAAGGTGGTGACAGGTTCGTTGTTTGCTATGAGTTAGTGAGGAATATCTGTCGGGATTTATCATCAAGCAGATATTTCACGGCAAAAGAAATTACTGCATTTACTGTGTTTTTAATATATGTAACATATTCAAGGAGACGTAGCTATTTAGCGGCTTGTGGTCCAGGGGAATGGAGGGCACGAGGTCGCGAGGCAGGTCACCGATGAGATGGATGGACACACCAAGTTAAAGCTGCAGTACATGCAAGCATAAGAAAGGCGATTGTTTGAGAGGAATCGCGGAGTGTTTTGAAACCACACAAGAAGAAATGACAATGAAATTTGAAACAAATGTATAGTGTATGTTTTATTTTAAAATAGGACGAAACAAAACCAATGCACCTCTGTTCTGATTGATTAGATGTCCATTGAATTAAAACTCAAGATCCTACTTAAGAATCCTATTGTAGAATCTTTCGCTTCATTCAGGATTCAATATAGCGCCCTCGCCGTAAATATATCATTATGCTCCCTTGAGACTCAATCTAATATTTTAGAACGATCCCTTGACTTCATTTGTATTCCTTTATGTGGGGATTCCCAACACAATAACAACAAGAAAGCAAATAAATAGCAAATTGTAGATTATCCTGAATCATTTCTATTCGTTTAGTGTATCCTGTCAATAACACGGCCCACATCAAACACTCAGAATCAAAGTACATTAAAACGCACTGCATTCGAAAATGAATCGTAAAACAATTCACATTAAAGCGAATATTGTGGTGATTTTATGTTAACAGGAAGATAAGGAAATCATTGCATATGCGAATGCGAGTGTTTGGGGTTCACAAAAGGTTGTTTATGTGGGGTTGATCGGATACTTACATTTTGTATTTCAATATTTTCAATTTATTTAAAATGACAATTACATTAAAAAAAACTATAATTTAAGAACAGATAGTAGGAAGGAGAGGCAGGACCAAGACGAGAGTTTATGGATCAAGCTAAAAATAAAGTAAGTGTAATGTCGTATCAGCTGAGCTCAAAACAGGCAGAGATGAACAGAACGGCGATTAGGTACTCCACCGAAAAGAGCCCGGCTCTTAAGTGTATGATGAAGTTATAGGATAATCTTAACAAATTGAATTAGGTCCACAGTAAGCTTAAAGACTTGCGTAATGGGTATTATTTACCAACCAACCTGCGCTTAGAATTGGATAGGACGTGACAGCAATAAAGCTGTTCCCATAATTGTGATCGAACTTCACTTGGTGAGTCATCATTAAACGTACAAAATTAAAAGGTTTTTCAAGAAACCCAACTTTTACACAAATATTATGCCTATGTCACTCCCACGATAAAGAGGAATCCAAGGACACCCCATATGTCACACCATGACACACCTATGAAGCCATTTCGCCTTTAGCCCGTGTAAGGTCGAAGAACATAACCCTCTTTCAGAGGCAGTTGGGTAAAAACACACTACTCACTTGGTTTTTCGGTGAAAATACCTAAGCAAATTCCGTTATTAGCGCGTTCTGAAAATTGCGAATTTGTACTTGTATTTGTAGTGGATTTTCTAATTTATGAGGCACGGAACCCTACGATATTTAAATATTCAAGTATTGCTTGCGATTTGCGAGCGTGTTTTCTATACAATTATCAGTCGCGCCGAACACGCTGCGTGATCGCCTTCATACAAAATACGCTTGGAAATCGCAAGTGTGATAAGGCTCTAAGGTAGGTGCAAATAATTGTGCATGAATATTTGTTTTGAACCCTTGGATGGTTTCTATACATTTAAGTATGAAATATAATTAAATCGTCCTTAATTACTATATGGGGCTAGTTCAATATGGGTGTAGCACTAAATAAAATAATTAATATTATAGTTTTTTCGTGAAAAAGGATTAACAATGTAGTCAAATGGAGAATAAAGCAATGCAATACGTTAAACAATAACAAAGTTATACGTTTCCAAAGTTTTAAGAGGGGGTATGTTCGGTCCTTTTACCGCAAAACGCACCTTCATACGAAACGATTGTCATTTACTATGACGCTCGAGAATCGTAACGTTACGATCCCCTAGCGTTTTCTCTCTCTAAGAAGCAATTTTAAAACGGTTGTAGCTTGGTAATTTTTGAGACATTTGAATGGGATTTTAGTCAATCAGGCATATTTTTTTGCTTGCTTCCTGTTCGGTACCGGCTTTTTACCGCGGGTATCACTCATAATTTGGGCAGAAAAAGACACGTCACTATTTGACGTTTGACGTCTGTCATTTTTTAGTTAGTATAACCTAGAATTTTGCCTTTGTTGGATTGAACACGTTTTTCGTTGATTTGTATTTTGAGTTTTGTGAAAGCATTCGGGACATTTGATTTATGTTGATTGGAATCAGTTCATAACTGAGGCCAGGCGCTCCTATCGAGGAGTTTTGTTGTTGCCTGTGAGTGAAGTGATAAATTCGGGTGCGCTTACGTGGTGAGCTATCATCCAGGAGCCAGGAAGTGTTCACCAGGACACGCGACGGCCTCGACACCCACACACACCATACACATACATTCAGAGACACTTACGCCGGCCGACAGATAACGGCGGATGAAGCTTCCATCAAGGTAAAAGCACGTTTTGTTGTATCGGACCGATACCTGGCGCATCTTCGGTATGCCACGCTTCTTGGAAGCTATAGCTTAGCGGGGTTATACCGGTCGTTCTAGTCCAGGCCTCTACTCGGGTCAGGAACTCGTCGGGCCCAGCCCTGGCTTCAACCGAGTAGAGTCTTGCAAGCCCGGGCTAGGAGCGAACACATCTTGGTAGCAAGGGCGTGGTTCTTTGAAACGCCTCTGGCCGTGTCAATAGGTATCTTTGACTGGTTCACAGTATTATTTTGATATTAGTGGAAAAAACTTTTTGAAGTTAACCCTTGATGGAACATACATAGTTGTATTTAAAATAGCAAAATATTACTGAATTGGTTTGTAGTGATATAATAGCATACATTGCTAATTGTTTTGATAGTTGATTTGATATTATTTGGTGAATTTCTTGGTCACTGAACATAGCAATAGCAATCTCAAATTCAATTCTTAGGTATATACTAAACACAGAGGAAATTGATATTGCTTGTTTATATAATAATTTGAACTATATCTCAGGATTGCTCGGTGTGAATATTGTATTGTATTGATTTGAGACCCACTTGATATATATATATCAGTATTGGTTGGGATTATAATTATTTGAAGTTTGCCCCTGGTTGTTTGACATTGTTTGTTTGGCTTAGTTTAGCAGTTATAAATTAGAGTTCACTCAGAGAATAAGTAATATTCTGAGGGGTTCCTTGGCAAGCCATATAAGTTGGTAATTAAATATAAGTTGCATTGACTAAAATTATTTGGATTAATTGTTTTGTGCGTTGGGAACATACAGGTTTGGAATATTTTGGGGTTCCCTGAGAAGTGAATATTGTCCAGAAGGGTTCTGTATTGACCAATGTGTTGCGATTTGAAAATAAATTATACTTGCTAAAATAAATTAATTCTCATTATAAATATTACTTGATTTAGGGTTCAACAAGTAACATTTTGCAGGGTTCCTGGTGCCAAATAATTTTAGTTTATATTGTTTTTGTTTTGCATTATTGAACATTTTAATTAGAAGTCGATTGGACTTGCGTTTGTTTGTGAGTGTTTGTTGTTGCTGGCTACAGCCATGGCAAAGTGGACAGCCAAGATTAGGGCGGAGCTGAGATGGTTGTCCTCTGCGGTGCATTTGATAGGTAGACCCGACCGGACCGACGCTTTGCTGAAGCGATCGGCTGAGCTACCGGACCGAAGTGCGGTAGTTCAGAGTGCTTATGCAGCGCTTTTGGCGATGGATGAAAAGATTGATGATTCAGTGGAGGCAGACATCACACAATATTATGACTTGCATGATGAGCTGGTTCAGGCTGCGCGCAAGGTGCAGCGGGGACCTTTGACGGCGGAGACGCGATCACCGCCACCCCTGGCTCTCCTAGGACGTTTGCCAACCCTGGATTTGCCCCATTTTGACGGGGACTTAAAATGTTGGACCGCCTACCACGACTTGTTTTCAAGTCTGGTGGACGCCAGGACGGACTTGGCACCGAGCCAAAAGTTGGCATATCTTTTCTCCACCTTGAATGGAGAGGCATTGGAGTTAGTCTCACATCTTGCGGTCACCGACCAAAATTACACCACAGCCCAGGAGCTTTTGGAGAAACGATATGCCAACATTAGGCGTTTGGCAGACACCCATGTGGCACAAATTTTGGCGCTTCCTCACATTTATGGGGTTGCCACGTTGCGGAGGGATTTGGTGAATCCCGTGATGGTGGCCTTGAATGCTTTACGACGGCTTGGCCTGCCGGTGGATGAATGGTCGTTCATGCTCTTGCATATAGTTTTGTCACGGTTGCCCACGGACTTGAAGCTCCGTTTTGAGTATAAGCACGGTGGGGGCAGTGCCACACAATTGCCACGTTTTGCGGACCTTGTCTCCTTTCTGGAGGAGGAGTGTCGGTTGGTGGACAACGCCGGGATTGAAGGCCCCTCGGGACCCTCGGCGGGACCTCCACGGGAACAGCGGCGTGTGGCTGCTGGCCCCCCTAAGCCAGGGGTGGTAGAGCCACGCCGCCCGCCCCTCTGATACGCGACGGCCCACGCGCCCCCAAGGTGCGTGTATTGCACGGATGATGGTCATTTGGTTGCAGCATGCCCCAGGTTCCTGCACAAGAGGGTGAAGGATCGGCGCGGTGTCGCGAATGATCGCCGGTGGTGCTACTCCTGTTTGGGGCAGCATTTGCAGCGGGATTGCCCACGGCCTGAACCGTGCCCGCAGTGCCAAGGGAAACACCACCTGGTGTTGTGCGCCAACCAAAATGGTGGTAATCGGTTGGATGGTGCGGGACGTTCCCCCACGGGCGGGGGCCCGCTTCCCCATTACCCCCAAAGGGAGTCTCGTCGGGGCTCGCCGTCCACGGGTGGGGGTACCCCTCCCCCATCTCCTCGTCCACAGGCCAGGTTCGCTGCTGCTCAGCGCAGCTCCCCGCCTCGGAGCTTCTCACCACCGTTGTGCGAACGACCGCGGTTGGAACGCCGCCCGCCCCAAGTTGGACGCCGCTCCGAGTACTACGCGTCGACCTGGGCGCGCCCGGGTCGCTGCCCTGAGGTTCCGGCGGACCAGTACCTGGTGCGGTCCAATTGGGCGGTGCCAGCCCAACAGGACGGCGCCTATGAGGGTTGTTGGCGGCCCGATGAGGGACGCCCCCAATAGGTAGCTGCCGCCCGCTCCTCCACCACAGCCGCCCACCCTGAAACAGTACTCTTGCCAACTGTTTGTGTCAGGGTCTGGGGCCCGATGGGGAAGTCCTTGTTAGTTCGTGCCCTTTTGGATTCGGGTGCCCAGGGCTGTCTTGCGTCGTCTTATTTGGTGGAGAGATTGGGCCTCCCATGTAGACCCCACCCCTCCGTCATCCACGGAATAGGTGGCCTTCAGGTGCAGGGTTCCATGGGGGAAATTAATGTTTGTTTTTCAACTGTCAATTGCTGGCCCACCAGCCATTGTGGCCAAAGCGGTTGTGTTGAACGATATTTTGGGCAGCAACCCGCAGGTGGTTATCTCCCCTACCGCGGTGAAATTGACGTCAGGGTTGACCCCCGCTGACCCCCAATGGTTTGTACCTGGCTTTGCAAACCATTTTTGGTTACACCTTTTTTGGACCCGTGTTGAGGGGCTTGGTCCCACGGGTTGAAAATGAAATTGTTACCGTAGGGCTCTCGCTCTCGGACGCCGTCCAGCGTTTCTGGGAGGTCGAGGAGCCCCCCAAGGCTCCCAGAGTCGATCCAGCGGAACAAGAATGCGAATTGTCGTATCAGAATAATACGGGTCGCCTCGCTGATGGTCGCTTTGTTACTCGGTTGCCTTTTAGGGCTGCACGCCCCCCTCTCGGTCAGTCTCATGCCCTAGCGGAAAAAAGGTTGTTGTCCATGGAGCGCCGAATGAAGAGGGATTCAGATCTTCGTGCTAAGTACATTGAGTTTATGCGCGAGTATGAGGCTTTGGGACATATGTCACGCTCGACTATTGATTGGCGTTCGCTCGAGCACTATTTTTTGCCCCACCATGCGGTTTTGAAGACGCCTGGGGGCAAAATTCGGGTGGTTTTTGACGGTTCGGCCCCTACGTCAAATGGGGTTTCCTTGAACCAGTGTTTGCACTCCGGTCCCAAACTGCACCGGGACATTTCGGATATCCTCACCAACTTCCGCCGTCATCAAATTGTTTTTGTGGCTGACATCCGAATGATGTTCCGTCAATCGGTTGTTCACCGAGATGACCGGCGTTATCAGATGATTTTGTGGCGTGAGCGACCTTGTGATCCTATGCGAGTGTACGAGCTGAACACTACCACGTACGGTCTTACCTCCAGTCCGTATATTGCCATCCGGACTTTGTTGGAGTTGGCTCATCGGGAGCGATTGAACTACCCCCGTGCAGCGGCCATCTTGGAAGATTCAGTATATGTTGATGATGTTTGCACTGGGGCTTCCACTGCTACGGAGGCTTTGATTTTACGGGATGATTTGATTGCGATCCTGAAGTCAGGTGGGTACGAACTGCGTAAGTGGT
Source organism: Epinotia ramella (assembly GCA_947578815.1). Classification (NCBI taxonomy): domain Eukaryota; kingdom Metazoa; phylum Arthropoda; class Insecta; order Lepidoptera; family Tortricidae; genus Epinotia; species Epinotia ramella. The sequence continues at coordinate 4,491,051 of OX388210.1, forward strand.
TGTCAAATTGCCCTGATTTGTTGCGAGATCTTCCGGTGGAACATCAGCAGGATCCTCTCTTGTTCGAAGATGCGGACAACCCTAACTTGATTGCGGTCCTTGGCATACAGTACCAGCCCGTCCAGGATGTCTTCACTTATCGGGTTAAGTTGGACCCCCCTAAGACCTGGACGAAGCGTTCGGTCTTGTCGACTGTTGCTCGGACCTTCGATCCTAATGGATGGATCACACCTGTCATTTTTCTGGCTAAGTGTTTTTTGCAGAAGCTGTGGATTGCGGAAGTTACGTGGGACGAACCTCTTCAGGGAGACTTGCTAACCGAATGGTGTTCGATTGTTTACTCACTTCCGGACGTGAACCGGATTTCCTTGCCCAGACTCTTTCTGCCATCCGGCAAGTGTAAAGTTAGCCTCCACGGGTTTTGTGACGCGTCTGAACGAGGGTACGCGGCCGTGGTATTCTTGCGGACTGTTAGCCTATCCGGTCATGTGGGACTACATTTGATAATGGCCAAGAGTAAGGTGGCTCCTATCAGGACTAGGTTAACTATTCCTAAGTTGGAATTGTCGGGAGCAGCCCTCCTTACGAAATCATGTTTGTGATACTTTGGGTCGTACCGTGGAGATTTCAGATGTTTTTGCGTGGACTGATAGTGAGATCGTTCTTTGTTGGCTTCGCACCTCCGTGCATAATTTAGAGGTTTTTGTTGCGAATCGGATTTCACAGATCCAGAGTTCAGCGACCCCGCTGATTTGGCGACATGTTCCAGGGGAACTGAACCCCGCTGACTGCGCTTCGCGAGGCTGCGAGGCTCCGGCACTTGTAAACCATTCCCTGTGGTGGGGACCAGATTGGTTGTCGCATCCTGCGGCATCTTGGCCCCAGAATCGGTTCTCTTCTCCAGAGGCGTTGCCAGGTTTACGTGTGGGCGTTATGGAAACGCAACCTGTCTACGACTTGAATCCTCTGTTGGAGAGGTACAGCTCTCTGTCGAAATTGATTGGGGTTACCGCGCGGATCCGACGTTTCTTTCTCCACGCACGGAACCCAGCTCAGAGGGCATTGACCACGGAATGGCCTTGTCGCCCTTGGAACGCCAAGAGACCCTGCTATTTTGGGTTCGTGTGGTGCAAGTGGAGCACTTCGAACCGATTATTGACGCGCTTAAGGGAGGATCGAGAATTAAGGGTTCGATCGCTCGTCTGAATCCATTTCTCGACGCATCGGGTTTGCTTCGAGTCGGCGGACGACTTCGAAACTCGAACTTGCCCTATGGAGCTCGCCATCCTTTGTTGCTCCCCAAAGGGGGGACTTTGGTCAGTTTGTTGGTGTCTGATCGACACGTTGCTAACGCTCACGCAGGCTGCAATGCCCTTGTAGCCATTTTGCAGCGTGAATTTTGGATTTTGTCTGCCAGACGCACTATTCGCGGCATTATCTTCAGATGTATGCCGTGCTATCGTTTGACGGCCACCCCCACGCAGCCCATGATGGGGGATCTGCCCTCCGACAGAGTCTCGGAGAGTCGACCATTTGCTTGTGTGGGCACGGACTTTGCCGGCCCCTTTTTGGTAAAGACCTCGCAGCTTCGCAACGCTCGATCTGTCAAGGCGTACTTGTGTGTGTTTGTCTGTCTGGCCTCCAAGGCAGTTCACTTGGAACTGGTAAGTGCCCTCAGCACGGAAGCGTTTCTTGCGACGCTAGGTAGATTTGTATCCCGCCGGGGACTGCCATCTCTGATCCGCTCTGATAACGGCACCAATTATAAAGGCACTGACCGTTACTTGAATGAAATTTGTAATTATTTGAATAGTGATAAGGATAATTTAAGATTTGCAATGTCTCGAATGGGCATTAAGTGGCAATTTGATCCCTCTGTTTGCCCACATTGGGGTGGTATTTTTGAGGCTGTTGTAAAAGTTACAAAAACGCATCTCCGCCGAGTTATTGGTGAAACGATTTTAACGTTCGAGGAACTTGCTACGGTATTTTGTAAAATTGAGGCTGTCCTCAACTCGCGCCCTCTCTGCCCTGTCTCGTCGGACCCAAATGACCTGGAAGCATTGACTCCTGGTCATTTTTTGATTGGCCAGCCCCTTACCGCGCTGCCGGAGTACCCCTTCAGGGAAGTAAAATCATCACGCCTAAGTCGGTTTGAGCTGCTACAGCAGATGACCCAAAGCTTCTGGCATCGTTGGTCGCTAGAATATTTGCACATCTTGCAGCAGCGCGTTAAGTGGACTGACAAAACTGATCCTCCTCACGTTGGAGATCTTGTACTAGTTAAGGAAGCTAATTTATTACCTTTGTATTGGCGTCGTGGACGCATTGTAAATTTGTTGTATGGGTCTGACGGGGTCCCCAGGGTTGCGGAGGTTATGGTCGGAGATTCGGTTTTGAAGCGAGCTGTAGCGAGCTTAGCCCGCCTGCCCATTTATTAGCAGACAGAGCTCCTCTGCCTGGAGCGGGGGATTGTTCGGTACCGGCTTTTTACCGCGGGTATCACTCATAATTTGGGCAGAAAAAGACACGTCACTATTTGACGTTTGACGTCTGTCATTTTTTAGTTAGTATAACCTAGAATTTTGCCTTTGTTGGATTGAACACGTTTTTCGTTGATTTGTATTTTGAGTTTTGTGAAAGCATTCGGGACATTTGATTTATGTTGATTGGAATCAGTTCATAACTGAGGCCAGGCGCTCCTATCGAGGAGTTTTGTTGTTGCCTGTGAGTGAAGTGATAAATTCGGGTGCGCTTACGTGGTGAGCTATCATCCAGGAGCCAGGAAGTGTTCACCAGGACACGCGACGGCCTCGACACCCACACACATACATTCAGAGACACTTACGCCGGCCGACAGATAACGGCGGATGAAGCTTCCATCAAGGTAAAAGCACGTTTTGTTGTATCGGACCGATACCTGGCGCATCTTCGGTATGCCACGCTTCTTGGAAGCTATAGCTTAGCGGGGTTATACCGGTCGTTCTAGTCCAGGCCTCTACTCGGGTCAGGAACTCGTCGGGCCCAGCCCTGGCTTCAACCGAGTAGAGTCTTGCAAGCCCGGGCTAGGAGCGAACACTTCCTTATGAAGTAATAAATCTTATTCAATTCCACACTAACATAGTTCCTTAAGCTGATTACTAAAAAAATACCTATGGACCACCGAAGTTAGGTAATTAGTTAAGGGCCCCTTCGGGGCCCAACTTGGAAAGACAGGTAGGACTAAAAAAAAAGGACCACCGAAGTCTGACATAAATTATATTTATTTTACTTTATGTTACTTAAATAACAAATTTTAAGTCTACACTCCTATTTCTCATAACACCCCTATATTATTATTAACCAAAATCAATGAAATACTTGTTAAAAATACACTTAGCCATGGTAACTCAATTTCTACACCACATTATTACTTAACATTAAATATGTCAGACGGTAAGTAATCGTTTTTCCTTCTTACAGGTCAGTAGCAAATCTCAATCGGATATCTTATTTGCACAGCTTATTGCGTGGAATTCTCCCAAGTCTAAAAGGACTTATGTGTACGTTGGTTGAACGCACATAGGCCTCTTTTCTCCAACACAGACGAGCTCTTAGGAGCCATACGTTACGGCAATTCGCGGGCGTTCCAAACATGAGTATAAACATTAACAGAGTATTTACAGAGTGGTCCGAGGTTTACCGACGTCCTCATATTTATTAAGATTGGATATAATCCAATTTTGAACTATAGGTATCGGAAATAATGTGCCGTAATTATGTCGGGGAAATCATAACCAAACTCTACGGGGGTTGGGCAGGACATATTGCCAGGCGTGACGGCCGGTGGACGAAAACGATACCGGATTGGTGGCCACTTATAGGAAAAAAAAGCGTCGGTCGTCCACCAGCTCGATGGGTTGACGACGGAAAAAAAGCCGCGGGACATTTCTGGATGAGACTGGCGAGTGGCGTATTGCATTCGAAGAGAGGCAGCAGTGGGTGATTACAGACTGATAATGAGGAGAGATTGTCCGTTCTTTATCTGTTTTTCCGCCACATAGATACCTAAAAGGCTAATTGACATTCCATATAAACGTTAAAAATAAATTCAATTCATTTAGCAAGCCCAGCCCATATGTTTTAATATTTAATAATTAATTACAATTTGTAATACTTAACTATAATTTAATTTAATTTATTTCGTATCATTTGTATTTCATTTAATTTTATTATTTTGATGTTTTACTAATATGGACTTGTTCTGGATTAAATTATTTTCATTTCATTTCGTTTATCTCCTTCGCTCCGTATTAGCGGTCCAAACCTCCATTAAATTAAATTAATTTAAGACGATGTTTTTTACAAATCAGTCCTCTATGCTGATAATAAGAGGGTGATGTATGTTTACAAGTTACTTAGTAGCTTTATAATTTGTATACAAGGGTAATCTCCGGAACCGATCTGATTTCAAAATTTCTATCACCACTATATGTAAAATGACAGAAGAACTCAGAAAAATTCCGTAGAGTCATTTGTTTGAAACCATAAATACGTAAAACTGCAAGCGTTTCATGATAAACTTTCAAATAATTGGTGCCAGGAATGAAGAGACAGGTGACGTCCACGTTTTTATAAAAATACAACTTTTCCAGCAAAAATCCCTCAATTTTCTCGCCAAACATTGTACAAGCTTGCATCTACCTGAGTTTTTATTTTATTTTGCCAGCTTCGAAATCTGGGACGGTGCATTTGCCTCACGTTTTCAACATCGACCGAAACCAACTTCAAATCGCTCAAATTGAGTTTAACAGAGCGGTTATTCACTTCACTAAATACGAGTACAGAAGCATACGCGGTGCACATTCATATGTATTGTAGTTGAAGATGGTATACTTGCTCAGTAGGTATGTGGTAATTATCTCTGCATCAACTACTATGAATCTTACTTTTTAGATCTGATTTTCGCTACACTACGGTCTGGAAGTGATCGCTCTCTAGCGATAAGACCTCCTGTTTTCCTCTACTTGTATTGATTATGTTCTGTGCAGTGTTCTTTTATGAGTACGGTCGCCAGAGTTCCCAATGTTGTGTTGTGCAAAATTCAATTGTAATAGGCTGCAGTGTATGCTTGCCATCGGGCAGACCGTATACTTGTTTGCCACCATCGAAGTGTTCGAATAAAAAACGAATTATAGAGGCGCTCATTCATTAAACTTCTTACTGGGATTATGACGTATGTATGTATGTGCATTTGTGCATATACTGGTCTTGCCAAAATACGTATTTGGAATTCCCGATGCAACGGATTCCAGTGGAATATAGGAATTATTCTCACATTCCATTACATAATGTTTAGGTTAAGGAACTTTACGCGCTTGGCTGCACATATCCATAGTAAAAAAAAACGCCCGGGCTGCACTCCGGGAGTGCCGGCAGAAGTGAAAAATCAATGACATATTGTAACAGTTTTTCGATCAGGTCACGTGTCCGTCTTACGAATTTTCAATCTGTCGAATCTTACGGTCACGTGACATCTTACGGTCACGTGACCTGTTGCGAGTATCTCTCGAATCCGACGGTCACGTGAAATCTTACGGTCACGTGACCTGTGGCGAGTTTAACAATTTTTCCCAATCACAAAAAGTGCACAGCGCCGCTAAGGAAGTTTTCACTTCAAAAATACAACATATTTATATGTATTTATAACTACAATTACAAAAAAATACAGTTCGTTAGCTCTCATGGGCTGTTTACACTTTGATTTGATTTTAATCGGTTCAGCGGTTTAACCGTTAAGAGGTCATAGACAGATAGACGGACAGACGGACTTACAGACAGACAGGCAGAGACACTTTCGCATTTATAATATTAGTATGGATAGTATGAATTAGGTAGGTACATAGTCGCGGAAAATACAATACACACAAAACAGTTAATTAATAAATATGAAATCCTCATAAATCTCATAACAACCAGAGATTTTTCCCTTCTGTTTTACTTCCCAAGCGCTGTAAACTGTGATATCACATCATAGCATTACAACTTTACAGCCGACGCGTGTCAACTGTTATTTACATCATGCCATTATAAAACATTATCGACTCGCGCCATAACTAGGTTTGGGTAGGGCTGCCTTCACACTCCATTTGCCGCGGGACTCCGGACCATTGGCTCAGAAATATTGAACTTTCTAGTGGGCGATAACCCTATAGTTATAAGCTCACACGGATGTGAGGGAATGTGTGTTTTAAAAGGAAATCCGGGGTGGAAATTGGAGGTTTTGTGGTCTAGGAATTGAATACAATAAATGGGTATTCAGGACTAGAGTTGAATGTTTCTATGTAGGTGTGGGTCAGAAATAAAGAAGTTATGGTGTTTAGGTTAGGTAATAATAAATGTTAGCACAACTTTAATAATTTTACCAGTGCTATGCAAGTAGATCATATTATTATGATGTTAGTTATTTTGATGGTTCGACGTTTTACTTTTCGATTATTAGAGCGTCGCCATTTCAATGGTCGATATATTGTCATTCGAAATTTGAATATATCGCCTGCATAGTTATCGATATTTTGTACTTTCGATATTTTAACCGTTCGGCATTTGTATTTTAGACCAATTAGACGTCGATATTATAATAACAGTCGATATTTCGATCGTTCGATATTTTGTACTTCGATGTTTTCACTGTCGATATTTCAATTTTCGATCTTCTAATACGTACCCTGATAGGTACTTAATGGCTACCACATTTTTATTTCTTTTGTTTTTCATTATTACTTTGTGACATGTTATGATTGGTACAACATCGTTGGTATTAAATTTTCTGTTCTTTTTAATTCGTTGTGACTTTTTATTTCTGTGTACACCTGACTGCAGCATTTATTAATATTATTACATTATTTGAAGTGCAGCTATATATTTTGTATATACGCTGCACATTGTTCATTATTCCGCATGTTTATTATGACTGTATTTAAAACGATCACTATGCGACGAGTAGCATATAAGCAAATGTAATGTGTTATGTGAAATTTCTATACTGAGATAAAATAAACTAAACTAAACTACCTATGTATGTATTGTGTCATGTTAACTATAAAGGAGTTGTTAATAGTGTTCATAATTTAGTCCAGACGTCAAGTATGGATACGTAATAGATGTATCAGATAAGTTTCTAGTGTCTTTTACCATAGGTATGTCTACTAGAATTACTTGTACTTATTTATATTCTGGTTAACTTATTTTAAGTAGGTTCAGTATTATGATTAGTACAGTCAGCAGCAAAAGTAGCTAAGCGGGTCAAGTGCTCAAAATTATCTACACACGGCTCTAATGTCAAAAGTATAAGGTTTGTCTAGATCATTTTGAGCGTTGTATCTTGCGTAGCTATTCTGCCGCTGACTGACCTGTGACCGGCAGAGAATGCCATATGGTATTAAGTTCGCTTTTCGTACCGTAAGTTTTCCTTTTTGAAAAAAGGTTTAAATCAGTAACTAAATACATTGTACTAATTAATAAGTATAATTTTGGCATAAAATTACTAAGTTTGTTTCGATGTTTCGTCTTGGCGGCCTCTGTTACTAACGCTGGTATAGATTTCATAAAGTGTCATTATGGCCTACTTGCAGAATAAAGTTTTTTAATACATTTAACTGTCGATAATTAAAGTATATGTGTTGACTTACTCTGGCAGTAAATCTGGATTGTTCTCGACATGGCATTGCTTACCTGAAATCAAAAAACAAAGTATAAATTAATATATAATTAATTACCTACGTAGATCTAATAGGATTTACAGTAAAATAAACTTAGGTGCGACCGCGTTCGAAATTATCTTAAGTTAGGTTATAAATATGAAAAATAACTTGACCTTAATTTGCGCCTTGAACTTTTCTAATATTTTCCTATATGTTATGCATCGTCGGACCCAAGTGGCCAAGGGACGAAATTCCGCCATTATGTATTCATAAAGCATGCGAATTTGGTTAGTGCGAGCGCCAGGGGGCGCCAGTTATGACGACGAAGGGATTCCCTAATCTACTTACAAAAAAAATATATTATCTCTCCCGCTATTTACGAACTGAGATATGCCCTTTTAAATATGAAAATAAATGACTTCTGTAGACATAAATATGTAGTTGAAATAAGGGCTATATTGGCCTGTGTCAAGTCACTTTCATTGGTTATAGAAACTGTGGAAAGGTGATAGGAACTAAAACGGTCCTTGACTGATTATCCACCAAATAAAATACTGATTTACATTCTGAAGACTCTGTTAAAAAGGAGATTTATATTTGATTCGAATGGTTTTAGAATTTGTCGTGTGCGCCCGCTTGCACGGGCGCAAAGCGTAACGAGTAGGGTACAGCGGCGCTACCACGAAAATCGAAACTCGAAGTTCGTATACATGCATTTCTGTCACTCGAGTAATATAAGCGCGATAAAGATGAAGATACCCGAACTTCGAGTCGTTCGAGTTTTAACCCGGTGGTAAGATACAGTAAAGGCAAAAGCAACCCAATTCTAACTTGTGTTAACCTTCGTGGGTTCCAAATAACCAGGGCTATTATTCGGAACGCGCCTCACCCCAGCCGTCAAGTATAACAGAACTAGACTTCTACCTACGCTTTACTACGAATCGTAGCGTCAAGATATATTTGGGGGTGAACGGTGAAGTGAGGCTAAAACTTACAGAATAGCGAGGCTGGAACAGTCGAACTCAAGTACCTTGTCGCTTTCACCCGTTTGACAACTTCGTATGATTGTTTTTTGATTGCGAAGCGCTCATAGCCTAGCGGCGCCTGCGAGTCGGAAATGATAACACAGGTAAAGCAAAGATGGCAGCGGTCAGTCTTCGGATGGGTGACCGCCTGATTTTGAGTGGTTAATATAAATGAGCGCTTTCGTGCTTTGAAAGGCACGCTATGCAGTTGATCCCGGCTTCTGTCTTTGACAGTAGTCGTTAAGCTGAGTTAGAGGCCTTCGGGCGGCTTAAGAACTTCTAACAGTCGAGTTGCCCACTCACTTGACAAACTGTCACTCGCGTCCGCAGGAGCTATAGGTACCTACCACAACCCTGCACGTGTCCCCTGGTTGGTACTAAAGAGTGACAAACTTTAAAGGCCAAAATAATGTAAGCCATACGATTAAATAAATAAGTATTATTGTTTAAACATGACTTTAAAGCTACACAGTAAAAGGTGTTCAGCGCCTCTTGTGAGGCCGACTGAACCAGCTCAGATGTGTTTTAGCTTTTCGTATTAAAGTCGTCGGAATGGTGGACCACAAAGGTGACGGATGAAACAAGACTGCATGTTACGGAGATGAGACTGTGGAGATGGATGTATAGCGTGACGAGAATGGATCGAATAAGGAATGAGTATATAAGAGGAAGCCTGAAAGTAGCACCATAACTGAAAAGCTGAGAGCAAATCTCCTACGGTGATACGGACATGTCATGCGGAGGGATGTAAGGCATGTTACTAGAAGGGCATTGTGTATGAATGTGAAGGATGTAAGATAAGAGCTAGACCAAGAAAAAGGTGCGTGAGAGACGATATGAATAGGAAGGAAGTATGTGACGAGTTGGCGGGCGATGGAGCGGTATGGAAGAAAAAACATGCTGTGCCGACCTCAAGTAAATGGGATAAGGAGAAGCAAACGATGATGTTGTATTAAGACACACAAACTTAGTTAGTTAATAAACATCTTAATCAACTGTACTATTCATTCATTGAGTGCAAAAACATCGCTTCACAGCTCAACAGCTTTAATTAAAATAAACTCGAACGCATCGTTATCTCCCGATAACCGCGACGTTATTAATATTTAAACTGGCATCCATACTGATTACTCTTAACCTCATATGTAAACGCGAGCATAATTCGTATACTGTAAAGTTCATTTTTGAACAACGCACAAGTGAAATGCGAGGTTCTGCAATCAGTTGATATGAGGCTAAAGCTCGGAACTAGTGACGAGGCGTATTTTTCTAGATTGCCTTTGTTTTTCGATTTCATATTTGTAAAACCTATTTATTGAGAAAGTAATAGATTGCAAAGCAAGTGCACAAAACCAGCCATTTTATCCAAGAGCATCGATCAGAGGTGTAGGCGAGGGTTTATATCTGCAACAGGTGGGTGCATCCAAATTGATAGACGCCAGATCGCGGTGGGAAAATATATAGTTACATTTTATATATATAATGTTTTGGGTACCAGTATAGGCTCGCTAATTATTTTAATACTCGACACTATTTCTGTCATTCACGGACTATTTTTTGTTTCTCCATTTGGGTTGTTGGAGTGGTGGTGAATACTTAACTTTACTCAAAGATTCGCTCGAGGTTAAATGCCGAAACGTGTCACCAGCAGCGACTTTGTTGAAGTGATGAAAGGATGCCGTCCGCGGTTTGAGTTTTTTCTATACATTCGAATGTCCTATCACTTCTACGAACGCAACTATCAATATGCGATTGGATGCGATCCAGTTTTAACGATATTTGTAGTTATATGTCAGGAAATGAACAGGATTAATACGGGTTGCGGCCGGGCAATCGCTGCTCTATTTGAATAGGTACCGAGTTTATTATGGATACAATAACCGTGTTAATTACGAGTATTGGAGTGGCTGGCGTAACAGTTTATAAATAGAGCTTTAATTTGATTTCTCTCTTTTATATTTCAATATCGAGTCAATGATGTTTGAGTTTGATCTGATACTGACTCCGTAATCTTCTTATTTGTATTTTGGACTTCTTTAGAGACCGCCGTCCATTAAAAAAAACCGTGTATGTCTTAATCTTCAATATTTTATAAGGTAATAATCGAATTTAAACTTTCGTGAGACATGTTAAAATAATGCTAATAATTACACGGTTCAACTCACGTATTAAATGTCACTACTACGGTAATAATGTTATATTTGAAAACTAATAAATTTGCCAAAATAATTCTTGAAAATATACTGGTTCCATCTCAGCTAGGTACTGAACGTGGCCTCTTTGTTCAAATTTCGTTGGTTTGTTTTTGTTTGAACACTCACGCTACTTGGGTACCTTTATTTTTGAACATGCCCAACCTCTCTTCGGCTTTAATTTAATATCACATTGCGTTGGTGTAACATCGTGGTGTACAGGTATGTCGAATTAAGTCTTCCTCGAGGCATGTTTCATCCCACTACAACTGTCAAGCCCAAAGTGACTCAAGTTCTCATAAATATTAATGCAATTTTAGGCCATACGCTCATTGCAATGAAGGCTATAATCGTGAGAGATAGAAGTGGACTGGCTCTGAGATATATGTCACACGTATATGTGGGCTGGGCTTGACTGACCACATCGCGTCGGCGATGAGCATAACCACACGACGGATATTAATTACTGTTTCAGAGATGTTTCACATTTAATACTGATACCTAAAGTGGAGGCTACATACTGTGTGAATAAATTGTATACTTACTTACTTATTTAAAAGGAGACCCTCTCCTTTTACCGACAAACGTTTCACCGAATGCATTAATATTGTTTAATAGAATTTTCATTTCATGGATTTTTTTTCTCACATTTTCATGAAGTGGCGAGAAGAAAAGCATGCCTTATTATTTTCAGAAAGTATTTTTTTTTTCTTGCACAATTTTTGAGAAAAGCACTATGTTTGTCTCAGCCGGAAGGGCAATTGCTGGCTTCGTATTCGGCTCCCAAGGTCGTCCGTTTAAAATTAATACTCGGCCAGCAATTGCCTACTTCCCTCTCTTCGACAATAATGTACTATTATAAGTTTTAGACTTGCAGCAGCCGGTATTTAAAAGTACGAACACATATTTCTAAGTTTGGCTTTTACCACAAATAATGAAAGTTTAAAACCATTTATTGTCACGCGCTTTCGACGTATTGAAATGCGCTCGCTGTGTTAATGCATAACCAAGTGTGTAAGTGAGATACACTGATATTAACGCAGAGGTTTTTTTGGCCTACTACGGCAGAGCCGAAAGGAAGGGATATGTTTTAGCAGTCTATGTTTGGAAATACGTGTGTTCTACCTTAGCGTTTAAGATACTGAACCGATTTTGATAAATATGGCGTGATTCGATTCGAAATTATACTTTGGGTATGGGGCTATAATAAACGTAACGGGCTATAATGTCTAGGCTTGGCTTACGTAAAAAAAACTTTTTTTTGAGGTACTTTTTCGTAGTTTGGTTAGTTTTTCGAAAGGTTTATGCTTTTACGTTACACCTGGCCATAATGCGAGTTATACCGCACGCTGCGCGTACGGTAAAACTCTCTTTGTGGCTAGGTGAAGACGTAAAATTGTGTACTCACCACGGGCGGTAATTCGTAAAGCCCGAGATCGCATATTTATGGCCCTCACCTTCGATTCGGGCCACAAACACCTGCGATCTGGGCCATTCACGAATTCACCGCCCTAGGTACGTAATGTACTATTTTACTTTATCGTAAAATGAAGATTGTGTGAGTACTAGCAGTTACGCGTTAGTCCAGTACCTATGTTATTATTCGTTTAGATTTAAATTTAGATAATAAAATAACGCCGCCAAAAATCACACACAGCGTCCTTTGATGTCATTTATTTTATCTCTCCGAATGGTTTTTTTGGACGAAATACCGGAGAAGTTTTTTAACCATGTTTACCTATACGAGACATAATTTTCCAATTCATGCTTTTAACTCGATTTTTGTCCAAAAAAACCGGCCCGCTCTTATAATAATAGCATTGTTTATGTATTGTTGAAACAGGAACCTCATTATTTTTTTGTCCAACTTATTAAAACCCTTTAATTCTTGTCCTTTACAATTCTTTTAAGTTTATCGAGAAATAAATCTACTTAGGAGTAAAAAGAAAAAAGGAAGGTTAAATAATCTAGGCAGGTCGGTTTATACTTTATATCATGTCTCGTACGTTACGGTCTCATGTTTAATGTATCGCTGTTTGTAGTAAATTCGCCAGAGCTATATTTAGCGCCTTGAGAGCTGTGGGAAGGATTATGTTCACACGTGTGTTTAAAGATATTATGGTGTTTTTGGAATAAATATGTTTTTATTGAAACCAATAAAGAGATTCTAAATTCAAAGTAAAAAAATACTAAACTCGCGATAAGATTTGAGCGGAGCCTACGGTAGTTCAGTTGGTTTAGTTAGAGCAATGAACGGATTCCAGAGGTTGCAGGTTCAAATCCCGCTCGTGGCGAATAATTTTTCACTTTGATCGAAATAAACATAAACTTAGCAAAAAAACGCGACCCGAAACTTAAAAACACATCATCTTATAGACCTGCCGGGGCAGATGGCTTTACGAATTATTAAAATATTTGCGTCTCCCGCCAGGTCGCGTCATTTTTAATTGTGTTGATCTGTGTATATCAAGATATTCATAAAGTTTCCTTATAGGACCATCTGTTACACATCAATATAGTTTATCTAGACAGTCATTTCGTAAATAATACAATTCTGAGCTTAGTATTTTTATGTAGTACATCAAAAACATCTGGAAATAAATGCCTTTAGAATGACACTGCTAAATTGCTCAAAAACTGAGGGCCTGACGTGATTACGTTACTACCGAAAGTGCCTATGCTTATAGATAATAAATGACCCAAGTTTTGGCGTAGTCACTAGTTTAAAGCAACTGCCATCTGACCTTCCAACTCCGAAAAAAAAGAATTTGTTCGGTTAAAGCTGGTTGCTTCACGATGATTTATTTGGCGAAAAGCTACTGTTCACTGTACCTACCAAATTGAACAGTCAGCGTCATATAGTTAGCAGCAGCCAAGGTAGCCAAATTTTTCGGTACAAGTTTTTGTTACTGTAAGTATTAAGGGTGTGTTACGAAATATTTGGCTCTCTGGCTGCTACTAACTATATTACGCTGACTGTACGTGTCGGTGATCGTCCCCACGATCTCCGGATTGGAAGTCACGTACAGTCAGCATCACTGAACACGTCTTTATTACTATAGGAGTAAGGAAGTGTTACGATATATTTGGCTACTTTGGCTGCTACTAACTATGTGATGCTGACTGTACCTTACCGCTCGGCTACAGTGACTCTATATAGTACCGTAAAATGGAGTGCTACGGGGTTGAGGGGGCAGATGAGACGCGAATATTTTCAACTGCTACTTTGATTTTCTGGCTCAGGTTGCTCTAAAAGTAATTTAAGTATATATAAAGTATAATAGTGAAACTGTGTTACTAAAAGTAATATAGTAAGTGAGAGGGGAAATATGGCTGGGACTGGAAACAGGGCCGCGGGGAGCGATCATGTGGAAGAGGTGCGATAAATATGACCGGAGAGTGGGACGCAACGCGGATCGAGGCAAGCTTATCCGAAATTCAGAATCCGAAAGTTTTTCCCCATACATTTTCCCAGCATACCCCATTGCTATCCCCTCTACTAAGGGGTGAGGTGGGATTTCTCACTAGTTTTGTGTTTATCGTTTAAATTATGAAATTGAAAGACAGATCATCATCAAGAAACTAAAATTCATAAGGCCGGAAGGTTTTATATGTATAAAAATCATCGTGCCTCACGTAAAAATACATTTTTATCGTAGTTTGGTTGTCTATTTTGACCCAACTCACCCCATTATACGGTAATTTAGATATCATTGCTAAATTTAAACATTTGCCAATAAATACCATTATACCAAGAACTCGCTATAAGTTTCAGTCACGAAACATCAGCCAAGTCCGTAATCTTAAGTGCACGTCGCAAGCTAATCGAAAACCAATAATATTTGGACGATGCATCATCGCTGAGCTAAATTATACGAGTACATAGCTAATTCATTCGTTTCATTTGATTTCCTTGACGTTTTATATTTAGGATAGGTGACGGATGAATAGTTTTACGGACAGATATTATAGACAATAGGTTATTACTTACAGGGAAAATCAAAACCAATATGTGCGGCGTTTGTTTGAGATTCTTTAAATTGGCCAAATCAGTAGTCCCAAAACATGTAATCCACTTTAATCACCTGACCCCGATCACGCAGGGGAAATAGCGGCAATTATTTTATATTCAAGTAGAAAAAATTATAATGTTCGGTTATGGCGCTTCGCCGGACGCTACCGCGTCACGCTCGCTTCGCTCGCTTGGCTCGCGCGCTGTAGGGTTGCAGTTCACCTAACAACCTAATCGTTTTTATTCCCCTGGGGGATCAGGCTAGGGGATTCTAGTGGACAATAGCATTTACAAAGCAAGGTAGAAGATTCCAAGCCCACAGCTGTATAAAAGTACTTTGAGAGTTTTGTGTCGTGCCCTAGACAATTAGAAAAATAATGAACTAGGAGTACTTTTTTCTAGTTTACCCTCCACATTTTAATAGACTTTTGAAGGGTTACTGTTGTGCAACCATATCTCCGTAGATAGTTTGCTAAAACGTCAGTTATCTGAGACTATGGCCTTTGAAACTGTTGAAACATCAGAAATATGGCCCGTGTGACGTCAAATTACACATAGGATTATTTCAAATAGTCTTTTCGTAAGCAGTTACGACTTATCAACATTTTTAATTAAACGATATTGTCACTTATATATAATGGTCTTTGTCTGACGTTGTCATTCAAATGAACAAAAGTTGCCGTTGTAATTGTTTAGTTATTGTATTTTCACAAATATATTTAGTATTATTATTTACTACTGTATTAAAAGTTGCAATGTCATCTTTACAAGAATCATTACGATTTTTCGTTTTTGGAGGTCGGGTAACAAGCCTAATTAAACATATTTTGTTTATGACAACATCCTGTATGCAAAATTGTATCATGGCACGAAAAGGCGCACTTTGCCGTATTCATTATAATCTTAACTCATGTTCCTTCCGTAAGAACGTGCTGATTAAGTGTCATATTTTAGAACATTAAATGCCGAGGAAAATACCGATATTTGTAATGTTCTTATGTATTTTTTTTAGTTTGTGCGCGAAATAAAAAAAACTTATTAAGGTCGCTTTCCATTTCTGAAATTTCGCGGAAATGGAAAGCCCATTTATGAAACTGTGTTACATACAAGTTTCTTAAAATATCACGATGTTAGCCTGAAAATGTCACAAGACCGATTTCTATGGAAAGCGAACCACCTTAATAATGGTAAATAAAATAGGTATCGCATTGGAACATGGTAACATAATATTTTTAATCTGATATTGGATTAACCACAGTGAAAGAAGGTTCCCGTTCACAGGCTTTGTTTATTAACTTATAGATCTCGTCTTTCGTGAAGCAAAAATCCAAATGAAAAAATGTGTAGTGAAATTCTAACCGACTCGTGTTAAATTTCTTTTGTGCTCGAATCAAAAGAAATGCCCTATTCCTTTCCCCAAAGATCCAAATTCAATTGAACTTGGTTTGCATTTGCGTCGGTTTTCCGGATGCTAAACTCGTCCTTTGAATGCTTTTATCTTCTGCATGACTTGGGAATACACCGGGCACGTTCTCCCAAATTAAATATACGTAGTTGGCGAGACGTGCGTCGTGTGTGTGATCATGATTAATGCTTGAGGGACTGATAGACTTGACCATTATTCATGTAACAGAACACGACCATACGCTGTTTTTAAGGTAAAGATTACTTTAACTAAGAAAAAGTTTGTAAACAAAGCCGAAGTCAAAGTAATTTATTCTTTCAAGTAGGCTCTTATTAAGTACTTTCAAAATTTCAATTATTCAATGTAAAAGAAGCAATAATAATAACAAATATAACAAAAAATTATTTGGACTTACACAACATAATACTTATAACGAATACAGTTAATACATGTAGTAAATTGCCTAAATGCGGAGAAAAAATCATTCCCAGGCATTTTTGTCATTCATATACTCGTAGTCTTTAGAGCCTGTCCAGCCGGAGCGTTTTGCGCGCGTAAGCACTCGCGCGTAGACACTCGCGCGTTCCCGAGGTACTAGAGCTACATACATCGCGTCCAGATGCTTTCGCGCGTTTCAAAACTCGCGCGTAAAACGCGTGCCATGCGCCGGACCCTCGACTCGCTCGTTTTACGCGCGGCGCGAGCGCCGCGCGAGTCGAGATACTCTGGCGCCATTGGAGCGTTCAGTAGTACGCGCGAGTCCGTGGCGAGTGGACGTACTTGGTACAAAATGGAGCGCGATAAATTCGATACGGAATATTTTATTTGGTTAAGTCCCTCCCCTGTAGAAACGCGCGTAAAACGCAGCATCTGGACGCAATATACATTGAAGCGCGCGAGTGCTTACGCGCGCAAAACGCTCCGGCTGGGAAGGCTCTTAATGTTGTAGTAGACTAATTTACGTTTAAGTTAGTTCTTAAGTTTGTTAATAGTCAGACTATTCACACTACTTGGAAGTTTATTGTATTCTGAAAAATAACCAGATTAATTATTATTATTATTTCTTTTTTTAAATTTGTCGACCTGCGGGCTATAATCCAGTAACCTTGTCGCCTGAAAGTACGGGATACATTGCGTCAAATCCGGTAGTTCAGATGTTTTGCAGACTTGTTTATGATTTTCGCCCAATGAATAATCCAAGTTTGTGAGCTCGAGCGCCGAACACAACTTTGTCAAAAATCGAAAATACCGAAATAGGTACTTATTAATCATCCAGTTGTTAAATGACAATCCGTAATCGGAGATACTATTTCCACTTCTGTATTGACATTTTGAATATTATTTAAAAAAAAATTCTTATTATTGACGATCGTGATAAGGATTCTTATAATTTTGACATTGTATGCGAATCTATATTGTAATTTTTATCTCGAAATAAATAAATCTAAATGTAATCTAAATCTACCTGTTCATGTAACATTCGCTCAAATGTTCAATACAAGTGAATGATCAGGGGGCCTAGACAAGGTTACAATCGACAAGCGCTAACGCCAATAGAAACGAATAAAATGTATGGGAATGACAGATGTTAACGAAAAGTGTTTCGTCGGCATCTGTCATTCCCCTACATTTTATTAGTTTCTATTGGCGTTAGCGCCTGTCGATTGTAACCTTGTCTACGGCCCCAGGTGTACCAAAACTTTGAGATGTATAGAAGGATGACGAAAGCCTACTTTCACAAGCTTTTATTTTTCTTGCATTGTTCTGTAAGTAAGTTAACCATCAAAAATTGCAAACATATTTGAACCATTTGTCCCCGATCCCGACCCGACCCGACCCGACCCGATTGAGCTGACATCTGACATTATGTGAGTTCTTTCGGCTGATATGATGACGACGATGATGATGATGGCATTGAAGTTCGATGGCAATATTTAGGCACAATCGAGCTGATCTGGTGGTGGAGATGTCCATCTTTGGGCTCGTTGGAACCTCTTTTGAGGACTGTTAAAGAAGTAGAGTCAGCCATGAAAATTTCTATGAAAAAACTGTCTGTGACATATTGATTTAAACTTACACGATTCTCGCACATTATTTATACTAAACGGAATTTAATCGCGTATAATGCGGGTAGTTCGGAAAACCTGCGCAGCAAGAAGATGTTGATACCCGCTCAAGCCAGTTGTCCCGTGACCATGGATGTTGCAACATAGCCGAAACGTCGGGAGACCTCAGTGAGGTAAATAAATAAGTTATTTATACGCGATTAAGTCCTGTCTGTGACAGACGGATAGACTCATAGTGATCGCATTTAAGTGTTCCGATGAACCAATTTTGGTACGTAGTTAACAGTAAAACACATTCGACCACAACTGGATTCCAAGTTCTTTACTTAATCGTTGTTTTCGATTAAGTATAATTTCTTCAAAAAACAACACAGCGAAATTCAAAATAGAATTGACCATATTTGTATATTAAAAACTAGAAAACTTTACATAATAAATGTTTTCAAAATGTCCATAGAAACCTCTGTCGTGCTTATTCGATTTAAAACAATACTTTACGGGACACTAGCACAATAGATTTTGTTCGTGTCCTCATTTTGCAACTTTGGTTGCAATACCAAGTCGGTAGCCTATATACTGAATATAGGTCGCGGTGCGGTAGGCCGAGCTTTTAATGTCAAGGTACTGGCATTCGCATTATCTGCGTTATTGCAAGCTTACCCACTTAATGCAAGCTTTTACTGGCTTTTACCTATAACAGAGGTCTCAGTTGGAGACTAGTTTTGGGTGGGAGTCGTCTTTTGTGAGGATTTTTTGGTGCCAACGTTGCGTCTGGATATGATTTGAGACTGATTGATTCATGGGATTTAAATAAATGAATTTTTATTCTGCAAGTATACACGGTGGAATTTAATCGGTGAACAGGAACCCATTTTTCTAATTCAGTAATCGATGGCGGTCACGTTTATGTAGTACTTAAGTGGAACCAAGTTTTTTTTTATCATAACTAATTTTTATGTTGAAATTAAATTTTAATTAAAATTTATTGTCACCCTACTAATGGTTTAGTCTGAAAAGTTTAATACCTCTTTTCAAACTATCAGCCATAGAAACTTAAAACATAAATGAGCAATAAGCTGTCAATTTGTCATTGTCAAATTCATAACAAACGTCTGATCTGTCTAGTTTCCCGCCAAAGCCAGCAAGCACTTGACATATGTACACTTACGAGTAACTTCCCTTCAATAAAAGTAGGGTGTCCATTTATTCAGTCAGTGTACATTTTACCGATGTTAATTAAGTGTGATAATTAGATTGTGAGCTATATTGCACGAGATCTCACGTATTGGTTTCTGTGTAGATTGATAATTAAGATTTTTGGATTCCTGATCACCGATTAAATTCCACCGTGTATAGGCCGTAATACCAGTGTTAATGAAAAAGAAGACTACTGTTAAGAAGAAACGCCGAAACAAACTCAACAGTCAGTATTTTTTTTTCGAAAAAAGCTTATTACAATGATAGTTCTTAACCTACTTAAAATAAGTGTAACTGAATATGAATACAAAGAAAAAAAAAATAATGCATTGTTATTAAAGAAAACATGCCCGAAACTGTGTTAGGTACATAACAGGGCAGGGATTTAAAACTCTCCCTAGGCGTGATACGATGACTATTAAATTATGAATGATTAAGCTATTTTGGGCTCTGGTTTAGGCCATGCATTTATGTCAGTTAGATAGTCCTCAACCCGTAATAATCAAGTCATTTTTACGAACTGGAAAGGCAAGAGACAAAATTTCATTAGGTAATTTATAAAAAAAATGGATACATTTACCCGAAAAAGACTTGTATACTTTACGAACAATTTCTGTCATTAGGCATATTTTTTGCCTTCTTTCTGTTGTAGTAATAATACATTTTGAGTTTGCACCCTTATTGTGTGATATATAAAACTGTACTTTTATACCCTTTCACAGTGGTCTTTTCATCTGGCAGTTCCAGTTACATTAGTTTTTAATTTTATAAGAAAAAGCGCATCGAATTACAATTTAATGAGAAATAACTATGAATAATTTTATTTTTGCAGAATCAAAATTACGCCATAAGGAATCAATCACTGAGCTAAACACAAACATTTATCTTGTAATTCGTTGTTAATTTGTCTCTTAATTCGTGGTTGTTTAATTGTTCGGTATTGAAGGACAAACTTGGAAAATGAAAGGCGGTTTGTGGTGAAGCTCTATAATTCAGCCGTTCACTAATTGATTATTATTATATATACCTGGTTAATGATGCACTAGTGAACCCCTAGCTTGGGGTGTCTTATCAACACGGTAAGGTTCCGTTTGTGGATAGTTTTTGGTACAAGCGTTTACTGAAAACTGTAAGTACCTTTTTTTACAAGGTTTTATTTAGTTTCACCTGTCGTTATGAAATCTTGCAAGTTCAATTTGACCCACATCTCGGTGACCGATTGAGCTGAATATTTGGGTATAAGTATAGTTTGAAACACAATTCAATATTATGGTACCATCAAGCTGATCTGATGATGGAGACAGAAGGCGGCCATGGGAATGTAGTACCTAACCGACGTAACCCCGTTGAGTTTGGGCTAGTTAGAATCGTCTCAATGAGTAGTTGAGGACGGTATACAGAAATGTACAGACGACAATAAAAGCTTGTACCAAATGTTTTTTTTTATGAAAGTTTTTACAATCTCCGTTTACTCGTTGAGAACTTTCCAAAAACCCCAAACACGATAGGTTTATCTTGTGTGGTTTAAGAGTTGCTTTCGCCACCTTCTGTCTGCATCACATCAGTTCCATGGTGCCACCACAATTATTGCGCTGTCACCGAACTTACAATAGTAGATATGTATACCTAGTACGTAAGCCAAGCATGAAAATTTCAGCTCAATTGGATACAGAGAAGCGGGCGCAAAATGGTTTGCAAACTTTGTAGAGCAACTTAGTTACGTCGGCATTTTCAACAAAATGCGTACCCAATTAGCGTGAGTCATCAAACAAAAATTATTATTATTATTATTGTGTTATTGTGGGCCTTTATATGTCGCTTCGACCAGCAAGTGATCTATTGTGGCAGCCCTTTGTTTTAGATTTCACCGTTAAGACCCGTTGCCTCTAAGAAATTCCAGATTCTTTGGGCGGTGATATGTTGTACCTCTTCTGGGTGCACGATGTGCCGCCCTAGGTAGATACTTCTTTTGTGCATGAGTGGTCCGCAGGAGCAGAGAATATGCATTGCTGTTTCCTCTGTCTCCTGGCAGAACCTGCAAGTTGCGTCCTGTGTCATACCCATTTGAAACAGGTGCTTGTTTAGTTTGCAATGTCCTGTCAGAATTCTTGTTACTGCGCAGGTTTTGTGTCTTCTGAGTTGTAATAGCTCTTTAGACAGTTTATTGTTGTACCCTTTGATCAAGGCTTTAGCATGCTTTTGTCCTTTGGCGAACTTCCACAACTTTATTGCCTCTGATTTTTCTGTGTTGTTTAGCAGAGAATATGCTTTCCGTTTTGTGATGCCACAGAACGGTTCTGGGCCGACCAGGGTTGTGTCTGCGCCCTTCCTTGCAAGTTCATCTGCTTTTTCATTTCCTAATATGTCGGAATGTCCTGGTACCCATCTAAGTATGACTTTGTTGGTATTAGCCAGGGTGTTTAAATTGTTTTTACAGTTCTGGACTAGTTTAGAGTAGGACTCTAGGGATTCTAGTGCCAGCAGAGCAGCTTGGCTGTCTGAGTTGATGTAGATGTGTTGATTTCTTAGGTTTCTTTCAAGATTGAACTCCACGCATTTGTTTATTGCGAAGAGCTCAGCCTGATAGATTGAGGCCTCTTTCCCCATGCTGACGCTGGCTTTGAGCTTTGGCCTCTCACCGTAGATACCGCATCCAACATCGTCACCTTTTTTAGATCCATCTGTATACCAAACGTGGCTTCCCTCCTTGAAGTCCATTTGGTCGTTTAACCATTTGTCTCTCGGAGGTATTTCCACTGTATACAGTTTGGTGAATGTACATTCCACGTAAGTATCGTCAGTGGGCATGTTTAGTTTTTTGTTATCAAAAACAAGGGCCTCCAGTTTGATTAGCGCTTGAGAGCGCCATTTTGGCCTTGTTAGTGTGCATATCCTGTAGATGCACTGCTTCGCCTCCTTTTGCACATGCAGGTGGAGTGGCGTTAGATCGAGCAGTGCATCCAAGGCTGCCCCCGGTGTTGAGCATAAAGCTCCTGTTGCTGTTAAGCAAGCTGTACGCTGTAGACTGCTTAACTTTGTGATGGCTGTCTTTTGGTTGGCTTTGTTACACCAGACTGCAGAGGCGTATGTGATTACAGGCCTCACTACCGCTGTGTAGAGCCACAAAGCAATTTTGGGTCTTATGCCCCATCTTGCTCCTGCCATTCGACAGCAAGTCCACATGGCCATTTTTGCCTTTTGTATTATGCTTTTCAAATGAGCGTTCCAAGTTAGCCTTTGGTCAAAAGTAACTCCTAGGTACTTGACCTCATTTGAATACGATATTTCCTGTCCATTCAGTTTTAGTTTGGCGAGCTTGTCTAGTTTCCTTTTTTTTGTAAAGGGCACTAGTACTGTTTTGCTCGCATTGATGGACAGGGCATTCTCTTTGCACCATTTATTTATGGTGTTAAGCGCTCCTTGCATTAAGTTCGAGATTGTGTGGAGGCACGGACCTTTGATTATGACTACAAGGTCGTCGGCATATCCTTGCGTGTCATAGTCTAGGTCCTTCATAATTGCTAGGAGTTGGTCCACTGCTAGGGTCCATAGTAGTGGGGATAGTACGCCTCCTTGTGGACATCCTCTTGTGGTGTAGAATGTATGCTCAGTTGCATTGAGGGTCAGAGTGACTATTCTATTCGAAAGCATGCTCTGGATCCATCTGATGGTGCTTTCGTCCACGCCCTTTGATGCCAATCCTCTGAGGATAGTTTCTGTGGGTGTGTTGTCGAAGGCACCCTCGACGTCAAGGAAAGCACATAGAGCTGTTTGCTTGTCCTCTAGGGTTTTTTGCACTTTGTCGACCAGATCAAGTAGTGCGGTTTCCGTAGATTTCCCCTTTTGGTAAGCATGTTGATTCAGACTTAGTGGTCTGACTGCCAGGTATTTGGCTCTAATGTGCTGATCAATGACTCTTTCCATCGTTTTGAGTAAGAAAGATGATAGACTAATTGGTCTGAAGGATTTGGGCTGTGAGTAGTCCTTTTTCCCTGCTTTTGGTATGAAGCGTACCTTGACTCTAGTCCATTGTTCCGGTATGGTCCTCCAAGCAAAACTAGCTCGGAATATTCTTACCAGGTGCGGAAGGATTAGGTTTTGTCCTTGCTGTAGTAATGCAGGAAAGATACCGTCCTCTCCCGCCGATTTAAATGGTTTGAATTTTTTCAGTGCCCATATAACTTGGTTTGGTCTGAAGATATTTGCAGCCAAATTCCAGTCGTTGTTATGTGCCCTCCGGGATTGTGTGCTCCTTCGGGTGGATAACTGAGTATCACTGGTGGGGTAAGAACCTGGGAAGTGGATAGTTCTAAGCAAGTCCATTGTTTCCACCTCCGTGGTCGTAAAGCTGCCATTAGGTCTTTTAAGTAGGCCTAGGTAATTGGTTGGTGTCTTAGAGAGAATTTTGTGAATTCTCGCTCCTTTATGTGTTTGGGCGATCTCTTCACAGAACTTCCGCCAAGACCTCCTTTTTGCTTTTCTGATCTGTTTGTTATATTCAGTCAATGCTCTACCATACCTTTCCCACTCGTTTGGTCTGGTTGAGTGATTGAATATGCGACGGGTGGACACACGGAGCTTTTCTAGCCTCCTGTTCCACCATGTCGTAGTGTGTTGTGTGATTGATTCTCTCAATGGGCAGCTCAGTTCGTAGGCCTTATAGATGCCTTTGGAGAGTTGGTTTACTGCTATGTTGAGGGAATCTGGGTTTTTGACATATTTTGGGATATCCTTTAGATGGTCCTCCAGGTGAGACTTGTAGGCTTCCCAGGAGGTTTCTTTTGGATTTCTCCGTGTTTGTGGTTCCATATCTAACGGGCCCTTTACACTAAATATAATATGTTTGTGATCCGACATTGAATTCTCGCAACTAACGTGCCAGTTAATGAGGCAGTTTGCTGCCTTTTCAGTTGCAAAAGTTATGTCTAATACTTCTTGTCTTGCCCTGGTCACGAAGGTTGGCGTGTTTCCCCTATTTAACAGGTGTAGACAGTTAGTAAAAATAAATTCTGAGAGTAACTCACCCCTTTTGTTGATGCCGGTGCTCCCCCAGATGGTGTGATGAGCGTTTGCGTCGCAACCCACAATCAGTTCTGCCTTTTGTGCTTCAGCGTACTCTACAACTTTAGCCAGTTCTTCTGTGGGATCATGTTTTTCTCCGGGCAGGTAGGCGGAACAAATCAACACCTTTCGTGAGCCCTTTCCTTTGAGATCAACATACGCAGCTACAAGATCATCGCTGCATAGTTCTGTAACAGGCAAGAATTCATGCTTTTGTTAAACACGATGCAGGCCCTTGGTTTGGAACCTTTTTCGTGTATTAATACCTTACCTGCGTTGTTAAGTCCTGTTCCCATGGTTTTGGTGTTGATCCATGGTTCTTGTATGAGGGCGATGTTTAGGCCATTTTCGCCGAAAAGTTTTTCTACGACCGCTGTGGCCGCGATGGCGTGGTGTAGGTTGGCCTGCAGAAACGTCACCCCCCCGTGAGCTGCGTCGTTATTGGCCGCGGCGCTGGGCGTGGGCCTGCCCTTGCCGGCCCCCTCTTCCTCTACCCCTGGAGCGGTTGGAGCCCCTATTGCCCCCCCTGTTGGTGGGAAACCGCCGTGTCCCCGATGTACCCGCTGTAGGATGGGATACAGGGTTGGGAAGGACTGCCCGTTTTGGTCCCGGAAGGACCTTTCGGGCGGGTGTGTGGTTGGGGTCCTTCGATGTGGACGGGTTTTGCGGTGGTGGGGTTGGGGATGTGTCGGGTTCCGGCTGTTGGGCCTTGGGGGTACCCTTTAGCCGAAACTGGACCTTTCGGAAGCCTAGGCTTGCCTTTAGGTCCATCTTTCGGAGATTCTCCACTGACTGGTCGTCTAGGGCTACAGTCAGCATGACCCCGCCTTTCTCGACCTTTGTGTGAAGAATCTTCCAATACTCTGTGTACAGCCCGAAGTTCTGTGCACAGAGTAGCGACAGGGACATCTTCACGTCGGAGTCGCGTAGATCAGGGATGAACACCATCCCTATGTTTGGCTTTGGAAGCTCATTTTCGGGTATGACCCTGAGGTTGGCTTCTGGCCACGGCTTGAGGGATGGTGTCTTCTCTTCAAGCCAGGCTTTGGACCGCTGGTCCTCGCACGTGATGAGCAACCAGCCTGGCTTGTGCGCATAGCTTACGAATTTAGGACCCTCGGCCATCTTCAGAGTCGAGATTTTCTGCAGGATGGCGTAGCAGAGAGACCCCAGTTGAGTGTCCGTCATCGGACTGGAGTCCTTGATCCCGACTCTGATTTGGCTTAGGACCTCGCTGTAGGCCTGCGCTGGTTGGGGTTGGGTTATGGGTTGGGTAGGGGGGGTTTCACTCACCCTCGGGTTTTTGGGTAGGTTACCCTGTGGTGATTCCTCCTCCGAGCGAAGCCGTTTGACCGGCTTTTGCCCGGGTTTGGATTGTGAGCCCCCAAACTTGTAGCCCATCTTCTTGAGTTCCGCAAAGCTCTTTACGGACAGTTTTAAAGCCTCTTCGTGCTTCAGTCCCAGTCCCACTAGAGCTTTGTAGCGGCCTCGTGTGGAGCCTCCCAATTTCTTGTGAGGCTTGTCGGTGTGTGGATTCTCCGTTGGTGGTTTAGGTCGTTCAACGTCCTTTTCCACTGTGTCGGCGCTCTCCACCACCTCCATTGCTTGCTCTGACATTTGGGCGGTTTCTTCCGCGCATACTGTCAGAGGCAGTAGTTCCTGGCATAGGTCTTCCAGGGTACCTTCGGTTTTTTTATTTTTGTCTTCCATGTTTAATCCCACGAGAAGCTAGGGAAATTGGGTCCGTTCCAGCAGAGCCCCGCTTGCTGGAATAAGGCAAAAGTTGTCCTCGAGGTTGCCCGGTATCGAGGGTCCACCGTTAGCGACTGAGCTCCCCCTCAGTCACGCATCTCTGGGCACGGTAGGTCACACCTATAGATTGGGGTTTTTGGGGTTGAGGTTGTCTCCTCCGGGAATGGGTGTGGGTGAGGACCAAAGGAGTGTGAAAGGATGGTGATGGTGGAGGGATGGGATATTTGGAGTGAAAGGATGTAGGGTTGGGAATACCTGTAGGGCGGGAGTGCCGGTCCAGGTATCGCCTCTCATACTTTGCTGTCTCAGATCTGGGGTAGATGGTAAATAGTGTGACGCCCGTTCTCGAT
This sequence comes from Epinotia ramella, assembly GCA_947578815.1. Taxonomy (NCBI): domain Eukaryota; kingdom Metazoa; phylum Arthropoda; class Insecta; order Lepidoptera; family Tortricidae; genus Epinotia; species Epinotia ramella. The sequence continues at coordinate 4,517,793 of OX388210.1, forward strand.
CTTCGACATTACCAGGGTGCACGACCCACGCGCACGACACCCGCGCTGGTGGGTTCGCCTCAGGTCTGTACGTCGGCAGTGCCTAAGGCGACGGGGACGTGTATGAGCAGACTTGGGGAGGCAAACAATAGCTCAGCGTCACATACCAGAGCGTATTCGCCCCCCCCTGCACCCCTAACAAAAATTAACTCAGTGTCAGTTTTGTGAGGACAATTAAGTAATCAGTTTGTATAAAAAACTACTGTTTCTTTTCAATTTATAAATGATAAAGCATAAATACGTTATATTGATTTAAACTTTCACGATTCTCACACATTATTTATACTAAACGCGATTAAGTGCCGTTTACTATAAATAATGCATAAATACGTTATTTAAATGTGAAACAAGTTCACTTTCACATAATTTGTATGCTTAATGTTTGTCATTAAACTGACACTAATTTAATTTTATGTTTGACAAATCGCGCTAATTGGGTTCTATACACATTTTTGAAAATGCCCACGTATTAAACAGTGCAAGTTAAATAAAATCTTGTAAAAAAGAAAGTCAAAAGACCGTCGACTTTGTTTTTTTTTAAACAGTCTCATCCACGTTTACCTTGAACTTTCGAGGTTAACTCTTATTAATTTATTTCTCCGTCAATGCCTAATACAAGAGTAATGCCCTAGCTTATCGTCTTAATTCATTTCCTTAACAGAAAAGCAAAGGCTAAGCCGACCCTTTATAAAATGTTGTGATTTATTTGTCGCATGTAGCAAAATTACCTCATAAATCTACACGGCCCTTAACCGACTAAATCCATCTGGATGTGTCTTGATCCCTTGTATAGCGATAGAGTTTCCTATACGAGTAGAGCGTAGCGATAGAGTATTGTACATAGCAGCTCACGTTCGCACTTTTAGGACGCGACCCTCCTGAATATGAAAAAAGTCGTCTGATACAGATATTATACTTTGTTAGCGTTTATTTTGTAATCTGAAATATTTATAAATGAGTTACTTAGATAATAAAAAATTACATTCCTTATTTCAGTAATCGACTGTTAAAAATTTTAAAAGAAAAAAATCGTATAATTTGTTATGTACTTGTGACGTTTCCGTAACCTATAAAGTGAATTCATGAAACAATAGGGTAGCGTCAGCGTTCGTCCATATAATTTATCACTCTTACTCATTCCTAAAGCAATATATAGTACAACCATTATTTGACGACCGGTTAGTCTAGTGGGTAGTGACGCTGCCTACGAAGCTGAAGGTCCTGGGTTCAAATCCCGGTAAGGGCAAATATTTGTGTGATGAGCATGAATATTTGTTTCTGAGTCATGGATGTTTTCTATGTATTTAAGTATTTGTATCTATTATATATATCGTCGTCTAGTACCCATAACACAAGCCTTATTGAGCTTACTATGGGACTAGGTCGATTTGTGTAAGATTGTCCCCTAATATTTATTTATTTATTTATTTATTTATTTATTATATTCAATTTAAAAACATCTTGCAACATAACGTTATTGTTATACAGCCCTCACTTTTTTTAAGGCTTAGTATCCGAATAACTAAGGCGTGACGCCACTGCGAAGTAAACTCATAACTTTTAATGACCTTCGTAGAGTTACCTCATAAGCGCGTAGCAGTGACGTTGCGCGTAACCGGCGTAGAGGGCCTACGTCGGCGCAGTGACGTCACATGCGACGGGTCAGTTATTAGTAGGGATGCAAAAATAGATTATAAATGAAGTATTTTTGGATTTTTGCGTAGACTTAGTAGTAAAATTATGTGACGTGCAAAAGTAACTCTTTTGATGCCAGATTGTTGCCGAAGGTCTGTTAAATAAAATTTAACTGTTCTGACGCATTCAATATGATTGGCGTTGAATAAATTAACATTTTCATACCTTGGAACTGGCTAGGTGGGCGCTCAGTTATTATACTCAGTTAGTTTGTTTTTAATTTTATAATTGCATTGTACCTATGTATGTTAGTTACTCTTTAAGGTATTTGAAACTGTGGGCCTAAGAAGAAATTAATCTCTGACTGTATGTGTTCAGGCTGTAAATAAAAAAAAGAGAAAGGAGAAACAACAACAATTTTGACAACGAATCACTACAAAGTAACAGGCTTTATGCAGGATATCTGAAAAAAGTTATACAGGATGTTAACGGGGTCATGATCCGGAATGACAAAAAGCGAATAAGATGATCATACTGAACAACCTTTCCCATGGGACCAACCACGAAATCGCAAAAAAAAACCAGGTATTCCATACATTAACTCTCAATTAAATCGCAGTTAACTCACAGTTAACTCTTAATTGGCTCTTTTTTTTTGCGATTTCGTGGTTGGTCCCATGGGAAAGGTTGTTCAGTATGATCATCTTATTCGCTTTTTGTCATTCCGGATCATGACCCCGTTAACATCCTGTATATTGTAACATATATATGTTAAAATCAAAGTTTGAAAAGAAAATGCACTCCGCTTAACTTTTTTATGCATCATTGGTTAAACATTTTCGATATCTAAATATTAACAAAATAAAATCTACCGTATAAATCTACCTAACAAAAAGTTAATGATCGCTAATATGTAGCTAATCAAAAAATTACTCGTTATAAAAGTTATTTTCTAAAAGTGGATGAAACCTGCAACATATCAAAAATAACAAAGTAAATGTCGCCGAGATAAAGATTTACAAAATCGTATGGGAAACAATAGTTTATTTATGCTCGTACATGCCCAATAAAATTATACTCTATTCAAAGCGTGTTATAGTGCAAATTAGGAGGTGGTACGTCGAGCATTTTAGTTTCAACGGTATGAAATGTCAATTGAAGCCATTTTATAACTCACAGTTTATTCGAAAAGGGAAACCTTACTTTACCACACTAAATCTTATCCCATTAACAAATTCAGTTTTATTTTCTATCAAACGAGGTTGTATTTTCAATTGTTTGCTTGAGAGATACGACGATTGATCAGTAATCTGTTGAAACAGTTTATCGGATGTTATCGTCTGACCTAAAAAGTTAATAACACCTGACTTACTAAATTGGAATTAGTTCCGTATTCTCTTTCTGACACGTTAGGACTATCACGCGTGGAAGGGAAAGCGCACTATAAATACTAAATCAGTTCTTATTCGAAACGTTGATTCAAATATATATTGCGATAACTGTAATAGATGTACGAAAGGTAAATGGCTTTAGAAATAACCTTTTGATCGTATAATAAATAGGTTTTTCCCTTGGGATACAGATCGTGATGGGAAAATGGTCTGTAGCATTATTTTCCTGGTAATGAATAGGGGTAAATTCATATGTACGACGTATGTATTAACTACTAAACATAGCATAAGGCAGTAAATCAATTCAGGCCAATTGTCATATGTCAGGGCGGGCTCGACATGGTTGCAGTACAAGCTACCAGTGTCAACTGTCAGTCTAGTCAGATCAGATTATACAGGGTGTGGCCTGGAATAAAAGCAAAAAAATTAACGGTAGATTATTGCGCTTGTGAGCAAATTATTTCCAGGTGGTTTTAATTGACAAAAAAAAAGTTTTATTGTGATATTGTGAGTATACCGATACCGATATATTGTTAGTATACCGATACCGAAGTCTGGGTGGCATTAGTAAGCTCTCGGTGAAGTACAAAATACCGGGTTCCTGCTGTTTTGACAAAGTTATTTTGGTAAAATTTCATTACTAAAACAAAATTTGTTCGCGCGGCAACATTATCTATAACAACGGCAAAAAAATCACGTTTGTTATATATGGGTGCCCCGTTAAATATTTATTTTATTCTGTTTTTTAGTATTTGTTGTTATAGCGGCAACAGAAATACATCATCTGTGAAAATGTCAACTGTCTTACTGTTGCGAACGCAACCGTTTTTATTGTATACTTAAATAATACTTCATAATGCAGTAGCAAAACGCGCCCGTCAGGCACGGTTAGCATGAGAGGGGCTTTTGAAAGCACCAATAGAAGCGCTACACATACCCAAGTTTTATCCCTACCTAAATTCGTCAACTCAAGTAAATAAAATCTTGCTAGTCACTTACCTTTCATATACGATACCATATAACACCACTTCTGTACATCTGTCTTTCGGTCAAACTATTTTTGTATCCACCAGAGCCCTTTGGGAAATTATAATACAGTCAACTTTTCATCGAAGTTTTATTTAAAAGTCGTCGAGCTACATCCATCACCGGCATCGGCGCCAACAAATGGTCCTTCGCAACCTTCAAGACAAGAGTAGACTTGGCCATCTTCGGAGTCTTCGCAGAAGTGGACTTTGAACACCCATCGACATTGTCGTCACTGTCTTCGCAGTTTCTTCGGCATAGGAAGAACACGCAGCAGACGTCGAATTAAGGAGTCCCAGCGTTCACCGGCATAAGGAGGACGTTCGTTGGAGTACCACCACATCATCAGTTCTGAGAACATTGCACCGCCTGAACACGTAGTACTTGACTGAGTGAGTCCGTTCCAATTCCTTTCTATATCCTTAGTTCCCATTTTTCTTGGAATTACGAATATCATTATACGTATCAGGCATACGTCATCATCTTAAAATCATTCAACCAATCATTAAAATACATATTTAATCTTAAATCATAACATTCCATTCCTTAAAACTCATTATAAACTAAATTTCCTATTATACATATAAGAAGCCGTCTCCATTGCTTATTAACTTCAACTCGGCAACATAAACTTATTGCTTAATCCGCACAAACTCGCGCAGCTGCTTACCTATTCTGGAGTCTTTTGTATTACCTCAGTCTTTCATTAGCTCGTTAGCAGTCACATTCATTTTGCACATAAGTTATAACTTCATAGTTAAACATACCTACACTTAATAACATCTCAATAAAATGGCCGACGAACAGTTAAAACACTTAATTAAAAAGCGTGGCAGTGTTAAGTCGAAATTAACGCAATTTAGAACTTACATGGATGTGGCGAAAACGTGTGACAAATTAAGTGAGTTGCAAATTGTGGAGATGCAGTGTCGGTTAGATAAAATCGAGTCGCTTTATCCAGAGTTTGACGCCTTACAGATGGAGATCGAGGCGTTGTCTCCGAACCCCGACGACGCATATGCGGAGCGGGAGCAGTTTGAAAGCCAGTATTATCTGTTGGTTTCGACTGCTCGACTCCGGCTGAGTCCTACCGTGCAGGCCAGCAGCGGGCGGGCTGGGTCCGCGTCTACGTGCTCCACGCCCTGTGCAGCAGGCCGGCATGACTTCGTCCGTCTTCCGAAGATCGATCTTCCTCACTTCGAAGGAAACTATCAGCACTGGCTCGGCTTTAGAGATACGTATATTTCACTTATTCATAATAACACCGGCATTAATGACATAAGTAAATTTCATTACCTTCGTGCATCATTAAAAGGCAGTGCCGCCCTTGTTATTCAAAGTCTTGATTTTAGCAGTGATAATTATCACAAAGCGTGGCAGTTGGTGTCGGAGCGGTATGACAACCAACGATTATTAGTTAACAATCACATCCAGGCATTGTTTAACCTTGTACCTATGCAACACGAATCGAACTATTTATTGCGTAATATGGTGGATGTTACTAATAAAAATTTACGGGCGCTTGCTACATTGGGCGAACCGACCGACCACTGGGACACATTAGTTATACATATAATGTCTAAGAAGTTAGATTCAGTAACTAACCGTCAGTGGGAGGAACACCGTAACCTTTTAACGGGTTCGCCGACATTACATCAATACACTACCTTCCTGAATAGCAGGGCTGACTTATTAGAATCGATTCTTAATAAAAACATTGATGACAAACCTTTAAAACATAAAACACAAATACATCCACACAATGAAACACACAAATCTAAAAACTTCCTTAACACTACGAGTAATGCCAATCGTAAACCTATAGTTTGCCCATTTTGTAAACAAAATCATTACTTATTTACATGCGAATCTTTTCGTAAGCTAGATGTCGATACAAGGATAAGTAAGGTGAATAATTACTCCGTATGCAAGAATTGTTTACGACCGGGACACATCGAATCACGGTGCGTACTCTCGCATTGTAAATATTGTAAATATAAACACAATACCCTTTTACATAAACATGCCGATGAGTCAACTTGTAGTACTGATGTGCCGATTCCAAACGTTCAGTTTAGCGGTAATATTCAGGCAAATGTGATTACCCCCACTCAATCGTCCGTATTGCTATCCACAGCTTTGGTGCAAGTGTGCGACGTGAATGGAAGTCTTCGTGATGCTCGTCTTCTTCTCGACAACGGAAGCACTTCGAACTTCGTGACACGAGACCTGTGCGGACAGCTTGGGTTAGCGCGGCGCAGCGCGGGAACCACGATCACAGGTATCAATAATCAACTTTCACATAGTACAGAGTCCTGTGATATTGTTATTAAGTCGCGTCATAGTGATTATACGACAACCGTAAACTGCTTCGTTTTGCCTGAGATTAGCAAGTCATTGCCGTCGTGTCATATCGATATAACGCATATACCTATACCTGCCGGCATTGTATTAGCTGACCCATCATTTTATAAGCCGTCCGCTATTGACATTCTTGTTGGGGCGGAGGTATTTTGGAACGTCTTGGGTTCCGCATCTATTAATTTAGGTAAACACAAACCTCGACTACATGAATCTAAGTTAGGCTGGCTTTTGTCGGGGTCTATACCTACTAACAATAAAATTAAAAACAAATATCAGGAAGAGGGAAGAGGACACAAGTTGTTGAACGCGCGTCGGATGATGCCCTTCTTCGTCATTATGTCAGCGACCCTTGTGACGTTGTCCGTGCCCGGGTAGATCTTCGTGACGCGACCCAGCAGCCATAGCAGAGGAGGTAGCCCGCGGTCTTTGACCAGGACTAGTGTGCCGGTCTGCAGCTGGTCCGATGAGGTTTGCCACTTGGTTTTCTGCTGGAGGAGAGTAACATACTCATTAGAGAAGCGGCTCCAGAAATGTTGCTTGAGTTTTTCAACTCTTCGGAACCTCTCAAGTCGTGAGATGTTGGCTTCAGTCAGAGTTTCCTGGGGCACTGACAGTAGCGAGCGTCCAATAAGGAAATGAGAAGGTGCTAGGTAAGTCAGATCAGAAGGATCAGTCGATAGAGGTGTAATGGGTCTGGAATTAAGAATACCTTCTATCTGTATCAGGCATGTGTTCATCTCTTCATAAGTTAGGTATGTAAGAGAGAGAATACGTTTGAGATGATGTTTTGTAGATTTTACAGCGGCTTCCCAGAGTCCGCCAAAGTGTGGAGAATATGCTGGGCTGAATTTAAAGTTAATGCTTTTTTCTGCCATACCTGACTGCAACATGTCGTGGTTATTTTTTAGGAACCTACTGAGTTCGTTTGACGCCCCAACAAACGAAGTTCCGTTGTCGGAGTAAAGAGTTTGAGGCCTGCCCCGACGACTCATGAAACGGTGAAGAGCAGCAAAAAAGGACTCAGTCAAGGCTCTTCACTTGGAGCTAGTAACGAGTCTTACCACGGAGTCCTTTTTTGCTGCTCTTCACCGTTTCATGAGTCGTCGGGGCAGGCCTCAAACTCTTTACTCCGACAACGGAACTTCGTTTGTTGGGGCGTCAAACGAACTCAGTAGGTTCCTAAAAAATAACCACGACATGTTGCAGTCAGGTATGGCAGAAAAAAGCATTAACTTTAAATTCAGCCCAGCATATTCTCCACACTTTGGCGGACTCTGGGAAGCCGCTGTAAAATCTACAAAACATCATCTCAAACGTATTCTCTCTCTTACATACCTAACTTATGAAGAGATGAACACATGCCTGATACAGATAGAAGGTATTCTTAATTCCAGACCCATTACACCTCTATCGACTGATCCTTCTGATCTGACTTACCTAGCACCTTCTCATTTCCTTATTGGACGCTCGCTACTGTCAGTGCCCCAGGAAACTCTGACTGAAGCCAACATCTCACGACTTGAGAGGTTCCGAAGAGTTGAAAAACTCAAGCAACATTTCTGGAGCCGCTTCTCTAATGAGTATGTTACTCTCCTCCAGCAGAAAACCAAGTGGCAAACCTCATCGGACCAGCTGCAGACCGGCACACTAGTCCTGGTCAAAGACCGCGGGCTACCTCCTCTGCTATGGCTGCTGGGTCGCGTCACGAAGATCTACCCGGGCACGGACAACGTCACAAGGGTCGCTGACATAATGACGAAGAAGGGCATCATCCGACGCGCGTTCAACAACTTGTGTCCTCTTCCCTCTTCCTGATATTTGTTTTTAATTTAAAATCATTTTTTTATTGTATTGAGTCTCTCAACGCCGGGGAGTATGTTGCGAACGCAACCGTTTTTATTGTATACTTAAATAATACTTCATAATGCAGTAGCAAAACGCGCCCGTCAGGCACGGTTAGCATGAGAGGGGCTTTTGAAAGCACCAATAGAAGCGCTACACATACCCAAGTTTTATCCCTACCTAAATTCGTCAACTCAAGTAAATAAAATCTTGCTAGTCACTTACCTTTCATATACGATACCATATAACACCACTTCTGTACATCTGTCTTTCGGTCAAACTATTTTTGTATCCACCAGAGCCCTTTGGGAAATTATAATACAGTCAACTTTTCATCGAAGTTTTATTTAAAAGTCGTCGAGCTACATCCATCACCGGCATCGGCGCCAACACTTACTATCACGGTTCATGAGATACAGCCTGGTGACAGACGGACATACGGACGGACGGACAGTAGAGCCCTAGTAATAGGGTCCCGTTTTTACCCTTTGGGTACGGAACCCTAAGAAACAACTGTAGGTATTAATTCTGTCTGGCTGTAATCTTTTCACGCTTAAATCACCAAATTGATTATAATTAAATAATAATAATCTGAAATTCGCTCTCTAGGGGAACGAAATGGAGTATAGATTATGTGGAACGCGATAAAAGAACTCTACGCGGACGAATTCACGGGCAAAAGCTGTTACGCTTTTTAAACGAGCAAGAGAAGCGAATTCTCTCGTATGTTTGTATATCCAGATATCCGGCTGTTCTCCTCCACAGGTACAGTCAGCAGCAGAAGTTGCTAAGCGGTTCTAGTGCTCAAAATGATCTACACACGAACTCTAATGTCAAGGGAATAAGGATCTGTGTAGGTCATTTTGAGCGTGTTATTTTGCTTAGCTACTTCTGATGCCGACTGTACAGTCAGCATCATAAGTAACTAGGCAATCGAAGACGTCAAGAGCTCTTATTCCCTTTTAATAGGTAATAATAGTAGGAACATACATTACTACTGAGGCCGGGAAGTAAGGGGTTGCCGGCCGAGTACATATAGACGGCCGAGGGTAGCGAGGTCGCATAGCTATGAGGCTGGCAACCCTTTTTCACGCCGAGGTATGTATAGTGATTTTCGCAAACATGCAATGAAATAAATAAATAAAACTCCTAGAAAACAAACTCAAACTTTAATTTTCATGACCGAACGCCGTGATACTGTGCCGCTAATTGTGGAATGGAAATTAAAAAAAGACCATCTTGCAGGCCTCTTAATTTTGTATGAAATGCCATTACGGATCTCTCGTCTCGCTCCGCCCGAAACGTGACACTTCGTAGCCAATTATGAAGAACACAACGTCAATATTTCATTGCATGTTTGAGAAAAGACTTTTGACGCCTTCGTTTGCGTTGCTACTTTTAATGCTGACTGAACACAACCGATTCTCGTGAAATTTTGTGAGCAGCTTCAATAATTCACTTTATAGATTTTTATAGTCCATTTAGTAGTAGTAGTATAACTCTTTATTGTACAAAATAAACACAGTAAACAATCAACTTAGAAAAGCTGAAAAACCCCCGACATTTTCATTTCAAAGTCCAATATCTCAAAAACGGTTGAACAGATTTTCATGAAACAATGCTAAGAACATAATCATTCTCCTAGCGTTGTTCCCGGTTATGCCCCTAAAGCTCGGGGTCCGCTTTGACACCAACATAGCTAAGAACATTTAGAATAAAATGACACAAAAAAAACCGCATCCAAATCGATGCATCCGTTTGGGAGCTACGATACCACAGACAGATACACAGATACACAGACAGACACGTTAAACTTATAACACCCATCTCTTTGCGACGAGGGTTAAAAAAGATAAGTGATGTAAAAAGGCTAATTTATCCCTTTGGATCTCTTACACCTTACCTTTGAGTAAATGAGAGTAGAAACGCGAAGAGGTAGACAAATGCAACATGTACAGTCGACAACACAGCTAACTGAACATCGGAAATCTAATCTGACCTTAAGTGCATTGTAATAAGGTTCTATATAAACACGGTATGGTCAGTTAGCTGTGTTGTCGACTGTACAACAAAGTACAAGAAAGGCAATAGATATGTAGACATTACATTCACGAATATAATGGAAAACTTAACTATCACACAAGGGAGAGGAGTAGAACCGTATCGACAGGAAATGAAAGAAATTTTAAAACAATATATTACCTGGCATCAGACAAAGCTTCTTTAATTTTTCTTTGAACGATGCTACTGACTGCGACTGTCTTAAGGAATTAATTTTAGTTTCCATTTAGTTTTACGATTAAAAAAATATTTAAGAAAAAGATAACAAATAGAAAGAAGAAGAGAGAAGAACCCCTTGTGGTGACGGGTTAGAATAGCACCACCCCCTTTGGGTGTCGTAGAGTCGAACTAAAGGAACAGGGTTAAAGTGTGTCACATTTAGTCGACATTTTATAACCACATTTATGCTAAAACTGGCACTGGAACATACGTTTAATGTATGCCTACCCCTATTGGGAATAAAGGCGTGAATCTAAGTTTGAATGTATTTCATTTCATTTATTATTAAAAACGTATTTTACAGTATGATGTCTTGATACTAAAATATTATATTTAGGGATACATTTTACGAGGGCCTGAACTAGGATACCCTGTGTTTCAGGCATTAGGAAAGATCAGTAAGTATAACTATTATAAACACACTTGCAAAACATAAAAAATTGACGCTTAAATACAGTACAAAACTTAACAACTAAACAAAGTATTTATTTTATTTACATAAATCAAGATTCATTTTAGAACAATAAATAGGTTCTCTGTGTCTTCGTACGACATTTTTTGAAGGGCATCTCGGAGAGTTTTCTTACATTTAGTATAGAGGAGAGAGTATAGATCTAACTTGGCATTTAACCTGTTGTAAAGGAACGGACCCAAGAAAACGTAAAATCTGGAGGAGAATACACATTTCCTATGTAAATTTTGGAGGCAAACAATATCTTTTCGTCTTTTTCTAACGAGTTCAGCGTTGTACAGGGTTGCGGAGTGCTGTTTTAATACAGTGCTCAAAATAAATAGTTGTCGAACAGTGAGCTGATGTTAACAAAAAGACAGCCTCGCGAGTTGTACAGCTCACCGAGCCCCTAGTTTTATGCCGGCTAATTGGGCCAAAGTTGGCGCGTGAGCAGGATGCAGCTATGCAAACTAATGACGAAATAAAGCCCTCTTCCTTTAACGCATAGTCGCATTCTGCTCCGCGCCAACGTTGGCCCAGTGTGTACAGCAGGCTTTATACTGTGGCGTGTTCCAGTCCGCTACGAATTAATCCGATGGGGTTCCAATTGCTAGTTCCTCACAACTTTTGTGCATTTACCTTGATACTGTTGTAAACCTTTGCTTGTTAACTGGAAATAGTTTTGAACTATATTTGTAGTTCGACCTACTATTTTGTTTGATTATTGCTTTCCTGAACTCCCAGTTTGCTTCGCGTTGGACCTTTTGTTTTGACAGGGGCGGCTCACTTCACGACAAGTACGGCCCAGCCCGTAAAACGGGGTGAGTAGGGACAAAACTGACATTCAAACCTCGATAACATTTTATTTTTACATATGCAAACCGAATGTTGTATATAATAAGTATTCCGGACGTTTGTATTTTGTTTTTTTTTTTTATCATTTTGGGTAGTTTCACTTCATAACTTTAACGATAAACAGGTGGCTCACCCCGCAGGCCCTCGTAGTTGGGGTGAGATGATTTTCATAAAAAGGTGATTTTGGAAGATTGGTTGGATCAATTTTTTTTATTATGAACATTACTATAGGCTCCATTTTAAATTGGAATACATTATTTAGGTAGCAGTAGCCTTACAATTCCCTCTCACCCCCTTTTCATCCCTTCTCTCCCCATTCATAACCCAACTCTCCTCGCGATCCTCACCCCATTTTACGGTATACAGTATGTTAGCGCACGCTGCTACGGCACACACGTGATCTGTCGCAACGCGTTCCGATAGGAAGGGATGGCCACGTAAACGTAAAGGCTAGTTCGGCATACCCAAACAGGGGAATTGTTAACAGAGAACTTTCTGTAAATGTTTACTAAGCAAAAACACGCTAACGTAATTCCAAATTTCGATCAAAAAGGAAAACTCCCTAAGATGTAATTAGAAAAGTGGAAGGGATTGAAAGATTCGTCGCCACTAGCGAACCCACGGTAGCTCAGTTGCCAAGTGTCAGATTTCAAATTCGAATTCCGCCCGTGGCGAATAATTTTTCAATTTTCCACTTTGAACGAAATTTAGAGAACTTTCTGTACGTAGTATTATTATTTATTGTGTGCTTTAGGGTGAGTATCCGAGAGCTGTGAGCTGTGCGAGGTAGTGGAGCGGTGGGCGAGGAAAAAAATTGCCAGGTGAATTGAACCCAGCGGACGTGGCATCCAGGGGTTGCCCGGCACCGGACCTTGTCGCCCACCCACTGTGGTAGAAACCAAATTGGTTGTTGGAACTAGGGACACACTGGCCTATCAGTCGTGTAATAGGGACCCCATTCTCTGATTTAAAGGTCTACCTTGTCGAGACAGCTCCAGTGTCAGACACTGCCTGGTTGCTAGATCGGTATAGTTCTCTCGACAAGCTCGTTGGAGTGACCAGTTGGTACCCAGTTGGGTAAAGGGATTCATCCGCAATTGTAGCCGTATCTCTTCCTCGTCCTCCTTTCGTTACCGGGAATGGGAACACCAATAATAGTTCAAACGAGTAGCCTAAAATAAAATAAAATAACACCAAGTGACAAAAGAAAGCGGTGCGCGTCGCTACAGAACCGTCTTTTGCACAGCTCAAACAGCATTCTGAACGTGCTGGCGCAGCGCTGGGACTCACCGCTGCTCGCGCTGCGTGCGATTTACAGAACCGTCTTTTGCACAGCTCAAACAGCATTCTGAACGTGCTGGCGCAGCGCTGGGACTCACCGCTGCTCGCGCTGGGTGTGGTTTACAGAACCGTCTTTTGCACAGCTCAAACAGCATTCTGAACGTGCTGGCGCAGCGCTGGGACTCACCGCTGCTCGCGCTGGGTGCGGTTGCACGCGCCTGTAGTTGCCGCATCACGCCGCTATTAATTTTATATTTAGTAATTATTTTGATTGTCACTAACATAGCATATTAGTTCCATTGTTACTAACATTTTATACCTATCCGAAATAAAAACTTTTTGAATTACCTCCTCAGACCCAGCAGCATTCTATAGAAAGGACCAAAATATAGTCAATGGATCATAATTTATATTTTAAAGTGACATAGTCTCATTTGTTTTGTTTTGTTTGATTTTAGAACAATAATACTCATAGGCTTGTGTTCTAAACAAATGGTTCTCAAATGTCGTCGATGTCCAAAGGTTTCAACTATAGTAACAATTAAAAATTTAAATAACTGTCAAGCCTACATTTTCGAATATTATTTCCAGCAATCTCGGAGTGAAACCACATTCAACAGGTGTTGAAGAAATTATTCAGCAACTCAGCGATAAGGGTCGCTCTATTTCGATTCTGTTCCAAAAGATCCTAACTAGATACATTTAAATTGATATACATGCAAATTTGAACTTTACATTTAAAGTTTCAAGTTTCAAAATGTGTTTAGGTTGTGATGACGTAAGTCTTTTAGTTGCGAGATACTGTCGTTAAACGTGACTTATCGACCAAATGCGGGATTTGAATACGACCACTTCAACTCGTCAAGATTGACGTTTTATTCAAATGGCGGTTTTGGTGGATTTTGGATGGCACTAAAATGTTAGCACCGACTTTATCACGCTCACACGGACGATGCAAGTAACGGTCTAGATCAGGGGTCGCAACCTTTTAGCAAGCAAGGACCATACAGTCGCTAACGAAATTGACGCGGGCCGCACTTCTTCATATTTTGTGACTATAACAGGCAATGTCAAAATTCTGAATATAACGTTTACATACAAAGCCTCTCTAGCAGGCTCGCGGGCCGCAAGCAAGGGGCCGGCGGGCTGCCGGTTGCCAACCTCTGGTCTAGATGGTTTGCCCCTCTGCCGTAAAAGGGGGTATTTGGGGTCACCAGTGCTCTTAGCGGTGGCGACAGCACTTAGCGATGTTACGAGTCGTTTGGTTTAAACTAAGATCAGTTGATTCGGCCGCTGACTCGAATCAAAACTCGAGTTGATTTGACTGACTTCAAGTCATAGGTAAAGCAACGCACTCGCAAATTTTACCTCTTTATCATATCGCTCGAAGGTCCGTGAGCTCAAGAACACGCGAGCCGTTATTTAAAAAAAAATCTATATAATTATTAGCTCACAATATTTCACGAGAATCGGTTGAGATATTCAACCTGTAGAGGAAAACAGCTGGACAAACAGATATCCGGAAGAATTTTAGCTCAAGTGGAAGCAGCAAACCTTGTTCACTTCGCTCCCGCGTTCATTAATAAAGAAACCCGGTCACATGCAGCACAGGACTATTAATTGTACTGTTGGTATTTTTGAAAGAGGACTGAACAACTGCCAATAATATTTGAAATTCTAGAACGTTGAACGCTTTCCAATCAATAATACCGAAACGTGTTAGCCTCCTGAATCCCGTGTCATTCCGATTACGTTCACAATGTTTCAAGTTTAATTGGTGCACTGCACGTGTGACATCCAACTCTGTATAAAAGTAACAATAATTATATTGCCTTATTTGCAGGGACTTTTTATAGCAAGGTATTTTGTAACTGTAAAGGAACGTATGTTTATCGTTTGCTGTTTTGATGTTTAATTTAGTCTAGTTTATTTACATCATTGCACAATGTTCATGTAATTCACATTTGTCACATTCGGCTTATAATTTACGTTCTAATTTAAAATGTCTCCTACTACAAATCAAATTGTAGTGTGTGTGTAAGAAAACACAAATATGTAGTCTAACCACTCCCACCACTCCTCACCCAATACAAGACGAGTAGGTATACGTTATTGCAATTCTAAGCTCCAAAAGTCAT
The DNA here is from genome assembly GCA_947578815.1 of Epinotia ramella. Lineage (NCBI taxonomy): Eukaryota > Metazoa > Arthropoda > Insecta > Lepidoptera > Tortricidae > Epinotia > Epinotia ramella. The sequence goes on from OX388210.1 coordinate 4,533,095, forward strand.
AGGCGTATCTTCGATTATAGGAAGCAATCACAGAATTCTGTACAAAGTCCTCCATAACTCAGTTAAACAGCGTATTTTCAAAGGATTCGTAAATTCCCTTATAGCGACAAGATCCCGTCCCACAGGGGACTCCATTATACTGGAAACCATTGTCTTGGAACGAACCTTTGAAATCTAAATAGAATTACTCGTAAAAGACCAAACCAAATGTCGGAGTAAAATTCTTATGGTGATTTTGGAAGTAAATTACAACCGTAAATCTGCCTTTGCTGACATAATTAAGCCTTTATATTAGTAATAAAACAGAACAATTGTATTTAATCAAGCCAGCCAAGGTAACGGATATTGCCCTCCGAATCGCTAAACGTGGGAAAGGTATTCGAGTGGCAACCACGTACCGGAAAGCGCAGCGTGGGTAGACCAGTGTAGTAGACGTGGTGAGACAAAGAGTACTGATGACCTGGTAAAGGTCGCGGGAGTCCGCTGGATGCGGGTGGCGCAGGACCGGTCATTGTGGCACTCCCTGGGGGAGAACTATGTCCAGCAGTGGACGCCTTTCGGCTGATATGATGATGATGATGAACTAATATTATTTCACCCGCGTATTACACAGAACCCAAATGAGGCCGCGGGGTAAAATTTAGCCAGAGCCCATCCTTAAGGTTCATTCTATATATTGGTGAAAGAAATGTTGAATTCAGATGTGTAGTTCTGGAGATTCAGAAAAACATCTGTACCTATTGACATGACACTTAACAGTTTAACGAAACCGCACTTTCTCCGCACCCCAAATGCGGAAGCTACCTGGTGGATGTACTACCATCTGTCAAGAACTGTGCGAGGCCCAGGGATCGGAAAAAAAAACTGCGCGGAGCGACAGATTTTCCATAGTATGCAAGAATCTCAATTGAGATAGAAAACGCGCCTAGTAAAACACGCTGCAATGCAACGACGCGGCAATGCGCGTGTAAAAAATCTGTCGCACCGCGGCGGAACGCGGTGCAGTGGGTGAATCGCCTAAAATTTATTTACGATGCCATTCCTGGAGAGGAACAAATGTTTGTTTGGAGCAACTATGTACAATTGAACGCTAATACCCAAAAAAAATGAGTTAAAGACAGACCTTGCTGACGCCGACAGCCGAAACGCTTCATACTAACTGACGTAAAAGTATGATGTCACGCTTTGCAATTTGTACTAATCGTTGCATGGAAATAAAGTAAATTGCTGTTTCGGTCGCGAAATACTGCATTTAGGTCCATAGTTGCCGTTTCTATAAAAGCTTAAGGATTATATTAGTCGCTTTAATACGAGTATACTCATTAATAATAAAAAAAAGGATATTTTGTCTAAACTTTCAAGGTCCATATCTTTTTATGATATTAATTATATTTTGTAATTTATACTTTATTACAGTAATTTGATCATTTACTATCGATTTAACAACACTACGTTACCAATTTTAACTTGACGCAACTACCCTATCGATTGGTTAGTATTTAGATAAATACCTACACACACTAGGTACAGTTCAACAGTTGTACTCGTATGGAGGCGGACTCAACTCAATTTTATTAATCAATTTCCCGGGATTTATGTTTAACTACTTAGGAAATGTATAAGTATATAGGTCTTCTAAATGATATTAAATTTACCAGCAATTTATTAAGTAACGAAGAGCAAATTAAATAAACGTACAGTTTTATCCTAAATATAAAAAAATATAATACCTAAAACAAACTAGCAAGTATTTCTGCATAATTACAATATTTTTTAAAGAAGCCATTACTGTACTTGCTTAACGTTATCCGGGAATATGCCAACTTTAGGCATTTATGTGACTAATGTATCCAATTATCCGATCCCTGGTGATGTCAAGTATATGAAAACACATCTTTGCACAGTTCTGGTGGACATTGTGCCTCAAAAAAATGAGACACCGCAAACTAATAGACCGATTTAAACTTATGCTTCTTAGCTTAGTTCTCGAAACTTAAACCATTTACCTAATGTTTGTTTCTGAAAGAATCCTGGACCGGAGGCGCTTTTAGCTACTACAGAATCGCTGAAGTTATCAAAGTTTGCTATCACTGTCTGGTAATAGTTGTTAGAAAAAATGGCTAAAGGTGTGAGTTATATGTGGATTACATTGATCTCTTCTCATAACAATTTTAAGAGCACTCGCGTTAGAGGCAATTAATGTAGTTTCAAATAGTTACAGTAGTACCGCAAATATAAATCACAACGATGTACCTGCGCAGAAAGCATTTTTTGAAAACATTTTAACCAATCATAAGGCAGCGCGTTTGCGCGGGTAAAACCTTCAACGCCCATTGGCCAAAATTTTGCGCGCGGTGCCGGCAGCTCCGGCGCCCGCCATTTTGCCTGGACGCCATGAGCGGGAAAGCATGAGTTCACCTGTCATTGCATATTGTACCTTAGATATAGTGCAACAAGGTCTTTATTGAAATGTTCATACGTACGATTTCATTCGGTACTTGTCAGCACTCGTCGGTGTGGACGAAGATTGCCGATGTCACTTATATTTGTGGTACTACTGTACACATGGTTTTTTATGTTACTTCCAAGCACTTTTTTAAGAGTCCCCAGTTTACTACGAAATCTTCTACTAACTCTACTTTTTTGAAGTGAAAACTTCTTTAGCGGCGCTGAGCACTTTTTGGGATGGGGAAAAATTGTTAAATACGTGACAGAGGTCACAAACTTTTATATTTTGCTGCTAGCCGATTCGACTTCATTCAAAACTGAACGCTATTCGTAAGAGTATAAAGCCGTTAAACACTTTTTACAGTACATATGGTGCTACTTTCCCGCACTAGTGCGGAAAAGAGCACTTTTCGTGCATATGTCGAAACTTTAAAGAGCCATATCTACAGTAAAACGTTGTAAGATACACGTGCGAATAGGTAATTCGCAACTCGTGTCGATTTAAAACACTCCCTTCGGTCGTGTTTTAATTTATCTCCACTCGTTGCGAATTTCCTATTTTCGGCACTTGTATCGTAAATAACTATTGCAATAGCATATTCTGCAAATAAATTTGTAATTTTGTTCACGCGTCCTTCACCGTTTTGCTATTGAGCAAATTCGAATAGTTCGAATTTGGACGTTATTCTTAAAGAGAAGCTTTGAAAAATATTTACCAACGGCAAAAACAAATTGATATTTTGTTCACCGCCACCGTCCGCTGTTCTTGCAAATTCGAATAGTTTGAATTTGGACGTTATTCCTAAAGAGATAAAGCTTTGAAAAATATTTGGCAATGGCAAAAACAAATTGGTATTGTGTTCGCCGCCGGCGGCGGGCGAGCCGGCCCGTCCCACCCAACGCGCCCGCGGCCCGCCCGCCTAAATAATTGATAATTGTTTATAAATTTGCGCCAAATTCATTTTTAGGGTGACACATAAGGTGACACATAAGATGTCACGTGACCTGATCGAAAAATTGTTACAATGTTATTGAGTTTTCACTTCTGCCGGCACTCCCGGAGTGCAACCCGGTCTTTTTTTTCTTTTATAATCTCTACCAATAGAAACTAGTTTTCGACATATATATGGTTCCACGTTATTCCATCATGCTATTTTAAAACGATTACTAGTTCAACGTGCTGGGTCTTAAGGACCATTCTTGTAAACATCATCATCCTCCTAGCGTTATTCCCGGTTGTGCCCTAAACGAGCCCGAGGTTCGCTTTGACACCTAATCCCAATATTTGGCATGGCACTAAATTTTACGAAAGCGACCAGTCCTTATTGGGATTAGACCGGTTTCCTCACGATGTTTTCCTTCACCGAAAAGGTAACGGGAAATATTCCGTAAGTTCCAAAAAACTCATTGGTACCAGCCGGGATTCGAATCCACGACCGCTGCTTGACAGCCGCATGCCTGAACCACTAGGCTACCATAACTCTATCGTAGACCATTCTTCTAAACATATTAGAAGTTATTTTTTTTTCTTACTGCCTATCTCAATTTTTAGCTTACGGGACAGAATAAAAACCCCCTCAAAATAATTTAATTTGTTTAACTATAGTGCTTGATTAATTGAAAATTCCCCGACAGTTTCCATGACAACGTGAGGTAATCTCAGGTAAGCGACTGAGACACGAGAGCCTCTCGAGACATCCGCTCGCTCGCCACTTGACTCTCTCGGCACAATGCGCACTTGATACTGCTATGGGGTTATCGGAGATCAGTTTAGTTGTGAGAAGTATAGAAAGATATGGGTGGTCTCGTGGATAAAGTTTGCGGCGTAAACCCTGAATTCAATAGCGTCCACCCATCGGACATAATCTTGGAACGCTTTTTTAGAATTTTCTCATGTTAAAAATTAATTTGATCCGTATGAAATTGCTTTACTTCATAGAATTTACCCGACCGTTTCCATGACAACGTAACATAATCTCAGGTAAGCGACTGAGACACGAGAGCCTCTCGAGACATCCGCTCGCTCGCCACTTGACTTACTCTCGGCACAATGCGCACTTGATACTGCTATGGGGGTGGGGTTACCGGAGATAAGTTTAGTTGTAAGAAGTGTACCCTATAGAAAGATATGGGTGGCCTAGTAGATCTAGTTTACAGCGTAAACCCTTAATTCGCCAGCGTTCACCCGTCGGACATAATCTTTGACCGCCTTTTTATATTTTTCTCATTTTGATTTTTTTTTTGATTCGTTTTTTTTTTATTATTTATTATCCAAATAATTACACAGCTTTTAACATACACAAATCTTCGCCAAACTGCAAGTGAACCGGGAATAACGCTAGGAGGATGATGTTTAAAATTGCTTTACTTTATTTAATTTACCCGACCGTTTCCATGACAACGTGACGTAATCTCAGGTAAGCGACTGAGACACGAGAGCCTCTCCAGACATCCGCTCGCTCGCCACTTGACTTACTCACGACACAATGCGCACTTGACTGCTAATTATTTAGCTGTGTTTAGTGTGTATAGATCAAAAGTAGGAGCAAAAACTAGGCGTATTTCCTGTAGACCATCATCGTCATACTAATTATCAGACACCAAGGCGCTTTGCATTACACTAACTTGTACTAAAAATGTTTTCGACCCATAGACCACTATACCTGTATAGAAAGCTATTGTGGCCTGGGTCTGGTATGTAGTTTTAATACGGAAAACTTGGAGCGGAAACTTGGATACATCTGCGAAGAAATTCTAATTTTGTGAAGTCCCGGCCAGCGTGGGGATCCAAGCGCATACATACCTAGTCAAAATATAAGAGTATATCTGAAAGTTAATTCATTTTGTTTCCTAGTTCAGTCAACCGTTGAAAAATCTCATTACGTTTCAATTCACGCCCTTAAATGCGCGAGCATGGAAGCGTGGTCCTCAAACGATCACTATTTATTTGTATTAGGAACTTTATCACTACTCTCACTATTTTATTTGTTCTGGTCAGTGCGCATAAAAGGAAAACCTAATCTCATATCATTATTTACCTTAATTTCGAAAATAAGGAAACCCCAAACCGCCATAATGTGCTAATGTGTGGTCATCAATCCTAAGTACTTAGCTATTATCATCGAGATATATCCTAATTGCGTGATTTTCCTTCAACTCATCATACAGGTAATAGGAGTCACATTTAACACCAAATAACAGCTGTGGCATGGCGGTAATAGCGGCCATTTTGTGAATGAGAAGTAGTTTGTTTTTACGGTTCTCAGCAAATATTGTCAAAATAAATGATGATCAGAATTATTTTTTGTTAAAAACTTTTGTATAAAGTTGAGTTTTATATGATCATAATTCGGGTGTCATGTCACACTTTTACGGCGATAATCTTGAGGTGATAATGACTTTAGAACCGAGCGTTTAAACTTTAAACCGCCGGAGATTTACACAGTTATGTTACCGCTAAAGCAGTGTTTTTCAATCTTTTTCATGCCGCGGCCCCCTTAGTACAGAAAAAAATATTTCGCGACCCCCCACCCTACGCTGTTCAAAATAATTACAGCACTTTAACTTTAAAAATATGAGTAGCCGCGACCCCCTTTGGCTTCGCGGCCCCCCTGGGGGTCGCGAGTCGCGACCCACAGTTTCAAAAACACTGCGCTAAAGGATGGCTCACCGTCTAGTCCAGTAGCCCCCAGTAACAATACAATGAGACAGAAATTAATGTGAACACTTGCCAGCGTTATTACTCCATCTCAGTCTTACCTGAAACATGAAAAAAATATTATGTTTTGCACGCAACCAATTTTTTTAGATAAGTGTTAAACCTCGTTGAAGTTGTTATACTTAGTAACCATTAAATTAATTAACTTCCAAAAATAATTATGTAAGCAAACGAGACATGAGTAATATAGACGAGAATTTCATTAAATTCTGTTTAATGTCTGTTCCTCTCCCTCATAAAGGCGGTATGGCCCGTTATGACGGTTCCTCCATGTCTCAGACGCCACAGTAGGAGACACGTTTATATATATCCTGTACGAGAGAAAGAGAGAGATGGCGATAAATATTTCAATTTGTAAAGTATTGTTCGAATTGGCCGAAGTAAAAAAAAAATAATAAACCCGTTTATAGTGAGATCGAGAGATTCTGAGCAATCTTTTCTTGGCTGATAACAACAAAATATAGTGTATATAATGTGTAATTATCAGGGAATTAGAAAGATCTGTGACTACAGTCAAGTAGATAAATAATTATATCCAAAAATAAATTCATATCGTTTCCTATTTCAGGCATTACTTTCTTTATAAATTCTCATTCATTTGCAATACAGAGCATTTACTAAATGGGGAAACCGAGGCTTGAGGAATCACATAACAATAATAATTAGTAGAGGTCTAAGTAAAAGGGTATTATACTCGTATAGGAAAATTATGTAGATCTGCGAAACAAAAACGAGAGCTCCGTCCGCTGGACCACCTGCGGCCATAAAATGGTGGCAATTTTATCACGTCTTATAGTTTTGTGAATAAGACATCCCTCACTCTCGCACTCTCATAATCGTAAGAACGAGACGGATGTCTTATTCACATAATATATCCTACTTATATTATAAATGCGAAAGTTTGGATGTTTCGATTTTCAGGTGTTTAGATGTTTGTTACTCAATTACGCTTAAACAGCTCAACCCACTTGGATGTCATTTTGCACGAATGTAGTTTATAGCCTGGTTTAAAATATAGGATAGTTTTCATCCCGAGTCCACGCAGACAAAGTCGCGGGCGTAAGCTAGTAGGTGATAGTTCATGTTACGGCCGGTAGTGTGTCGCGACGGTTGAAGTTTTACATTTGTCTGGGGTGAAAAGTGTGTTATAAAACGTATTAAAACATTAGAAATAAAAAGTAAAAATATTTTTCTACAATTTATGGGAAGTTCAATCAATAAAAGAAAAAATACCCAGCTTTGTTTTTTAAACAAAGTTTCCAAATAGAAAATTAGTTGCATCGTGATTTTTGTATAATATTATGTAAGTAAATAGGTTCCTAAATTCTGGAAACCTGGCAAGAAAGGCTTGATTGAGAGAATGAATGTAGGTAAACAAGTTGATGTTATGGTACTCATAGAATAATAAATGACATTCGTTTTGTTTGTAACGTTCTCACTCACTCCTAATGGCTACAGTTTTTAGGACGCTGTTTGAGCTGTCACGTATTCTGGCTAACAGTGATGCCATCTTTTTCCGCAACGCAGCCCCAAAGCTGTCCACTCGCGCTTCAGCGAACATGTTAGACGCGCTGCAGAAACGTGGCAACCCTAACAGCGCCCTGAAGGCGTTGTTGTACTGTACCCGGTGGACCCCCAGGAAGCTAAGCGACCGCTGCGAACAATTTGCCCACAGGGCACCAGAGTACATTGAAGTGCAGTAAAATACCGCAAAAAAAAATTAAGGCACAGTAGGTTCAGCGAAGTTAAGCGAACAGAGTTTTTGAAACAATATAATGCGTCTGTTTATAATAAGTAATATGGTTTCAAAAAAATACGAATAGTAATCTTGAGGCTTTTCTGCAGGGAAATCAGTGCTTCGAAACATGATTAAGCAAACTTCGCTCGATAGAAAAAAATCACGAACATAGGTCTAAAACACACAAAAATACACTTAAAATATTCGTAACAATAATTTGTTGCACAATAGCTATAAATATTAAAATTGCTTCTAAAAATCGGCAATATCATGTTTGAGGGAAATCAGTGTTTATATTTTTATTTAAATAAATGGTCAAAAAATTTAATTTACAAAACATGATATCCGCGCTTCCGAGCACGCACTTCCATCTCGCTCACGCTTATGCTCAGTGAGAGGGAAAGAAGACCATGAACCTACGGCGCCTTAAAACTTATTCCTATTTTATTATTTCAATTAACCAATGGAGCCCCTTTACACAAATGAGGAAGCCAGGTTTATTGAATCGCATAACTATAATAAATGGGGCAGGTTGGGGCATCAAGGCATTACGGTAATCCAAACAAAGTTAAAAGGTTATATATTACTATACAACTTGTAGGAGATACGACTTTTCACCCCAGTGGGATAAAACACCAGCCCTATTGCATAAAAGGAGGTAAGTAACAGAATTTTGGTACTAAATTACGGCATTCCGTTGCATAGTCAGTAGTTAGATTAAAGGAGATGAATACTTTTTGAAGTATACGTACTTACCTCACTGAGAGATATGCGGGTATGCAATTACTTATTATAATGCTTTTAGTTTTTAGAGCGTAATAGCCAAAATCCGCTGAATGCCGGTGGCGCAGGACCGGCTATGGTGGCACTCTTTGGGGGAAGCGTAATACGCCGGACGACTTGCTGAACATACTATGTTCAGCAAGTCGTCTGGCTCATATGATGATGATGTTGATAAAGAATAGGTAAACGAGTTCCCGAGTCATGGATGTTTTCTAAGTATTTAAGGATTTATTAATCCATTTAAGTAGGTATGTATATCTTCTTTTAGTACCCATAGTAGTCATAGTACAAGCTTTGCTTAGTTTGGGTCTAGGTCGATTTGTGTAAGATGGAATAATTCACAGTACAGAAGGACCTCTGTCTAATAAAACCGATGTGAGACAGCTAGAAAATTCAAATCATGGCATCCCGCTCGCACGCGCTTGCCGCATCACTTGGTCTGTCGTCCCTAGCGCGATCGGGTATATCGACAGCTCGGAGGTGCGCAAAGGCCGAGCCGAACAGGCAAGGCCTGCCAAGGGAAGAATTAAATAAGGCTACCTACTCTGTGAAGAACTTACTAGATTTTTTTTTTTTTTTTTTTTTTTAATTTATTTATTCAAATGAAAACTTACATACTATACATTTATATTCTCGCCAAACTGTTACGTTTGATGGCGAGACGCGCTACATTTTAATACAACTTACTTAGCCTATTAAACTCATCTTATAAGATAAATTAGGTACTTAACAATTTCGTGGGCCCCATACCAAAGAAATTATATATATATATATATATATATATATATATATATATATATATATATATATATGCATACATATACACACATACATATATCATGAATCGAGAATGGCTTCTGGAGTCATCACACATGCACGCGCATATACACACACACACACACACACACACACACACACACACACACACACACACACACACACATACATACAATCATGACAAGTTGAGAAGACATTCCTTTAGTCTAGTTTTTATCGTAGATTTACTTAATTTAGGACTTTCTCTTAGTAAACTAATTTTATTGAATATTTTAGGTACTAGGTACTTTGAACTTCTTTTGCCATAATAATTTTTCATTTTCGGCTGTACTATCTTTTTTTCTCTTACACTCTTAGTATTATATTTATTGTTAATGAATACTTTGTACTTTTCACTGTAATAATGCTCTAAACCTAAGAGGTATGTGACTTTCTTATCTATCGGTAAAATTTTACATAAGGGAAATATTTTATCATAATCTTTTTCACAATCTTTCTTAACCTTTTTACTAACTAAGAATTTAATCAGCCTTGTTTGTAAATTTCGTATATCTCTAATATATGTTACGAATGTTCGCCCGTATACGACTAGACCATAGCTAATAAGTGAGTCAGCAAGGGCGTAATATACAACCATTAGTGTTTTTTTACTTAATATTCGACTTAATTGGTAGAATTTGCCTAGCACAGATCTTAGCCTATTGATTGAGATGATTAAATATGTCACTATAAGTGAGAAATTTCATGGATTTGATTCTTAGGACATTTTCATCCAAGCTTTTTGTAAGCTATTTCAATTCATTGTTTGGTTTTAAGTTCAATGTATGATTAATACAAATAAAACATAACTTAACACTGGTGGCTCTATGATCTGTACCTACAACTCGCGAAGCTATAAGGTTTTAATCATCACCCTAGCGTTATTCCCGGTTGTGCCCTAAAGGAGCCCGAGGTCCGCTTTAACATCTAATCCCGAGATTTAGTATAGGCACTAGTTTTACGAAAGCGACTTACTGGGATTAGACCGGTTTCCTCACGATGTTTTCCTTCACCGAAAAGCTAACGGTAAATAATCCGTACATAAGTTCCGAAAAACTCATTGGTACGAGCCGGGATTCGAACCTACGACCGCCGCTTGACAGTCGCATGCCTGAACCACTAGGCTACCGTTGCTACCAGCCTAAGCTATAAGGTTTTAATATATTTTTTAATTTCTAAAAATTTTATCGGTAAAAATATACCTGCTATATAATTATTGAACCTGTTCACAAAATTTCACGAGAATCGGTTGAGAAATACGACTGTAGAGGAGAACAGCCGGGCATACGAATAAATGAATTGAATTGAATTGAACTGAATTGAATTGAATTGATACGAATGAATTTTGGCCCTATAGCTGAAATAGGGAACTTCGTTAACTCCGCTCGTTCGTTCAATAAATGTGAACTGTTTGGATAGTTGATACTGTATCAGTCAAAAAATTTCTCAATAACCAAGGAACCAGCAGATGCTAAAAAAATCAATTTAATTCATTCAGCATAATGAATTCACACGGGATACCATACCAAAGCCTAGAAGATTGGCTAGGAAGCCAAATACAGTAAAACAAGACTAATAATAAACTTAGAAACGGAAGCAGAGGTCGGTCCCAAGCCTAGAATTTGCATATAAATGCTATTTGAGCCAACCGAAAAAGTGGAAATGAAATTGAATCTTATTCCTGAGCCATAAGTTACTAAACTGACAAAGGACATTTTGGGCTTTACGAAATAGTGATATCCTTATATTTAGGAAATCTTTCGAACGATATGAGAATGAATTAGAATTTTGGCATATATATATGTGTGTTTCAGTGACCTATAAACCAGCTATTCATAAAACTTAACCAATGTCAGAGTGATATTTGTTACAAACTAATTGTAACGGCCTTTTAGACGAAAACCAATTTTTTTTAGTATTCACACGGGACACCAAAGCCTAGAAGATTCACTTGGAAGCTAAATATATGGACCGACCACTTTGGCAGTCTTTGGGGGAAGCCTATGTCCAGCAGCCCCACTAGCACACTAGGTTTATGTCCGACCTGAAGCATTTGTCCCTCTTGCACTCGCATATTGGCCAGAATGGGACGAATGCTTTATGTCCGACATAAAACTTAGCGTACTAGCCCCTCAGGTCAATACAAAAATATTTGCCTTTACTTGCGTCACTACTTAACGCTCTAGCCGATCGTTTTTAATCTAAGGTCAGGAATCTCTTAGGAAAACTGCGCTCAAAGTCCAGAAAACATAAACAGAACCTCACGTCCACACGAATAGCCCATCGAGAAAACTCCGGAAAATGAGTAGCGATGTTCCGAAACGCCGAATTACTGAAGTTAGTTTACGAGATCCGGTTTGTTTACTGTGTTTGTAAACTAGATACAAAAAAACTTTTATTAAGTTCACCCGAACTCGCCAACGTGCCCGAACTTTAGCGAATGGTGCTTAAAAGCATCCGCGATACGGACAACAACTTGCAGAGATTCGGGGGAGAGCTTTTGTGTCAGCGGGGAATGACGCTTATGACCCTAGCCTAGCCGTTAGACACGTAAAGTTAACCCAAAATCTGCCGCGGATCCAATAAGTACCTACTGCGGCGTGTGTGTGTGGTGTCATAAGCCTTTGAAATATTGCAAGACCTTTGATTTATTGAGAGATTTGGTGGTTTCTATCATATGTTAGGAGGGGCGCCGTTCAATGTTATACAAACATTTTGCATAATGACATTTAACCCGACGAACGCGCGTCGTCTGTAGAACAATGCGTGAAGGGCTTATGGCCCAACTCCGCTCCCTAATTAGGATGCTAAATTCAGGTAAGGGTCAGGTCAGGGCCCTTTATGATTTTCCGTTAGTAACACACGTGTGTTACTAGCGCGCTCGACGCTACTTTTAAAAAAACTCATAATAATCATAATGTAAGTAAAGTTTGCTTTTACCAGGGCTGCCACCAGTTCAGTTAGACTTTCATCTGTTCTCAAGGTAAGTGTGTTGTATGTTGCAATGTGTATACTCGTACATCTATTTATTCCGTGAAGCATATTTTTGAATCTGTGTCTGTCCGGGGGTTGGTTGGGAGGTAGCAGTCATCTTGCCCCACGGTGACCAGCCGGCGTGGGGTGCATTGGTTCCTGTATGTACATACATTATGGTCATTTTGTCTCCCCTGGGGACCAGCCTGATTGGGGAGTACATTGTTGTTGGTATATTTGTTGTTGTTTTTTCTCACTGTTGTGTTTTGTTTTTTGTTTAGTTGTATATGTTTTCTGTTGTTGTTTTTGTTGTACTGGAGTTCCAGCGTCTCTTGTACTTTTGGGATTGGTATCAGTTTCTCCATGTGTTTTTTTCCGATAGCGAGTAAGATCGTTCCCGCATGACTTGAAATGCATCTAATCTCTTTAACTTGTGGTCATCCATGGTTATTTTGCTGTTGTCTGGCTTGACTGGACTTGGCGTTTCAAAATCTGACCTCTTCCTTTTCTCGTTTTCACCAGCTTTGTTTTTTGTTTTTTCTCTTCGTTGTTCTACTATCTTTCTGGGCAGATCATGGGTGATGTACGTGTTGGGTTTCATATTCTTCTTTTTCCGTATTTGAACTTTTTTCTGAAGTGTTGTAGTTGAAAGTAGTATTGGTCTAGTTTTCTCACTCTCCTGTTGTTTTTTACCCAAGCGCTAAACATAGCTGATGTCTCTTGCTTCAAGTTCGACGTCTAATTCCTCGATCGTTTTTGACACAGTGGAAATGTTTCCATGTTTTCCTCCGACGGTTCTGGTATGCCGTGTATAATAACATTATTCTTCCTAGCGTTTATGTCTATGTAATCTAGCTTTTTATTTAGGTATAGTATTTCATTTTGGAGTTGTTCGTTATGCTCTCTGATTGGTTTTAACTTTTCATCCACTTTTTGTAGTATTTTTTCAGTAAAACTTTTGATTAATGTGTTCGTTTGTGCGTTTAGCTTTTCTGACATTTGATCTGTCATCTTTTGTAAAAGAAGTGTCTTCCATCTCAGGTGAAAGTTCCGTCATTGGCGTCATTGCGTATATCGGAACGCTAATAACTCGTTGATGTGTTTGATCAAGTTTCTGAACGTATCGTAACGTCCTTAATGTTGGTATAATACCAATATCGAAAATGGTGGTTGAGATTTGTGTTTGACAGATAACCTCGCACAAATGACGAACTGTTTATCGCGATTTTTGCACTTTCACTTGTCTCTTTTGTTTGATTTTATTTATAAATTGATTCCTTGTCACGTGAACTTTTTGTAATGCGGCACTTTTAGAGTCACTGATCACTATTTGATAGTTTTTTCCTAATTAAACACGGGAGCCACTCGCGAAGCAGTTGTCCTTATCGCGACCGGAACCGGAACTTAATATAATATGACATAAATTATAAAATAACTTACATATATTCTATCTTAAGGCAGGTCGCTCGTAGGTACGACGACAAGCGAAGCGAGGAGAAGTGTTATATAGGTAGAACTGCGACCATACGCGTTATTAACATTACACACCCGTCAGGAGGGTCAGATAAATACATTACAGCTCCATTAGCGTGACTCAACCATTATTCATTATTACGTCCCACCTGTCCATAAAATGGTGATTACCGCTCAGTACCTACGCGTGTGGAAAATCCAATATTGGAAAAGCCAATAACATTTGAAAATGTAACGGGCGTTAAAAAACCGTCAGAACGCATATTTTTCGATTTGGCCTTCGGTTTGAAAGTGATATCTGAGATCCTAGGGCGGGAAGGTTAGCGCTCTAAAAGGGGTGATAGAAGATAGTGCGGACTTACATCTAGACGACCTTACTTGCGTGTGTGCTAAATATCTACTTTAAACCGCCGAGTCAGTTTGTCGACGCTCCAACATGTTAGAATTTTGCTCGTAGCTCGCCTTGGCTCGTACGTCTGTCATTCCCGCGAACCACGCGCCGCCATTTTGTTTGTGCAGTCTGCGGGTCCCTTAAGGCATTTGACTTTGCCTTGAGTGATCGAGCCAAGTTCGAGAATTTTAAATTCGAGATAGCTCGTACGTCACCCACTTAAGAAAGGTTGTACTAGGAACATCTTGACATATCACCATATTTGGCAAGTCCTGATCTGCCTTTTCATGTCTTTCGGCTGATATAATGGTGACTAGCTTCCGCCCGCGACTTCGTCTGCGTGGACCCGGGATAAAAACTATCCTATATTTTAATCCAGGCTATAAACTATCTTTGTGCAAAAATTTCATCCAAATCAGTTAAGCCGTTTAAGCGTGATTGAGTAACAAACATCCAAACATCTAAATATCGAAACTTTCGCATTCATAATATTATAGTAGGATTATCGAGGGTAACACGTAATGTATGTATGTATGTAAATACGTTATTGTACACAAGACACAGGTAAAAATACAGACAAAAAAAAGTTAATTCGGTACAAAGGCGAACTAACTAGTAACTTCCGTACTAACGTACTAATGTAACTTTAGCCGCACTTAAGCTCAGTTATGAAATGATTACAGCTTTATCGTGCCGCTAGATCAAAAGGCGCATCCTTACTTCTACCAAACTCCAAAAACTTATCAAACTTAACCCAACTTTAGTTTAGTGTATGAAATAAAGTTATAATTAAATTAGAAATTAGAAAAGTAACTGGGAGTCGCGAGTTAACTTCGTTAGCTCAATCCGCGTGCATAGAACATATGAACTGAGGGGTGATTACGTAACTTTACAAACGTACGCTAGGACAGCTCAACTGTCAGGTTAGGCTATGTTTTAAATACTCGTAATATTAGTGAAATATTCACAGTTTCACAAAATAAATAAAACGGTATACTTGCTTGGAAATAAAACTTAAGCGAACAAATGCTGCGCCAAAAGTTAGTAAACCAATCTACAAAATGTACCGTCAAACATGCCTACTTTGCCCAAAAAGTCAATTTTAATCACATCTGGTAATTAACGACAACACAACATATTTATAGCAACCTTACTATTTTTAGTAGAAACTAGATTAGGTATATTTATGACTTTACTTTGGAGGGGCTTGTAGCAAATTGTGGAATGTGAGGTGTATGGACTTGTATGGCAAAGATTTAAAATACCCAGGTACCATTGCCCATCTGTACTGTGTAAAACTTTTCATAGTTATGGTCTGGTCGCCAATGGAACGCCATGTTTGCCCAACATTTTGGACTGAGTCTTGTCTCAACATCATAAGGGCTATAGTTGTGACAATAATTCGACATGGGCAATGTTGGCAAAAGTCCTGATAATTAAAAAAAATATATGTTTGTCCCTGGCCAGGAAGTGAGATTTTCCGCACGCATAACGTGCAGTAATTGCTGCTTTATGGCCAGGTGTGACGTAAATAAGTAAATAAATAAATTACACTATTTTTGAGTGCAGTTTACCTAGCTTAGACAATGGGGTTTAGTGTAAATTATTAATTAATTAATTAATTTATTTATTTATACAAGGAATTCCAACAGCTATGAAATATTCGCTAAACTTTATAGATAGCACTACAGAGCCAATTATAGGAACTCGCAAATAGAAACTGAATATTAGTACATTACTTACCAAGGGCTGTAAAAGAAAGAAAGCCCGAAATCGCAGGTATTTGTGACCCGAGCCGAAGGCGAGGGTTGTAAATATGCGATAGAGGGCTTTCTTTCTTACTGCCTGTGGTGAGTACACAATTTTACGTCTTCACCTGGCCACAATGCGAGTTTTACCGTAAGCGCAGCGTGCGGTAAAACTCAC
Source organism: Epinotia ramella (assembly GCA_947578815.1). Classification (NCBI taxonomy): domain Eukaryota; kingdom Metazoa; phylum Arthropoda; class Insecta; order Lepidoptera; family Tortricidae; genus Epinotia; species Epinotia ramella. The sequence goes on from OX388210.1 coordinate 4,549,361, forward strand.
ATTATGGCCAGGTGTGACGTAAAATAATATGTTACACAGTACACGCTATATGATAACATTGCACAGTATGTGATACAAAATATTAAAGTATGGAATATATATATCAAAATAACAATATAAAAAAGCCAAAACATGCACAAAGACTCCAGTTATATTCATAAATTTCATAATACTCCTAGTTTCTTAAACAAAATTCACAATACGGTCAACTATAAAAGGCTACTTATAAAATAACTTAGACTCTCAACAAAAGACTTCACTCTTGGAAACTTGAGCGGTCTAACACTCCAGCCATATTTAATTTCCTGCCCAAGAGCTCAAACAACCTTGTACGGGCAGCGAAGTATTTACTTGTCGTAGTGCAATTGTGCCCTAGTTGTCGACGTGTTAAGCTTTTCAACATACATAGTGGTATTTTACTATTCCGACTACTTTTAGATAATATGAAAATTCTTAGGTTTGTCAAGATCTTTAGTAAGTAGTAATCCGTCATCTCTTCCCTTCCGGGAAACGAGCGTGAGTATTTGTATCATCATCATTAGCATCATTTCAGCCGAAAGATGCCCACAGCTGGACATAGGCCTCCCCCAAAGAGTGCCACAATGACCAGTCCTGCACCACCCGCATCCAGCGGACTCCCGCGACCTTTACCAGGTCATCAGTCCACCTTGTGGGGTCTACCCACATGTGTCTGTATGTATCTAAATAAACTTAACTGGATACAATAAACTTAAATTGAGATAGTCCCACGTCGCATGGCACTTGCAGGAAAAAACCCGCGCATCATAGGTCCCACTTACTATGAATGTCTACCCGTCGAAATACGAATGGAAACATCAGAAACCATATTCAAGCGTCGATTAAGAAACGTTCTATTGGAAAATCCACTGTATTCTATAAGTATTTTGACATAACCGCATAATTTTTATTTATTGTTTTGGATGTAATTCAATTATTGTTATATTATTTACTGAAGATCCTTTTAGGTGAACTTTGATAACTATGACATAAATTTAAATTAAGTGGACATAGTTATATTTCAATTGTTAGTTATTATTCTTCCAATAATTTTTATTGAATGTTATTGTATGTTATTGACGATCACAATATGGGTTCTTTTAAATTGACATGTAATTTATAATGTAATCTTATATTGTGAGTAAATGAATCTGAATCTGATACATTTTAAATCACGGGTTTTCGTTAACTGGTGAAACACTGGTTTTTACTGGCTCATTAAACATACATTGTTAATTGTTACAAAGAAGACAATACTTATTTTAGCTGACAGTGACTTTTTACATTTTATATTCTCAATAAACTTTACTAGGTAGTTCTAAAGTCACTTGTTTTGGCTAAGAGACCAGAGACTGGTTTTTATACAGGCTCATTAAAAATACTTAATTGTTAGAAAGATAAGAAAATCTATTTTAGACAGAGCCTTTAAAATGTTATATGAATTCACAATATTTATAGACGTTTACACGATTTTACTTAAGATAATCGAATTGATCCACACTAGTAAATTCTCAGAAACATGCTGTGATTCTTTTGGTTTAGCCTCCAACAATGAAAAACTAAAACACGTTCTAACTTCGTAAGGAGTTGCAAATTCGTCTTTATTCCTATCGTACAATGAATTTACAATATCAGAAAATGTCGCAACTTACATAGTAGGCTACAATTTTTTTCCTGCAGTCAAAAAACGAAAGAACGTACAAAATTGAATCTTATTTAAATAGTTTACAAGGTCGTGTGTTTAAGAATATTAATGCAAAATTGTAGCTAGTTCGAGTCAAAGACGTTTAGGTCTAACATTTACGTGGCAATATAAATAAACGCGTCGCGTAGAGATTTATTTGCCGAGATAAAAGTTAGAGGCAATTTTACTTAGTGTCTCTCTGCGGAAACGGGGTTCGGTCACGAAATAAGTCCTTTAATGTACGATTCCCGTCACCCACAGTATATATATATATATATATATATATATATATGTCTTGTCAAAGCGGTAAAAAAAACCGTACTACAATGGTAAGTCCGATGCGACGCTCTTACACAGACATGCGTCGATACAGTAAACTTAAGTGCAAGACGGGGTAGTCGGCGGTACATCAGTCCGCGTGCCGCCCTCCGCTCCGTCTGAGAATCCGTCGGTGCACTCGCACAGTTTGCCAAACGAAAGAGATGAGATTATATTTTCAGTAACTTTGCTACTGAAGCGGTTTGTTGAAAGGTAGCGCGTTAAGGTAACGTAGCTCTTTACATATGTATATATACACGGCAAGTAACCAACCACAAATACCAAGTAATGCCAGGATTTTGCATCTAATGCGCGTCTATTTAACCAGAATCTGTGCAAATCTTAAATTTTCCCCTTGTGCGGAAAACCTCACATCTCCCACGCATTTCCCCGGGTCCTCATGTACATTTAACGCCCGCTATGAACAGCTCGATTCGCGTAATTACAGGATTAACTGTCAGCTGCATAGTTAATACACGTAAGTAGACCACCCAACGGTTACCTGGCGTATACCGAGTTATTATTTCTCCACATCTATCTCCACCAATTAATTACCTAGATGATTGTTTTTTTTTTCTAAAGCTTTCTACCATAATACTCACATAGAGCGGTAGAATAAATAATATCGCAGGGGTTTAGCAGGGACAAACATGCTCTTTACATCTTAATCACCATTTGACGTCTCCCCCTGGCCAGGAAGTGGTATGTTCCGCACCCGTAGCGGGCGGTAATGGCCAATTTATATCCAGGTGTGTGTTAATGGCGTTATACCGATCTTTACTACTCTTCTTTCTTCGCTTTAATTCATACCGCTGTTTAAAACGCGAGTGTGGAATATGTCCGCAGTTAAAGGACGAGTTTAGAGGTTCCGTAAATGTCTCGGTGAAGAATGGGCAATCAATCTTTGTCTCCAGTAAAACTGGCTTCACGCTTAATATTCTAAACAAAACTGTCTTAGCGAGGTGGTTTAGAATCGCAAGACGAAGCGACTTAGGTGCGTTAAATCTATATATTTATCTATTCAACCCAATGATATAATATGAAAGTTTGTATATTTAGATGTTTGGATGTTTAGATCTTTGCATGTTTAGATGTTTGTTACTCAATCACGCTTAAACGGCTCAACCGATTTAGAAGAAATTTTGCACAAAGATAGTTTATAGCCTGGGTTCGATTATAGAATAGATTTTATCTCGGATCCACGCAGGCGAAGTCGCGGGCGGAAGCTAGTGATATTATATAACAAGCATAAACAGTTCAAAAAACTGTAACCCGTCTTCGTACCTCATAGCCGTACCCGTAAATACAAACATAGACTGCTAACCTTTCGTATCTGCCGTAGTCGGGCATAAAAGAGGTATATAGATCATACGTGCTCCGAAAGTGACACACTATAACTTGGTCAATTGACCAACCTCACTAATTTACTTGATTACTTGTCTCTGTTTCGGTCCTAAAAATTTGCATACCGTCTTGATCTCACGTAAGCATGGCCATTTTTACGCATGGAATTTTGTATAAGCAACATATCTACCTTTTTTAGGGTTCCGTATTAAACAAGGAACCCTTATAGTTTCGCCATGGCCGTTTGTCTATCCGTCCGTCCGTCCGTCTTCGGCTTAGCTCAGTAACCCTTTTACTAGAGAACTGTAATTCGGCATGGGTATGTAAATGAATCACGCCGACCGAAAGGTAGAATAAAATCATGTTTTTGTTTAGTGTAGGTACCTAATACATTATAGAGGAGATGTAATTTTTTTTCTCGTTAAACTCATAGTGTGAGGTATCGATAGATAGCTTGTTCAAAAATATTATGCGTTTCTGAAAACCGTTTTTCAACTCGGTTATTCGTTTGCGAGATATTGGGCTTTAAAACCCTAATTTTTGTTCGAGACATTTTTATATTACTTAGTACATCATTACTCCAGGCAAAATACGGTTTTGAAAAACATTAATTTATTAGCGTTTTTTTTGTTGATTTCATTTGAAAATGTTATTCTAAGATGATTTAGTCAATAATCCGACAAACTTTCCACCCGGAAGTAGTTATGTAGATTTAAATGAAGCATGCACTTTTTTTTCTACGATTTATCTTGAATATTATAGAGCAAATGTTAATGAACCAAAATAAAGACAAAAACATTTATTAATATTTTTACTGACTTTTTAAGAGCCAGTTAACTTATAATTTTTTCGATGTTTGAAATTTTGTCGGATTTTGTCGCTGGGTAACTATTTAATTGATAATATATCCGTTATACATAAAAAATAAGCTATTATTTTTTTTTTTACTTTTTTTTATATCGTCTGACCATCGAGCTATATGGTCTGCCTGCTGGCCGTTATGATGACCACCATCAGTAGTCCGTTTCTTCCACATCTGGGTCATTCCTCCTCGCCAAGTGTCCTTGCCCACCTCCAATTCAACGTTATAGTATTCCGAAGTCCGCTACGGCGCCGGATTTCAGTATTTGGGACACGATCAACGAGGGAAAGGTACCTAGGTATGTATGCACTTGTTCAAAATTGCTTTTTGCGCATGTGGGATTAAAATTTCATCGAATTGGTGTCGGAAAAACCGGGTCCCAATGTCGCTGGTCTGTCACTCTCAATGAAAATAGACACTAATTTAATTGAGAGTGACAGACATTTCATTTATTAACACAGACAATATAATTATGTGATCGACTCGGCTCAAAGTTTCGATTTTACGTAAGTTCACTATGGATAGGACAGAAACAAACACTAACAAACAATAACAGAGCTGAGGTAACCAATTGGCTCTCCGAATCGCTAAACTTAAGTGGCAGTGCACGCAGAACCGATGGCCGTTTTGGGGTAGAAGGGTTCTCGAGTGGCGACCACGTACCGGAAGACCCAGCGTGGGTACAAGGTGGGCTGATGACCTGGTAAAGGTCGCGAGAGTCCGCTGGATGTGGGTGGCGCAGGACCGCTCGCTTTATCACTCCGATGTCCAGCAGCGGACGTGTTTCGGCTGATGATGATGATGATGAAACTTCTTTATTCTACTGGCCTTATTCATACAAAACGTTCATAAACGTATATTAGCTAAAATGCCATTTTTGTAACTTTGACATTTGTTTCGGAGATAAATAAACATCATTTTAGTTAACAGATGAATGTTAAGTTTTATAAATAAGAGGGTACAGCTAATAATCAAGGTTATGGTCTCGATTTCCCGCAAATCGCATAATAGTGGTCTAATGTTAGATGAATAAACATCCTTCTTACAGCACGTGTAGCGGGTTATAAATATGACTGAGGTCACAGCTTCTTACAACCCGGATTAGAGTGAGGTGAATTGATACAGCCATCTCTCTCTGGTCGGTCCTTTATGTCTGAAGAGCGTGGTCATGTTGGAATGCAAGTCTGGAAAGGAGGAACTGTCTTCGTCGGCTCCTGTCAGCACTGTTAGCGACAGTGTACAATTTCGGTGTGTCTGGATTCTGTAGTTGGTCCGAACATCATTGGTGAGCGGCTCTTGGGTCTTTTCCTGTCTGTGTTCCCAACCATGACTAGGTTTTCGAGACTGTCTCCGCGTCTCATTATGTGTCCAAACTAGCTGTGCACACCTTATAACACGTTGTCGATAGACGCTCTTGTGTTTTCAGCTGTGAGAGGATTGACTAATTTATGCGTTACAGTCACAAACAAGAATTGTTAGTGATCGTGAGAGTTTCGAAAAAAAAATGTTTTTTTTTTGCTCAGTGGACGTGGCGCCAGCAACATCTCCTGATGATACCTCGTGGAGAGGCGAAACACGTTTTTGTCATTATGGTGGTGGTTTGCTGTACCGTAAAATGGGGTGAGTAGGAATCGCGAGGAGAGTTGGGTTATGAATGGGGAGAGAAGGGATGAAAGGGGGGTAGATGGGATTTTAAGGCTGCTGCTACCTAAATAATATATTCCAATTTAAAATGCAGCTGTAATAATATCCATAATAAAAAAACGATCCAACAATCTTCCAAAATCACTTTTGTATGAAAACCCATCTCACCCCAACTACGGAGGGTTAAAGTTATGAAATGGAACTACCCAAAATCACTAAAAAAAACAAAATGCAAACGTCCGGACCACTTATTATATACAACATTCAGTTTGCATATTATGTAAAACTAAAATGTTATCGAGGTTTGAATGTCAGTTTTGTCCCTACTCACCCCGTTTTACGGTACCTATTCGTATGTTTGCACGTGTGGAGGGAGAGAAATATACGCAAATAGTTGAATCTCATCTTCGCTGATAGCGGAATAGCAAACGAATATTGTTCTCGTGTCATACCACAATACAATAAAATTACCGAACACTGAATCAAAATAGACGTACATTTAAATGAATGCAATGCATTATATTTAAATTATCAATTACACTCTGCAATATATCAACATTAGACTAAGTATACTTACCTGACATTGCATGCTGTAGGTAGTTCTGACATTCACACATTTTGTAATCTCCAATTTGACATTTTATTGACATTGTATTTTGTTTCTTAAACATAAGTAATTGACACACATCTTCGTTTTTTTTATTGGTTGCTCTAGTATATGCTTATTTCTTGCATAAATTCTTACATTAAATATAACAAATTTGCATGCCACTAGGTGGCTGAATGTAAGTATATGGATCTCAAATCAAGTGCTGTGCTTGTTACTATGTGTACAAGTTTGGATGACAGGATGATGTAATTAAATTTTAATCTGTTCTTAAGACATGCTATGACACCCTAAGTAGTACCCTACCTAAACGTTGTAGCCGTATTACAATACTAAATAATCATATAATGGTTCCTTTCGAAGTACCTAACCTTTAAAAATACATGATTGTACAGGCACTTCATCCACACATTCCCTAGAGTATAAATAATCGAATTAAGAAATAAGCATACAGCCGAATTTCGATAACTTTCATAAAAACGTATGTTGTTACTTGGAAACAAAACACTTCGAAATTAATACCATCATGTACCTGCATTCTAGAAAATAAATTAATTTCATTTCATTTCATGGACTTCCCCAAAGTAACGTCTGGTTTAACCAATTATTTCAATATACGTCGTTTCTCATTCAATTTAAGTTTCGGTGCTTGGAGGGGGGGTCAGTTCTCGGACAATCAGAACGTGGCCCGATGACTACAAGTTACAATTTTCCACCCGGAAGTAATTATATAGATTTAAATGAAGCATGCATTGTTTTTGTTTTGTATAATTCATCTTGAATATTATACAGCACATATAAATAAACCAAAATAAGGTTAAAATCATTATTCACATTTTTTCTGACTTCTCAGAAGCTAATTAAGTTATGACTATTTTGTTGTTTGGAATTTTGTAGGATTATGTCACTAGGTAACTATTTAATTGATAATATATCCGTTCCATAGAAAAAATCTGTTATTATAAATTATTTCCAAAATTGACATTTAATATCGTCGCCTAAATAGTTACATGCTTTGCTTAGTTTGAGTTTTTAATTTTATTCTTAATGGTTGATACAAAAACAAGTTATCCAGGATTTAAAATCCCTCATGCGTTCTTTAACCTCTACTCCAGCGAAAAATAATATTGCTTGAGAATTTTACAAACGAGGCCGTTGTTATATAGAAGTCGACGATCTAATTAGAGGCTTTATTAGGTCCCATGTATTCTTTCTGTGTCTATCCAATCATACATTACTTAACATTTTCGTAACATGACACAAAATATGAGAAAATATTTGCTTTTAATGTAAGACCCTTTCATTTGTGTGTTCATAAAACGGAGCCTAATGGTTTGGGTGGGTGCCTGTCGTATCGCATGTTGATCGTCCTAAAAATTTTTGGCCGAGAATGTTTGGCATAATGTTGAGTGGCATACTACTTATTTAGCCTATTAATTTTTGCGCATACACATTTAAGAGTTCTAAAGTATGTTTATCCTAATATTGATTACTCGAACATCGAATGACCTAAAAAGTAATAGTCCTAATGTTCATTGTCATAGTAATTATTTTGCCTATTATTAAATGAGCTAAAATTACACCACCTATACTATTTTTTTCCTAAATTTTATACTATTTTTAAACTCTGAGCAGACCCGACCTACATCTAGATAAACATGATAGTTTCGTTAGTTGCCTTTTGTCCCTCAGAGCAGAAATAGGGGCCCCGCGAAGAGGGGCTCCGTCGACTTGAGGGCGGGTCATAGGTAATTCAAGTATTAGGCAATTCTCAGCAGAGACTACCTTCATTTACATCAATTAGATAGGTTCGTTAGTTGCCTTTTGTCCCTCAGAGCAGAAATAGACACCCCGCGCAGCGGGGTGGCGTTGACTCGCCGCACGGCTATCAAATAACGCACACAAACGAACTCTGTTTTAGGTCGGTTAGGTTAGGGTTCACTTGTGTCCCTCAGAGCAGAAATAGGGGCCTCCGTCGACATGAGGGCGGGTCATAAGTAATTTAAGTAATAGGCAATTCTGACCAGATCCAACCTGCATTTAGATTCGGACAATGAATATTTAGGACAATCGATATATATGCGTAACAAAATGTATGCACAACATTTTTAGAACATTAAATATTAGTAACATCAAAGTTATGCACATCAATCATTCAAAAAAAAACTTCGACACAATAAACATTCGGACAATAAATATTTAGGACAATCGATTTTAGGAACAACAATTTCGGCAAATAAAAAATATGCACAACAATGTTAATGCCATACGTTATTCGGCATAAAGTTGGTATGCGACAAAATAGTAGGATCAACAATTTTATGCCACCCGATATAGACCCGGTTTGGGTAGCTATGCGATTTTCAAACGGGGACAATTTTGAATTTTGTCTGGTCGGTATATACTATATACATTGTTGTACAGGCTGCAAAGTAGGCAATAGATTGAAGAGTGCGTTTGAGGAGAAGTGTCCACTTGCACTTTTGAGACAACTTAGTACATGTGTACATCATTAAAGATCATAATAATAAACAAAAGAGCGCAGCCGCGCGGCACCCCGTGATTGGTAAAATCACTATTCTAACTAGACAACAATAACTTTGTTGGACAGTTTGAATTCATAGAAGGCCTGTCCGTGCGACGTCCATAGCTAACCACAGTTTTGAAGTCTGGATTCTGACGTCATTTCCTAGCAGTACAGTGGCGTGAAAATAAAATTACTACGGAATAACATTAATCCCAGTCCATTAAACACATCCCAGACGCTTTTCGGGGAAGGAATACATTGTGAGCGTCTGGTTCCTGTTCTCCATTCAATTGCTCAAAGGTTAACTGGAAGAGATCCCTTACAGCACTGTTTGGGTCGTGACCCCCTGCGGGGTCGCGTAGCCTCTTGAAGGTGATCGTTTATGAAAGTTAAATTGATGTAAGTATTTGATAATTGTAAAAAAAGAAAAATGTACCTATAAGTAAATAACTGCGGCGGGCCGGGTCGCGCCGTGAAAATGGTGGAATAACACTGACTTACCTACATGTATAAGTTCATCTGTGTGCCCGTATAACGCCATGCAAGTCTTACCTGAAACATAAAGAAAGTTATTATGTAGGTATGCAGGGTACGCCATATTTAAACATTTTGGAGGGAAATATAGATGGCAGAAATAAAGGTACCTAAATAAATATCGCCTTAGACCCGTACAACAAAAGTAACCCTATTCTGTATCCTTTTCATTAAAGACAGCCTGTTGCCAACTCGCTTAATAAGCTGCCTACAAATCTCGTACATATTCAAGTATGTATCTAGTACATATAGAAAACGTACGATAGTACAAGTTAATTATATTGTCCAGAAGGGCAAAGGGAACACGGACATGCTGGTAATTAGTCGCTGGACAAACAGACTGCGTACTAGCAATATTGACTTTGCGCCCGTAATTAATAAAAGAATATGGTGATTTTCCTGTAGTGCTAACGTCTTAACTGGCCGTAAAGTGGCAATCAAATAAATAAATAAGCTCAGTAAATACGACGGCAATCAAGCTGATTTGTTCATCCTCGACAGTGACGTAATATGGATGCAAAATTTTATCTGATTAAATGCCATACGAAACAAATAAATAATAGATGAGAAATCGTACTAGCCCATAGTAAGCTCAATAAAGGCTTGTGTTATGGGTACTAGACGACGATATATTTTATAGATATAAACACTTAAATACATAGAAAACATCCAAGACTCGGAAGCAAATATTCACGCTCGTCACACAAACATTTGCCTTTACCGGGATTCGAACTTAGGACCTTCAGCTTCATAGCCAGTGTCACTACCCACTAGGATACCCGTCGTGAATTACGACCGAAAATCACAGGCCAGGGGAGACGTAAAAAAAACTTTGTAATGACTATGGGCGATAAAAAGGGAGCCTGTGATCACATATTTTATTGCCTGGTTCAGACGTCAAATACCTGAAATGTCTCATACATTACTTGTTTCATCGCCCTAGGTGAGTGATAAACTACATCGATGAGGCTGTGTACGTATCATAGATCATCATATCAGCCGAAAGACGTCCACAGCTGGACATAGGCCTCCCCCAAAGAGTGCCATAATGACCGGTCCTGCGCCACCCGCATCCAGCGGACTCCCGCGACCTTTACCAGGCCATCAGTCTACCTTGTGGGGGTCTACCCACGCTGCGCCTCCGGTACGTGGTCACCACTCGAGAACCTTTCCGCCCCAACGACCATCGGTTGTACGCGCAATGTGTACCATAGGTTACCTTGTTTCTGCTGAAGATAGCCTCATTTCTGATGCGATCACGCAGATACACTCCCAGAATTACGCTAATAGATAGATTCAAAGTTAATCGTCTATCCAATTCATCCCAGTGTATCATTCAAGTGACACCTAGCTGGCAATCTTATATACGAATAAAATATACGAAAATACATCAAAAATGAGGATAGCCGCAGCACAACCAAGGTAACCGATATAGCCCTCCGAATCGCTAAACTTAAGTGGCAGTGGGCGGGGCACGTACCGGAAGGCGCGGCGTGGGTAGGTTCCCCGCAAGGTGGACTGATGACCTGGTAAAGGTTGCTGGAGTCCGCTGGATGCGGGTGGCGTTGAACCGGTCACTTTGGCACTCTTTAGGGGAGGCCTATGTCCAGCAGTGGACGTCTTTCGGCTGACATGATGAGGTGGCGGCGCGTGAAAATATTCGATGGGCAACCCGCAGCATAAAAAGTTATGAAAAAGTTTATAGTATATCCTTGAAATAAATTTTAGGCGACCCGATGGGAATCGGCTTGTATGGGCGCTCTGCCACTGGTAGGTACATACATCTCTGTTTAAATTCACTTTTATGTATCCTAATACAAGAATCCCCAACCCAATTCCAATGTCGCATCGAACAAAAAACCGACATTCCTTTCACGCCTTTGAAGGCTCAAGTTTTCCCGTTAAGAAAATTACACGCCAGAAAAGAGCTATTTCCCGAAACCAATTTAATAATAAAGAGGTACCGCAATTATTGGTATTAAGGAGTTAAGTTTGTATTGAATTCCCGGGCGCAAAGCGATTCGAAATATAAATTGTTTCTTAGTTATGTCCGAATCAATTTAGATTCTGACATTTAAATTGGCGTGTCAAAATTTTACATTACTATATTATTAGGTAAGTAATTACCGTAAAACGGGGTGAGTAGGGACAAAACATTCAAACCTCGATAACATTTTATTTTTACATATGTAAACTGAATGTTGTATATAATAAGTGTTCCGGACGTTTGTATTTTAGTTTTTTTTTATGATTTTGGGTAGTTCCATTTCATAACTAACGATAAACACGTAATCCCACCAGTCCCTTGTAGTTGGGGTAAGATGGGTTTTCATACAAAGGTGATTTTGGAAGATTGTTAGATCGATTTTTTTTTTATGAATATTACTATAGCTCCATTTTAAATTGGAATACATTGTTTAGGTAGCAGTAGCCTTAAAACCCCATCTCACCCCCCTTTCGTCCCTTGTCTCCCCATTCATAACCCAACTCTCCTCGCGATCCCTACTCACCCCATTTTACGGTACTCAAGTTCGTAGCCTTGTTTCAAACAGTTTATACCACTACTAGCTACCTGCGCGCGGCTTCGCCCGCGTAGTGTAGATAATGCAGGTAAACCCGCGCGATAAGAAATAGCCTAGCTAATATGACCATCCAGAAAATCCAGTCTATGCACGGATGAAATAATTTTTGTAATCTGATTAGTGGTTTCGGAGATTACGAATAAATGGAATGTTATATATAAATTCCTTTATTTGTCGAGTACCAAATTAAAAAAAAAGTAGACACTGGCATATAAAAGACGGCACACAGCTCGTATTCAGCCAATTCAATTCGTATTTTTCTGTTGCAATCACGACGTTTTTGTATGTGTCTCAAATAGTTTGCGTTTTTTTGGTGGAACTACACTTGCATTCTGTTTAAAAAAAAACGGCGATAAATCGTAAATATTTTCACGCTGTGCAACGATATTTAAAGTTTATATGAATTTAGTATTTTTTATTCCCCCATTTTTGAGAAAAGCACTATATAAGCCTCAGCCGGAATGGCAATTGCAGGCTTCGTATTATAATTAAACGAAATCGCAAGCTCGTCCGTTTAAACAAATACTCAGCCTGCAATTGCCTCCTTCCCGGCCACGGCAATAATGTACTATTATTTTATTAGCCTATATTAACATATATATATAATTTTTTGGTATATTGTGTCCCACTGCTAGACAAAGGCCTCCCCTTTTTCCGCCACTCGTTTTTTTTAAATACTAATACTACGGTGGCAAACAAGCGTACGGCCCGCCTGATGGTAAGTGGACACCGCAGCCTTATAGACGCATGCAACTCCAAAGGAGTAACATGGGCGTTGCCGACCCTTGATATGTTTGAGGATTCGCCGTGTTGACAGCCGAAGGAACAAATTCCCTTCTATATTAGTCCCATACCAACCAGGTTAAACCGGTCGTCAATAATGTATATGTATACGTATATGTCTTTATTTGTATTAATCATACATTGTCAATTACATAAAACCCCACAATCAATGTCAATTACATAATGCCTCGGGAAGGATTTAAAATTAGGTATAATGTGCTGAATGACAGTTGTGGCAACTTTCTAGCGAAAATACATAATATACACATACAAGGAAAATACATTACATACGGTAAAAAAACATAAAAGGTTTCATCCGTTGCGACTACCAAAAAAAAACTGTTTTTTATCTCTGATCCACTTACAATACCACCAAACTTTAGTTTACGCTCAATTTATTCCAAATTAAACTCTAACACGATGTGATAAGGTCCTATCCGGGTACACATTTCGTAATCTAAGAACTGTGCAGGCCGGGGTAGAACACTGTGTGGGTCGAGTTTTCTGAAAGTCGTACGTGCGTTATTAGCTTACCGTTGAAATTGCGCGTTGTTACTGAATATACCCTTTTTTCAAACGCATAACTTCCACAAACTCCTAAACAGGTAATATGATTTGTTATATTTTGAACTTTAACTGTTAGGAGCATGGATGCTTTTTGAATGACAGTATTGAGTTTTATACGTGCTAAAAATGTATTAAAGGTATGCTATGGGCGTTTTATGTAACAGCATTAAGGCTGGGATAGGAAAACATGACACAGAAATATAAAATTTTATCGTCAGGACCCACATTGAATTACAATTGTATTTTCCGAATTTCGATGTGCTTTTTAGAAAGTGTACATACTGATTCGTCATATTTGACTTTTCTTTTCTTACCCGACTACCGTAGAGCCGAAAGGGAGGATATGACTTTAGGAGTCTAGATAGTTGTGTGTTGTTCCGGTCGTTTAAATATTGAAGCAATAAGAGGTGTAGACACTAAATAAAATAATCAATAATGTCATATTTTCTCGAATAACATACAAAAGTGGAGGGAAGTGCTCGCAAATAGACTTCATAATGGCCGATAGTAAGCTTAGAACGGGATTCAAGGATTGCAAGGTTATACCCGGAGAGGCATTAACATCGCAGCACAGAATTCTAGTGGGTATTTATAAACTACCAAAACCTATCAAATCTCAAGTTGATAAAACAGCCCGCATAAAATGGAAAGAACTTGCTAGTGATAAATCAGACCCCTTTCGTGAAAAACTTAATGAATATCTGATTAAGGATATGGAGAAAACCTATGAAAATGCCCATTCTATGTGGTCAAACTTCGAAAATGAATGCAAAAGCCATGCCAAGTCCATTTTAGGTATATCAAAGGGAGGGATCAGCACCAACAAAGACCCGACATGGTGGAATTCAGTTGTCAAGGAATCTCTCAAAACCAAAAAGGACCTGTTCAAAACCTGGCAAGAATCAGAGTCAGAAGAAGACCTAATGAAATACAAAGATGCAAAAAAGCTTGCTAAGAAAATCGTTGCCCAAACTAGAGCAAATTCACGGGAGGGTTTCTACGCTAAACTTGAGGATGTTCAAACAGATTCGGAAATCTTTAAAATCGCCAAGAAGAAACATTTATCAACACAAGATGTAAAACGTAACAAATTCATAAAAGATAAAAATCAAAATCTACTCACTAGAAACGACGACATAAACAACAGATGGTTTGAGTACTATAAAGAGCTAATGAACGAAGAGTTCCCAAGAGAAGCGTATGTGCCCAACGCCCTTGTAGAAGGACCAATACGAGAGATAAATGCCGAGGAAGTCAAATCTGCTGTAGCAAAAATGAAAAATGGGAAAGCAGTTGGACCCGATGAAATCCCAGCTGACTTTTGGAAGTTTATTGGGCCTGTGGGTGTAGCTTGGCTGACAAGACTGTTCAACACCATAATGCAAGATGGGGCTATACCCGAGTCATGGCGTCTTAGTCATCTGGTTCCTTTCTACAAAAACAAGGGTGACGTTACACAATGTGGCAACTATAGGGGCATAAAATTGACATCACATACATTGAAAGTGTGGGAACGCATACTTAACAGGCGCATCCTCACGATGACGACAATAACATCAAACCAGTTTGGATTCACACCATCGCGTTCAACAACGGATGCTATACAGGCCGTGAGGATACTCACGGAGAAACATCGACTGAATAAAGAAGATTTACACCTTATCTTCATTGACCTTGAGAAGGCATTCGATCGTGTCCCAAGAGAGCTGGTCTGGGAGGCTTTGAGAGCACAGGCGCTACCCGAATGCTACATAACCTTGATCCAGGATATGTACAGAAACGTGCGCACAAAGGTAAAGAGCCCTGCCGGCACTAGCCGGGAATTTGAAGTGCGCGTCGGTGTGCATCAAGGATCTGCACTTAGCCCTCTCCTTTTTAACCTTGTTATGGACTACATCACAAGAAATATCCAAACTCAGCTGCCTTGGAATCTCCTCTATGCCGATGATGTGGTGCTTATAGCCAAAACCCCAGACGAACTGCAAACGTCCTTGTCTGCATGGGTAAATGCGCTCGAAAAATCAGGACTTAAAGTGAATAGGACGAAGACGGAACACATGGAATGCTGCTTTAGTAATGGAAACAATCTTAACGGGTCTTCTACAATCTACTACCCCGACGCAACTGCAGTTCCAAAGGTCACCCAATTTAAATACCTCGGCTCAGTGCTTACCCATGCTGCCGATATAGATGCGGATGTAAAGCATAGAATAAATGTTGCCTGGCAAAAATGGCGGTCATTAACAGGGGTTCTATGTGACCCACGAATGCCTATTCGCACTAAGGGCAAGGTTTACAAAACGGCAGTTCGGCCGGCTCTAATGTACGGTGCAGAATGCTGGACGGTAAAAGAGACGCATGTACAGAAAATACACACGACGGAAATGAAGATGCTAAGATGGTCAGGTGGAGCAACCAGGCATGACAAAATCAGAAACGAGTATGTTCGAGGCAGTTTCAAAGTTGCTCCAATACCAGAAAAGCTTTCTGAAAGCCGTCTTAGGTGGTATGGCCACGTCATGAGGCGACCTGATGACTACGCTGTCAAAAAGGCCTTAAACATCCCGGAACGTAAAAGAGGCAGAGGCCGCCCCCCTTCTACATGGTGGACCAGCATGACCCGGCTTTTGAAAAAGGAACAATTACCAGACCCGACAACCCAAGACCGAGCGACTTGGCGCCGATTAATTAGGAGAGCCGACCCCACCTAACGTGGGAACAGGCACAGAAGAAGAAGAAGAGTCATATTTTCTCGAAAAAGGATTAAAAGTGTACCTAGTCAAATGGAGAAAAAATCAACGCAAAAGGTTAAATAATCACGAAGTTATTAGTGTCCAAAGTTTTAAGAAGGGGTATGTTCTGTCCCTTTTTCGCAAACCGCAACTTCATTTGAAACGATGACGCTTGTGGATTGTGACGTCACTAATAGACGGCAACGTGCCGCGCCCCGTCGTGTTCGGCGCCGCCGTCAACGCGGCCCCCCGGCAGCCTCGCGTAACGTGACGTCACACACTGTTTGCGTTTTCTCTCTCTAACAAGCAATATTAAAACGGTTGTAGCTTCGTAATTCTTTGATTTATCTGAATGGGATTTTCGTCACTAGGCATATTTTTTTGCGTTCTTTCTTTTGGAGTAATAATAATCTCACCAAAAACATTACATGTAAAGTGATGCCAAGACTTCATAGCTCATACAGCTTTCAGCGTGAAAAAGATATCAGATCGCAATTAGCGCCAAGCTTCCTACTCCACACGGCGTAACTCTACCACTACCAGCCACGCTCTACAAATTCTACATCTTGGCTAAAAAGTATAGCTTTGTTGGGCACATCCCGGTCGCCGCATAGACTTTCACGCCGAATGAATTTATGATGATATTAATAAGTGACGGGTCTATACTTTTTAGCCAAGATATAGAATTTGTAGAGCGTGGTTGGTAGTGGTAGAGTTACGCCGTGTGGAGTAGGAAGCTTGGCGCTATTTGCGATCTGATATATTTTTGACACTGAAAGCTGTATGAGCTATCTCTCAAGTCTTGGCATCACTTTACATGCAATGTTTTTGGTGGGATCTCATTCCTTTTTGTAAGGTAATTTCTAAAGAAGTGAATGGGAAAACCCATACAAACTTCCATCCCTAATTTAAAGAGTGGGGGGTGATTTACAAATCCTGAAATACGTATTTTATTATTTATCTCAAGGGGTCCCTATATAAATTTTTAGACCCCTAGCATCAAAATTTGTGGAAGTCTCATACAAAGTTCCATCCCCTACTTTAAGGGGTTGTAGGGTAGAAGTTCCAATTTTCTGAATTATTTTGTTGATTGTATACTAATACTAGCTTACATACTAAATTTCAGCTTTCTAGGACTTCAGGAAGTACCCTAGAGGTTTTGATGATCAACATCAGTGAGTCAGTGAGTCAGTGAGTGAGTCAGTGACGAAATCGGCGTTTTTTAGATATCAATAAAATCTTAAGTATAAGAGCTATGAAACTCAAACTTTATATGTTTAATAAGTCCATTATTGACATCATATCCCGAGAATTTTGTTTATCTGGTATAATCCAAACCCAAGTTACGAGGGTTCAAAAAAATGACGAACCGCTTCAAGAAAAGGTAGGTAGTGCCCTTGCGTTGCGCTTCGCTTGGCTCGTCTTGGCGGGGGCACTGCCGTGCCCCCAGATTTTCCAGTCTACACCCCTATTTTGCTGAGTGAGGTTTCAATCGTTTCGAAATTATGCTCTTAGGCTGCCTTTTGTATGAAAATAACAGTTTTTGTCCGTAATAGGAATACAGTTTATTGAACTATTTCTGCTTGGTAAATATAAGATCCTGACTGCTGGTTCTAAGTATTGTAGGTTTATAACTCCTCGTTTGTATATAAATTTTATATTAAGCTTAAAATGCCAGTTTCTGTTGGGGTTCCGTTATTTATTTACAGTAAACCTACCTACCATAAAAGTGTAACCAAAGACCTCTAAGTGACTGCAGACCTATTCAATTTCAATTTGACACCTCCACGCGTTCCTGAGAAAAAGGATCATGACAGACGGACAGTCTGACAAGAAAGTGATCCTATAAGGGTTCCTTTTGTTGCTTTTGAGGATAGGAACCCTATAAACAACAAACATGGTAGCATCAAACCACCTTTTCACCGAAAATATTCCAAAGCAGGGGTGCTGTACCTTAGGCGCGTCTTTCACCGTTTCAAACGTCACAGTCAAATACATCCTTTAAGTCAATAAAGACGCTTGGTTACACGAAACGACACCGTAAATTTACCGACAAGAAAAAATACGGCCGAAATAAACAGTTAAATTTCACTTTAGCGTTATTTATTGAACGAAATTGCGATGTTATCTTGAAATGCTGTCTCCTTTCTTAACAAGTTGAACTTAACGAGTTTTACATCGAGTATACGCCATTTTAAACACGGAATAAAGGTTATCAGTATCGAGGTCGGATAGTTATGAGGCTGGCAATCCATTTTCACGCCGAGGTATGTATAGTGCTTTTCTCAAACATGCAATGAAATAAATTAAAAAAACTCCAAGAAATCAAACTTTAACTTTCATGGCTGAACACCGTGGTCCTGTCTGGCCTAGGCCTCCAATTTTGTATGAAATGCCATTACGGATCTCTCGTCTCGCTGCGCCCGAAACGTGACACTTCGAAGCCCATTATGAAGAACACAACGTCAATATTTCATTGCATTTTTGAGAAAAGATTATTTTCTC
Source organism: Epinotia ramella (assembly GCA_947578815.1). Taxonomy (NCBI): domain Eukaryota; kingdom Metazoa; phylum Arthropoda; class Insecta; order Lepidoptera; family Tortricidae; genus Epinotia; species Epinotia ramella. The sequence goes on from OX388210.1 coordinate 4,568,068, forward strand.
AAACATGCTCGGAAATGTACGCGTTATAATCACGAAATGAAGACATGAAGTTTCTTGTTTATGGCTCCCTACATTACTTCTTGGCCTTACGCCAAGAAGTAATGTATGAAAACCCTAAGTAAAACCATTATTGTCCGCTACTCTAACTTTTTAAATTTGCTTACTAATATTAACCCTTGGCATGCCTGGTAGGGTCTGACAGACCCGGGCTGTTAAAAATCCGTCGTTATTTTTTGAAATTTTAAATTTACCGCGTCGCGTTTCTGAGTAGCTTCGCGTCATGAACTACCCGACGTTTTGACGCTGCTCCCGCAGTCGGCCGCGAGCACCCTTTCGATTTGGACGTGCGTAAAGTGCTCGCGGGCCTGAGAAACCCGACCAGGCATACGGCGTAACATTTTATCGCTAAGTACATTTACGTTATTTTTCGTATATATTTTATATACATACGAGTATATATTTTATAGATAGTCACAATGATATATCAGTGCCTTAAATAAACCTAAGACTGACGTTGATCTTAGGTATAAGTTTAAATTTTATGTTTTTTGACATGAGAGTCTATTTTTGTTGATGGAAATATCAAATGTTTTTATTTATGTAATAAGTTCTTATGGAGTTTCTTGGATTAAGACTTGTATTTATTTCTAGTAAAAATAATGTACAAAATAACCAAAAACACACAAAACAACAAGTTAAAAAAACAATTCATATGTAATTTTTTTTTTTACATTTACGGGTTTGTCAGACCCACCAGGCATACAGTGTGACTTTCGTTCACCAGGCATGCCAAGGGTTAAACTGACAAAGGAAAAATTATATACTGCCAACCACCACTAAACTCTGTAAGCATACTAGCTACATAAAAAAAAAAACTATGGTACTATACTTATGTGCGGTTAAACATAGTGCTCGAACGGCTTGTTCAAATGGCATGTTTAAAAAATAAAAAAGGCGCAAATTACCTATTATTTAATAGATTACCTAGTATTTATTTTTATTTTAATATTTCCTCACATTGTTTGAGAAAAGTACTATACAATCCTCGGCCGGAACAGGGATTGCTGGACTCGTTGTATCCGGCCGTCTACCCCAATCTCGTCCAGCAATCCCTTACTTCACGGCCTCTGCAGTAATCTACTATTAAATACTTAAGACAAGGTTTAGTACTTTTGTTTTTCTTCAAAGAAGACCTTAAATATAATGATATAATTGGCCGAGGGGTGTTATTAGTTTAACTTTTGTATCCATGTGTTTATCTGTGGCTTCGTAGCTCACAAACGGATGAAACAATTTGAGTTCGATTTTTTTAACAAAAATCTTGTCTAGATTTGATTCAAATTACGCTGCAACAACTTTAGTAGGCGTTTTGGAAATTGTAGTTCTATACCTACGATATCACTACTTTATCTGTGAGCTGTGAAACTAGCAAGCATGAGCATATTAAAAAAAAAATTAACACCAAATATCTATGTAGGTTATTGAAGCTGCTCACAAAATTTCACAAGAATTGGTTGAGAAATGCGACATGTAGAGGGGAACAGCCGGTCATACAAAACGAATGTTGGCCCCAGCTGAAGCATAGAACTGCATTCGCTTCGCTCGCTCGTCCAAATTAAACAAAACTCATCCATACGCAGAATCACTTATTCCATTAGAAATCATTTACCATACAGTAATCGCGGATTCAGTCGCACGTATCCTTCGCGGGGACCGCTTTCTGGTAAAATCAAAGACAAAAAAAACTGCGTTGTCCAAGTAATGAATAACTCAACACTGTGATACACGTACTTTACACAGCTTGCTCTTTATAAATCTGAGATTCGTTGTGAAAACGAAACACAAAAAACAAAAGATTTATGAGTAACAATAACTTAATCTCTCAAAACCACGCTCCAGAAATTGAAGTCACGTGCGAAGGCGCGGGCCCTCATCGTTTAGCATCTTTTATAAAAGGTTTCACACCACTGGTCTTATAAAGACCTAACTGCAGATTACTGCGTAGTAAAATACGCCTTTATTCATAAAAACTGCTCGCTAAACGGACGTTTGTTGGTTAGAATATTAACGAGATACGCCTTTCTTTGAGTTACTAGGAACAGCTGTGAGTTGAGGGTAAACTTTACGCATTATCGACCAATTCCTATGCTACCTTTTGTTCGGTAATTTCTCCATTCCTTTTTTTAATTTCGTTGTTTTCAAAGTACAGTAAGCTCAATGAGGCTTGTGTTATGGATACTAGAAGACGATATATTTAATAGATATAAATTCTGAAACAAATATTCATGCTCGTCACACAACTATTTATTAGGCCCGATGGCATGACGCTCGTGCACTGGAGCTTGGGGTGACCACTGGTATGGGACGCTACTTGCGTCGATACCCTTGCGGCGTCCCACCTTCCTGGAACCTCAATGAGGGCTGGTGCTGCTGCTGACTCAGCCGAGTCACATAAAAGGCTCAAACATGCCATTGACAGTGGCTACATGTTTGAGCCTTTCAGAATCAGAATCAGAATACATTTATTTGTTTAACAGGTACATAAAATAGGTACATATAAAAGATCTTAAAAATAATGCATATAGCGAAACACTATGTTTTGCCGGCTGGCGTACAAATAGGTATAACATTATTATTGCATGTAATTTCATATTGTACCTCATTATTAGTTAAATTACATTGGTCACAAACAATTAATAGAATTTAATAACAAGAAATAAAAACAAATTGAGTTAATGAATGTCAAAGTAAAACATAAGGCAATGAAATAATACAACAAAACAAAATAAAATAATGTTAACACACAACGTTGTTGTGGTATTCACAATAAATTTAAAAAGTCAACTATAATATAATAAAATTCCAATAAAAGTCCAATGTTCTTACGTAACTAGAGATCAATGTCATTTAAAAATTGTTTCTGCTTTCAGCGTCGACACCTTAGGGCCACGGGGCACCAGCGCTTTAAAACTTTTTAAATCACTTTCTAAGCACCTCGTCGACGCTTCTGGTGACCAGAAGGCTGGCTCTTACCTAGCCCAACGTATTAGCATACCACGTGGCAATGCCGCCAGCCTCCTGGACAACCTGCCGCCTGGCGCCGATCTGGGCCAAGTTTTTTATTTGCAATTTTTGTTTTGTTTTCTTTTAATGCCTAAGTTTATATTTTCTTATTGTTGTGTTTGTTTAGATAATAAATTTTGGTAAAGTGGAAAGGAAATGTTAAAAATTTGATATCAAAGTAAATAAAGTGGTCACTATTAGCCCTTACTGGGATTCGAACCCAGGAACTTCAGCTTCATAAAAAGCGTCACTACCCACTGCCATTGCTAAATCACAATTCCATTTCACAAATAACTACACATGTGTCTCTAAGATGTGTATCTACCTAATCCTAATTTTGACACCGAAGTCAATAATAACCGACAATCAAGCCATAGACCCACCCTAATCCATTTCCATATCAATTGCAAGCAATTACAATACGCCAAAGCCGATTCAGAAGCCGTGTTTAATTATTCTGTGAAGGGCGGAAGGGATATCATTACCTATCTACAACTTAATTGATTTAAATTGGTAGCATGTGCAATATTATCAATGGAAATATACGCCCTTGTTGATTTTAAATACAGTATATCAACCAATAGGGCGCATTTGACACGTGAGTCTTAGTAACATGCGGCCTAAAATGTAACGCAGTTTAAGTGTACTGATGGCATGCGGAAATCCAATTGAAATGACAATGCTGTATTGTTAAATTGAGACATAAGTCCTTAACCAAATATCTATAATTGTCCATCAATAGCGTTCGTATGCGTTAAGCCTGTCACAGACTGGCACGGCCTGCGTTGGCGGTCAATACTAAACTTGACATTAGCCGTCAAGTTTAGTATTGACCGCCACCGCAGGACGCATCGTGTGTGATTCAGGTCTTATTCGTATCTGTCTCTTTGATACTGATTTCGCAATAGGCCTGAATTACATTATCGCGGCCTGCAGTTGCGGTCAATTTACTATTGACTGCACTTGACATTAACTACAGCGCTGTAAGAAGGAACTGATTGAAAGATTTAGTGGCCGAGACTGATTGTTCCGATAGCTCAGTTGGTTAGTAGCGACGGGCCACGGGTTCGAAACCGGCTCGAAGCACTATATTAAAAAAAAAAAACCTTTCATTATAAATTTATAATTTTGTTAGCAGCGTTACTGCTTAATACAAAATTAATTTAATGGATTTAGTTTTCTGAACAATATAAATAGATTAAAATTCTGCAAAAACATAATCATACTGCGTTTTATATGACAAGATATATTTTAACACTTTCTGTCAAGTGAACATCGTCGAACATCGACCAAACAGCACGACATTTATTTCAGTATTTCATCTCAGTGAAGTGGCCAGTCAAAAGGTTCCATAAGATAATAAAAGAGGTATTAATCACTGACTATTGATTATTTTAGCAATAAACAGAATGTTTTGCATGGCGAGAAGTTATTTCCCTTAATATCTCCAAAAACGAATAATAATAATAACTTAACAAAGTAACATTTGAAACTAGCTCTGCCTCTCTGAAACGTCAAATAAATGTGAGCAGTACATTGCTGCTCGACTAAATATAAAAAAAAAAAAATTATCCATTAGAAAAGGTAATTGTTATATTTATTCGATAAGACGGTACACAGCACTCAAACTTACTTTTTAGCCAACGTTACCGGTTAGTCTAGTGGGTAGTGACGCTGCCTACGAAGCTGAAGGTCCTGGGTTCGAATCCCGGTAAGGGCAAATATTTGTATGATGAGCATGAATATTTGTTTCTGAGTCATGGATGTTTTCTATGTATTTAAGTATTTCTATCTATTAAATATATCGTCGTCTAGTACCCATAACACAAGCCTTATTGAGCTTACTATGGGACTAGGTGGATTTGTGTAAGATTGTCCCCTAATATTTATTATAATATTTATTTATTATTTATTAATTGATGTCACACGTTATATTAAGAATAATAGTGTCGAGTATCGGGCCGGTGTCAAGCACTGGGACGTTTATCTTACATTCGTATATTTAAGTGCCCAAATATATGTTTATGTTTGTCGAACACCTCAGTAGTTGTACTTTTCTTTCCTGTTTTTGCTAATTAGAAAAGAGCCATTGCTGCCGTGAAATGAGATATTTAAATATTCCTCATAGAAGGTGTGAAAAGCAGTATATGTGCCACTTAGTAGCAAAATAATTTCCATCTTGGGTATAACACTTGAATCTCTCGCTACGCTCAGGATTATATTGTAGAATCTTACGCTTCGTTCTGGATTCAATACCGCCCTCGTCGTAAATATATAATTATGCTCCCTTGTGACACAATCTACTATTGCACACTGAAAAACTTACCGTAACCTTTTTTTTATAACCACTTCACAGGGTAAATTTACTTGGTCCTGTACATAAAGTATTAAGATTAAAAACCCGACTTCCGTGCACCTTCCTTAATTATATACTTCGGATTTAATTCGCTACATTATTCTTTGTTTTCAGGTAAAAATAACTTTACTTGGAGCTTTTATTCGAACAAAAATTATTTACGAGTACTTTCTGGAAATCGCGTCCAAAAAATCTACCTATTCAAACTGCTTCGTTCATGGAAAGTGGAAAGGGTATATTATGAGAAATTATGTAATATCCCAGCCTATTTCCATGATTAGTGATGTCACTAGGTACCAGAAAACGCTTCCGAATCGCGCCGCAGATCTAACAATCTCTGAAGAGAATTTGGATCCTCACTTGTTAAAGTTGGTAACCTATATGACTAAAAATGAGTCCGCTAGATCTATGCGGTTGGCGCAGGACCAGTCATTATGGCACTCTTTGGGGGAGGCATATGTCCAGCAGTGGACGTCTTTCAGCTGATATGATGATGACTAAATGATTCACAGCACGCCGTTCCGTGTCCGACACCGGAACATATAACTCGACTAACTAGTACCCAAGTGCTCTTCACCGTCTCAAAAAATTTAAACACTAAAAGGTTACTGAATAAATTACACTAAAGTGGCCGTCAATAGAATTTGCTAACTATGTAAACAAACCGCCATAATTACTGAAATTGTCTTTCACTATGGCGGTTTGTTTACATCGTTAGCAAATTCCATTGACAGCAACTTCAGTGGGTCTTTGAACTGTAGAAATCAAGAGCCTGTCTTTTTTTAAAACAATTTTTGAAGTGAAAACTTCTTTAGCGGCGCTGTTTACTTTTTGTGATGGGGAAAAGATGTTAAACTCGCGACAGGTCACGTGACCGACAGATTCGTCAGATTGAAAATGCGTAAAGGTGGTTTTCCACCGGATGAGCGCGGATTGAACTGTTTTTTTATTTGCACGCTAAATTGAAACGTATTGCCGTACTATTAGAATGCACATTACACTGAAGAAAATTTCCCGTGATGTCAAGCGCTTGAAAATAATCTTCAGTGTGATTTGCACTCTAACAGTACAGCAGTACGGTTCAATTTAGCGTGCAAATAAAAAATCAATTCAATCCGCGCTCATCCGGTGGAAAACCACCTTAAGACGGACACGTGACCTTATCGAAAAACTGTTACAATGTCATTGAGTTTTGACTTCTGCCGGCACTCCCGAAGTGCAACCCGGTTTTTTTTATTGTATTATATTACGCTAAACTGACTCGACAAAAAAACTATACAATTATTGAACCTGCTCGCAAAATTTGACGACAATCGGCTCAGGAATGTGACCTGTAGAGTAACAGTCGGACAAAAAATATGCCTAAACTACAGAGAACTTCGTGCGCTTTGCTCGCTCACTCAATTACACGTCGACACACGTATAAAGAGCTCTGCGCGCCATATTAAATGTATGGCCGCCAGAGCTCTTTTACCTGTGTCGACTTTTACATCCGACGGTTCGTTTATATCAAAATAATAATATTTTCTCAAACATGCTCGGAAATGTACGCGTTAATATCACGAAATGAAGACGTGAAGTTTCTTGTTTGTGGCTCCCTACATTACTTCTTGGCCTAAGGCCAAGAAGTAATGTATGAAAACCCTAAGTAAAACCATTATTGTCCGCTACTCTAACTTTTTAAATTTGCTTACTAATATTAAACTGACAAAGGAAAATTTACATACTGCCAATCACCACTAGACACTGTAAGCATACTTGCTTCATAAAAAAAATAAAAATAATCTATGGTATTATACTTCATGTGCGGTTAAACATGGTGCTCGAACGGCTTGTTCTAATGGCATGTTTAAAAAATAAAAAGGCGCAAATTACCTATTATTTAATTGATTACCTAGTATTTATTTTAATTTTAATATTTCCTCACATCGTTTGAGAAAAGTACTATACAATCCTCGGCCGGAACAGGGATTGCTGGACTCGTTGTATTCGGCCTCGTCTACGACTCGGCCGTCTACCCCAATCTCGTCCAGCAATCCCTTACTTCACGGCCTCTGCAGTAATCTACTATTATTTATCAGAACAAGAGGCCTCCTATCGGGTATGTAGACACCTGTGTCAGGAGGAATATTAAATACACTATAAGTATGTCACGTACGATACGCACCCGTTAGTGTCAGTTGAGGTCTAGTAGCCCACGGCACATAAATTCGTGACGTATTCTGATACAAGGGTACTAAACACAATTTGAAATGTGCCTGGCTCCAAGGCTTACATATTCCTTGATCGTGTATTAATTTGGATAACAATATGGGATTATTTTGGTAGCCAAATGGATACTCGTATACACCGTGGGGTGGGGGGGGGGGGACCGAATAACCCGATAGACTTTAATAGTGTTTTCCTGATTATATGTATGTGGAGACTAAGTTTGCTCGACTCGGTCATGTTCAAGAGAAATTGTTGATTATTATGTAAACTTTTTATACCGTAACTCAGTTAAAAATAAACCTTTCGATTGTGACATTGTTACTAATGTAACCAAGAACAAAGTTCAACATAGTTTTAGAGTTTAGACACAAGATCGAAGTGACAGATATAACTGGAAATCAACAATACTCAGAAAAAAATCTTTGATAGGTAGCTCGTTTTAGGTGAAATGTTCAGACGAAGTAAACTTATACGGATTCGTGCGCCGTCCGCCGCGCCGCGCGGACGTGCTCCGGCCGACCACCTGCGCCGTGATACTTCTCCGGCCGACCACCTGCGCCGCTTCACTTCAGGCTGTCATTGTGACATGCGCCCATCTTGGATGGAGCAATTTTCGAAGCAGACGTTCCCGCCTTGTTGAAATAAGGTTTTGTGGGTCTGGGGTTTAGCTGTCATTTTCATGGCTCGGCATTAGTAGGGGGGGACCTTGCGCTGTCGGTTAGGTACGGCAGTCAGGGGAACCCGTAGAACGTGTCGGGCTGTGGGGGTGTTCGGTTGGACTTCGGGCCTGCTGGGACCCTCGTTTGGTCATGCGCTCGCGGCTCGGTATTAGTAGGGGGGGACCTTGCGCTGTCGGTTAGGTACGGCAGTCAGGGGAACCCGTAGAACGTACTGGGCTGTGGGTGTGTGGCTGGACGTTGGTCCCGCCGACTGGATGTTCATCTTTGGCGGATGATCCTGCTTCTTTCTCGGACTGGACAAACAAACTGGCCCTCGTCAATCGGGCGCAGTTTCGACCTTACTTCGTGTTCGTCGGGACTTCGCGCGGGAATCGAGGAGCTTCACTGCGTGGCCCTGCATCTCGCCGGGACTCACCACTGCAGCCACGGATGGCTGTGGAAGCAGTGCATACCGCACCGTGAGGCCACGCCCCCTGCGGCGGGGGGGTTGTGTGCCTCCGGGTCGCCCCGACAGTCGTCAAGAAAGAAGAGCAATAAAGAAACTCTAATGCACTGAAATGTTTTGTGCCTTTCTGTCATGTTTTATTTTAATAAAATATAAATTAGCTTAGGCTTTGTTAGGTTTAGTTTAGCTTAGATTAATGTTTTGGCGTTGGCCTTCAGCCGCGCCGCACTGGCTCTTAGCCGTGCAAAGTCAGGGCAATTAGTAAAGGGCCCCTTCGGGGCCCAACTTGAGAAGCCAGGCAGGAAAAAAAAAAAAAAAAAAAAAAAAAAAACGAAGTAAACTTTGTTTTAAAGACAATTTTATCAAAAAAAAAACATTTTTAATATTATTTTATTCAACTTTTTTCCGCTAAGTAAATTAAACACAGCTGATTGCAGTTCTATTTAATCATGAAAACTCGACATAACAAAACCAGAACCATGATAACATTCAAATTTGTTACTTGTTATAAGATATTGCTTCCAAAATTAAGACATTCTGTTACCTCAATAGGAACGTAATTCACTTTTATGCCGACGCAATTTCGACTGAAATTATGCTCTCCATTTCGCCCAAATTACCTTTTTCCCCGCTGAATAAGAGTGAAAGAAAATCTCGGGAACAGTTACTAATAGTACTTATATTTTTTATGCCTTCGTGGCTATTACCCACAAATATGTATACATGTAATAAAATAATTTGTTACGTTAACATGGTAAAAATTATACTAGTTTAATTTATTTACCTATGGCTGATCATTTAACAATAAGTTATTATCAAGCAGGTTGTACCCAATTTTCTCAATAAATGCCAAATAAATGTTAGGCCACTTTGGCAGTTCTGCCCAACGTGCTCAAAAAAGAACACGAGATATCGACTCACAAACAAGTTCATCCTATTATAAACATAGCCCATAAACCTTAAGGCGCCGTAGGTTCAGCGAAGTTAAGCGAACAGAGTTTTTGAAACAATATAATGCGTCTGTTTATAATAATATGGTTTCAAATAAATACGAATAGTAATCTTGAAGCTTTTCTGCAGGGAAATCATTGCTTCGAAACATGATTAAGTAAATTTCGCTCGATAGAAAAAAATCACGAACATAGGTCTAAAACACACAAAAATACACTTAAAATATTCGTAACGAATTATGCACAAAAGCTATAAATATTAAAATTGCTTCTAAAAATCGGCAATATCATTTTTGAGGGAAATCAGTGTTTACATTTTTATTTATTTAAACAGCCAAAAAATTAATTAAAAAACATGATATCCGCGCTTCCGAGCACGCACTTCCATCTCGCTCGCGCTTATGCTCAGTGAGAGGGAGAGAAGACCATGAACCTACGGCGCCTTAAAAAAATATATAAAATCCTACTTCTTTTTGACGTTTATTTTCACAAAAATAGACTTGGACAAGACCCATTAAAATAAAAGTGTACTTAATTAAGAACATTGGGCAGAATCTTCAGGAATCTTTAAAAATGCTTGGGCAGGACGACGTTATAAGGTTTAAAACATTGGCTGTAGAAAGGGCTATTTAACATACTGAAAGCTCCTAAGTAAGAATAATTACTTAGCAGAGTATTTAATTTATAGCTGTTTAAGGACTTCTGACGAGTCAATTAATTAAAAGTTGCTTTAAGTCTCTAGAGGTTTTGTCAGGTTACCAATAATTACCGATTGCGTTTGTTTAACTCAGTTATTTTATTGCGTTGATAATTGTGTACTTAAACAAGAAGGAAACGTTCTTAGATTTGAGACACTGTTTCATTAAGTATTAATTTTAACCCTTCAACGGGCAAAGTAAAAAATAATTCATAATTCAAGTATCTTGCTAGCTAAATCTTAAAATTCTGCACCGTAAAAAAATACAAAAATGTAACCATTGGCGGTCATTTTTGCTATAAAATGTAGATTGTACCCTATAAAGGCTTAAGGGTCAATATATTGTAGAAACAGTCTACTACTAAAATATGTACCCCATATATTTTTATGGTTTGACCAGGGGCGTAAAAGGAAATAGCTATAAAGATAAGCTAACTAGTTGATTTATTGTAAATACCCTAAGTGATTTCTGGTTCAAAGAAAAACCTAACATACTCGTAAGGGCCCCCCCACACTACCGGCGTCTTGTGAACGTTCTCATACAAAATTGTGCGTTGCATCCACGCCGCGTCGACGCAACGCACAATTTTGTATGAGAAGAGAACGTTCACAAGACGCCGGTAGTGTGGGGGGGCCCTAAGTCGTAATAGTCCACTAAAATTCAGTGAGTTTCTTTAGTAAAAATTGCAAAAGCAATTTTTTTATTTGGTTTACGGGACACACACACACACACACCCACACAAGGTGTTTCAAGGAAGCTAAGCTTCTTATTATGTTATGACGTATCGAAAACGAAATAAAAAGTGCTATTTTAGAATTTATTATTTCATTGCTTAAAGTTTTATTGCACTTTACTTTAGGCCACCTGTCAGACTATTTAGAGCCAATCCCAGAACTTGTTATTGAGGCACCAATTGAAATGATCATCACCATCACATCATCAGCCGACAGATGTTCACTGCTGGACATAGGCCTCCCCCTAAGAGTGCCACAATGACTGGCCGTACATTTGAAATTGAGTTGTCATTCGGTCACTACCTGACATGTCACCAAACACCTATAAACAGATATGTATAATGAAATTGAAATATAATTTCAAGTTACTTAACGAATGTTTACAAAAAAACATACTTACGTTAGTAAACTCACAAACACTACCTTTATACGACCTCTACTATAACCTTAATTAATCATTTCTGCTGCACGCCAATTCAATTCCCCTTCATAATTACGAAGAGAAAACATTATGTGTTGTTTCAGAATTGCCGCACAAAATGAACTCGCTTCGGAACAGAACTCAGAACTAAAAAGTCGTATACATACGAGACCCGTTCACATATGACGATGACGTTTTAGGTATTAGTAATAGGAACTGTACTCTTTGTTAATGATGCTACTGTTAATGATCGTTATACTCGGTGTGAATTGATGGTATGATGATAAGTATGTACACTGTATGTGTATAAACTAGTTGGGTCCAGACTAATACACTCGCGGTCAAAGAAACCGGGTCAGTACGAAAATCTGTAATATCTCCTAAAATAATAAAGCTAGGGACATGAATTAAACTGCATATTGTAGATAATTTTATACTGAATTAAATAACATCAAATGGTGGAATCGTAATTCTTTTGTTTAATAAAATTACATAGGAAACAAAAAATCAACCAATTTTACGTACAAAAATAAGCAGTAGGTACTTCACATACAACACAAAAAATTAAAATTAATACTTCGTATTGCCTCCTCGGGCTCTTCTTACAGCTTCTAGACGATTCGGCATGCTGTTTATTAAGTTCTTTATGCGTTCTTGCGGGATATTGTCCCATTCTTCCACTAACGCCTGTTTCAGGTCTCTAAGTGTAGCTGGGGCGGGGTTTCGAGCTCTTACACGCCTCCCAAGCTCGTCCCATACATGCTCAATCGGATTTAAGTCCGGACTCCTCGAGGGCCAGTTCATACAGTTGATACCAACCTCCAAAAAATAATCTCTGACAATTTGAGCTGTGTGTGGCCTGGCGTTGTCATGCATAAACATAGAATTTCCACCCATATTAATTAAGTATGGGCCGACATGCTCATTAAGAATCTCTTCTACATATCTTGCACTCGTTAATGATCCATTTTCTATTAAAACTAACTCCGAGCGACTCTCTGAAGAGATTCCAGCCCAAACCATGACTGACCCACCGCCGAACGCCACTTTTTCCTCAAAACATGCTGGAATAAAACGTTCACCAGGCCGTCTGTAAACTCTTTGCCGCCCGTCATTTGCATAGAGCATAAATCTGGATTTATCGGAAAACAAAATTCTTGCCCAATCTTCGTCACCCCAGTATCTGTGATCGCGGGCATAAAGTCGTCTTGCTGTTCGATGTATTCTTTCAAGTTTTGGGCCATTGGCCGGCCTATGTGGGGTCAAATTTGCTTCTTTGAGCCGCCGCCTGACAGTCCGCTCGCTGATGCCGTCCCTTCGGGTCTCTAAAAGCTGATTTTTCACTTCAACTGCTGTGAGGTGCCGATTTCGGAGCATGGTTGTAACAATAAATCGATCTTCTCTAGCTGTAGTACATCTTGTTTTGCCGGTTCCTGGTCTTCTAAGGTTCTGCCCAGTTTGTAGGTAACGTTGGAGGACTCGCTGCACTGTAGAAAGTGACACACCTGTTCTTCTCGCTGTATACCTCTGACTTCTTCCTTCTTCTAACATAGTGATGATACGAGTACATTCATCTCGTGTTAGCGGCATGATAGACATTCAAGAATGACCACAAAATAAAACAATGACAGCCTTTTATCATAGTTCTTTGACAGATTGAAAATAATTGCTTAAAAACAAGCAAAAGTAAAACGAACGCAATTTCAAATAAGTACCCAATTGGTCTTTTTTTTTTCAATTAAACCTTTTTCCAGTTACTACGTAGTAGACATGTGCGCCGCGCCGCCGCGCCGCCGCCGCCGACGATTTTTCCACGCCGCCGCCGCCGATCAAATTGACCGGCGTGAAATCGGCGTGGCGTAATTTCGTTTTTTTTGGAACAGTGTTAATTATTATATGCAATTTATTTAACTCATTTTAATTCTAACGCCGAACAAGGACTCTTTACAGCACATGTCAACTCTGTAATGGTCTACATTGAAGAGTTTGATTTAATTCGCTTCGCAATAAAATAACGACTTTTTTAGGTACTACTACTGCAAATCTTACTTTTTTCGTATTTTTTGTTGTGATGTAACCGTGAATACTAGTTTTTGGACATCCTGTAAAATTGGCTCAGATTGAATACTAATAATAAATAATAAATATTAGGGGACAATCTTACACAAATCGACCTAGTCCCATAGTAAGCTCATTAAGGCTTGTGTTATGGGTACTAGACGACGATATATTTAATAGATAGAAATACTTAAATACATAGAAAACATCCATGACTCAGAAACAAATATACATGCTCATCACACAAATATTTGCCCTTACCGGGATTCGAACCCAGGACCTTCAGCTTCGTAGGCAGGGTCACTACCCACTAGAAAACCGGTCGTCGATTGAGTGAAAAGGTTTGCGACTTTAGCCGACGATAAGTAAATGTGAATTCCTTTCTCTAGCACGTCCATCCTTGAGCACGTGACCTAATTTTATAATCGACTGGGTCTAATTCCGGTAACAAAATATTTTTAACTCATTCCATGAAGAAATCTGTTTCCTAATTCCTCTGGGTATACAACAAAGGGCAGATTCCACTGTTAACCCACTACATAAGAAAGACTCTTCCCGTAAATATGACAACTATTGAACTATCTCTTTTATATCCCATGCTGGTAAAGTTCTATTGCACATTCTGAACAAACATTTGGAGTACTACATAAGCAAAAAAATCACAATAGAGCAAGCATGCAGTTAAGGGTAGTGGCAGAATAGAGCAGATCCTAAATATCAGGCAGTTAATGCAGAAGAGCAGAGAATTTAACATACACATGGCCTTATGCTTCATCGATTACACGAAAGCGTTTGACTACATAAATTGGCGAAAAATGTTTGAAGTGCTTGGGGAAATGGGTATACCTGAACATCTGTCCTTTTAAGTGCAAAACCCCTACCGTCCTCGTGGCTGGAAGACATGGCTCAATGACACACACGACCATAAAAGGAGTCAATGAGGCTAAGCTAGCTACACTTCTAAAGAAAGTCAAATTGATCAGTGCACAATATTGCCCCTCCACATCAACAGGAAAAAACGAAGCTGATGTTTATAGGTAGAGATGGGTTGATGCAGAGGGCATGGGAACTGCGAGACCTGAGGGGAAAATACGTAACGTTCAAAACGAGCTTTAGGACAATTCAGCTGTAATTTTCCAACACAAAAGTTGACATTTAGATCTACCTGACGCGCGTGCTTTACGTAATCAACCAGCTGGACTTGGTACAAGACATTATGTTACTTGGGCTCACAGATCTTCAACGACGGAAACTGTATGAAAAAGGTCATCAGAAGATCGCGCTTGGAAAAGATATGGAGGAACAGCAATATCCACCGCAACACCAAAGACTGACTTCGTGCACCCTTATCTTCTCTATTTTTCTCTATGCCTCTGAGACATGGACATGGAAGCCGCGCGTGAAATCAAAAATAGATGCATTTGTCACATTTTAAATGCATCTATGTGCTGGCCTTAAAATATCCTGCGCATCTGACCGCTCCCGTTAATGGACTAACGCTAGATAGGAGTCGGAGTGGTCGCCAAGGCCGAAAAAGGCCGGACAGATCATCATCATCATCATGTGCTGGCGTAGAATGTCGGGCATCTCATGTATACAACGCCGATACTCAAGGAGCCTTCGTATTAACACCCAGCTTTCAAATACATGCTTCCAGAGAATGATGACATTCATGGACTACGTGGCTCGCCGAGACCAGTCCAGCTTGGAGAAGATGATAATGGTTGGCTGCGTCGAAGGAAAGAGAAATAGAGGCAGAGCTCAAGAAAACAAAGAGGATTATCAAGATTCCTGCTTGATATTTCTTTTTAGTATTTTTGGTACAATTACATTTCAGAAAATGTGTCATAAATGAGATATTACGCTTTATAGTTATTTTTCGATACTCCGGGAAAAACATTCCACGCCGATTTCACGCCGATCACGCCGCCGCCGCCGATCAAAATACCACCGGACGCCGCCGCCGATGATTTTGCCATCGGCGCACACCTCTACTACGTAGAACATTGAAGGTTGGATTTAGAAGGATATTAAATTCTCTATAAAACAGAGTTAGTTTCATGCCGATACGACCAACGATTTACAAAATATTGAGGTTTTCGTCACTGACCCGGTTTCTTTGACCGCGAGTGTAGATTAATGCGCAACACTGCATGTTAACTTTTAAAAAAAAAATGTTTTTATTTTTATTTCAGTGTATTTTTTTTGCACAGCCATCAAAAACCCGCTGAGAGGGTTCGGGAACAAGACGAGTTTATTTTGTGAAAAATAGTTAACTAATTTTTAAGTACCTTCAACTTAATCTCATTTTTATGTACAAATAAACCAACCTACATGTTAAATAAAATCTTGTAAAAATACAAAATTATACAGTCGCAATGCTAAAGTACTTAATCCACTTAAACCTATATTGAAATGTTACTTTTTTGCTGCGCTCTTTTGAAAAATATTCACATTATTTAAATCCATTACAAAACGTGAAACACTTGTCAAAGGCGATTTAAAACAGCTTTAAAAGCATAAAACATTTCAATAAATCTACATGCATTTCACAAAGAACCGTGTGCTCGGCTATGCGAGCTCCCAAAGCTGGTATTCACATCACTCACCGACAACTCACTTAAGTCGCGCACTACAAGGCTGGTCGACCGAGCGAAGCGAGGTCAATTTGGGGGTAATTGTGTTACATTTTTGAATATTTGTATGACATAAATAAAGCCGCGTTTATGCATAAACGGGGGGCGTTCAGCGGCGCGGAGCCCGCATCCAAAGTCCCCGCATTATACATAATTATATGGCGTTGATTAGGAGTTACGACATATCCACGTTATGCGCTGCCGTACGTACCGCTGGGCTGTAAACATAGGCTTTGCACTGTAAAAAAATATACTTTTAATAGTTTTCGTCGAGGTTTTCATCGATTTTTGACAGGTTTCGAATCGTTCTGAATACTTTTGCACTACAGAAAAAATATAAGTCAAACGGCTATCGGTTCTTCAATCTTTTATCTCCATTTATGTCTACCGGATTTTTAAAGAAATTAATTCTTAATTTTGTATGTTTTTTTTAAACATTGTCTAAAAAAACACTTATTTAATTATAATTAATTAACTTAAGATCTAACAAATACGAAATCTACATATTTGGGTTCGTCTATGACTTCTCTAAAACCATGTCTAGGGTTTTCATTTTAAACTAATTAACACAAAAGCTATGGCCAGAAAACCAGTTTTATGGCCTAAAATTGTTCAACGTTGATGCCAAATATCTCGAAAACGATGAACTTTGAAGTAAATATGGGATACTATATTGCTTAAAGCCGTTGCTGTTAATATATAATAAGCTACAAAAAACATTAGAAAACTAAGGGATTCAGATCGAAGGTCAGTGGCGTATGGGAGCCCCTTAAGTTATAATATGAGCACGATCGCTTTTATAGTTTTGGAATAAGAGAGATAATTACTGAATTGTAGCTGGTAAATTACGAGGTCCAGGCCGAGAGGACTACTATCTACGCATAGTTGTTATAAATATCTGGGCCAACTTATCCTTTGCTGCATTACTAATGCTCAAGGATAGGACAAACGCCCGTCATTTTGAAAACTTAACCCTGTTCTGTACAGTAGAGACTTCCTTATATTAATAAAAAAAATTAGGTACTAAATAAGAATAAGAATAGTTTATTCGTGACAATACAAAACAAAGGACAAAAGTAATGTTTTATAAATTTATTTTAAGTACCATAATTTATATGTTTCCAGTGACAAATTATTCAAATGACGATGATTAAGGCGATAAATCACTTTCGCCAATGGAAAAGAATGACCACAATTTTTTCCAAATTTTAAAATAAAAATTAATTAATAATTATTTAATTTTAATTTTAAATATCATTAGGAAGTCTCTACTGTACAGAACAGGGTTAAGTTTTCAAAATGACGGGCGTTTGTCCTATCCTTGCTAATGCTTATCGACAACTTGCCTCGTTATAGTTTCCGGTTGTGTGCTCTTCACCTTATCGCCAAACAAAGGCTTTGTATTTATACACTGGCATTGGACTTTGATACAATAATACTAAAACATGACCCTTACTTTTTGCAGATATGTGGCAACGATCCCTTTATTGTTTTTTCTGTTTCAAGAACCCGCAACTACCGGTTTCCAGCAGGTCACGCAACGCATTGTACGCGCGTCTGGTAGATCTAAATGTGACTTATTGTATGGAAAAATGACAGTTGATTGTCCCAACGTGCGTTCGAAAAGTTACGTGATCACCCTCCAAGTTATACTAGGAACGAGTGTTAACGTGAGTGAGACATGTTGTAAATGGCACAGCCGCGCCGGATTGCCAGTTTATTCCGTCGAAATGATTCGGACGCGGCAATGCGTGCAGTCGCTACAAGCTGACGTTAAGCGGTATTACAGTGTATATGGAATAAATGTAGATGGAGGTTCGTTTTATATCAAAAACTTATGTTACTTAGTCGAACGAGCGAGGGAAGCGAACGAAGTTCTATGCTTCAATTTGGCCCGAAAACCGTAAAATTGGGTGAGTAGGGATCGCGAGGAGAGTTGGGTTATGAATGGGGAGAGAAGGGATGAAACCCCTTTCATTTCGGGGAGATGGAATTTTAAGGCTACTACTACCTAAATAATGTATTCCAATTTAAAATGGAGCTATAGTAATATTCATATTAATAAAAAAACGATCCAACGATCTTCCAAAATCACGTTTGTATGAAAACCCATCTCACCCCAACTACGAGGGACTACGGGGTGAGGTGGGACATCGACGACATCGTGTTTATCGTTAAAGTTATGAAATGGAACTACCCAAAATCATAAAAAAAACTAAAAAACAAAGGTCCGAAACACTTATCAGACTTCAGACTAATATTATAAATGTGAAACAGTGTCCATATGGAAA
The DNA here is from genome assembly GCA_947578815.1 of Epinotia ramella. NCBI lineage: Eukaryota > Metazoa > Arthropoda > Insecta > Lepidoptera > Tortricidae > Epinotia > Epinotia ramella. The sequence goes on from OX388210.1 coordinate 4,586,611, forward strand.
TCCATGTGGTCAAAGATACATAATAAAGTAATAACGAAGTAAATTGTATTTATACAACTAACGTTAAAAACTTCAATAGTGCGATACAGAGCTTCACACATTTCCAGGCATATTCTAGCCGTAGTAGGTAATTCTTCCGATTTTTCTATGCGTTTAAACTCTGCCAAACCATATGAGAACGTATAAAAACGAGTTTGATGGAGTTTAGGTATCGTAGACAGAGTTCGAGAAAGAACGATTTAAGAACACATCACCAGCGCCATCTTTTGGTAATCAGTAGAAACATGGATTCTTCTCTAATGTGGTATAGCGGCGTTGAGGACAAATTAAACAAAAATATGCGAACCGATTTTATTGAAACTTTCCAATATTGTTGTTTATACCTCAGAGTAGGATATAGCGTGCCGTTTTTTTAGATATAATTACTTCAGAGGGTGGAATAAGGAACCAAAGATTGTATGGGACTTAATTTTTTTTTTTAAATAGAAACTTGAAACTTCGTAGATTGATTTTATATCAAAGTATTAGAAAACTAATTTCTGCGTTTTTGAAAATTCATTCCCTAAGGGGGTCAAAAGACGTTTGAGAATTTTTATGAAAAAAAACGGTCACCCATCCAAATATTGACTTCTCTCGACGTTGCTTAACTTTGGTGATTGTTGCGAAGTGTTCATCGCTATTAGACTACATATATTATAGGCAAGTAGTTTCTGAAGGTTACATTATCTTTTAATGATTTTTATAATTACAATAACAGTGTTTTTAAAATAAAACTGCACTGTTTACTTATAATTACAATATCAGTGTTTTTAAAATAAAAATGTACTGTTTACTAGAAGGCGACATATTTGTATAAGTCAGCTACTGATCACTAGAATCAGAGGATATTTTGCACAGATTCGAAAGAATGGGTCAGATCAACAATGATCTCTGTTTAAATGAAGCGCTGCGCCTAATAGAAGACAAAATATTACCAATATCCGGAAAGAAACTTTCCGACTTTGGTATGCCCACGCCAGAGCGTAGATAAGGGTTGTCAAATGATTTGATTAGAGAGCTCAGCTACGATACCAATATATTGGACACTTACGTAAGAGAAACTGAGTCACGTCTACTACCCAAGCAAAAGGAGATATATCATAAAGTTTTACAACGAGTTGTAAGTGGGAAAAGTGGTATTTTCTTTCTTGATGCGCCGGGCGGCACAGGCAAGACTTTTTTGCTTAATTTGCTCCTCGCAAAAATTCGCAAAGACAAACATGTTGCATTAGCTGTGGTTTCCTCTGGAATCGCTGCAACATTATTAAGTGGTGGCCGAACAGCACACTCAGTTTTCAAGTTACCTCTTAATTTAGCAAGCGAAGAAAATCCAACTTGCAATATTAGCAAGAGTAGCGCCTGCGGCGCCCTATTGCAACAGTGCAAACTGATTGTATGGGACGAATGTACGATGTCTCATAAGCGAGCTATTGAGGCGCTCGATCGTTGTCTGCAAGATATGCATAGCAATCGAACGTTAATGGGTGGTGTGGTTGTGTTACTGGTTGGTGATTTCAGGCAGACATTGCCTGTTATCGAGCGAGGCACTCCAGCAGACGAAATAAACGCATGTCTGAAAGCATCACGCGTGTGGACCAAGGTGGAAAAGTTCCATCTCACGACAAACATGCGAGACTGTTTGATGATGTAGAGTCGGGTGCGTATGCTCAAAAATTACTCGAGATAGGCGACGGTCGATTAAAAACTGATGTTGAAGGTATGATTCTATTCACCAACCAATTTTGTCATGTTGTGGATTCGGAAGACGAGCTTATTGCTCAAGTTTTTCCGAATCTGCAACAAAATATTCTGGATGAAAATTGGTTGTGTGAAAGAACCATACTGGCACCAAAAAATGAGACAGTATCAAAAATAAATAAAAAAATCTTGGAAAAAATATCAACCGAAACAACAGTGTACAACTCCATAGATACAGTAATGACATCCGACGACAGCACCAGTTACCCGGTTGAGTTCTTAAACTCTCTGGAGCTATCCGGGGTACCTTCCCACAAACTCGAATTAAAAGTAGGCGTACCCGTAATGTTAATGCGCAACTTAGATGCACCAAAATTGTGCAATGGAACAAGATTACGGGTCACTGAATTGGGAAAATACATAGTAAAGGGCACAATCTTAACTGGTGAAGCGAAAGGAGAAGATGTACTCATACCCCGTATTCCAATTATACCTAATAACTTGCCATTTAACTTTAAACGACTACAGTTCCCTTTAAAAGTAGCGTTTTCAATGACAATTAACAAATCGCAGGGTCAAACCTTAAAAGTAGCGGGATTACATTTAGGCACGCCATGTTTTTCCCACGGGCAGTTGTATGTAGCTTGCTCACGTGTGTCTAAATCTAAAAATCTACATGTTTTAGCAGAACGAAATAAATCTTACAATATAGTTTATAGAAGTATATTGGAATAAGTAGCAGCGGCGAAGCGGCCAACTTATTTTTTTGTTTCAGTATTTTTGTAAGCTTTTCTCTTAGGTGCTTTATTGTCTGACAATATACTAGGTAAGCAAAGTAATTTTTTTAGTTTTAATTATGAATAGCGTGAAAAAGAAAATAATCTCTAGAGGGGGTAAAATAACAACAATTTGTGTAGTGAAACGAATTCTACGCGGACGAAGTCGCGGGCAAAAGCTAGTATAATATAAATACAACATTCAGTTTGCATATGTAAAAATAAAATGTTATCGAAGTTTTGTTTTTGTCCCTACTCACCCATTTTACGGTACGTCCACTGTCCACCTCTCATCCACGGGTCGCATTTTTAAGCCGATTATCATAAATTTTTGGGTTCATTAATTACAGTTTTTTTTTAGTCGAGTCACTTTTTCGAAATTCAGAAAACAAAATAAAAAATGCAGGATTGTATGGCTCACACAGCCACTTGTAATATTATCATTAAAGTAATCAGTGCACGGCACGGGGGCTTATAAAAAATGTAATTCAATTTCATCATCATCAACCGAAAGACGTCCACTGCTGGACATAGGCCTCCCTCAGAGTGCCACAATGACCTGTCCTGCGCCACCCGCATCTCGGTCCCCCGCGACCTTTGCCAGAGGGGTAATCAACTAATCACGTAATGTTTCAACGCCAACGCGCTTTAGGGCAAACTGTAACTTTTCAATATAAACATTGACATGATGACCGCTTTAGCCTAGTTGGCAGTGACCCTGCCTACGAAGCAAGAGGTCCAGGGTTCGAATCCCGGTAAGGGCGTTTATTTTTGTGATGAGCACGAATCTTTTTTCCTGAGTCATTGGATGTTTTCTATGTATTTAAGTATTTATTTATCTATTTAAATATGTTTATCGTCGTCTAGTACCCATAGTACAAACTTTGCTTAGTTTTGGCTAAGGTCGATTTGTGTAAGATTGTCCCCTATTTTTTTTTTACATTTAGATCTACCTAACGTACGTATAATGCGTTACGTGGTCGACCTGCAGGTCAGCAGTGCACGCTGCGCCTTCCGATACGTGGTCGCCGCCCACTGCCCCTTAAGGCGCCGTAGGTTCAGCGAAGTTAAGTGAACAGAGTTTTTGAAACAATGTAATGCGTCTGTTTATAATAATATGGTTTCAAAAAAATACGAATAGTAATCTTGAGGCTTTTCTGCAGGGAAATCAGTGCTTCGAAACATGATTTAGTAAATTTCGCTCGATAGAAAAAATCACGAACATAGGAAACACAAAAATACACTTAAAATATTCGTAACAAACTATGCACAAAAGCCATAAATATTAAAATTGCTTCTAAAAATCGGCAATATCATGTTTGAGAGAAATCAGTGTTTACATTTTTATTTATTTAAACGGCCAAAAAATTAAAATTAAAAAACATGATATCCGCGCTTCCTAGCACGCACTTCTATCTCGCTCACGCTTATGCTCAGTGAGAGGGAGAGAAGACCATGAACCTACGGCGCCCCTTAAGTTTAGCTATTTGCAGGGTTATATTATATCGGTTACCGGTAAATGAATTTCGTATTCGTAATTTTTTACTTTCACTATCATCACTACATAGTATAAAAGAAAATACAACCGAATTGAGAACCTCCTCCTTTTTTTTGAAGGCGGTTAAAAACAAAGTTGCTTCCCGCTGTCTGTCCCTATGTATGCTTAAATCTTTAAAACTGCGCAACGGATTTTGCTGCGGTTTTTTTTAATAGATAGAGTGGTTCAAGAGGAAGGTTTGTATGTATAATATAGTACCCGTGCGAAGCCGGGGCGGGTCGCTAGTTAAATATAAAGGTAGCTTTTTGGCGAAGAAAAACATCGTAATGAAGTTTCATTACGATGAAACTCAATCTATTCCCAAACAAGGTCTAATTTTCAGTCACGTTCGTTCGTAGAACTAGTGCCTACCCCGGTGCATTCCCCAGGCTCCTTTAAAAGGACCGCTTTATGCTTCCTTCTGCTCCGGAAAAATGCTAGGTGCAAGGTAAATGCTCCTACATGAGTCAATACTTTTTTGGCCATTTTGAGGTATCAAAATAGATCAATTTATGGCATCGGTTTTCATTACCAAAATCAATTAAAATATGAATCATTTGAATTCATATTTAACTGTGACGTGAAACAATCAACGGTTGAACCGCATCAAATATCACTACGTCACTTTAGCAGGGAATTGTTTTTTCGTTATTTTTAACCCCCGACGCAAGGAGAGGGGGATAAGCTTAACATATCTGTCTGTGTATCTGTCGGTGGTGTCGTAGCTCCCAAACGGGTAGACCTTTGTACAGTCAGCATCATATAGTCAGTAGCAGCCAAAGTAGCCAAATATATCGGAACACGTCTTTATTACTATAGGAGTAAGGAAGTGTTACGATATATTTGGCTACTTTGGCTGCTACTAACTATGTGATGATGACTGTAGGTAGGTTTTTGTGTCATAGATCATTTTATCCCCAGTGTTCTTAGCCATGTTTCATGAAAATCTGTTGAGCCGTTTTTGAGATATTTATTTATTTATTTATTTACTATTCAATTAGCACTAACACTACTATATTATATATATTATACTTATATTGGACTTTGAAATGAAAATGCCGGGGTTTTCCAACTTTTCTAAGTTGTAGTTATTAATTTCATTACGTATTATATATACGCATACCGCATTTGATCACTATCTCACCCGATGGTAAGTGATGATGAGGTTTAATACAGTGAAGTAATTTAATAGCGTTGTGGTTTTATTCAGAACAATAGTGTGTAAATGTCACCACGTATAAGAACTAGGTTTTAAAATATATAAAGTAGTTTATCTTATACCGCATATTAAGTGAGTCTACGCGGATGCATCCGGTGTGACATGGTGGATTCATACTTTATAACGCAGTGGTGCACGTTTTGCACACGCATCTGGTGGCGAGGCCCAACAGCCGTGTGCACGCAGCTTTTGAATAATCGTAGTAACTGAAAAGCAACATAATCGGCAACAGGAAAGAAAAACAGCACCTGAATCGCTGTATAATGCTAACTCCTGTTTATGTAGCGTGGAGAACCCTTTAAACCTTTTTTTTTACCTCCCGACCTGTATAAAACAAAACCTCCATATTATAATCATAACTGGCATAACACAAACTCTCTCCGCGAACCTTACTCCTACTTTCAGCAAATATATACTTTCTACTTAAACACGAACGTTTCCCGCCTTACCTGTGTGTTGCTTTTCTAAGTTAATAAAAAGGCGTGTTTCATACGAATTCCTTTGTGATCTAAGAGTGTTCAGCTAAGAAAGCCGGCTTTGACTATATTCGCGTTTATACAAAATCTTATTTCCTTCGTACTCTTTTGTTTGCGTTGTCGATGTCGTTGCGAGTGGCCTGAATGACGACGGAATATTAATTTTCGTTCAATTTAGGTGCTTTCTTGAAGCATGCTAGTTGGTTAGATACTGTGATATCTACATCTACACTAATATCATAAAGAGAAAAGATTTGATTGTTTGTTTGTGTGTTTGTATTGAATAGGCTCCGAAACTACTGGACCGATTTGAAAAATTCATTTACCATTAGAAGCCGACATTATCCCTGATGGACGTAGGCTACTTTTTGCCGCGGGAAAATGCTTCATTCCTACGGGAAAGCGGGTAATTCGTGCGAAGCCGGGCCGGTCTGCTAGTATTGAATATAGCTAGTAAAGTAGGTGTTGGTATCTTGGTGGTACATTTTGAATGTCGTTACATTATTAAGACAAATTAGAAAGAAAGAAAGAAAGAAAGATACATTTATTCACAAACACACAGGACACACATATTAAACAATAAAATAATCAAACAACAGATAAAGCATGAAACAAGTGTGTCTCTACGGCAGTGAACCGGACACTGGCTCAGCATTATGCTGAGGTGTCAGACACCTGCAGCGCTGATTTTCAGCCAGCACCGTCGGTGACTCACGGAAACGTCATACAAATGTAATAAATAAACTACCTACATTATTGGGAGTATTGCGACAGGCGAAAGAGAAATAAACATAAATACTTAAAGTGAGATGATACATGTACCTACACACTACCTGGATGCAGCTTCAATAAAATATCTATATTTACCGTACACATTAAAAAACAAAAAATAGATAAAAAATTAGCAATAGGCATATTTATTGCTGTCACAGTGCTGGGGATTAGGATTTTGATTTCTGGGCGTCAACAAATAGCCTTTAAGCTTACTGTTCGGGCCGACCGTCTGCCCGCCCCTTAAACTCCTCACGTGTGTACGCCTCTTGAGTCTGTGGTTTTGACAGTGACACTTCTTGTCAAGGCGGACGAAAAAAGATAACCTCGTTTTTGCAGACCCGAAAGGGACGAGTGGTTTTTTGGGTAATTTGGAAACGCATTTTCCTTGTTTTGTGTAATATCGCTCGCTTTGAAGACACACGGGTGTCCGAGTGTTTTGTGTGGATATTTTGGTGACATCGGAACAGTTGGTGATTTGACGCCGCGGATTGTTGGCGAGACGGCCCCCGTACACCACGGCGGCTTCTTCAGCCCCGGAGACCCTCTTGATTGAACTTGACTTGACCTGACAGTTGACTGAACCTTGACAGATACTAACCGGAGTTGAAGCGAACATCGCGCCTCCCGGAATCAGGTGAGTTGAACACGTTTTGTAGCCAATCCACTGGCTTATATGACCCGCGAAACGCGTGGCAGTTCACTCCACTCGCACTAGGCGAGGAGTTTGAACAATTTTTGGTACCCAGAGCGTGGTTACCCACAAAGAAAAAACGCGAATTTTGATAGTTTTTTCCTTTTGGGTAAAAAAGGGCATTTTGAGGTTATTTGTTGAAACCAAATTTAGCTACAAGTATTTAAAACTTCTATTTTGTGGCACTGCAAGTGTTTTGTACTGTAGATTTCACGAAATTATTGTACTTGCAGTGCAAATTAGTGAGATTACAACCTCCGGAAGGTGATTCTGAGTGTTTGGTACAATTTAATTTGGAAAATAGTTGAAGGCAAATTTAAGCCACATATTTGATTGATTGTAATTTGGAAAGCCTTTCATAGCTTGTTATTTGGTAATAAGGCATTTGTTTTATTCAGTTTGCTATAAGCGGCCAAGGTTGCTAAGAATATAAGCTAAAATATAAGGCTACCATAAATATTAGTTGTAAGCTAGATTATTGTAGAAGTGATGTAACTAGCCAATTATAGATTATAATTTGAGCTTCCACTGCGTTTTGAGAATCTATATTGGTTGTTATTGTAAGGCATTTCTGTAATTGAGTTGATATTTGGTTTTGATTCACTAGGGTGACCAAGAGATTGGAATTTCCACATTAATTAAATTAATTTTAATTTTCTCTGGTATTGTTGGAAATTAATTTAAAATGGGATCTACACCTAAGGCTAAGATCCAGTCTGCACTGCGTTGGTTTTCATCTGCAGCAGCTTTGGTTGACAGAAATGACCGGGAGGAGGCTTTGTTGGCCCGGTACGAGGAGGTGTCAGACCGTCTTAAGGCTGTGGAGTTCCAGGCTGAACTCTACCTAGCGGAGCCCGGCCGGACGACCCCGGAGGCCGAGCAGGTGGAGCGGGACTTTGAGCAATGTATGGATTTTGGGGACAGGATTGTCGAGAGGGCTTCTAAGATACTGCGGGTTCGGAATGGTGCGGCCCGGGACGTTCCGAAACACGCAGTTATCTATAACCCAGGGTTGGCAGCGCGCTTGCCAGCCATACAGATGCCGGTCTTCCGAGGAGACCTGGACGAGTGGACCAGCTTCATCGACCTCTTTGATAGCTTGGTGCATGCCCGGACGGACCTGCCAGCGGCGTTGAAGTTGGCGCAGCTGATGTCTGCTCTCGTCGGGGAGCCGCGCGACTTGATCGCGCATTTGTCGGTCACCGACGACAATTATGAAATCGCGCGCACGTTGCTGAGGGACCGATACCAGAACGTGCGGCGACTTGCGGATACTCTTATGACTAAGATCTGGAATATCCCTCGGATCGCTCAGGCTTCTGACATCCGGCTGAAAATGCTGAATCCTGTTTTGACAGCGACCAAAGGGTTAGAGAACCTTGGTTTGCCGGTGGACCAGTGGTCCTACATACTGTTGAATTTTTTGTTGAACCGGCTGCCGGCTGATGTACGGGCCAGGTTTGAGCACCGGTATGATGGTGAAAGTGCTCAGCATCTGCCGACCTTCACCAATCTAATCGACCAATTGGAACTTGAGTGTCGACGGGCCGACACCTCGGATCTACCTCCATCCCCGAGGCCTCCTGGGGCCCAGCGGGCCCAGGGGAGAGTTGCACCTCAAAGGGGAGGGTGGGGCAAATCGGCCCCACAACCAGCGGGTCCTCACCAATATAATACCAGTGCATTGGACCCTGAAGTCTGCCTATGCTGCAAGAACCCTGGCCATCGGGTGCCAGCGTGTCCGAAGTTTCTTGCGCAGCGGGTTGTGGGACGCCGCAACATTGCTAAGCAGCGGCAATGGTGCTTTGTTTGCTTGGGCCCACATTTTGTGCGAGATTGTGCCCACCCGCAGGCGTGTAAGTCCTGTGGTGGGAAGCACCACCCCATTTTATGCATGAACCGCAGTGGGGATACACCTCCCCCCCCCCCCTGCGCAGGGGTCATGCTCCCCTGTTCGGAGTCAGCAGCGGGCTGACCAGGGGCCCATGGCCGAGGAGGAGTGGGGACGTCGGGTAACACCCCCCTCCCCCCCCCCCTCCAAAACTACGCGACTACTTCGCACGCACCCGTGCCCCAACGGGGGGTCCTTACGGGCGGGTGCCCGCAAACGCCTCCACCCCGGCAGGCGCCACGGATGTCGCCGCCGCTTGTGGAGCGACCCCGCTTGGCGTCGGGACCTCCGGCGTACGGCCGGAGTAGGACATACCAGGGGGCGCAGGCGGCACGCATGGCGCGACGGCAGTACCAGCCGGAGTGGGACCCGCTCGAGCGGTACGAGCGGCCCGCCCATGCGGAACAGGATGCAACGCGTTATCCTGTGGTGTATACTAGATATAGATATGTACGTAGCTAATAGGACGCTTATATATAGAACTACTACACATGTGTAAGAGCAGTAATAAAGCATCATTTGTCTTGAACACTTGTTTCACCTCATCTCCGAACTCCGCACCTTACATGGCGACCGTGCCTTATACGGTGCCGCGCGTGCCGTCGGTCAATGAGTGTAATTGAAGGACATGATAGATAATTAATTGAATAATAAACATGGTGCAAGTGAACAATGGTCGAGTAATACAGCAGTTAGAGCAATCTCTTTTTATGTTCGCGATAATTTTTATAACTGTATGTGCAATTTCGGTTACCGTCCTTGTCCTCGTCTGCAAATGTGTTTGCCGTGGCTGGTCCACATAAGTATCATGGGCGCTACGAATCAAAGGAGGAGGTCTTCATCGCGCAGACTGCGGCCGGAGGTGACAATAGGCTACTGCGGGCACCGACGAACTTAAATTCCATGCCAGTACCACCAACATCATTCTGGGGGTGATGCTCATCATACTTGTCCTTGGAGGCAGTTACGCGGTATACAGGAGGTGCAAGAAAACTCAGAAAAAATGGATGCGTCAAGAGATCACTTTGCGTGACCTGCAGCGTGCGGCTCGAGAGGCTCCGATGAGTGTTTAAGTGTTAATAGAGTAAAAATCGCGTTTCGGTTTCGTGTGATAGTGTATTCACGCATTAGCAAAGGAACAGACTGATACAAATGGCAAAATTGGTACTATTGTGACGAAAAAGTGGAACAATAATGAGTAAGTGTGACATAAGCATATAAGGCAAATTAAGTAGACAAGTAGGTAATATAATTGTGTAATGGCAGTTGAGTTATTGCAATGTTACGAAGAGTTAGTTGACATAAAGAAGTACTTGATTAAAAAGGGAAAGTCTAGATTTGAAGGTAACATTACTAAAAATCAGCTGTCAAAAGTTAGTGATATTATAAATAGATGTGATGAATTTATTGGGAAAATTACCATACTGAAGAATGTACAACCTCAACTCATAGAAGAGGCTAATAGTTTGTATGACAAAATTACATGTTTGCATAACGGCATATTAGAGTTATGCACAAAGCCTGTAATGGAAGAAAGTTTTAGTGGTGATACCAAATATTGTAAAATTGACAACATGGAGTTCGATTTAAAATCAGCCTGTAGCTTGATTCCTCTTATGGATGGTACCGAGAGCACGACAAAACGATTAATCGATGCCATTGATATGTACTCGGGTATGTTAGATGAGCCAGGTAAAAAAACATTAATTATTTTTGTATTAAAAGGAAGGTTGTCCGAAAGTGCGAAGTTGCGTATGTCAGCAACTTATTCGTCTGTAGAGCTACTTATAAGGGATTTGCGTAACACTCTGCTGTCTAAGAAATCCTTTACAGCTATCCATTCCCGACTTCAAAATATAAGTCAGGGTTGGCGTAGCATAGATCAGTATGGGTCCGAGATAGAGAAACTTTTCTCCGAATTAACAATAACGCAGGCGGATGGTTATTCGGCGAGTTATGACGTTTTAAAGCCGTTAAACGAAAAAATGTGCATTAAGAGGTTCACAGATGGTTTGAAGGATCCAAGGCTTAGCACCATCATTGCAGCTCGGAACTTCGGCAGCCTAAAGGATGCGATCCAGGCTGCGCAGGATGAAGACGTATCGAGGCCATCAACGTCCAGTCAAGCAGAGGTCATGGGTATGTACCGCTCACCAAACTCTTATAACAGGTACTACAGAGGCGCTAGCAACCGGTACAGAGGTAATCGTCAGCGTTTCCAGAGGGGACCGCGACAGTTTTCGCATAATCGCTACCCTCAGCATCATCAAGGGAACACGCGTAGAGGGGGCCGTGGTGACAGATCACGGGGCAGGCCATATAGGGGTAGTTGGCATGCCATGTCCCGTAGCCGTGGGGTCAGTGTCCGTGGCAATATGAATATGATATCCCCTGCAGAACATGACTCAGTCGGTCAATACACCGACGTGCCTAATACGGAATCGCTGAATCATTTTTTTCGTGTCTGACTTTATTTACGCGTGCAATGATTTAAATAGAGTAGCCATAAATATAGGCAAGAAAACATATAGCTGGCTACTAGACACCGGAGCTTCCATTTCGGCGATAAAGTATGAAGTTATTAGAAGTTGGAATATACCGATCCATAAAAAGAGGTTATGTGTTAGAGGTATAGGTGGTCAGGTAACATCAACTGGATATGTACTTTTAAAGTTAAATTATGATGACTATGAATTCGAGCATACGTTCTTTGTATTTGAAAACCTATCTTGCAGCGCAGATGGTATCCTAGGGCAAGATTTCCTCAAACGTCATGGAGCGATTATTAACTTTGAAACAAACACTTTACAATTAATGACTCAAAAGGGAGAATCATCAGAGATCAGCTTTAGCTGTTCATCAGGAACAAATAATAAATATTTAACAATTCCTGCTCGTAGCGAGTACATACACTATATGGATACTAGCATTGCGGAAGACTGCGTTGTGAGCAGTCAGCAATTATGCGAAGGGATATATGTTGCAAATGCGATAGTAAAACCGAGTCAAGGTAAAATACCCATTAGGATATTAAATACGAGGGACAGCGACGTTGTTTTAAGCCGTTTTACAGTAAATAAAAGTAAATTGAGTGATTTCTTCATTTGTGAGTTTAGCAAGCCAAATATGAACGCCGAAAGGGTGAAGTCGTTATTTTCTGCATTAGATTTTAGTAAATTAAATGAAGAGGAACAGAAATCTATTGAGAACATTTGCGCAAAATATCCGGACGTCTTTTTCCTACCGGGAGATAGACTAACCACTACTACACTGTACGAGCAATCGATAGAATTAAAACCGGGTAGCTCTCCAGTTTACGTTAAACCGTACCGGTTACCATACTCTCAAAAGTCTGAAATTGATAGGCAGATTCAAGGAATGCTTGATGATGGGATAATTGAAGAGGCAAGAAGTGCGTGGTCAAGTCCATTATTATTAGTGCCAAAAAAGTTAGATTCCTCGAAACAAAAGAAATGGCGTGTCGTAATTGATTATAGAAAATTAAACAATCAAATAAAAGATGATAAATTTCCCCTTCCTAACATTAGAGAAGTCCTAGACTCATTATCAGGTGCTATCTATTTTTCACATTTAGATTTATATCAGGGTTTCTATCAAATTAATTTAGACAAATCAAGCCGACCGTTTACCGCTTTCCAAACTAGTAAAAATCAGTTCCAAATGACAAGATTACCGATGGGGTGTAAGACATCCCCAAATGCTTTTTCAAGAATGATGACCGTAGCTATGTCTGGTTTAAATTATGAGCAATGTTTAGTATATCAAGACGATTTGGTCGTATTTGGAAGAAATTTAGCAATACATAATCAAAATCTATTAGACGTTTTCGCTAGGCTAAGGAAAGTCAACTTAAAGCTCAACCCTGCCAAATGTCAATTCCTACAGAAACAAATATTATATCTCGGTCATGTAGTGTCAGAAAATGGAATATTACCCGATCCCGAAAAGACTAGAGTGCTTGATAATTATCCGACACCGCAAAGCGCCGACGAAGTCAAACGATTCGTAGCGTTTGCTAGCTACTACGAGTATCGTAAATTTATTGTGAATTTTGCCGACAAAGCGTACCCACTAAATAGATTAGGCTGTAAATATGTGCCATTTATATGGACACAAGAATGTGACCAAGCTTTTACAGTGTTAAAATCAGCATTAGTTGAACCACCAGTTCTCCAGTATCCAAATTTTTCAGAGAAAAACCATTTTCTATTACAATGTGATGCTTCCGGAAAAGCACTGGGGTCAGTGTTGTGTAACGACGATGGTCGACCTGTCGCTTATGCCAGTCGAAGTCTAAATAAAGCTGAATTGAACTACCCAACTATTCAAAAAGAGCTTTTATCAATAGTGTGGAGTGTGAAGTATTTTAGACCTTATTTATATGGCAGACAGTTTAAGATACAGACTGACCACCGTCCACTAGTGTATTTGTTTGGTATGAAAGACCCAACCAGCAGATTACTTAAATTTCGCTTACAATTAGAAGAGTACAATTTTATAGTCGAGTATTTGAAAGGGTCCAAGAACTCAGCGGCAGACGCGCTGTCTCGCATTATCATTACGTCAGAGGATTTGAAACATATGACCGAACAAGTTATGAATGTGATGACGCGAGCGCAAAGACGAAAGCTAGAGAGTATGCAAGGTACAGACAGTACAAAATCTTCGGTTATTAATACGCCCACTAACTCGAGGCCTGATCACCCAAGAGTCGTGGAAATAATTAAAAAACCGGAAAATTTTACTGAATTATGTATTACCACATGTAGAGATTTTAAGAAGGTCATGAAAGATAATTTTGTAAAAAAGACGTCTAAGTATTTTAATTACGTGCCCAGCAAATCGTGTATTTATCTCAATCCGACTTCTCAATCGCTATTATCGCGAGCCGAACTAGCGAGAGATTTGGATTCAATGTGCAAGAAGATAAATGTTAGAGAATTATGCATAATCAGAAGTGAATTCAATAAAGAATTTATTGCGGGCTTGATACAAGAAATAAATAGTAAAGGCAGTTGGGCCGGACCACGGATATGTGTGTTAAGTGATGTACAAAGAATAAACAACTTGCATGATAGACGCGTTATAGTTAATGACTTTCACCTACTCCCCACAAGTGGCCACGCGGGGATTAGGCGAATGACCAACAATATAAAGAAACACTACTTTTGGCCTAGTATGGAAAAGGACATAAGAGATTTTGTGTCTAAATGTGCTCAATGCCAAAAACAAAAATATAGTGTTGCTATTAAACAACCTATGGAGATAACAACCACAGCCAATTCTGCTTTCGAAAAAGTGTATTTGGACACTGTGGGACCTCTCCCAAAAGATGAACACGGTTATTGTTACGTGCTGACCCTACAGTGCGAACTAACGAAATTTGTAGAAGCGTATCCCCTACGCTCTAAAGATACGGCAACTATAGCTCGATCTTTTGTAGATAACTTTGTATTGCGTTATGGCATCCCACTCGAGATAGCTACTGATCGAGGTACCGAGTTCATCAGCAGCACAATGAAAGAGGTATGTAATTTACTAAAAATAACTCATTTGCCATCCACAGCATATCACCATGAGTCCATCGGTGCTCTAGAGAATTCGCATAAAACTATGGGAGCTTATTTGAGAATACAGTGCGAAAATAAAACGGATTCTTGGAGCACATGGTTGCCTTACTGGTGCTTTACGTACAACAACACAGTGCACACGGAGACGAAGTACACGCCTCACGAGTTAGTTTTTGGTAAGTTATGCACGCTCCCTAGTAACCTACAGAGTGGTAACGTTAGTCCCTTATATAATTATAATAGTTATCCATTAGAGTTAAAATATAGATTAGAGCTAGCACAGGCAGACGCCCGTAACAACTTAATAAACAGTAAGTTGAAACGCAAAGAGAAATATGATTCTCATATGCGGCCAGTCTGCTATAATAACAATAGTTATTTGTGGTTAAGAAATACAGCTGACAATAAGATGCAGAGCATTTATTTAGGACCGTATTTAGTATTAGAAGATTTAGGATGTAATGTTAGAATACTTAAAAATGGAAAGGAAGATGTCGTCCACAAAAATCGCACCAAACCTTGTATTTTATAAATATAACTTCTTTAACTGTACTTAGATTTTTTCTTCTTAAGATATTGTTACTTTAAGTTTAGTATACTGTACTGCGCTGAATAGGTACCTATGTAAGCAAAAAATAAAATAATCCTTATGTTTATTTTTTTTAAATCACGATAGGTGGTGTGGTGTATACTAGATATAGATATGTACGTAGCTAATAGGACGCTTATATATAGAACTACTACACATGTGTAAGAGCAGTAATAAAGCATCATTTGTCTTGAACACTTGTTTCACCTCATCTCCGAACTCCGCACCTTACAATCCCTGCTAGGGATACGCCGCCCACGCACCAGCAACCGCCACGCCCTTGGAGACCGTGTTATTGCCCACGGCTTCGGTTTGTGTTTGGGGCCCTGGTGGAGGATCAGCCTGCGTGCGCTCTCTCCTTGACACGGGAGCGCAAGGCTGCATGGTATCCAGTAGGTTGGTGCGACAGTTGGGCTTGGTTGTGAAACCCCACCCGGAAAGTATACGTGGGGTAGGCAATGTGACAGTGTCAAACCTGGTAGGGCAGACCTTACTCACCTTTGGACCGGGTCCCACTTCACGCGCGAGGATTAATGCTCCCGCGTTAGTATTGGATGAAGTGGTGGGGAGACTCCCCCAGGTGAAGCTGCCTCCAGAGGTTCGGAGTTTGACAGCTGGATTAGTTCTGGCGGATGCTGGATTTGACAGACCTGGTCCGATTGACGTGTTGCTGGGTGCAGACGTTCTTGGGCGGGTGCTGTTGAGCGGCAACCGTACCTTACAGCCTGGCGGACTGGTTACACTGGAAACGGTGTTTGGCTATGCTGTAATGGGTTTGGTGTTAGCGGCTCCACCGCCTCCTACTGAGGAGGACTGTCTGGTTGGAACTGCTCTTTCAGAAGCCGTGCAACGGTTCTGGGAGATTGAGGAACCACCTACCGCGTCGCGTATGAGCCCCGAGCAGGAAGAGTGCGAACGGTTTTACCAAAATAATACTGGGCGCCTCTGCTCTGGTCGGTTCATAACACGACTTCCTCTGCTCATCCACCGACCTCCTCTTGGAGCGTCACGTGAGATGGCTGAGAAGCGGCTGTTTTCGATGGAACGCCGAATGAGAAGAGATGCGCTCTTCCGGCAGAAGTATGTGGACTTCATGAGGGAGTACGAGGTTTTGGGACACATGTCGGTGGCTCGGACGGACTGGAGTACAGTGGAGCACTGCTTCCTGCCGCACCACGCGGTCCTAAAATCCCCGGAGTCCAAGATTCGCGTGGTCTTTGATGGGTCCGCGTCCACCTCGACTGGGGTGTCATTGAACCAGTGTTTGCATGCAGGTCCTAAGCTGCACAAGGATATCACGGATATCCTCACAAATTTTAGGAAACATCAGGTGGTGTTCGTCGCCGACATCCGGATGATGTTTCGGCAGACAGTGATCCATCCTGATGATCGTCGGTATCAGCTGATCTTGTGGCGTGAGAGCCCTGATGAACCGATGTTGGTGTACGAGCTGAATACGAATACATACGGCTTGAAGAGCAGTCCGTACATTTCAATTCGAACTTTGTTAGAATTGGCGTCTCGATAGAGACTGAGGTTCCCTCGAGCGTCCGCCATTTTGGAACGGGACTTATTTGTCGATGACGTGTGCACCGGGGCAAACAGTGTCGAAGAGGCTTTGGTTTTGCGAGATGAGCTGGTGGAACTCTTGCGGACGGGTGGATATGAATTGCGCAAATGGATGTCCAACTCACCGGTCGTGGTGGCCGGCCTCCCCGAGGATCACCAGCAGGATCCGCACCTGTTCGAAAATGTTGAGAGCCCGCACATGTTATCAGTCCTAGGCGTGCAATATCGACCAGTCCAAGATGTGTTCACCTATCGGGTGGAACTGGATTCCCCGAGGGTCTGGACGAAGCGGCTTGTGCTGTCCACGGTGGCCAGGACGTACGATCCGAATGGATGGATCGCGCCGGTCATCTTCACGGCGAAGGCATTTATGCAGCGCCTGTGGATGGTCCAACTGGGTTGGGATGATCCACTATCCGGAAATTTGTTGAGCGATTGGGAGGTTTTCTTCTCCACGCTCCCGGAGATAAATCAGGTCGAACTGCCGCGTAAGCTGTTGCCGGCAGGGAAATGCCGAGTAACCCTACACGGGTTTTGCGACGCCTCCGAGCGAGGGTATGCAGCTGCCGTTTACTTGCGGACGGTCAGCTCCGCCGGATCGGTCGATTTGCACTTGGTAATGGCGAAGAGCAAGGTGGCTCCCCTTCGCACGCGTTTGACAATCCCAAAAATGGAATTATCTGGAGCGGCTCTTCTTGTACGCCTACTGAACCACGTGGCCTCTACCTTGAAGGACACCGTGAACCTTGAGGAGAGTGTCTACGCATGGACTGATAGCCAAATTGTATTGTGTTGGCTGCAGTCGTCATTCCATACTTTGGAGGTCTTTGTGGCCAACCGGGTCTCGCAAATCCAGAATTCGGAGACTGCCTTGGTTTGGAGACACGTGCCAGGTGAACTGAACCCAGCGGACGTGGCGTCCAGGGGTTGCACGGCACCTGAGCTTGTTGCCCACTCACTGTGGTGGAGACCAGATTGGTTGTTGGAACCGGAGACACTCTGGCCTGCCAGTTGTGTGATTGGGACCCCATCCTCTGGCTTGGGTGTCCACCTTGTCGAGACCGCTCCAGTGTCAGACACTGCTTGGTTGCTAGAACGGTATAGCTCTCTCGACAAGCTTGTTGGAGTGACCGCCTGGGTCAAGCGATTTATACACAATTGTCGCCACCCTGACAACCGGTCACGCGTTAGAGTTCTCGCCACAGAAGAGCGGAATGCCGCCCTACATCATTGGATTAGGGTTGTGCAGGAAGAACACTTTGGGGACGTATTGAAGCCCCTGCGGCAGGGACGTCCTAAGCTACCGAAGGCGATAGCACGCCTCAACCCGTTCATTGACGAGTCGGGTACACTCCGGGTTGGAGGACGGCTCCGCAACGCTAGCTTGCCGTACTCGGTGCGCCACCCCATTTTGCTGCCTAAGAAGGGGCATCTGGTGGAATTGTTGGTGATTGACCGCCACATAAAGAACTCGCATGCCAGCTGCAATGCACTCTTGGGCATTTTGCAGCGAGACTTTTGGATATTGAACAGCCGACGGGTTATTCGGAGCATCGTGTTTCGGTGCTTGCCTTGCTTTCGGCTCAAGGCAGCCACGATGCAGCCCCAGATGGGGGACCTTCCTCCTGATCGGGTCAACGAGGCTAGGACCTTCTCTAGGGTGGGGACCGATTTTGCGGGACCTTTTTTAGTGAAAACGTCGCGACTTCGAAATGCGAAGGTTGTAAAAGCGTATTTGTGCGTTTTCGTATGCCTGTCGACCAAGGCTGCTCATCTTGAACTTGTTGGTGATCTTACGACGGAGGCTTTTATTGCGGCATCGGATAGATTTGTATCCCGTAGGGGACTCCCATCTCTGATCCGGTCAGATTGTGGAACCAATTACAAGGGTGCCGACCGTTATTTACAAGATGTTGTAAAATTTTTATTTGAAAATAAGATTGATATTGGAACAGACCTCTCCCGTCGGGGTATCACCTGGACGTTCGATCCGCCAGGCTGCCCCCACTGGGGTGGAATCTGGGAGGCTTGCGTGAAGCAAGCAAAAGCCCATATGTATCGGGTAGTCGGTCAAACTGTATTGACTTTTGAGGAACTCGCGACGTTGTTTTGTAGAATTGAGGCCGTCCTCAATTCCCGTCCGTTGTGTCCGCTCAGCTCCGACCCAAATGACCTGGAAGCGCTCTCTCCAGGCCATTTCTTGATTGGTCAGCCACTTGCAACGTTGCCGGAGCACCCCCTCCGGGACGTACCCTCCGGTCGTTTGTCGCGCTACCAGATGCTGCAACAAATGGCTCAGAACTTTTGGACCAGATGGTCATTAGAGTATTTGCATGTTTTGCAGCAGCGCCTCAAGTGGACTGACAAAACCACTCCCCCCAGAGTTGGAGACCTTGTGCTAGTTAAGGATGCTAACCTTCCGCCACTGCGATGGCGCCGGGGGCGCATCGTTAATTTGTTTCCCGGTAAAGACGGGACCCCTCGGTTTGCCGAGGTCATGGTTGGGGACTCGGTTCTGAAGCGAGCGGTAGCAACCCTATCGCGACTTCCCCTAGTATAGCGGACCGGCTTAGAGGCCGTTCCGAGGCGGGTGATTGTTCGGGCCGACCGTCTGCCCGCCCCTTAAACTCCTCACGTGTGTACGCCTCTTGAGTCTGTGGTTTTGACAGTGACACTTCTTGTCAAGGCGGACGAAAAAAGATAACCTCGTTTTTGCAGACCCGAAAGGGACGAGTGGTTTTTTGGGTAATTTGGAAACGCATTTTCCTTGTTTTGTGTAATATCGCTCGCTTTGAAGACACACGGGTGTCCGAGTGTTTTGTGTGGATATTTTGGTGACATCGGAACAGTTGGTGATTTGACGCCGCGGATTGTTGGCGAGACGGCCCCCGTACACCACGGCGGCTTCTTCAGCCCCGGAGACCCTCTTGATTGAACTTGACTTGACCTGACAGTTGACTGAACCTTGACAGATACTAACCGGAGTTGAAGCGAACATCGCGCCTCCCGGAATCAGGTGAGTTGAACACGTTTTGTAGCCAATCCACTGGCTTATATGACCCGCGAAACGCGTGGCAGTTCACTCCACTCGCACTAGGCGACGAGTTTGAACACTTACGCTTAAAGGTGTATCTGCTAAGCGCCCCTTGGATAGGAGGAGGGATATCATTCCAGCACTTAGACGCCGCGTACTTGAAACTACCTCTGAACGCTGCGCAGCGGTTCGGTGCATAGGTATAATGGCCATTGCCTTAAACCTGCGCGCACTTTTGGACCATACCAGTTTATGAAAAAGGTAACTGGGGGTTGGTTTCGTATTTTACTACCCCGAACAGCAGAGTGGCAAGGTGCAGGCGCCGGCGTGCAGGCATGTTAAGCAAGTTAGCGGCGTTCAAGTATTGAGTGATGTGGGATCGGGGAGGGACTCTGAAACAAAAACGAGCACATGCGTTCTGCACTCGTTGTATGAGCCTCTTGGAACGACCAGTAATGCACCCATCATACACGACATCACAATAGTTTAACCTAGATAATATAAGTGATTCACATAGGTCAACACGCAAATCGACACTAAGGTAATCTCGTATATTATATAGAACTTTAAGGCGATAGAAGCAGTTACTCACAACATTTAGTATGTGGTTCTCAAAGTTAGAGAGGTAGGAATGTCATCCCGCTCATACATATTTGAAACAGCCCAACTGGGGAAGGAACAATGGCCCTTGGGGCGGAAAGGTTCTCGAGCGGCTACCACGTACCGGCAGGCGCAGCGTGGGTAGACCCCTCACAAGGTGAACTGATGACCTGGAATGACCAGGTCACGGAAGTCTGCTGGATGCGGGTAGCACAGGACCAGTCATTGTTGAGTGCCACAATGACTGGTCCTGTGATAGACGTCCTCTGCTGGATATAGGCCTCCAAAGAGTGCTTTGGAGCCCTATATCCAGCAGTGGACGTCTATCAGGACATCCAGCAGTGACGATGAACTGGGGAAGATCCCACCTTACAGAGGACCGCAGCCATTACACCACAACTCACTATACTGTGCCTGTAAGTATGTGATGTCTGTAGGTGTGTTGTTTTGTGTTCCCGAGGGTGAGTACGGTCGCTAGAGCTCTCGACGATGCGCTGAGGTGTTGAGAGTGAGTTGTCTCTAACACAGCAAACTCTCAAATCAATATAGAGTCGGGAACTCGCTTGTGTTTCTTTTAGAGTCACACGCGTCCATATGCTTACATCGTAGCCACCAGCGTGCTCATTGCCATGAGGCAGGCTCTAGGCCGCATAATTGTTTTTGACCGCCTTAGTAGCTGCTCTATGAACTGTAAAACTCGCGAGTATCGCTTTCTATTTCACAGTTTGGAGAACTAAATTGACAAAAAAAAACTGCATGATTATTGAAGCTGCTCACAAACTTTCACGAAAATCGATTGAGAATGCGACCTGTAGAAGAAAACAGCCGAACATCAGGACATCCGGACGTACGGAAACGGTGAAAACTGCTGACTTCGCTCGCTCGTTCCAAAGATGCAATAAGACCTTCAGTAGTCCTTAGAAATAACTTCGGATAATACATAAAAAAGTAAAGTATATACAAGTGTCATCGCAAAACACCGCCGTTTTGTTTAGTGGCCGAATATTGGATTGCTAAATTCGAAAATACCATCGACTTCCCCAACATCGTACCTTCCTGTGACGCTGATTTGGAAAGTGAACTCTATCGTAACGTAGCAAGGTTGTTTTCGTAGTTGTATGTTTGGGTATGATAAGAGGATTGCAAGTTTCAACTTGATGAATGCGGTTGGATCTCGGTTGCTGTCGGTTCCGGCTACCGGATTAGGGACCCGTTTCTAAAATTGCGCGGGTACATTGTGTAACTTATATTTGTGGTACTACTACTGTATTCGCCACAGCATAATCAGAAACAAAACAAACGTGATAGACGCAGTCACATATGCGATGAAACTAAAATGGAAATGGGCATGACACGTCGCCAGGATGCAAGATAGAAGGTGGACCAAAAACGTGACAAGTTGGGCCAGACCATCAGGCAAACGTAAAGAGAGGAAGACCCTATATGCGATGGTCAGACGAAATAAAAAAAAAATCAGGCACAAATTGGACGGAAAAAGCACAAGACAGAACTAACTGGCTTACTCTGGAGGAAGAAGTCTTGCGACATAAATAATAATGATAATAAAAAGTTTAATAATTAATAACAATGACATAAACGAACACATCTGACATTAAATATTATTATTGACATTGTACAAGTACTGGCAAGAAATAAAAGGCTTTTTTATTTTATTTTATTTTATTTACTACTGTACGAGTTTTGTCTTGGGCTTCAAACGATGAGGGTTAATTAACCCCCGACGCAAAGAGAGGGGTGTTATAAGTTTAACGTGTCTGTGTATCTGTGTATCTGTCTGTGGTATCGTAGCTCCCAAACGGATGAACCGATTTGAATGCAGTTTTTGTGTGTCATAGATAATTTTATCCCGAGTGTTCTTAGCCATGTTTCATGAAAATCTGTTTAGCCGTTTTTGAGATATTGGACTTTGAAATGAAAATGTCGGGGGTTTTTCAACTTTTTTAAGTTGTAGTTATTTTCTCTTATATTTGTTCTCTGTATCACATTGTTTAAAATTTGAGCGTGGTAACTTCCACGTTAAATTGACCCTAAACTAATATATTTAATAAAAAAATTTTTTTCGTTAAGAGGTGTATTACCAACTTCTACAAAACTTGCCAAACACATTACACAAATGATAAAAGCGTGTATCTTCGCTCGGGTAACTTTCTGGTACCAATTTGTCCCTATCCCATGGGATGATCCCGCTTATTCCAGCGGAAACGAGGCAATCGAGAACCAACCTGAATAATGAAAAAGAAATGAGGCTTCTGGGATGGCGGTTAATGTTTATTTTTGGGAAATACAGGAATTCATTTCCAAAAAGTTGTATGTGACGACCCGTTAGCCTAGCACATTCACTGCCAGGAACTCGCCTAGCGCGTTGGCTACGCCGTAGGCGCTTTCGGTTACTTAGCGGAAAGAACACGAAACTGGCTACGAGCGTAGCGCGTAGCGATTCTTGGCAGTGAATGTGCTAGTGGGTAGTGATGCTGCCTACGACGCTGAAGGTCCTGGGTTCGAATCCCGTTAAGGGCACATATTTGTGTGATGAGCAGGAATGTTTGTTATATAACACAATTAACATAACTTCAAGCCTTATTGAGCTTACTATGGGACTATTTCGACTTGTGTAAGATTGTCCCTTAATTGTAGGAGCGAGCAAAGGGAACGAAGTACAATACAATACAAATACTCTTTATTGCACACCTCACACAAACAAAGCAGTTAAAAAGAGAAACAATACAATAACATGTAGGTAGAGGTAGGCAACAGGGGGAGGAAGTACTCTGTACAGCTTGGGCTAAAAATTTTATGTCTGACTGTTTAGTTCTCCAATACAGGTCGCATTTTTCAAACGATTCTCGTGAAATTTCGATGTAATAAAAGGATCGAAAATCGTATAGAATATTTTTTCTACACTTTTTAGAATATTTTCAAAAAATATTTTTCATTAACTCATACTGGCGATTTTTACAGCATCCAAAGCCACTACTTTGATTATTTATTTGTACACAGTCAGGCATAATATAATGGCAATGGTGCTTGTCGACACTAGGACATGTTATAATATAGTTAAAGCAATGAAGTGAAGTGGCAGTGGGTGGGGCACATAGCACGTAGAACCGATGGCTGTTGGGGCGGAAAGGTTCTCGAGTGGCGACCACGTACCGGAACGCGCGGCGTGGGTAGGCCCCCGACATGGTGGACTGATGAACTGGTAAAGGTTGTGGGAGTCCGCTGGATGCGGGTGGCGCAGGAGCGGTCGCTTTGGCACTCTTTGGGGGAGGCCTATGTCCAGCAGTGGACGTCTTTCGGCTGATATGATGAAAGCAATGAAGCGTCATTTCAGAGGCAAGCGGATGACTCGCGGTATTTGAGCTCCCGGAGCGCTGTGGAACCGCCCTGTGCAATCCAAACAGAACCAACTTGGACTGGGGCGGAAACTGGAGAAAGGGGTAAAAAAAAATTGTCGTCAGGTATTCGATTGAAACAGCATTTCATTATATAGCGAACTCACTCTCAGGCAACCGCTGTTTCAATCGGCTGCCTCGCAAAAAAAAATATATTTTTCATATTTTTTTTCTAGATCCGCCCCAGTTGTCCAGTTGGCCAAGTCCAAGCTGGCTCAGTTTGGGTTGCACAGGGCGGTTCCGCGGCTAGCCATCCGGTTGCCCCTTGGGCACTTCAACTACCCGTCATTGCTCTGAATAATATACACAAGAAAAAAATGCTCTTGGCCGATAATTTATTTTATATAGATACTAGCTTCTGCCCGCGACTCCGTCCGCGTGGAACTCGTTTATATCGCATCTCTATACAAAGTTTTACCCCCCCATTTCACCTCCTTAGGGGATGATTACGGGGATAAAAACTATCCTATGTCACTCTCCATCCCTTCAACTATCTCCACTTAAAAAATCACGTCAATTCGTCGCTCCGTTTTGCCGTGAAAGACGGACAAACATACAAACAAACAAACAAACACACACATACACTTTCGCATTTATAATATTAGTATGGAAGTATGGTTTTTTTTTTAACTTTCAAGTCTCATATCGTTTTACGACTCATTATATTTTGTAATTTGTAACTGCCCTTTACTGTAATAATTTGACGGTTAACTGTCAATATAGCAACACTACGTTACACATATTAACATGAGTAAAGTACCCAATTGTCACTTCGGTGAAAAGATGCGTTCAAATACTGGCATCCCGTTCTACCGCATGGCGCGTGCCCTTTTGTGAACACTTAGTCTTGCATCTTTGGCTACATCTTGTTTGGATACTGGTTTGTTTGGTCAAGAAGGCGAATTGCGAGTTTCACCCGGAGGATTTGTCTTGTGAACCACTCGAGAAGTTAATAGACCTTTCTGGAACTAACCGTTGAGTGTTATTTGACAATATTATAGACATTAGAGTATGCTCTGGAACGAAATCGTGTGCCATTTTCGACTTTATTGTAATGATGTGAAGGTCGTTCTTACCTACATACCCAGTTCCATTTAATTTAAGGATTAACAAGGTAGTAGGTAAGGGGCTCCATGCGCTTTTTGGCTAGTTTTGAAGAGTTATGAGTTGATATTCCTCCGTCAAAACTTAGATATATTTATGGCCCAAACACTTTTCGGTTGTTAAATTCTTTATCTACATTTGCACGAGAGTTTTTATGAAAAAATATATATTTTTTTAATGTTTTATTCAAATATGGTCCAATAAAGCTCTGTTTTTAGGGTTCCGGAGCCAGAATGGCAAAAACGGAACCCTTATAGTTTCGCTATGTCCGTCCGTCCGTCCGTCTGTCCGCAGCTTAGCTCAGAGGCTCTTGGTACTAGAAAGCTGTAACTTGGCATGAATATACATATTAGTCATGCCGACAAAGTGGTAAAATAAAATCTTGAAAAACATTTTTTTTAGGGTACCTCCCCTACATGTAAAGTGGGGATGATTTTTTTTATTGTCGTCTACCCCATAGTGTGGGGTGTCGTTGGATAGGTCTTTTGAAAATATTGGGGGTTTGTGAAAACAATTTTTCGATTAAACGATCCGTTTGTGAAATATTAAGCCTTAAAGTGCTAATTTTTGTTAGACTCCAGTGTCCCCACCCCCTGCTAGCTAAATGGTTGTTTTGGGATATGTGAAAAAATTCATGGTAGTAGTACATATAACGAAGTTAAAAGGAAAACTATCACAGCTAAGTAGGCTTTACACGTTTACGAGTAATAGTCGACCAACTTATAAAATGTACTTCAAGAAGTAATAGTTTCGTACAAATTCTATTGTAACTTATTATTATATATAATGGTACGGAACCCTTCGTGCGCGAGTCCGACTCGCACTTGGCCGGTTTTTTTTGATATTAGTATGTTGTTTATGCACTTTTATATATGAAATCTACACATAACTCTACCTTATTGACGTCTCTAACAACCCACGAGAGATTTTTAGTTTTAACTCATTTTCACAAAAGTTACATCCAAAAAACTGGTTTATTGGCCTGAAATGGCCAAAGTTTGGTGCCATATATCCCGAAAACTGTGAATTTTGAAGTAAATATGGAATACTATTTCGGTAAACCTGGTTGTTGTTATTACGATGAGCCATAAAAAACACGAAAAAACCGACAGTTAACAAGGCAATTGGAATAATGTTATGTTTATTAGTTACTAGCTTCTGCCCGCGACTCCGTCCGCGTGTAACTCGTTTATATCGTAGCTCCATACAAACTTTCACCCCCGATTTCACCCCCTTAGGGGATGATTTCGGGGATAAAAACTATCCTATGTCCTTCCCCGGGACTCAAACTATCTCGATACCAAATTTCATCGCAATCGGTTCAGCGGTTTAAGCGTGAAGAGGTAACAGACAGACAGACAGACAGACAGACACACTTTCGCATTTATAATATTAGTATGGAAGTATGGATTATTGAACGATAGAATGAAGTGAACGAAGCTGCTTCAGCTTGGGCCAAAATCCTTTCGTATGGTCGTCTAGCTGTTTTCCTCTACAGGTCGCATTTCTCGTGAAATTTTGTGCGTTTTTTTTTTATTCATTTTTTTTTTTACTTTTGACTCGCGAGCTTAAACACCCACAGAGCCAGTAGTGTTAAGGTACTGATTTTAATGGTTTTGATTCTGGCTATGTATACAAGACAATAAAATCTGTCATAAATCAATAAAAGGTCGGCAATGCGTGTGTGATTATTCTGGAGTTGCAAGCGTCAATGGGCTCCGGTGAAGAGAAGTGAAAACAAATTATCTGCTATCTTTTACGGAATTTCATAAAATTTTTCGTTGCACCCGTTTTTTTATTAAAAAGAAATCTAACCTTAACATTTTCTCTGCCAGGAACCCGCCTAGCGCGAATGGCGGCTATGATAATAGTATTGGGGAAACCGGACATAAGATAATAAGATTGGAGTTTTTTAGCTGAAATGAGGTGACTCCGACCCACGAGCTGTAATTAATTAGCCTCGGGTTTTTAACCCGTAAAGTTTGAGATCTATCATTGGAAAAATATTAATGAAGCTTGTATATATTAGTTATTTACGATACAAGTGCCGAAAATAGGAAATTCGCAAAGAGTGGTGATAAATTAAAACACGACCAAAGGGAGTGTTTTAAATCGACACGAGTTGCGAATTACCTATTCGCACGTGGATCGTACAACGTTTTACTGTACATATGGCTTTAAAGTTACGACATATGCACGGAAAGTGCTCTTTCCGCACTAGTGCGGGAAAGTAGCACCAAATTTACTGTGAATAGTACATTACGTACCTAGGGCGGTGAATTCGTGAATGCCCCAGATCGCAGGTGTTTGTGGCCCGAACCGAAGGTGAGGGCCATAAATATGCGATCTGGGGCTTTACGAATTACCGCCCGTGGTGCGTACACAATTTTACGTCTTCTCCTGGGTGTGAAGGGAGATTTGCCGCTGCGCCCATGGGCGGTAAATGTCACTTACCGCCCGGAGTGACGTATATATTCCTTAACACTTTCACTGCCAGCCTTCCGTCGCTATCCGCTACATACGGGGAAAACCACGGGATCGGCTACGAGCGTAGCGCGTAGCGATTCTTGGCAGTGAATGCGTTAAGTACCTCTATAGTGTGAGATCTATCATTTGAAAGATTTTGATGAGGCTTGCATAAATGGTTAAGTTTAGTATCGTGAACATTCTCTTTTTTCAGCCTATATTGCTTTTATACAAACGCTACCTAGTTACCTACTCTAAACTTTCTAATCTTATATCGTTTAAGATTTCAATTATAATTTGTAATTTAAACTTTGTTGTAATCATTTAATGGTTTACTATCAATATGGCAACACGATTATAAATTGTACCATGAGGTACTTTGCGTAATTACGGAACATTAATCACATTTAGCTTTATTAACATATTTCTAGGTACGCTAAACACAGAACGCAATTAAGACTTAACTAATCAAGGTTAAAAGGGCAATTAAACGAGTTACAAAGTTCAGAGGAAAAGTTCGAGCAGACAGACAGATAAACAAACATGGCTCCAGTGGGACGTCTCCAGTAAGCCGGGGTTATAAATAACCATAAGGCGTCACGGCAATTCTGATGTTATCGTGGTTAACTCTTTTAGCGCTAGTAACAACAGTATGCGTCGCGCTTGGGGATGGCTTTCGCTACATAGCGGGAAAACAAAACAACCAACTACGGACTTGAGTCGGAGGGCGACTTTGATCGAATAGGTTTTTCTCAGTAATCAGGTGAACTGTGGCAATTAATATATTAGTATTCTATCTTGCTGTCTACTCGAATCAATAATGAATGAATTTAATCTGACATATTTATCTTAAAATTATTTATTTATTTATTATTTTTATTTATATGGATTATGGTTTTTTTTTTTTTTTTTTTTTTTTTTTTTTATTCCCTTTTATATGGATTGACATGTGAATGTGAATGAATTTTAATCTGACACATATGTATTGTAAAATTAATTATGATTTCTTTTTTATTTTAGTGTTTTTTCTTATAGTTACTTATTTATTTTGCCGGTATGAAAATGTACATGTCTTGATCCTTATTTAATTTTAACATTTTAATTGTATTTAGTTTTGAAGATTTTCTGAAGCAATGTAATATTGTTATAGAAATAAATAAATGAATGAAATGAATGAATATTTTTAATTTCAATTAGTTCTTATTTATACTATAAGCTAAATGATCAAAGTAGCCCCATTTTTTCCTATAGTAACCCCGGTTTACGGTACAGCTACACTTTGGGGGAGATACCTCATGTCAGTACATGTCAAGTTTCGTTACAATCAAACACGTAGTTTAAACATGAGAGCGTAACTACGTTTGTATGGAGAATCGAGCTTACTGCGGACTCTTAATGCGATTGTGACTTCTCTGCGTAAGCGCTCAAAGGCTATGATGTGTGCCTACTCGTTGCCTACTCTCTTTGACACAGTAATAGTATAAAAAAACAAATTTTGGTACGGAACACTAAAAAGACCGGGTTGCGGGTGCCGGTTGAAGTGAAAACGGACGGAAGGCACTGCGCGAGCGGCCGCACTACACAGCTCCCCCCGCCCCCTGCCCCGGCCCGCCCCCTCCCCCAAGCCCCGTACGTCTTCCATCAAACAATTTCCCCCCTGGCCCCCAAGCCTCGTCCCGAATCTCTCTGAGAGAGACTCTCTCCATCCTACGGTCACGTGACCTCCTACGCATCTGACGTCACAAAAATCTGTCGCGAGTTTAACAATTTTTCCCCATCCCAAAAAGTGCTCAGCGCCGCTAAAGAAGTTTTCACTTCAAAAAACGAGACAAGTCACAATAATGTCTGTAGGTATTCGTTAGTGTAAACATGTTCAAGATTGTTTTATATATTTAATACGACATTAATTCAGACGAAAATCATTTTTAATGGACAATGACGACAAGCGTGACAGTTATGAGTAATGTTATGACCGATTGAAAAATACAAAAAAGTCGTAAAAATTGGCTGACATTTAAAGACCTACTATACTAATGTCATAAAGAGATAAAGTTAGTTTGTACTTGTGCGATTGTAGCTTTGTAAGTTCGTATGTAGGGAGTAATCTCCGGAATTAATCATCAAAATTAAAAAAAAAAACACCACTATAAAGATGGAGCTTCGGGATGAACACAGGCTATATTATAGCGGGTAGCTGTAGTTAATATAATATATGTCTCTGGCAAAAGGTATCGCTTGGTTGGAAAGTATTCAGTAGTTAATAGTAGTTTATGCAACTGATACATAATCAGAGGCCTTAAAATACGAGTGTGGTTTTGTGGTTTTGTGTTTTAAGGCTAAATTATGTACAGTTGCATACACTACTTTATCTACACACCTATCATAAGTACTCTAAGATGGGTTCAGAAGCCGTAGGAAAATGACCTACATTGCTACTATAGTGCTACCTGTAAAATATCTTTGTTGCAATCGTGGCTGCATTTACGATATCCGGAGGAGTGTTCATATCGTTCTCGGAGTCACTACTACTCATATTTTCAACTAAAATGTGAATTACAAACAACTTTTCACAATTCTACTTTCGTAATAGCAAAAACCAACAAAGAAATGAAAACAGTAATGGCGGCAATTCGATCCTACGTCAAGACGAATGTCAAACGAATGAAGTCCCTATTCTCATGTAACTCAAAAAACATACTGAATTAACGTTTCGCATCGATAACTGTTTTTTCATCACACTTGCTCGAAAAGGGCTTCATAATGCGCAGACATACAGAGCTGTAATAGCCTGTGTTACGCCCACGGGCGTAATGGCTTTTTTCTTAAATTGTATCTGTCACTCATGGGGCAGTTACAGAGCAAAGAAGTTTTATATCAAATACGATGTCTGATAACGTATTTATAAATAAATTTAAACTTAAAAAACTACTTAAACATGTTTAACTGAATTATTTACAGATTTAATATGTAGTTATTTAGTGTCTATGTAAAATGTTTTTAAGTGTTTTCAAATCGTGGCTGTATACCGAAGGGTCTTTGCCATACGTGCCTCACGTCAAATTCAACAAAATGGACGACTGACATGTTGAAGTTTTTATTACGATTTGTATTAATTTCATCTAAAATGTATTTGTTTCCTCGCAAATGTGATGAAAAACATTGTGTATAACACGGGCGTAAGAATATTGCAAACGCGAGTCATCAAAAGCCCTCCGCCTTCGGCGTCGGGCTTCTGATAGACTCTTGTTCGCAATATTCCACTTCCGCCCCTCGTTAAACAATGTACTATAATATCTATGGATACAAGAATAGAGACCCACTTGATTTTGACAGTTGTTCCAAATTTAAACTCATAACCTTACAAAAATCTGTACTGTAATACATTACAGGTCAGGGTGGCCAAATCCGTCAGCGGGGCATTTCCGTCAAACGGCGTTTGTGGCTATTCAAACAACAGTACACGCTTACTGACTAGATCGGTAAAGCAGAGAGAAAATTTATACCCGCAGAAAAAAACAGATGGCGCTGTCTAGCCAGTGAACGGAAAAACCCCGCTTTCAAAGTTTAGTTGCGCTCTGAACTCGAATGCGAGTGTAGTGTGCTGCTGTGTTTCGTGACAGTGCGATGAGAAAATGTACGTTTAGGGCTTAGTAAACGTGTTTATTATATAGTTCGATATGCATGTTTGATGGTAGTTTTATTAATTTTCAATTATAATCTGTGAGAAACTATGGGTGGTTAAATATTGGTACTAACGAAATGATCGAGTAGACAAATCCGTCAATTGTGAAACGGGCAAAACCGTCATGTGCCGGAATTTCCCCATCTCATATATTGCAAACCTTTTTGATTTGACTTACTTAAATAATAACTATGATTATTATACTATAATTTATTTTCAACGATTCCTAGTTTAATTTGCAGAGGATCAAGTTTATTTTGATATTTTGCTTGTTTTTTATATTTGTTTTTCACCTCGGCGGACTGAGATTAGTCCCGATTGAAAATCAGTAGGTACTAAAATTGTTGTATGTAAAGGCATTTCACACCAGATGTATTAGACGTGCGCTTCCTACTGCATTTGAAGGTATACATTTCCGTGGGACAGGACTTACCGCTTGTGTGACGTGAGCACGCGTGCGTCTCGCAAGCAGTGTGACTTGTATTGGGAGGGAATTCTTAAGATAGCTACATTACATTTGAATGCCTGTCTACGTATACCCATCTGGTGTATATACGTCTTAGCGTGTGTTAATTAGTCCATATCATTATACGATTTCAATATCAAAATTATAAGCACGGTTGCAAAGTTAAATAATTAATTTTGTTCGATAAAGGCAAAATAGCAGTATGATGGTAATCACGCTCTTCGATTGTTGAGCATTTAGGGTCTTAGCTAAATTGGTCTCTCAATACTTACGCTATGAAATGACCAATTTACTTATTAAATATGATTTGAAATAAAACATATTGTCGCGCCCATAATAACAATGAGTTGGCCACTGTACTTCGGATCTTACTCAATAGTGGCGCCATCTGGTGAACACAAAAACAGTAGCCCATTATTTTAAAAACATGATGTCAGTTGACGGATTTTCCCTAGCGTTTGGGAATTTGTTTTAAAAGGTTTACTACTCCTGATTATAAAAATAGGCCGGAATTGCCCCAAAAAAATATATTTGGCAATAAAATCTAAAATAAACCTTAAATTGAGTTCGCTAAAGTTTAGTTTCGATTAAGAGTTCAGTGGTATTTGTTCACTTGACATATATGTTTGTAATACGTCACGATACAAGAAAAATCGTTTGTTGACGGAATAGCCCCAAACCGTCGAGAAAATCCGGCAACTGACATGTTTTAAAAAGAAAAACATATTTAAATAACCAGCAGTACTAGCAATTTTATACGAGTACATTTGTATAGTTAAATAAATGCCCAATCTATTACAGTGATCAGGTTTATTAAAAAGTAAATATCCTCTGAGTTATGACCAGCCAAAGTGAACTTATCAAAAAGTATGACGGAAATGCCCTCATTGACCTTACAGATTTTACCTACTACCACAGACAAGAAAGTTCTCATAGTAAAATTGGTTGTAATAACGCATTTTAGAGCACTAATGATATGTGCGTAGATAAAGATAATTTGCACATCATAACGCTCTTAACACGTTCGCGAGCAGTAAGTGACAGTGCATATCATCATCATCATAATATCAGCCGAAAGACGTCCGCCGCGGGACATAGGCCTGCCCCCAAAGAGTGCCAAAGGGCCCTGTCCTGCGCCACCCGCATCTAGCGACTCCCGCAACCTTTACTTGTTCAGCAGTCCGCCTTGCGTGTTCTACCCACGATGCGTGCGTACGTGGTCGCCACTCAAGAACCATTCCGCCCCAATGGCCATCGGCTCTACGTGCAATGTGCATATCATAGACAACACAATACAAAAGATGATTCGAATGATGGATGGGGCTGGGGGCCCGTGTCTGCGAGCGTATGTATGTATACTAGCTTCTGCCCGCGACTCCGTCCGCGTGGAACTCGTTTATAGCAGCTCCATACAAACTTTTACCCCCCTTAGGGGATGATTACGGGGATAAAAACTATTCAATGTTACTCTCCATCCCTTCAACTATCTCCACTTAAAAAATCACGTCGATTCGTCGCTCCGTTTTTCCGTGAAAGATGGACAAACAAACAAACAAACACACACACTTTCGCATTTATAATATTAGTATGGAAGTATGGATATGGATTATGTGTTAACCGAATAAATTAACAAATAATTATTAATTTGACGACCGCTTTAGCCTAGTTGGTAGTGACCCTGCCTACAAAGCAAGAGGTCCTGGGTTCGAATCCCGGTAAGGGCATTTATTTGTTCGTTCCTGAGTCATGGGGATGTTTTCTATGTATTTAAGTATTTATTTATTTTTATTTTTATCGTCGTCTAGTACCCATAGTACAAGCTTTGCTTAGTTTGGGACTAAAGCGCTTTGTGTTAGATTGTCCCCTAATCATCATATCAGCCGAAAGACGTCCACTGCTGGACATAGGCCTCCCCCAAAGAGTGCCAAAGTGGCCGGTCCTGCGCCACCCGCATCCAGCGGACTCCAGCAACCATTACCAGGTCATCAGTCCACCTTGCGGGGGGCCTACCCACGCCGCGCCTTCCGGTACGTGGTCGCCACTCGAGAACCTTTCCGCCCCAACGGCCATCGGTTTTACGTGCTATGTGTATATTTTTTTTTATGTCTTTATATTCTGCACCATTTTATTATATTCTGATTGCTTCATTACATCATCATAAGTCGTTCCCGCAATGCTGAGGATCGTGACATCATTGTCCTTTTCTTGTTGACCAGACTTCTCCAAAGGCTCCTCTCACCCGCTTTGTGTACGGCCTCGTGCAGATGTAGTTTCCAGAGCGCAGTGATTTGTGTGCTCCATCTAGCGGGTGGTCTGCCTCGAGGCCTCTGGCCCTCAACTTTTCCCGTCATAATAATCCTCTCCAGGCTATCAGAAGAACGTCGTGAGAGGTGTCCAAAGTATGTGAGATACGGTCTTGGCATAGTCTTCTCTCTTATCTTGCTTCATTAGAGTACCACCTTATTGAAAAGGGACAAAGATAAATCCACTAGGCGTCTCATCCAGTTTGTGGGCATTTTCATACATGAAACGATCTGCAAGCCACCACTATATTTCTATTGTTTTACTCAAAGCCAAGAATTGCATTGTTTCCTAGCATTAATACAAATTTAAGGTCCATTAGTTCCACAAAACTGTTAACAGCAAGCTCTCTCTGAGCTCTTAAGCGTTATTAATACGATGCACGTGAGTTGGGAGACACCGTCTGTGAGACTACTCAATTATTTTGTAAATACCCTATTCTTTTTTGAAACGGTGCCAAGATACAGCGCGTGCGTCGTGATTATCGTTTTTCAAAGAAATAGTTTTGACTACTAAGTGACTACAGCTCACTCACTCTTCATTATTATTAGGTGCAAACAAACGATGTCCAATAATGCTATACAATTTCAAATATAGAGTGCTACTCACATCATCCTGCTAGCGTTATTCCCGGTCGTGCCCTAAACGAGCCCGGGGTCCCCTTTGATTTCGCATAGGCACTAGTTTTACGAAAGCGACTGCCATCTGACCTTCCAACCCAGAGGGAAAGCAAGACCTTATTGGGATTAGACCGGTTTCCTCACGATGTTTTCCTTCCGGAAAGCTAAAGGCACATAAATATAAAAAAATCTAAATCACTCCTTACCCATCAAACAGCTAAGAACCAAGTCAACAAGACCACACCGCACTCAAATCGATTCACCCATTTGGGTTATACTATGTCACAGACAGACAGCCAGCTAGTTAATCATGTAACGCATTGCAAGCGCGTCAGGTAGCTCTAAATGTCACTTTTTAAATCGAAAAATGACAGTTAAATCGTTCAAACGCGCGTTCGAAATGTTACGTGATTAACCCCCAGGTATCAATTAATATAGACAAGCGAGACTACAAAGTAGGTAGGCAACAACTAATACCTTTAATTCTCAGTACCTATGATCCGGTTAGATTAATTGGCGCCTAATAAACGAACTTTCTCAAACCCTCCACACAAATTTAATTGAGGAAGACCTACTCAAAGTTCCAGATTCCGAGAATTATTTGAATTTGAGATTATCAATTAGTATAAACGACGTTTATTGTACTTTGTTTACATTTAAGGACAAATTAAGGACAATGTGTATTGGGGAATTGTGTATTGTGAATGCTTAAGGTCCTGTGAGATGATGGACAGATGTACTTGTACCTAAATCATCTGTAATATATTAAAATGCAGTATATAATCTAATTTGAAATTCACCGCGTCTTAGTTTTTAACTGTAATGCACCACCCCCTTTCTTCCTACGGGTGTCGTAAGAGTCGTACTAAGGGAACAGGGTTGAAGTGTGTTGTGGGCGATGAGCTAGCAACCTTTCACTGCGATATCACATTTTGTCGATCTTTTATACCCACATTTATGCTAATGCACTGGGACGTGGGTTGCATGTGCTCTGCCTATCCCTTTTGGGAATTAAGGTGTGAATCTATGTATGTATGAAAAATACAAATAATAAAAAAGCGCAGAAGATAAGTAAATCCTTTTATCCTAGGTTTCTTTTTTTTATATCGATTTTTTTAGATTACGCATTGTGGTTTGCAATTTTAAAAGTGTTTGTAGACATTAAATAAAACGGAGATCAAAGTTACAAGACCAAATCTTCGCCCAAAACCATCGGTAATATGAAGGTAATGCACGATGTTTATTATCAAATAAGTAGGTTTTAATTTTGAAGTACATATTAAGGCATTTCGTTTCTGAAAGCCTCGGTTCATGGTTAAGATTTAATTAAAGGATTTAAATTAAGCAGTTGTTGAACTCGGAAGTTTAAATTGCCGTTCGTGCACCGTAAATCCGGATTATATTGGTAAATCAGGATTCTGGTGTGAGTTCAGAATAAATGTTTATAAATTACTAGCTGCTCGCCCCGCCCCGGCTTCGCACGGGCGGTGGTGATGGCTTATTTTATTCTGTCAACAAGATTTTGAAAAATAAAATATTTTTATTAAATAATGTTTTATTACAAAATACGAAATCACCTCAACTTACTTGCTCAATAGACATTATGCTTTTCATTTTGATTTATTTTATAACACGTCGGTGGCAAACAATTCACCGGCCCACTTGATGGTTAAGTGATTACCGTAGCCTAATGGACGGGGTGTTACATGCGGTGCCAGTATCATATCTAAAAAATAATGATTATTGTATTTATCGTTGCGTTAACATGCATGCTAACAAATATTTAGAATAATATTAAATGAATGTTTTTCTGATCTTTCAGCCTCAATATGCTCAATTCGACCCCAATTCGCACGAGTATTAGGAAGACCATTTTTTTGGTATCATTAATATCCATCCATCCATCATTTCCATTATTGCCACGCAATAACGAGCGTTACTTAGGGATTCAAGTGTTTTGCGCCCAAGATGGAATTATTTTTCTAGGTAGCAAAATAATTGCCATCTTGGGCGCATACTGCTTTTCACACGTTCTACGAAGAATAGTGAAATTGAGGGCAACAATGACTTTTCGCTGAATACCAGGTATAAAATACTAGTTATAAACTAAGTATTGATACATTATATTGATTTAAACTTTCACGATTCTCACACATTTTTTAAAATAAACGGGACTTAATCGCGCATAAAGTAACTGTTCAGTTGTCCCGTGAACATGGATGGTGCGACACATCCGAAACTTCGAGAGACCTCAGTGAGGTAAACAAATAAGTTATTTATACATTTCCTCATATCTATACATAGACCGTTCAGTGGCTCCTCAAGCACAAAGCACTACAAAACTGTGTAGTAAAATGTCCCTATCAAAACGCGCTCGACAATGCCACTGGCATAATGCACAGCACAATGGCAGTGCGGTATTGTGTCCTGCTGTCTTCAGCATCACGGGATGGCTATAGAAATTGCGTAGCGTTCGTGCGGACGCGTTTAACAGTAAAATTCTACTCGACAGCATTACTTATCAGCCGAACGTCCACTGCCTGGACATGGGCCTCCCAAAGAGTGCCCCAATGACCGGTCCTGCGCCACCTACATTCCGACTCCCACGACGTTTACCAGGTCATCAGTCCACCTTGACTCTACCTACGTTGCGCCGTGTTCGTCACTCGAGAATAGGGATGTTACGAATATTCGCATTTGCATATGCGAATGATTCGCATCATTTTAAATATTCGCATCAACATTCGCATTCGCATCAAATGATGCGAATGCTTGCGAATATGTGCAAGTCGTGGCGTGTTTCGCCCGCGCCGGCCGCCTGCCGCAGAGACGCACGCCAACCCGTATCACGTGATTAATTTTGACCAATAGAAAGCACTTTTACTTGGGTAGTGACTGATGATTGCGTTTTATGCTTGTGATTGTTAAATAAAATGATTAAAAAGTGATTACGTACGTTGAGTTTTTAGTGTAGACACTTCCTTAATATTCGCATTCGCGTTCGCGAATGTAATAAAACTGACATTCGTGACATCCCTGCTCGAGAACCTTTCGGCCATCGGTGCTACGTGCAATGCACGCCCACTGCCACTTAAGGCGTCGTAGGTTCAGGGTCTTCTCTCCCTCTCACTGGGCATTAAGCGTGAGCGAGATGGAAGTGCGTGCTCGGAAGCGCAGATATCATGTTTTTTAATTTTAATTTTTTAGGCGTTTAAATAAATAAAAATGTAATCACTGATTTCTTTTGAACATGATGTTGCCGATTTTTAGAAGCAATTTTAATATTTATAGCTTTTGTGCATAATTTGTTACGAATATTTTAAGTGTATTTTTGTGCATTTTAGACCTATGTTCGTGATTTTTTTCTACGGAGCGAAATTTGCTTAATCATGTTTCGAATCACTGATCTCGCTGCAAAAAAGCCTCAAGATTACTATTCGTATTTTTTTGAAACCATATTATTATAAACAGACGCATTATATTGTTTCAAAAAACTCGCTTGACTTCGCTGAACCTACGGCGCCTTAAGTTTAGCGAATCGCTAAAGATTACTTATACTATTCGGATTTATTGAGAAGCTTGCCTTTGCTGTGGCGTTTCGTGCTAGTAGTAAACACTATGGTTGAAATAAAAACTAACAGTGGCCTTTAGTGCCCGGAACCCGCTAGGTTTTTCTCGTAGGTGCTTCCCTCTGCATACGGAGTTCCCCATATAGGAGTGCTACAAATTCCTTGGCACTGAATGTGATAATAATGATATCTCGTCGGGTCTACGAGCTTCAATTGTTATAGACTATATGAGCAGTTGAAGAAAAAAAGACCAGGGTGCACTCCGGGAGTGAGAACAGAAGTGAAAACTCAATAACATTGTAACAGTTTTTCGATCAGGTCACGTGACATCTTACGGTGTCACCCTAAAAATGAATCTGACGCAAATTTATGAACAATTATCAATTATTTAGGCGGAGGGGCCGCGGGCGCGTTGGGTGCGACTGGCCGCCGGCTCGACTGGTCGACGGGCGGCGGCAAACACAATACCAATTTGTTTTTGCCATTGCCAAATATTTTTCAAAGCTTTATCTCTTTAGGAATAACGTCTAAATTCGAACTATTCGAATTTGCAAGAACAGCAGACGGCGGTGCGGTTGGTAAATATTTTTCTAAGCTTTCTCTCTTTAGGAATAACGCCCAAATTCGAACTATTCGAATTTTCTCAATAGCAAAACGGTGAAGGACGCGTTGGTATTATTACAAATGTATTTGCAGAATATGCTTTTGCAAAAAGTGTTTAACGGCTTTATACTCTTACGAATAGCGTTCAGTTTTGAATGAAGTCGAATCGGCTAGCAGCAAAAAGTGACCTCCTTCACATCTGACGTCACAAAACTCTGTCGCGTATTTAACAATTTTTCCTCATCCCAAAAAGTGCTCAGCTCCGCTAAAGATTTTCACTTCAAAACAATTTATGAAATAATTAGGAAAAAAAGTAGAATTTATTTTGTTTTAAAATCATCATTCTCCTAGGGTTATAGCCCGGGCTCCGCTTTGGTACGTAACCCCAATATTTGGCAATGGCACTTGCTTTACGAAAGCCATCTCACCATCTAACCCAGAGCGAAAAACTAGACCTTATTGGGATTAGACCGATTTTCATTCATTTAAAAGCCACTGTTAAATATCAAATCATATGTCGTACATAAGTTTTTTGATAAAACCCAGTGATACGGTCACGTTATCCACGTTAATCACCTGACCCCGATCACCCAGTGGAACCTAGCGGCAATAGGGATGCGGACTAAGATTTTTTTACGATGCCATTCGAACCAGTTTTTGGAGAGGAACAAATGTTTGTATGGGAGCAACTACAATTAAACAACATAAATACCCAAAAAATTGATACAAAGATTGACGTCGCTGGCGGCAGTGGAAAACGCTTCATACTGATGACGTACCCACGTATGACGTCACTTGTACAAAGTAATTGTATCATTGTATGGAAAATCCGGTAAATTGTTGTTTCGGTCGCGAAATACTGCGTTTAAGTACATAGTTGTCATACAATTTTGTTTCTATAAAAGCATAAGGATTCTATTGGCAGCTTTAAATATACTCTTGGACAGTAAAAAATATGCATAACTTTTCTAAACTTTCAAGGTTCATATCTTTTTATGATATTATTACATTTTATAATGTATACTTTATTACGATAATTTGATGGTTTACTATCCATTTAGCATCACTACGCAATCAATTTGAACATGAGACCGCATGCCTATTATATCATTTTAAAATTGAACGAAATAAAACAAATGAAACTCTGTTCTAATTTCGAATGGTTTAAATTCCCCTGAAGAAGGGGATATTATTAGGTCTTTGGGCGGCTGAAGGTACTATTTCGGTAAATTGTTCCCTCGCACAGCTTTGGTGAACACTCACCCTTAAAATACAAACTATCTCTAAGTAATAAATAGACAACTAAACAAATAGAAACTACCCTTCAGGTGAGAAATATACCAAATATTATCAGAGTAAAGGTCAGGTGCGCGATTTATTGACTTTCGAGTGCTCGACTCTTTCATTCGAAATTTGACAAAATAGATAAAGTTATATTCTGAAATAGCGATAAAAATTTGTAAAACGATTTGTATCGACCACTCGTATTAAATTTAAAAGGCAGCCTACAATTCTCACACAGCAATCGTAATATTAGCTCATATTTAATTTTTGAGCGCTCGTAAGTCAAAAATGGGCCCGCTGTTATCCGATATAATTAAATTTCAGTACAGTAAACTTCCAGTTCCAGAAGTACTGTATTAAAATGAATGAGGACCAGTTCCGAATCCAAACTAAACTATGGCCATCCGTGAGATAAAATTATGTTCAAAGTTAGTCTACATTTCTCTATTTTTCTTATCAACCGAAGCTGATATTAAATATTTAACATAGACAATGTACGGACAAGAACCAATGAAATTTTTAATATTGGCTTGTTCAACGCCCGAGCGACCAAGTTTTCCAATTTTCTCTTTCTAATTAGTTATTAAATGCTAATTACTCGTCATACGCTTCCAAAGCCTCAAAAGAGGTCTTGAAGAATTTACAGTGGGCCGAACTGTTGTTCTAGAGGAATATTATGCGGGATACCTACACATGGTTTTTCTGTTTAATTAATTAATAAATTAGTGGCTCTTAAAAGGAATTTGTTTTTAATTTTGAAATAGAATCTTCAATTAGGTATATGTAACTTAGCGACCCGCCCCGGCTTCTTTTAAATCTGTAATATCTTCGAAAATATTCATTGAAATTACATGCATGTACAGGGCCATATTGATCTATACACTGAGAAAATGAAATGGCTAGAAATAAATAAGTTTTTGCTGTCTTCAACCGAGTGACTTTGCTCGGAGGGAGCCTGCAAAGTTCGTTGTTAAAATCTAAGAAGTCAACTCGGTTAACGTAAGTTGGTAAAATTATGCAATTAAATTTGTTAAAAATAAATAACACGCGTTTGGTAAGTTCTAACCTATTGACTCAGTAAACTTAGCAAACCTAACTCGTTTATGTGAATCGTGTGGCTCGGGTACTTATTCGATAAATATAACAGGTTAACTTGGTTAAGATGTAACCCATCTACTTGGTAATTATAGCCAACTAAAATTGATAAAAGAAGCTAAGTAAATGAGTATTATCAATCGTGTCTGTTATGTAGATGTAACCCATCTACTTGGTAATTATAGCCAACTGAAATTAGTAAAAGGAGCTAAGTAACTGAGTATTATCAATCGTGTCTGTATAGGTAGAGGTAACCCGTCTACTTGGTAATTATAGCCTAACTAAAATTGGTAAAATGTGCTAAGTAACTTAGTATTGTCAATCGTGTCTGTTAAGTAGATGTAACCCATCTACTTGGTAATTATAGCCAACTAAAATTGGTAAAATAAGCTAAGTAACTGAGTGTTGTCAATCGTGTCTGTTAGGTAGAATTAACCCATCTACTTGGTAATTATAGCCAACTAAAATTGGTAAAAGGAGCTAAGTAACTGAGTATTGTTAATCGTGTCTGTTAGGTAGAAGTAACCCATCTACTTGGTAATTATAGCCAACTAAAATTGGTAAAAGGAGCCAAGTAACTGAGTATTGTCAATCTTGTCTGTTAGGTAGATGTAACCATCTACTTGGTAATTATAGCCAAATAAAATTGGTAAAAGGAGCTAAGTAACTGAGTATTGCCAATCGTGTCTGTTAGGTAGAAGTAACCCATCTACTTGGTAATTATAGCCAACTAAAATTGGTAAAAGGAGATAAGTAACTGAGTATTGTTAATCGTGTCTGTTAGGTAGAAGTAACCCATCTACTTGGTAATTATAGCCAACTAAAATTGGTAAAAGGTGCCAAGTAACTGAGTATTGTCAATCTTGTCTGTTTAGGTAGATGTAACCATCTACTTGGTAATTATAGCCAACTAAAATTGGTAAAAGGAGCTAAGTAACTGAGTATTGTCAATCGTGTTTTAGGTAAATGCAACCCATCTACTTGGTAATTATAGCCAACTAAAATTAATATACGGAGCCAAGTAACCGAGTATTGTCAATCGTGTTTTTAGGTAGATGCAACCTATCTACTTGGTAATTATAGACGACTAAAATTGATATAAAGAGCCGAGTAACTTGAAATAACCAATCGTGTTTGCACGATTTGGGTTGTATCAAATCAGCTATAATTACCAAGTAGATAGGTTGTATCTACCTAAAAACACGATTCACAACAAAGCAGATTGGTTGTGTAACCCAAAAATACAACTGGCTATACTCAATAAAAAAAAAACACTTGTATACATATAAAAAAAGTTTAATTTTGGCTTAATATACTAAAAATTAAATATTATTTGGGTCATAATCATAGATGTATGAATATAATATTAGAATGAACTTTGCGAAGGCAAAACTGTGATTCAACGATGTGCACATTTGGCACGCACACTTCACTTATCGGGTTTGAGCCAATCATCGCTTAATGTGAATGAATGTGTATGTGACGCGCGTAAACACGAGGAATGTGCACACCATGAAATACCTCCGTTTCGTCTTCGCGGCGAGGCATCCGCTTATTTCTGTATAGATCTTAAGAGTAGAAAAATGCATACGAGCAGTAGACTCCATACGACGTCGCGTGCCTCGTACCGCGTTTGCGTATTTTTGCATTAGCTTTGTGCGTATGAAAATTGCCACTTTTACTGCTTTACGTTTCTATTTAAACTTGTACCCCCGACTTCCATTTTAGATGTTTTTGTTTTTTTTCAATATTATTTCCACTCAGAATCACGAGCTCTTTCGATCCTTACCTAATACTAGAAAAAAAGTTTCCTCAAAAAGTGTACATTTGTTGTTTGTCCGTTTTGTTACGGTAATAGAATGGACCAAAAAAATTAGGACATTTTTTCACACTAAAAATGGAAAAAGCTCGTGATTCTGAGTAGTAACAATATATATTTTTTAAATTCTAACACGACATTTTTCACCTTCGTAGGTGACGTAAACTTTGACCTGCCCGCTTAAACACTAAAAAACGGGCACATAAGTACAAAAATAGCATAATAAAAGGCTTTTTAGTGTTCCGTACCAACATTGGTCCAACGGAACACTTCTGCGATCACTCGGAGGCTGTCCGTCTGTCACAGCCAGTTTTTATACGGCGCTCTCTGTAACTCGTATCCAGAGTTAGGAAGGGACACCAGTTTGGAAAATTATTTTTTGATTCAAGCATATTGTTTAAAAATATGATCGAGAAGGCATGAAGAAACGTCAATAAATGTGTCATAAAAAGTATAAGGTAAACCATAAAGCCGCAATCTTATGAAACACGCGTCCGTAGCAGTTAGTTTATCCTCTCTAATTCTGAAGCTTTCTGAGGTTCAAAAAATGAAATATAGATGGCGTCCTTAAATTAAAATATGCCTAAAATGGTGTTATTATACTTATTATAGGTACTTTTGTTATTTTTGTGCCTGTCATAGCGGTCAGGCAAGAACTATATTACGTTTCGAAGTTACATAATAGCAGTAAGGTGGCAATTTACATACGCACAAAGCTAATACTAATAGTACATTACTTACCACGGGCTGTAAAAGAAAGAAAGCCCGAAATGGCAGGTATTTGTGACCCGAGCCGCAGGCGAGGGTTGTAAATATGCGATAGAGGGCTTTCTTTTTTACTGCCCGTGGTGAGTACACAATTTCACGTCTTCAACTGGCCGTAATGCGAGTTTTACCGTACGCGTAGCGTTAACTCACATTATGGCCAGGTGTGACGTAAAAATATTTAAAAATAGATGCCGCGCTTAAGGCACGAGGCGTTGAATGGAGTCTAACTCTCTTTGTATTTTTGATTCTCTGCTATACTAGTAGCACAACGATATTATTCATTTATTATTGCCATTATAGTTATTG
This sequence comes from Epinotia ramella, assembly GCA_947578815.1. NCBI lineage: Eukaryota > Metazoa > Arthropoda > Insecta > Lepidoptera > Tortricidae > Epinotia > Epinotia ramella. The sequence goes on from OX388210.1 coordinate 4,630,591, forward strand.
TTTATGTCAGTAATAAGTAATTGTATCCTATACACATTCATAATGGACTTCTCAGGACTACATATTGCTCACCATTAAATAACATGCACAAAGCATTTGGGATGGGCGAAAGCAACGAATTACAAAATATAGTGCAGTATTTATCTGACGGCTCCACATGATATGCAAATTAGTGTTCGTCAAAATCAATTGTCTTGAGCACATTGCCGGAAAAAAATAATTGTTCACCATAGACATAAACATTTTCTAAAACTAAGAACATGTAAAGATATCCATCTTCAGCTGAATCATACACAAGAATACTTCCTTTGCTGTAATGTATAGAGCACATAGTTGCCCAGGATACTTTAACCAAGGGTTTGGAACGATCCAATGTTAAACGGCTTTGAATACACTCAATTTCTGATACTAAAATCGGTTTGGTTATTAACAATATCAATAAATACTTAAGTAGCCGTAACTCTTAAATATATAATGTGGACGTGGATTAGACAAACAGACATAGGTAGTATCTATGATTTATAATATTTATCAAAACAAAAATCACATTCTTCAGCAGGGAAATGATCATAAATACTATATTCTAAACAATTTTTGCACCAAACAAAATATGAGTACAGTAACATTTTCACATGTTCTTGGTACAGTATATTAAAATGTGCTGGCTGATATTCATTACAAACCGAGATAAACCCACAATTATAACAATTTTCAGATAATATAAAATGTGTGTTTGTCCAAGGCCAGTTTGACTCCTTTAGTAAAAGGAAATCACTTTTAGTTAGATATTTATCAATATCTAGAATCACAGGCATTGTTTTAGCTACCTATTGAAGAAAAAACTCAACAGTCAATGCCTAACTCTCCCAAAAGCGTTAAAGCCGAGGTCGAGTTGCTATTAAACTTAGTACTAAATTTAAACAGCGCTGCTTGAATAAACATCCAAGTGCTGTGGCACTCAACGGGGTACTGAGCGGTGACGACCCAGGTGATTTTAAAACATAAACTTACTGCTGTGAGTATGTTTGACACAGTATAATATATTTCATTTATTACTATGAAATATGTTTTTATCTTTTCTAAAGACTCGCCTACAATAATTATAAACGGCTGCACAGTAAGTCCCAACTCTTGAAACTTCTTTTGTTTAGTTTTTACGGCATTACGAATTTCAGAATCGCACGTTACATGGAGAATGAATCCGGCCCTTGATTCCGCCTTTGAAGGACGCCAGATCTTTTTTGTAGTATTCCTTAGTCTGACGCTAGTGACGGCCAGCAGAGACGGTATCAACAAGAAACAGGCAGTGTTTGATGTGTCCTCCGAACCTGAAATGTATGAATAAATTAAAAGTATCACTGTCACATAGAGCAAAACATTCGCGATTCCAAAGTTATTTATTCTACAATGTGTTTGTTTAGTGGTTTTGGTCGCTGTGGTGGAGCTGTTAACCACGTAGTGTCATTGTGCCTGTTTCCGTCCACTTGTCCAGCAAATAATATGTATATTTCATTTTTAGTTTGCTACTTGAAAAATATCATTATTATGTAGATATATAGATATATTGTTTAGATGTTAAGGATTGCAATAAGTCCAAATTTGTGCTGCAATGTAGGTAATAATTCAAATTTCGTCAAGTGGACGAAAACTGGACAAGTGGACGGAAACAGGCACAATGACCCTATAGAACATTGGACGCCGCGCCGGGCACATGCCACCGATTTTAGTATGCAAATTACGAGCGTGGCGTTCAATGCCTTAACAATAAAGTCGCGTCAAGATCACATTGAACACCTCACCCGCTTAGCAACTTCTGCTGCTGACTGTACTATAAATTTCATCGAGTTATCAGCCCAATACCGTCTTTGTTTTCTCCACCGTTTTTAAACGGCAGCCGTAAAGTTTGAATGTACTTGACGTTGACGCCCACAAAGAAGTTTCTTCAAAACATATTATTTGAGCCCAATCACTAGTGGTCTATTAGTCGCTGACGAAGAGTTCCACTATCCACCTTCTGCCTACATCATCAGATTATCTCAATGGTACCAAACTTTTCTATTGTCATTTGCAAAATATATAATTGTACATATATATGTGTAAGTTTCATCTTGCTAGAGTTAAAGTAGTAGGTAAAAACTTAAATGGCGATTTCTGGGATAAAATAGTAGATTATACACCGAAGGGATAAAGCACTGTTTTAAGTCTCGGGCGCGATATTGAATCCTGAGTAAATGAGGGACTCCAGATTTAACTCCCGAGCGTAGCGAGGGTGCTACGAATTAAGAGTCCTGAGTGCAGCGAGGGATTCAAGCTCACCCAAGACGAAAACAATGCAATATACCAAATTGCATCTAAACAGTTCAGCATTTTAAGCGTGAATAGGTAACATACACTCAGACAAACTTTCGCATTTATAACAATAGGTATATTAATAATGTATGGATTTACTTAGTTGCAAGTGAAATCTATAAGTGTGTTAAAAACAGTTTAGTTGGCACAAAAAAGACTGAAATACTATTAATATTAAAGTTATTTTATTACCTTGCTCCAAAGATATGAGAAGCTCCAAATTTTTGTCCTTGCTGCTGTTCTTGCGTGTCTTAGCAAACGCAAAAATTTTCGGCTTTAAAGTGGGGAATGTTTCTGTGATATCTGTATATTTTCCCGTGTATAGGTGTTCAAAATCGTTTTGTAGCTGGAACACAAAGAATTATTATTTGAAATGAAAAGCCTTAAAACGCTCAAGACACAATGCACCAAATAGGACGAGATAATGTAAAAGACCCCAAATCATTGGTGTGTAATATTGGCACTGTTCCCCCATTTTCGCCAGATCGCATAATTAGATCCATACCTAATGACAATTGATCTAACTTTGAAGTCCTTACAAGTTATAATTCCTTCACATAAAATATGAGTTATTCAAATCCAACCAAATCATAGAGAAATATAGATGTCGGATAGCATACATATTGAAAGATCCCCATAAATTGCGAACCTTCTCCTTTCTCAAGTCAGTTAGTAACTATAATTATATTAAGCATATGATACCAATAAATTTGTAACAATTAAACTTACCAGAAGGTATCCTTTGGGTTTTTTTAGTGCCACATACTCATTGAAATACTGCCCTATGGTCAACTCTTTTGACCGTAGCAGCCTTGCCTGTGTAGTTTCAAACCACTTTTGTTCCACGGCTGACCAGGGCTCGGAAGAATTTTGCAACCATCAAAAGCTTTTCTTGTGCGTTTTCTTCGTTCGTTATTCCGTCCGGCAGACGAAGGCAAGGTGATGGCGAGGAGTCTGTAGATCTAGAAAGTCGCCGACGCTTTTCTACTATTATACCAGTCTCCCTGTATTTCCTTGTTAAATTATGCACTTGATCTGGTAGTTTACCGGCCAATCGTGTCGTTATCCCCCTTGTTGATTCCACCAGCTTTGTGTGATAATAGACCGTTGTTTTTTCAAGAGGAAATAAGTCTACAATAGAGTGTGCCCAAGTAGCATAGACAGATGATCGTACCGTTAAATTGGGGTCTTGCCGCAATATAGCAGTGCCTATAATCCTGGCTAAGTTGGACCGGGTTGCATTATTCAATGGAATTGTCTTGTCCAGGTTCAATAATCCTTTGCCTTCAAGAGATTCACTTAGAAGTAGCCGCAAGTTCTAAAAAAAATAACAAAGCACATTACATACACACACACACACACACACACACGCCAACACCCACAGCTTTAAAATATTCTGGTATATTGTATTAAACCCAAGTAGGACAACATAATTACAAACATAAATTAAATATAAGCATGAGCATACACCAATATAGAACTTATATTTTAAGTTAACTTGGAACATTTACATTAACCTCCAATATATGTTATTAAAGCTATATTTGTGCCAGTCCTAACGAGTAGTGAAAAATGCATGTAAATAATTTTTCACCGCACCAGCTCGGAAAGTTGTACTTCAAAAACTGATAAGAAAGTTGCATTTTATCCACATGTGTGGCAAAGTAATATGATGCAAATTTTGAGTTGTTTGCTCATGTTGGCCGATATAATTGACTAAAACTATGATTTTGAATGATAATATTTAATAACGTTGTTTCGTCCAGGTCTAGTTTTCTAGAAACTTGAGTTAACCTACATTGCAGCACAAATTTGGATCCTTTGAATTTGAAAATTTATTGCAATCTTTAATATCTAAACAATCTACATAAAAAAAATATTTTGCAAGTAGCAAACTAAATATGAAATATATTATTTGCTATATATTGTTTTGTATATTATTTGTTCAAGTGGACGAAAACTAGAACATGGACGGAAACAAGCACAATGACCCTACCTACGCTTGAGATTCAACTTTTCGAACCACTCGCTACGCTCATGGTTCAATTTTGTAATCTTTTGCTTACTCGGATATCAATATTAGGACGAGTTGATGGACTGACCTTGATTACGTGGCAGAGGGGGTGCTGCCTTTTCGGGTCGTATCTAGTTCAGCAGGTCTCTTTTACAGTTCAGCGGGGAAACGCAGCAGGAATAATGGAGACATTTGAGCCGGGTACGATCCAGGATGGGATATTTAGATTTATTTTAACATTATTCGTTTATTTTTAGATTTATTAATTTAATAATTTAGTAGTATGTAGTTTAACTAGTAGAAATATTGTTTTATAATTAATTGTTTATTTATTTTTTACTTTATAGGTACTTAGTGGTTGTATTATTTTGACATTTTAATTTCGGTCTTTTTGATTTGAGCTTTCATGCAGCAGGAATAATGGGGACATTTGAGCCAGGTATGATCAAGAGTGGGTTATATTAGATATATTTTTTGTAATTTTTTGATTGGGATAAGTACTTTAACTTGTTTATGTTTAGATTTATTAATTGATAATTTAGTAGTATGTTGAAATATAATATTTCTTCGTTTTTAAGTATAATTTATAAATGGTCGTATTATTTTTCAAATGTTCAATGCTGTATTTTGACTTGTGTAATTAAAAATAAATTAACTACTTGTAAAATAAATAACTAAATCAATGTTTTGTTACAAGCAAGCATAAAAAAAAAGATACTACTTAACACAAATTTCTAAAGACTCTCCGGGTATGGAAATGGTCACAGGCTGTGACTTTACAGGCAAGGGATTATTATGCATTTGCAGTAAGGTAGGTGTAGTGTTAGTAATTTGATCATCGAGGGTAAAGCTCAGATCCCCTATTGAAAAGTCATCACCAATCTGTAAGCAAACCACACATAACATACCAATAAGCATATACATATAGAGCTAATAATTCTGCATAAATTCATCAAATTCAAATTCATTAAAAAAAATCTGCATACATTAATCTGCACACATTCATCAATTTTTTATATAACTTACAATTGACTTATTTGCATTTGGATGCATACTTTCTTTGTAGACTTCCAAGTTTTTGGAAAATATGGCTCGAGGTCCAATCAAAGGAATGAGGTCCTTTATCATGGACTCATCAAGTAAAGGGAGTGACATTGATGTAATGGAATTATCTGTAATGTAAACATGTGGCCGTTAGACTTATTTCTTTCTTTCTTTATAAATACTATGGGACATTTTTACACAAATTGACTAAACCCCACGGTAAGCTCAAGAAGGGTTGTGTTGTGGGTACTCAGACAATGATATATATACTATACTTATAAATACTTAAATATATAAAAAACACCCATGACTCAGGACTATGTGCTTATCACACAAATAAATGCCCTTACCGGGATTCGAACCCAGGACCATTGGCTTAGCAGGCAGAGTTACCACCCACTAGGCCAGACCGGTTGTCGACTAAAGCCTGGTTTTCAATGCAGGTGATTAGTGCGAGTGCAGGTGTGTAGTGCGAGTAGTGTCCAATTCACTAAACACTAAACACTCCTGTCCACACGTGTTTAGTGGCAGGCACGCTGCGAGAGAGGGGGAAGCACGGCGCGCGGGACGTGGCTACTCGCAGTCCACTCGCAAAAAAATAGAACACGCTTCTATTCACTTTCTACACAGCCAGCTAATCACTTGTACTAATCAGTCGCTGTCCACACCTAGTCACTAATCACCTGCACTCGCACTAATCAAAGTGAAAACCAGGCTTTACGTGTGCTCGCCACGATATTGCGCGACTGGCTTCAGGTAAGGCGACAACCATAGGTCCGATCGCTGTGTCTCGCTCCTACCTATGGTTGTCGCCTTTGCCGAAGCCAGTCGCGCAATGTCGTGGCCAGCGCGTAATGCTTAGCTTACTGCATACTATGTCAAAATAATGTGAGATGACTATGCCCTCAAATCGCTCGAGCATACATGGACATTTCGGATGCAAGCCACCCAGAGAAGCCGGCGGCGAATGAACGATGTTATATTCCATACATAGTGGCAGCGATAGACCTTCCCTTTCAAACGAATAAAAAAATCGAGGATATCTCGCACACACTTTATGTAAATTTAAAGATACGAAGCACTTAATGAAAGTCCCGTTAAGAGCAGTGAGGTGACAGTTTTCATGCGATGCGCTTGCTAATGCTAAAATACAAAAATAGCTCTAAAATACAACAATAACGAGTCTCGCCGTGTTGTATGGCAGACCTTTTAATACAACTTAAATCAAATTGGAATTCCTTATACATACAATATAACATTACCTTGCACGAGCGTTTTTGCAATTTGATGATTATATGATGAAATAAAGTGCAAATCTACTTACCCTTAAACACTTCAATATAATCCTCCAAGTCCCACGCTGTGAGAAGCGTTTTAACTTCCTCGTCCATTCTAGTCACTCAATTTTAAATAACACCACGCCACGACGGCACATCCGCGCTCAACGAGTTCTACCAGAAAATGGCCGACTCACGATCTGGTCTGGGGCGACTTGTTTTGATCTAAATGGCGGGTAAGGCAAAAATAACCTATTTTATTATTTAATAGTAAATAAGATACTTGTTTAAAATTACGATCAGAGGCTTACCGGTTAACAGCCGAGCTGTGATTGTGTATTGGAAAGTAAGCAACTTATTTGTTTTTTAGTAATTGACACAGTTATTTTGTAACTACTCAACTTATCAAATTTTAACACAGTGTTGCAATATTTAAAAATAAATAATAAAGTTGTTAGGAAATAACAAAGTAAACTTGTTTATTTTCAACCGAATCAGTCAATGATCATATTTAACCGAGACACTTATTTAAAAACAAATTTGACAACTTTCATAGTTTTGATGAGCAGCACCACGATGTGAAAACGTTTGTTAAATGACGACGCCGTTTGTAAAAGGCGGATTCTTACAATTTGACTGCGACATCCACAGATCCACATTACCTGATTTGATCAGACAATTTAATAAGATTGGCGAAAAAAAATCCCGTCTGGACTGGCCTTAAACAAACTTTAAAGTAGTTTAAAGTGTTGCAAGGTTTAAACCTACATAATGCAGTTTCCAGGAAATAACAGTGTTAAATTAACTATTTATAATAACCATTACCTATTTGGTTCATAGATCATATTTATCGAAACACTTATTTGGAAATAAATATAATAACCTGTTGTTTGCAGCATTATAACTTAACAAGTATATACCTAGTGTTGCAATGTTTAAACCTACATAATGCAGTTGCCTGGAAATAACAGTGTTAACTTGTCTCGTTCTAACCAAAAGTCAAAAATCATATTTATCAAGACACTTATTTGGAAATAAATATAATAAACCGTTGTTTGCAGCATTATAACTTAACAAGTATTTACCTAGTGTTGCAATGTTTAAACCTACATAATGCAGTTGCCTGGAAATAACAGTGTTAACTTGTCTCGTTCTAACCAAAAGTCAAAAATCATATTTATCAAGACACTTATTTGGAAATAAATATAATAAACCGTTGTTTGCAGCATTATAACTTAACAAGTATTTACCTAGTGTTGCAATGTGTAAACCTACATAATGCAGTTGCCAGGAAATAACAGTGTTAACATAACTATTTCTAACCGAATCAGGTATAGATTATATTGACTAAGACACTTATTTGAAAACAAATTAGTACTTGCTTAAAACAACCAAGAACGTTTAGCAATAATTGCTTGTTTATCAATTACAAAGCTTTATTCCGCATTTTAAATATGTCTTGGTTGTATTTAACTAAATATATTTTAACGAAGCCAAATTGGTACTTTGCTAAAGCTTATTTTTTTCCGTGTATGAAATGCGCAATGTATTTAAGGTACTTAATTGGATAAGGATTAAAGCTGTATTGCTTAAAATTGTTTATTAAATAAGCCATTATTTCACGTAAAAAGTAAAGGATCAAAAATGGTTATTGTGGGTTATCCCTAATAGATTATTACAAAAAAAATTGTAGAACTTTTTAAGGTGTACAATACTGTTGTACATTATTTTGATTTATCTCATAGGGTTCAGCCAGCGTTTGCAATGTAAGCGCAAAACATGTGTTTATTTACGACATTAAATTAGAAACCAATAAAATTATCAGTGTTTCTCTACTAATGCATGTTTTATACATATAAACCTTCCTCTTCAATCACTCTATCTATTTAAAAAAAACCGCACCAAAATCCGTTGCGTAGTATTAAAGATCTAAGCATACACAGGGACAGACAGCGGGAAGCGACTTTGTTTTATACTATGTAGTGTAGGGCAGAACAGCCGGACAGACGAAACAATTTTTGACCAAGCTGAAATGGAGAACTTCGTTCGCTTCGCTTGCTCGGTCAATAAACGATTTTCTAAGGATTACACTATTTTTTGTGGTTGATTTGACTCAACAAAGAAAAGTGCATATTTAATAGGTCTAAACGTTTTTCACGAACGCTCGCTTCGGCGGGTACCGATCGTAATGTAGGACGAGTGAGCGCAAATTAATGTTTAATTTCTACATAATTTAGTCCGATAGCCCCCTTGAAGCGAATTAGTTGTCCGTTTAGTATGCCAGTGCAAACATTCCGGGTAACAATGTCAATAACGTGACAATGAAGCATGTACTGGAGATAGTATGCAACACGTATTGATTACCTAGCTTATCTATGACATTGTTAGCAGAACATTGTGTTCTACGGTGTATAACTTCAATCAGTAATTAGTAATCAGCTGTGGTATTCAACAAATCTCTATTGAAATTGAGACTTCTGTATAAAAAGCTGCAAAATCCGGTACACGATCCTGGCACATGGCAAACCTCAGGTGTCAGACTAGGTCAGCGTTACTGACAGGCTAACGAAAATTAAAATCTGGTAGGTCCTCAACGTACTCGAACTTGTTTAGGTACAGTCCACAGCAAAAGTAGATGACCATTTTAGTACCTTGTCGCTTTCACTACTTTGACGCATATCAACTGTCACAGTGTTACGTTAAATGCGGCAAAGTACTAAAATGATCATCTATAAATATTTGCTGTTGACTTTACCACAGAGCGAGAAAAAGTCATTATTATTCAACTAGCTCCCGGGATAAAAACTATTATTTATTTTAATCCAGGCAATAAAATATCTTCGAATGCAATTTCATTCAAATCAGTTACGCCGTTTGAGCGTGATTGAGTAACAAACATCCAAACTTTTGCATTAAAAATATTAGTAGGATGACGGAACGCTATCACCGCTCAGCAGGTCGATCACGTAACGTTGTACGCACGTGAGGTAGATCTAAATGTCAATTTTTTTATTTATATTATAGTTTGACTATCCTAACACGCGTTTAAAACGTTACGAAATTACCCTTCAGAACGACAGAGACCTGAAACAAAAGCGATATCCTAGAGATGTTCCTCTCGCCAATAGGTACTACATAATTGACTTTAAAAACAAAGTTTTAACCGACTTCAATTTAGTACTCCGCCAAGCTACGAGAACATTTCCACATATATTTTCCAATTCACCACATAACATATAATTTACTGATTTCCGAGAGCAAATGCGTTGATTATTAGAGAAAAAAAAACCGGCCAAGAGCGTGTTGGGCCACGCTCAGTGTAGAGTTCCGTAGTTTTTGTATTTTTTTTCAAAAACTATTCAACATATCAAGTTCAAAATAATTTTCCTAGAATTTTTTTATAAAGTTCTACTATTGAGATTTTTTTCATATTTTTAAAACTTATGGTTAAAAAGTTAGAGGGGGGGGGGACACATTTTTTTACTTCTGGAGCGATTATCTCCAAAAATATTAACATTATCAAAAAATGATTTTTGCAAACCCCTATTCATTTTTAAATACCTATCCAACAATATATCACACGTTAGGGTTGAAATGAAAAAAAAAACACCCCACGTTACGTATAGGGAGGTACCCCAATAAAAATAAAAATAAACACTTTTTATTTTACCACTTTGTCGGCGTGATTGATATACATCTAACAGTTACTGAGATTATCCGCGGACGGACGGACAGACAAAGCGAAACTATAAGGGTTCCTAGTCGAGTCGACTACGGAACCCTAAAAACCAATCGCTGTATGTGGCCCGATAACATTTGAGGACTTCCGTCGATTCCACAAGGATCACCTTTGGCACTTCATTAGTTTCTATTTCAACGGAATCTTATCAGGATCTGTGACGTACTTTTGTACTTTTAAGTACATAATTGAGGAATTCCATAAGTCATCTGTGGTCTTCATCATCAATTCCACTCCACCAAATTTATGATTTCCGGGTGTAAATACACGAGTTATAATAGAAAATACCAAAATCACTACGCGCGTGGCTAATATAATTATTAAGGAGTTCCCTCAATTCCACATGGATCCCATCATCCAACTGAATTTTTGAAAAAAATTACGAATTGGCTTTCTGAGTTACAAACATTGAAAAAAAAATGATAAAAAAAATTCTACCGAATTGAGAACCTCCTCCTTTTTTTTCCGTTAATAAGACAAATAGAATTGCGATCCCGGAGCAGTATTATAAATCAACTAAATTAAAACACAAGACAACGTAAATCCTCACATCAATTCGGTCAAAGAGGAATAGGGAATTAATTATTCTCAAACTTCAGTCTTAAGTCAGACCATCAGAATGTGTGGGTATAGAGATCATTTTTACAACCGTAGGAATTATGTAAAGCCAAATCCACATTAAGTGATGTTCTTATAATCCTACTGATATTATAAATGCCAAATTTTGCGTGTTTGTTACTTAATCACGCCAAAACTGCTGAACGGATTAAGATGAATTTCGGTATCCCCATAGAGTATAGCCTGGATTAACAATATAGAACACTTTTCATCCCAGTTAAAGTCCAACAAAAGGAAATCAACGCGAGCGAAGTCGCGGGCAAAAGCTCGTAAGTTGTTTAATTAAGGAAGTACCATTAATCTTGTCCAATAGTGTCTTAAAATTTTGATATTTTCTTGACATAAATTAGATATTCTTTGATTTATTTAGTTGTTTATTATACCTTTCTCGCCCCGTCACGGTCAACTGCCCAATGCTGTTTTTCAGTGGACTTTGACTAATGGATATCCGCTCTCGTTTCAATATGTTTTTCTGCGTTCATAGACAAGAATATTTTGAGTCTTCCTCATTCATGTCTTATTAAGTCCGCCTTTTTATTACTGACTAAAGCGGCCCGCACGGCTTCGCTCGTGCATTGCAAAGAACGCAGGCAAACCCAAATATTAACCTATAAACATCCTGAAAAACCATTCTACACGCATGAAAGGTTTTTTGAAATCGGCTAAGTGGTTCCGGAGATTAACCACTACATACAAACTTATATTTAGCAAAGCTACAATCTCACAGACTTTTCCTCTTTATAATATTCGTATAGATAAGTGTCATTATGATTTATAAGACGTTTTAAACGGAATAAGATGTACCTACGGGATAATTCCGGACGTGCGTTGTTCCTGGAAAATCTTGTCAACAACGCGAGTTTACACAGTTGACTTACAACTAGTTATAATGACATTATGAGTCCGCGCAACATATCAATCAATGTTACCCATTCGCTGCCGCCTTCAGAGTAGCGCTACAAACGAAGTGTGTCGAAAATACCACTATAATTTCATCATAATAATATCATTTTCATCAGTGTATATACGACCCTCTGCTAAGCATAAACCTCTCCTCCGGATGAGAGGGAACGGGGTATTATTCCCGGAGTGTTCCAGTGCGGGTTGAGCACTTCACACACCCCATTGAAATTCTTCACCAATATATGTTTTCTACGTTTTTCTCCGTCTAACCATTTTAGTAATTTAGACATCATCAATGTCCTAAAATAAAGAATCGGCTTGGTGAAAACCAGTTTCACTACATTTTTTAAGTATTTAATATGACAACATCTCTCATGATCTGCATTGTTACTACGCGTCTATATCCCGACCTGGGCTGTTATTCGCTACGCGCTTATGCGGCTCACCCCGCCGCCGGTCACCTATCACGAAACTAGACCTCTACCTACGCTTAGTTACTACGCATCGCAGTGTCAAGATATATTTGTGGGTGAGCGTTGAGGTGAGCTTAAAACAAGTTACAGAATAAGGGGGGCTGTATGTGACATTACTCTCATAATTGGCTTTCAAACTTCCGTTAAGAGCTTACTACGTGGCGTATTAAGTGTACTACACCAATAACAGGACTTAAGTGCGATTTTGCTAACTTTCTAAACTTAATACCGAGTTCGGAACTGGGGGCAAAGTTAAATTCATATCTCCTGTAGGCAGATTAGGCTAATTTTCTCCCTGGTTGCACAGCCCGACTTGAGGTTATAATGAAATGAATTCAGGATTATTTACTTTGCTAGGCGGATTGCGCGATATAATTTATGTTAAACAAATGGCTGGATCGTGGAATATTTCGCGAGAAACTTGTTGCCTCGTAAGTTTCTGTTAAAAATTTCATTATTGTATTTTTTTATTATTGCTTTGTTATCACCGAAAAACCAGTCCCCTCGAAAGATAAATGGGGAATCCGCGATTACTAATGGAACTAGTGATTATGTGTATGAATTAATGGATAATGGGTGAGTGGCCGCTATGTGCCGTTGAACTTTTTCATTTTCGTTAGGTTTTATTGCCAACAGTACTTTTTTGCACTATCATAAGCTAATATTTGAGAAGATTCTAATGAGCTCAAACGCGCCTTTATCTTGCGTAGTTAAGGAGTTCCTTCGGCCTCCTGTCGAATATTAAGTTGCCACCAAAATTACATAAGTATGCCGAATTCCAGCTTAATCGGATACCGGCAATTGGCGAAAACGTTATACCATTTACACACTTATATATAACCTACTATTATGTACTTACATACGGACAGAGCCAGTTAAGGAAAATCCTTAATATTTATTATTATTTGATCACAAACATTGCCTAAATATTCTCGTGAGTAGCATAAGGGAAATATAGGTAAAAAGGAGCAAAGAATGCATGTAAAACTTCATAAACGTTGTGGCTCAGAATATGAACACTGGGTCTAATTTAGACAACATTATTGTGGCTCAGAATACTTGGCTCATAATACTAAATTAAGGCGTAATGACAACGTGAACTTTCCTTGCAGATTTTCTACGGAAAACTTTACTTAATTTAATTAGGTTCATGACATTGTTATGCTATTATTGTTTCACATCATGTTAATACTAAAATTCATATTTGTTTTCTATGACAATTTAATATGCCTACCTATTGTTTCAAATCACAATGCAATGTTATGGTTGCTACAGCTGGTCTGATCATGAATTTCGAAGGTGGCCATAGATATACACGGCGTGGTGTTTCCCTTCAAAGAGTAAATGACTGACCAAAAAGAAGATTAAGCCGGCAAAAAAAGCTTATAACAAAAAGTTTTTGACACAAACTTTTATCGTTTAGCTTCACCTGTTATGTATAAGGACTAGCTTCTGTCCGCAACTCCGTCCGCGTGGAACTCGTTTATATCGTAGCTCCATACAAACTTTCACCCCCCATTTCAGCCTCTTTATTTAAGGAAGGATTTCCAGGACTCAAACTATCTATATACCAAATTTCATCTAGAAATCAGTTCAGCGGTTTAAGCGTGAAGAGGTAACAGACTAACAGACAGACAGACGGACATTAATATAATATTAGTATGGATAGCATGGACGTGGACATGACTTTCATTACTTCTATATTATCACTATTACATTTTCTGTTCCGCTTAGTAGTGTCAAATAATTAAAATTAAAATGTACCTCATTTTCTAGGCATCCAATATGTTTCCCATGTATACACACCCTGTTTTGCGCTGCTTAACTAGTCCTGAGACTTCAATATGAATCTATTGATGTTGAATGCAGTGCCCGAGTATGCAGTTCTCGCATACATGTGTCCCAGTTCGAATTTATTTCCCTTAATTTGAAAGCAGTGAGCCAAGAATTACTGGTGTGTGTGTAATACACACATAACATCAGTTGCAACACATCTATTTTACTATAACTTTAAGTCGTTAAAATGTTTGTTTATGTACCAAAGATAATCTAGAGCACTAAACATACGAGATCGCGAATGTATATATTGGAGCCACGCTTTATGCGTTACAGAAACTCATTAGTAAAGTTTGTTTCCATGACGTCACGTGTGTAATTTAGGGAACCGACTGGACCGTTTTTTATTTCCGTGGATAAACAAGTACGAGTAACCTTCTTATAACTGCCGCGCCGAGTGAGCACGAACCACAAAGTTTATTTTTACCGCAAAGATAAACCGACCTGATTTACAGTCAACCAATTCACGAACTCCTTTATTCTTTGAAGATACGCAGTCGTTTCTAAATCTAAAACTTGAATGTACACGAACAAAACGCGATTGAACGCGGCCGGTTGCCAACTTTCGTTCCGAAATCGAGAAAGAAGTCAAACGGAAACTTTCACGCGTCAAATTTAAAAATAGAACGCGAGGTGAACGTTCTGAAACACTGACCTCCTTTCTGCGTGATGTTGAAGGTGCGGAGCCTGTAGGAGTCTTCGTCTGGTTCCTCCTGCTCGGCCTGGTGTTGTTTTGGAACATCCAGGAAGGCGTTGGAGCGGCGTGGTTGGGTGTTGTGTCCTGGCGGCGGGCGGCGCCGCGCTGAAGCCTGCCGGCGCACTTGGGGAGGAGTTTCGGCTTCGGCAAGCCGTGGTTCGGAGCTGTACCGAGCTCTGGTCTCTCTATCCAGCTGTTGCTGCTGTTGCTGCCGGCGTTGCCTGACGCTGCGGCCGCCAGTGATCCTGGCTGACTGGGAGCGGGCGGCGGGGCGGCGGCGGGGAGCCGGGGTAGTCTCCATAGGGGCGACGAGAGCCTCCATGCTGGCGGAGGACGGCGCGCATATCGACTGCGAGCGCTTGGTACGTCCGTCCGTGGCCATTGTCGCGGCGGTACTGAAGGCGGGCGGGCGGGACTTGTTGCATCGCTTAGGGAATTGCTCTTTCAAATGCCACTCATTTGTACGCTACGGTTCCCAATTAATAATGGATCAAACGGGAATGTCAAATATTTAAGTGCGATAATTACGTACATTTAACTGAACTGAATTGGGTAAACGTTAATCAACTTTATTTACAACGGTTAAACTTTATTTTGGAGGCTTAACTCAATTTGTTAATTTGGTATTTATTTTTAGTTCGTGGATTTTCAGATATAACATGCGTTTCTCTTGCAAATTTTAATGTTATTACAGTATATATTGTCATAAAAATGTATTTTGTATAACACATTGTATAGATTTGTATTTGTTTCGATAACAAAGTCGTGAACAGATTGTTTTGAAGACTTCGACCGAGTGGATTTTACTGCTAAATTATACTGACACTCATAAACTTTTATAAAACCTAATTTAGTTACAACACAGTTGCGTTACAGAAAAGGTAATACAACCTCCTTTAACCAACAAAGGCCTGTTAAGTTTTATGAATAAGGGGAAGCATTTAGCGTGTTCGCAACGTCTCTTTCGACCCGTTGGGATGTATTCCACTTAACGTTATGAAATGGAATTGGTTTGGTATCTCTCGCGCGCGCTCGTTCATACCTAATCACAGGAACATTCGAGTTCGTTGAAAGAGCTAGCGAAGCGAACGAAGTTCTCTGTTTCGGCTTGGGCCCAAATTTTTTCTTATTAAAATTTACAAAAAAAAAAAAAAAATTGACAAAAAATGTTACATTTCCACTTTCCAGCGATAAGCCTTAATCTTATTATTTTAAGATTCTAAATTGCCTGATCGAAATTTAAAATTAGACTGTATTTTATTACATAATAAGAACAAGGATTAACTTAAGAGTGTGAAGTATCTATTAATTAACATTTTCTTACATATTTTTACTATAAGTTTATCAGACTTTTTGGGTATCACGGGTATGTGGCTGATGGCCGTCTCTCTGCTCTCCTCTACAGGTCATTCCTCAACCGATTCTCGTAAAATTTTGTATGCGGATTCGATATTTAGATATAGGTACTTTTTTTTTGGTCATTAATTTTGCCAAAAACACAGAATCGAGAGTTCTTATTTTTAACTGGCTACGTGTTAGGCTTAAGGGTCGCCAGAACACTCATCTTTCTATACAAACGCTGGTTTGTGTCTCATTTTAAAACGTCATGCTGGTAACACGAAACTTTGTATGCACAATGGTATCCCGCCAGAAACGAATTTCTGTTGCTATAAATTATACTTAATAGTAAACTAAATTATACAAAGACTAATTTTGTTGCTATAAATTATAATTATGTTACCATTATTTTTTAGGTTTTTTTTTGTGAGATGTTTCTCTTTAGTCGTGGCGCAATAAAGAGTATTTATTATTATTATTATCATACTTACTAATAAAATATAGAGCGAGTGGAACTTTTTTCATACAGTCTCTCATCGCTTTTTTTTTGTTATTATTATAATTTATAGGAACAGAAACTAGTTTCTCACCTAGATAAGTTTCGTGTGTGCTGTTTTAGCCGTGAGCCAAACTACGTTTGTGTAGGGACATAGGGAGCCGACTTGTGTCGAGCTTCCCGACCACCCTTAAAATACAAATCGATTCCAATTCAACAGGTTGAATCGAATAAACCGCTGTTTTATAGCTGTATGAGGGTACGAACGCCATCATACCTACTCGTATATCTCTGGGTGGCGGGTAGATAAGAGGCTGATTGCTTGTTTTCACTCGCTTGTGTCAGATAAGGGTTCCGGCGTTCATTTACTTGACGCATTGTGGCATGGGGACAGGTGTTTTATTAATATTTTCGATGAAGCGTTTATACAATGTAGAGTAACGACTTAAACAGCGCTTTTAAACGCCGATGGACTTAGGTGCGAGTGGACCGAAAAATGTCTGTATGTGGGGAAATGATATTTGTATGTGTATTTAATTTGTTTGTAGAAATCAATATAATTTACACACAGTGATAACGAAACTTGTGGCCGCGCGCCATAGTCCCATACAATTCAATTCTCGCCTCGTCTCATCTCGCCCCTCCGGTGGAAAACCAGCTTTATTCTAGGGATAATTGGCGAAATGGCGAGAGTCGAGAAAAGTGGTGAGTATACCCTGACTCTGCGTCTACTTCAAAGATATGTATACATTTCTCACCTTTTTACAAATTAATTAAGGTTTAATACGAAACGTGGATCATGACGCAAAGGTACAGAGAAAGACTGGCGGCGTTTGAAATGTGGGTGTTGGAGGAGGTTAGAAAGGATCATCTCCGAATCGCTAAACTTAAGTGGCAGTGGGCAGGGCACATTGCACGTAGAACCGATGGCCATTGGGGCGGAGACGTTCTCGAGTGGCGACCACGTACCGGAAGGCGCAGTGTGGGTAGGCCCCCTACAAGGTGGACTGATGACCTGGTAAAGGTCGCGGGAGTCCGCTGGATGTAGGTGGCGCAGGACCGGTCATTGTGTCACTCTTTGGGGGAGGCCTATGTCCAGCAGTGGACGTCTTTCGGATGATATTATGATGATGATGGTGATGATGATGAGAAAGGATCAGTGGACGGAAAAGAAAACTAATGAGTAGGTTCTGGATATAGTCAACCAAAAAATAAATCTGAGAGAAATTGATGAAAACGGGAGAGAGAAAATGATAGGACACATGTCGTACGCCACGATGACTGGTTGAAAACAATAATAGGGGAAAAAATAGAAGGGAAAAGGAAAAGGGAAGGCCGAGGAAATCTTACAAGAAATAATAAATGCTTCATCGAGATAGAGAAATAAAAAGAAAGGCGGAATGTAGAATAAGTTGGAAATTACTCCACCGATAAGAGCCTAGCTCTTAAATAAGAAGAAGAAGGTTTAATGTTGTTCATGCTTTTGAAGTCGACGGTGCAAAATCCATTCCATGAAATTCCAATATCAAAGTTGATCATCGCTTTATAGAAATGGCTGAACTTGGAATTGTTCACAAGATCGCGTTATAGAATTTTTAAAGTATTTGCTGAGTAAACTAGAAAACTATGTTTCCCGCTTTTATATGAGATTGGTGCTGACTGGCAATTATTTAACTACCAATTCGACACCGTCTGGATTCTGACCGGCGAATGGTTTCACAATCATTTATTTTTCAAAATACTTCCACAAAATAAAGTCCCTGGGCGAACGAGCTCTGCTCGGGTGAAAATAGAGAAAGTGCGGTGAAAACGAATTTTCCCAGACATGAGACCCAGCCAGGTCGATTTTTCGCCCCTGTAAACCCCCAACCTCAATTTAAAGTAACAAAACTGACAATATTTAAGCATATATTACGTTACAATGCATTTCCTGTTACCATCTATCGCAGCCGCGCAGTCCGCCCCAATGGCCATCGGTTCTACGTGCAATGTGCCCCGCCCACCGCAGCAGTGTCCATGCAATCAGTAAAAGTAAATTATCCCGTACAAAAATGTTAAGAAATCACGTTGCTGCATTAAGAAAATTGTAAAGGAATAATTTAATTCAGCAAATTGGCTACCCCGACTTCGTATTTTAAACCTTGCATTTTATGAAAGAGACCTCATTAGGGAAAAACGCGAAGATTCGCTGGATGAATAAAAGTAAAATCAACACACGTGTAAATAGAAATGTTAATCTTAAATATGCAAGTATATTAAATCCCACAAGGTGGACAGAAGACCTGGAAGCCTAGACAAGGTTACAATCGACAAGCCAATAGCGTCTATAGGCTGCGGTGTCCGCTTACCATCAGGTACGCTTGTTTGCCACCGTCGTTATTTTAAAAAAAAAAAAGCGCTAACGCCAATAGAAACGAATAAAATGTATAGGAATGACAGATGTTAACGAAAAGTGTTTCGTCGGCGTGGGTCCCCCCACAAGGTGGACTGATGACCTGGTAAAGGTAGCGCGAGCTGGATGCGAGTGGCGCTGGACCGGTCACTGTGGCACTCTTTGGGGGAAGCCTATGCCAGCATTGGACGTATTTCGGCTAGTATGATGATGATGATGATACCTCGAAATTAGGTCTTCAGTGGTTACAAACGCATATTTTTTACTTAGTTGCCGATGAGTGCGTATTGTGACCGTAAGGTCATGTTACCGTGTTACCCTGGACTATGTCCTTTTCCATATGACACGTTAATCTTATTTCAAAATCAGAGAATAAAATCGCTATAGAAATCTGCCAAAACAAAAGCTGACACGGGACGAAACTTTCAGGGATGTTATCAGAGCGATCACCCCACCTCAAACAAACCACTGTCACTCGGACCTCCGATTGTGCACTGTTGCTACGAAACCCGTCATCAAGATGAGTTACTGTCATTTGGGAAATCGAAAATTTTAAACACGTAATGACCAATTTTAAATTGGACCATAAGTGAATTTGGTGAAAAGGGAATTGTGTCTGTACCTTTTTATGAACAACTTTTGTCTCGTTCAAAATGAATCTAGCCCAAATGGAATTTTGTCCAGTATGAAATACGTTCATGAATATTTAAATACGTGCTTAGTGAATGTTGTCTTGTTACTTTAAATGTCGGGTTTTTTCGTACGCATATTCAATACGTTGGTACGTTATACATCATTATTCCGTAATATTATTGGTTTACTAATATGTGGCCGAAAATTATGTGGCAATTATTGACTTCCCAAACAACTTATCCCATAGTTTCATTTGGCAAACTTTTAGGTAGCATACCAATGGTTCGTATATATAACATGTCCCAAATGATTGTTTTAGCAAAATGTTAGTTGGCAAAATATTTAGTTGGTCATGTTTTAAAAAGACTTTATTTGTTATGTCGAATGTTTTGATTGGCATGTATATTTTTTCCATATTATTGTGATACATATTACTAACATACCCTAACCATGTAGTTAATATTATTACATTGATAAAAATACCTCTTTTGTGATAGCGGTTTAAAATAAACGGGTCCATATTGGCTCATATAAACTTGATGTGTCGATTTTTTCTTGCAATACCACTTTGTAATCATAATCATCACTCTTCATAATTTTTTACTTCCTACCTTTTATGTTCCTACACTTCTGTAACTATTATCGGAACTCATAACGGACAGTTTTCATAAAATGTTTCTTCATAATGTCATTACTAAGAACAGACTTGAACTCATAATTTGGGTTTTCATAACAGTTAATGGACCTAAGGTACTATATCATAATTTTGTTAGTCCTAATATCATAAATCATAACTAAGAACTAGTTAAGTAATATTTTTTTGCAAACAAGTTTTTCAGCTCTTTTATAAAAAAAAATAACCTCGAAGACGAAAGCGGGAGCGAAGCTCCCGCTTCCGTCTTCTAACCTATCCGCGATCCGAGTCGGTTTTGCCACTAAGTCCCTGTTCCCTACTGCTACTTGAACTTATTCACCACTATCTTGGTATTAGTTGATCTCAGAGAGAAGTTTATTAATACAAAATTTAGCAATAACTACTAGTATGTATATAAATAAATGTGATATTAAACTATATTGCTAAAAACCACTATGATATAAAAGTTTATAAACATAGATAGTAGTAACAGAGATCCTTATGTTGAATAACATTATGAATATATAGACATTTCCAATCCATTTCCATTTCCATTTCAATTTTTTTCCAACCGATCTTACTTATAACTTAAATTATACATTAAAAAATCAAGAAGTAGTAAACTACATTAAACCTTTACCGAATGTAAAGTTGTGTCAATAAATTCTGGTTAAAAAACTACTACGTAGTATTATTTTTTACCTATTATTTAATTATCTCGTAGTATTATTTGTCAAATATAAATTATGCGAAGTTAAAATTTGGTCAAAGGTTATTTGACAATAAATAGTAAGCTCAAATAAAACATTTGCCTATTAACTATTTTCCGAAATGATTCTTGGTAAAATGAATATCTGCAAAATATGATTGTGATCAAAGAAAAAGTATGCTAAGTAACATTATGCCAAGCATTGGTTTGCCAACTAAAAATGTTGCAATCAGTTGGTTGGGAAGTGAAATTAGGCGAAAAGTATTTCGGCCAGATGGCAGTACACCAATATTATTGAACATGACCCCACTCAATTATATATTTTCATAAATTAAAACAATAAATAGGAAAAAAAAGAAATTTAAATCGAATTAAGTTAATATTTAAGACAAAAACTTTAAAACGAAACTTATTTTAAAATTATTATTTCTTAATTTTCAAGTGATATCAAAATTTTATATGAAACTCGACTATTTTGTACAAAATTCATATATTTCAATTTTACTTTTAGGGCGTCAATACATTTTAGCATTATTCAGGCTGGTCAATTTTTAATTTCTAGGATTGTTAAATTGACATTATATAGATATATTATATATATATATATATTTTTTTATAAATAAATATTAGGGGACAATCTTACACAAATCGACCTTGTCCCATAGTAAGCACATTAAGGCTTGTGTCATGGGTACTAGAAGACGATATATATAATAGATATAAATACTTAAATACATAGAAAACTTCCATGACTCAGAAACAAATATTCATGCTCATCACACAAATATTTGCCCTTACCGGGATTCGAACCCAGGACCCTCAGCTTCGTAGGCAGCGTCACTACCCCCTAGGCTAACCGGTCGGATAATTCAGATTCGACTAACAATTTCGAATTGCTATTTTTTTTTCTGATTGACGGTAGACAAGATATACTAGGGGCAAGTGGTGAGATGAGGTGGAACAAGTTGTGAATAGCATCAGTACATAAATGGCGAAGACCGTGACGTCATATGACTGTAAATGTCAGACACAGTGGCTTCCTAGCACCCTTGTCAGCGACCCCTGCAGCGACAGCCCTGACCAAACATTGGGGTACTGAAATTATTTAACTGATAGAAACAGCAATTTGAATCTTCAGTCTTAGGTAGTAACAACGCTTATTGAATGGATTGGTAATTTAAATAGTAGACGTTTCATTGTTTGTTCCTGAAGGCAAGGGAGATGATGCAATATGAAGCTTTTTTTATTACGTTATTTGAATAAAATCCAAGTCAATAATTTTTACTTCATGGTCAAGGGTGATGTACTAAGATATCTGTTACCATGTCTTTCCTAGGTAATATATACTAAATACTACTTTTCGATTATATATTTATAATATATCTTAATAAGACCAGCGACTTTGTTCATATGGCATTTGCTCCCTTGAATCTCTTCGTCTACTACAGGATTTATCATTCCTTCACAAACTTCTCCATTCCAATATCGACTCATCGGAAATCTAAGGACATCTAGAAGCCCAAATTTCATGAAGCTAGCTCAAACCTAACCAAATCAAACCAAAAAGCTAGTCAAATCTAACCTACTTTAAGATCTTACATTTTTAACTAACAGCAATTGTTATAGGTATCCAATAAAGCAAAGAAATAGAGTTTAATACTTGTTCATAATGTTATATTGTTCCTATAAATACATATTTGGATTTTGCATGCAATTTGGCACTCATTTAGATCTCCATTCTTTTTGCGGCGAAGCCCAAAGTCAAGCATAATTTTTGTATTGAACTTGGCTCTCCTTTTTTACATTTATGTTTTTGGTGGGATTATTAATTCTTATTTATTTTTATTAGGTTCGTTTTTGCTTCTTTTCTGCTCATATGTAAATGTAAACATAAAATAATAATACATACTTATGATCTAGTTCGCATGCTTAAGCATTTTGTTATGTATAACTTTAGTGTAGTTATAGGATAGTTTTCGCTCGTTGTTACTTGTAATCCTGCTGTGCATGCATGTTTTGGATGGCATTCCTAACCAGAACCCCTGATTTATCTTGTAGAATCTATGTTATGAAACTTATGAATGTTATCTGTTTTGTGTGCCTAATAAATAAATAAATAAAATAATATTTTTCCGAATTACATAATTCTGAAAACCATGTTCAGCTTAAGGAATTTTCGTTATTTCAGGATATAAAACAAACCTAACCTAACAGATTTATAAATATTGTATTAAATTCGAGGGATGTTTACAATAACAACATAATTATGTTTTTAGCGAATTTACAGGAAGCGAAAAAATATATAAAATGTATTAGAGACTGTAATTATTATAGTACTATAAGTTCCGTAGCGCTGAGTAATTCCATTACAGATATAAAGCGGTAATTTTGGGTAAACGTGATTCTAACTAAACAATGTCTACTGCACAATTTTAGCGTCTGCACTACTATTCACAGACGAACATAATCATACAAATAACTTGATCTCGTAAAATATGTCAGTTATCGTCGGGGATAGTGCAATACCGCGTAACTAGCACTGGTAAATAGTGCGTATCTACACAACACCCATAATGCGAAACCGCGTATCTAGCACTGGTAAATACTGCATATCTACACAAAGGGTCTAGCCGCATTCCTATAGTGAAACTGCCCCTGGCTGAAATGTATACCTTTCTTAGAAGCGTTAATTGGTCTTATTATAAGATATCATTTTACAATATTTCAAGCCTGGAATCCCCTTGGTTTGGATAAAAATAAAAAAAAATAAAAAATCTTTTTTAATTTTTCTAAGCTAAACTAATGGTTAGATTTCTTTGAAATTCGGATTATACATGGCACTAATAGCAATACATTTTCAAAAAAAAAATCAAGGTTCTAACTTATTTACAAAGGCCTAAAAAAAGTTTTTTTGTTTTAAATTTTTTTATTTACAAGAGGGCGACAACCTCAATTTTTTGGTATTAAATGCACAATATAAAATTGTATGAAATATATTTTTTTCATAAAAATCCATTTGTGGCAACAAGGTAAAAATGTCTTACTAATGCAGGCCTTTCGTCTTACGACCATTAGGAGGTAATAGTAATATAAATATTTGGAGACAATCTTACGCAAATTAAGCTAGTCCTAGGCTAAGCAAAGCTTGTATTATGGGTACTAGGCGACGGTACTTATACATATATAGAAAAATACTTACATGCATAAATAAAATACATAAAAAACATCCAAGACCAAAGAACACATAGCCATAAACTCTGTGCACTGTTCAAGACCGAAGGAATAAATGTTAGTATTAATACAGATAGTGACGAGGATGAGTAATTATAAGTGTTATGTTTAGGTGTAAATTGTAGGATTTTAATAAAATGTGCTTAACTTTTTTAGTTTCTTTTGATACGTAAATTTTTTTAAGGCAGTATTGCGTATGTCATAATAGACCTCAGCTTCGCTTCGGCCGATAATTACATGTGTTCTGAGACATTTCTTATTTTATTGGCCTCGGTATGTAATCTACTATTGCTGTACGTAAACAACTACTACCTAAACATTACTATTATGAAATACGCAATACTGCATTAAAAAAAAAACTTAGTGTACACAATTTTTCTGCTCAACTAGCTGCTGCTCGTTTATACCTACTAAATGGTTGTAAAGGCGGAAGTACACAATGAGCCAAGTACGTTGGCCCAATGTGTATATGTGTAACCTACAAACGCCTTAAGACGAAAGGCCTGCATTAGTAAGACATTTTTACCTTGTTGCCACAAATGGATTTTTATGAAAAAATATATTTCATACAATATTATATTGTGCATTTAATACCAAAAAATTGAGGTTGTCGCCCTCTTGTAAATAAAAAAAAAAAAAAATTAAAACAAAAAAAACTTTTTTTAGGCTTTTGTAAATAAGTTAGAACCTTGATTTTTTTTTTGAAAATGTATTGCTATTAGTGCCATGTATAATCCGAATTTCAAAGAAATCTAACCATTAGTTTAGCTTAGAAAAATTAAAAAAGATTTTTTATTTTTTTTTATTTTTATCCAAACCAAGGGGATTCCAGGCTTGAAATATTGTAAAATGATATCTTATAATAAGACCAATTAACGCTTCTAAGAAAGGTATACATTTCAGCCAGGGGCAGTTTCACTATAGGAATGCGGCTAGACCCTTTACAGGAGAAGCTTGGTATATTCTAATCAGGATTTTACGTTCCTTGGCGGGAAAACTTAATTTGGCTATATTTGTTAGATACGCGGTAATAACCAATGCTATTTATGCGGATTTGCCCTATGGGTGTTGTGTAGATACGCAGTATTTACTAGTGCTAGTTACGCGGTATTGCACTATCCCCGACGTTATGTTGTTTTTGTTTTATCTGCATCTATTTAGACGCCTTTCGCTTGAGCTTTTTCTGGTAAACGATAGTTAAATCGTTTACCAGAAAAGGCTTCTGAATTTTTAAAATTCGGAATGCTAATCCGTTCGGACAAATGACTCATCAAAATTTTTGTGTGTTCCCAAAATACCGGTGTAAGGTACAGTACATGCCAAAGATATGTGTACAATTTTCGATTAATTATAACATAAAAAAGTGCAAACGTGTAAACATATTAGTAAAGCCGACCGTATCCTCGTCTCGTTCACGATCTCACCTCACAAAAGGGTAGCATCGCATTCTATGGAGTTTAAAATAAACGTAATGACGTCACTGTAATAGCGTCACGATCTAAAAACGTCTGACGATGGCATTTTCTTAAGTCCCTTTTGCGTCATTAGTCTGTGGTTTCGTCATCGAATGCTCATGACAGATTTAGTTTTGTTTCGTCATAGTAAATAGATGATGAAAATGGATAAATAACACTGTTAAAATTTCTTACAATGTATTTATACTACTGGTTCTGTGACCTGTAGAACCCACAAACCTGTCATTGTATATATTTTATCACGTTAAAATCACAAGATTCGTTTGATAAATGCGACCTGTAGAACGAACAGCCGGACATACGCTGGACATGCAAAACAATTTTGGACCAAGCTGAAACTGAACGCTCGTTCATTAAGATCACTATTTGCGTACTGTGTAATTTTGAAGATAGGTACATAACACTAACAATAGACATGATGCCTAATGTTCAAATTGATAACGTAGTGATGCTAAATGGATAGCAAACCATCAAATTATCGTAATAAAGTATAAATTATAAAATATAATTAAAATCATAAAAAGATATGAACCTTGAAAGTTTAGAAAAAATATGCATTTTTTTTTATTGTCCAAGAGTAAATTAAAAACTACCAACAGAATCCTTACGCTTTTCTAGAAACAAAATTGTACGACAACTATGTACTTAAACGCAGTATTTCGCGACCGAAACAACAATTTACCTGATTTTCCATACTACGATTAGTACAAATATACAAATGTGACGTCACACTTGTATAGACACACAGTATGAAGCGTTTCGCGCTGCCGCCAGCGAGGTCAATCTTTATCTCAAATTTTTGGGTATTTATGTTCTTTAATTATAGTTGCTCCCATACAAACATTTGTTCCTCTCCAAAAACTGGTTCGAATGACGTCACAAAAAAATCTTAGTCATCATCCCTATTACGAGGGCTGCCTTTTAAGTTCTGTCGTTTGCAAACCTCCCGTGATTGCATAAAAAAGAACTAGTGTCACGTTAAAATATTTGAATTTAGAATTCGAAAACAAAAGAATGACTCGAAATCGGCCCAACCGTTTTAGTACAGCGTTCGTTCAAAGTTGACAAGTCAGTTGTGAAAATGAAAAATTTCGAAGGAAAAATTACGTGCGATAATTTTTTACAACTTCAAAAGGGGCTTAACGCGACTTCAGTGCTTCGAAGAGTTGACTACGGTTTTCAATGATAAAGCACCATGCCTTCGGACTGTGGAACGCTGGTATTTAGAATTTTAACGTGGTTGCTCTAGTCTTGGTGATAGACATCGTGAAGGTCGACCAAAAACAGCCGTAACCCAGGAGAACATTGATGCTGTACGGCAACTGATCATCGAAGATCGCCATGCGACATACCGTGAGATAGAAGCTTCCTTAAGTATTTCAGGGACCAGTGTTCACAGTATTTTGCATGATCACTTAGGCGTAAAAAAGTTGATCTCACGCTGGATACCACATTTACTCAGTGAAGACCAAAAAACGGCTCGCGTTCGATGGTGTCGCAAAACTCTGCGGCAATTCAACCGAGGAAACTCGAAACATGTTTACGACATTATCAGTGGTGACGAATCTTGGATATATGCCTACGATCCCGATTCTAAACAGCAGTCGACTGTTTGGGTGTTCCAAGATGAGCCAAAATCGACCAAAGTAATACGCTCACGGAGCACTTCAAAAAAATGGTCGCCACGTTTGTGGCGAAAAGTGGCCACGTTGCCACCATCGTGCTCGAGGATCGTAAAACGGTTAATGCTGACTGGTATACCACTGTCTGTTTACGAGAAGTCATCGGCGAGTTTCGAAAAAATAACCCAAGACGTCGTATAAGACTGCACCACGATAATGCGAGCTCGCACACCGCCCGGCAAACTATTGCGTTTTTAAAAGAGCAAAACGTCGAAATTCTGGAACACCCGCCGTACAGTCCAGACTTAAGCCCTAACGATTTTTTTACTTTTCCAAAAATCAAGCAACGACTTCGTGGTCAACGGTACCAGACGCCTGAAGAAGCGGTTGAGGCATACAAAACGGCCATTTTGGAGACCCCGACTTCGGACTGGAATAAGTGTTTCGAAAACTGGTTCGATCGAATGAAAAAGTGTATTACATATCACGGTGATTACTTTGAAAAACAATAAATACCATTTAACACTTAAATTGTCTTTAGTTTTTCCAAACGACACAACTTAAAAGGCAGCCCTCGTACACTGTTCAACTCACCTATTCAATGTCACTACGGGCGACCTTCAATTGTTAGCATTATTTCAACATTTCTCACGAAAGTTTAAATTCGATAGGTATAACAAGTAGTAGCTATGACATTGGTATACATTTCGTTATTTAATATTAAATACATGTTCTAACTTAACGTACCCTATTCGTATATACTTATATTCTAAAAGTTGTAGACCGAAACTAATTCTGTTTTAGCTATAAAGACAATCTTTTCATTCGAAGCCCTGCGGCTAGTGGTTGTATTTGACTGAATCTATTGAATTAAAATAAGTTTTGTATTTGTATGTTCTTTTGAAAAGGTTGGGCTAGGCTCACGTAGAGATCCGGATGTGTCCAAAGAGTTCCCGGGCCTCTCTCCAAATGCCAGCGATAGAACACCCCAAGGGTCCATGTGATTCGGACATACCCACTCGACTTCTCCCGAGCCGGGTGGGATCCATAACGGAGTGTAATAGACCCCCGCTTTAACTTGTATAACCTGTATTCACGCTTCTTTTAAATTACAAAATATCTTGAATGCTAACGAGAAAAATAAGATTTTCTTCACATCCAATCCCAGAAGTAATTGCAAAAAGACGAAGCTAAAATATTTCTCTCATATGTTATCACGAGTATGTGGGCTCTGTATAAATAGGTACACAATTTGTTTGGATTCGGTGGTGTGAGCTCTCTCGAGCCGTTGTATTTAGCAGGTAAACAGTTTACTTTATGATATAATTCAGTTCAGAGTTACGTATGAAACAGAAATAGGACTAGTTCTTGGGATGCCGTTTAGTGATCAAATATCTTAAAAACCGGTATCACACCGCCTTTTGGCATGTTTGAATTTTGTTCGTGCCCTTTGGACTTTGTAACACACCCCAAACATTCCAAAAATTGACGATTCTTATAGTTGCTTTTACAACCCCAAAGGCAGTTCATGTTTGTTTTTTTGGTACCCTTGACGATCATAGTATTCATTCTTATAGATTGACATCAATGTTGTATATAATGCAATGTAATATTATAAGATATCATCTCACATATACATCAAGTACTAGTTTAAGTTGGAATACAAAATTTAGTTTTGCAAATGCACTGTTTGCAATTTTTCCAGATGTATTCTGAAAAATCCGTGTACATACCACCCGTGAGAATAACTATTTTCCATCCGGTTCTGCATACGTGAAAAGTTTATGTTCTGGATAAATTGATTGAGAGTTTGCTATCTTTGCAGACTTATTTACGTAAACTATATTAGCACCCTAAGGCCATAAAAAAGACCGGTGCAAAAAGAGATATGAAAATGCCTTTTTCTGTCAAATATCTACGACGGCATGTTGAAAAAATGACAATTTTGGAAATAATTTATAATAGCTTATTTTTTATGTGTAACGGATATAATATATTATCAATTAAAAAGTTACCCAGGTTCAAAATCCGACAAAATTTCAGACATGAAAAAAATTATAAATTAACTAGCTCCTGAGAAGTCAAAAAAAATATTTATAAATATTTTTGTCTTTATTTTGGTTCATTTACATTTGTTCTATAATATTCAAGATAAATCGTACAAAAAAAGACAATGCATGCTTCATTTAAATCTACATAATTACTTCCGGATGAAAAGTTTGTCGGATTCTTAAATAAATCATCTTAGAATAACATTTTAAATTGAAAACAACAAAAAAAAAACGCTATTATAAATTAATGTTTTTCAAAACCGTATTTTGCCTGGAGTAATACCGGCCGCGCGTTATCAGATAGTCTAGCAACCATGCTTCATTAACTTAGCATTAGCGACATGGGGTCAATGACAATGTCCGGGGTTCAAAACGCAAAACCAAAAAAAATGGTAAATAAAGTGTATTTTCCTATAAAAAAAAAGGAAACAACACACACTTGGCCGTTTCTTTTCATCGTAAATCATCGTTGCGCATGATTTACCGGGGCCTCTAAATCTGGAGCTTTTTCATTAATAAATTACTTGAGAACAGGTTCAGTTCGTCTGGAGCGAAATATGGCCTCGAAATATGTCAAAATGGCTTTAGAATACCAATCTCATTAGTTATTTAGTCATGGAGACTTGTAGAGACTACATACATAGTACATTCATTATTAATACAATTTTTACTTCATATAATAATTATTTTTTGTTTAAGAAATTACTTTAAAAAAAAAATACTGACGATTTGAAAGTGCATGTTACAAGGCCTACTTGAATAAAGATCATTTTGAGTTTGAGTTTTGAGTTTAATACAGGGTCCATGTATCTTACTTTTAAGTACTTGGTTACAAATCAATCTTATTATTATGTATGTCTTTCCCGCTCACGGGACAATAATGTCCCGGACCTTTGGGAGGCGTGCGTGGAGCTAGGTACCTACAAAGTACCAACTGACCCAACACGTAGAGGCCCTTTTGACAATTTAATGAAATGCAAGGAGTACACCGAGCGGATGCTGTCCCTGCCCGTGTCATGGGACGCACACAGAAACAGCACCCGCTGGGGTGTATAGGTTCTATTGATGGTTGATGGAATCTTAATGAAACGGTTTATTGGGTTAAAATTATGGATTAGTGACTGGGCTATTGGATGAAACATCGGACGCCTGCCTAATAAAACTGTCTCACTTTTTATCTCTGGCAGACGGTGACTCGCCAACTGCTAGATGGGCCCATATTAATAGCGACATTAAAAAATGGCCTAAGGGCAACACCGGTCAGAGAGCTGGGGGGTAGAGAGGTGGCACTGGACTTTAAACATATAGCCAACTCGCCACTTAGGTGTCCACATCAACCCTCGAGCAACAGCTCTTGCGACTCCACTCTGGACGGCCAGTAAAGGCAAGCCAGAGGCAGGGGGCCTGTCCAACCATCCACCCGGTCGGCTCAACCTGACCACAGGACACCCCCAGGAGTACTCAGGTACGTAGGGTCGCTACTCCCTAACAGCCCGCCACAAGCTGCCTTACGTTGACTGATTGCTCCAGAAATCTGGCGGTTTATTATTATTACTATTTGACGACACACACATGTCATGGACGAATAAATCAAGAGGACTGCCAATGTTATTCTAAATACCAATAAATAAAAAAAGACCGGGTTGCACTCGGGGACTGCCGGCAGAAGTGAAAACTCAATAACATTGTAACATTTTTTCGATCAGGTCACATAGCATCTTACGGTGTCACCCTAAAAATGAATTTGACGCAAATTTATAAACCAGCATTATCAATTATTTAGGCGGACCATCCCAAAAAGTGCTCAGCGCCGCTAAAGAAGTTTTCACTTCAATAAATAAATAAATAAATGTCTTTACAATGTTGCGTAGTATAGACATCAACACATTCTGACATTACATTTTGAAAAGATGGGGTGATGTCAGACAGCCTATACTATACGTTACGTACGTTATAAACATGGCATAGTGGACGCGGGTGGCGGAGGACCGGTTATTGTGGCACTCTTTGGGGGAGGCCTATGTCCAGAGGCATCTCTAGCCCATGTCTACATGGGCAATCATTAACGTAGCGCCCTCTACGCCCCCCACCTGCGCCCCTTCGAGGGGCGCCCTGTGAGTGGTGCTTGCAGGTGCCCTCTAGTACCGTGCGCCCGGATGCAACGCACCCCCTGCGCTATAGGTAAAGCCGCCCCTGCCTATGTCCAGCAGTCTTTCGAGTGATACGACGATGATGAAGCTGATCCAGCTGACGACACAAGGAATCCTCAAATGAATGCGGTCGACAACGCTCTTGTGACTGCTCTGAAATGCATCCGAACTACTCTTCGGCATTTATTAGACACGCCACCACTGAATGCATGTTTTTTTTTATACGTTGGCAAACAAGCGTACGGCCCGCCTGATGGTAAGCGAATACCGCAGCCTATAGACGCATGCAACTCCAAAGGAGTAACATGGCCCTTGATATGTTTGAGGATTCGCCGTGTTGACAGCTGAAGAAATAAATTCCCTCGCTCTCAAGTCTCAACACGACGCATCCTCGGGAGCTATGGCGACCTTGCTCACCCTCATGTTTGCCACATTCGTGGTATAAAAAATACAAAATTAGCTTAACTTTTTCCGACCAAATCGGAGAAATCCTAAAGGATGGGTGTCAAGTGTAGGTCAAGAGTACCCTAAACAGACGAGCATATAATATGAATAACGTCATTAAAGTGAATGTATGTATGTATGTAAGCACTTCATTGTACACAATAACAGGTTAAATAATAAACATGTCACACAATAGATCAAAGTACAAAGGCGAATGAAGCAAGAATGGTCAAGATCGTAGCAAGTGGAAATTCGTGATGAAATGGGCATGATTATATGTATGTATGTACTTATCTTAGCACTGTCGGATAAACAGCCTGCCAGCATACCCGCGCCCCAGTTTCTATACGACTGATATTCACTATCAGTGCTATTTACCTCATACTCTTCACCTGAATGACGTCATGAATGAGCTTATGGCGTCACTGACCGTTATCAACACTTCACCGTGATATTAGAATACATTACGATATTAAATCATTGATGGACTCTTACCCCCTGATTCATAAAACTTAAAATGCCTCAGCTAAATAAAATGTGCTTTGTCCCTTTCTGACGAACGCAAATGCCAAAGTGACAGATAAAGACAAACGAATCTTAACGCCATTTTAATTAAAATAGGCTTGTAGAACGTTTATACGGCCGTTAGACTCTGAAGAACTTTTCTACAATCATGTAGATAACGTCAGAATCATAAATGGTGTGTACTTTTTACTTCACTGTTATACATTTCTATTGTAAGTATACCATCACGTACCACAATTACCGTGCGGGCTTGGTGCGATATCAGTAAACCACCATTGAGCAAGTGAAGTCAGTACAGATTCTTTACTGCAACTCTACATTTTAATCAGGGCTTGTTGAATCTTGATTGGCGCGGCATGGGCGGAGTGGGGCGGTACTGCATTCGTACCGCGCCGCGTCCGCGAAAAACTGTGCTACTGTGCAAATATAATACTGACAGTATACCGATATACTCGTCTAATAACTATATACCTGTTTAAGTTCTGGCCTTCTTGGCATCTGCTTAAACATTTAACTATCCAGGGAATAAGGAAATTAAAAAATATCTCCGACCCCCATATTTTAAGAAAAAACATTTTGTCGCCTTCATTGTTCGAGGAAAACAGATATACTTAATATTTCATATTTTCGTTGTAATGGAGGACAAAATGAATTTGTCACTCAACCCAGACACTTAACACTCGACCTGTATGGGGCAATTCCGATGTGTGCGTTCCAAATTGCATGCAAACTGCCGAATACGGGTTCACGGCATTTTTGTGGGTTTGCCTGACTACATTTACACCGTACGTTCTCAAAAACCCAAAAGGAGACACTACACGGGCTGATATCGGCGGCCGGCCAAGCAAGGTCACAGAAAATCTAGTATTTGGTCGGCCGCCGTGCTTCCGACGTGTATCCACGCGGGCCGAATCACGCGTCGGCCGGCATGCAGCCCGGCCGATAACGGCCTGCGTGGCGTCTCCTTATCCAGGAAATCCCTTAAAGGGGGGATAAGGGGAATGGAAGTTTCTATGGGAGTCCTTGCCCGGTTTTTTTATTGTTCCGCGCCTTCCCTCTCCGTCCGCACAGCATTTACTAGAGCGTAAGTTCGCTAGAATCGTCGATGATGTTGCCATGTTTGGATGCTTGGCTTGTTGCCTTGACGCTTGCTCTGTTCGTTGTTCAGTTTGACAAATATTAAAACGGCGAATGCTCGATCTATTGTTACTTTTTGAAGTGAAAACTTCTTTAGCGGCGCTTAGCACTTTTTGGGATGGGGAAAAATTGTTAAATACGCGACAGAGTTTTGTGACGTCAGATGTGAAGGAGGTCACTTTTTGCTGCTAGCCGATTCGACTTCATTCAAAACTGAACGCTATTCGTAAGAGTGTAAAGCCGTTAAACTCTTTTTGCAATAGCATATTAAGCAAATAAATTTGTAATAATACCAACGCGTCCTTCACCGTTTTGCTATTGAGAAATAATCGAATAGTTCTAATTTGGGCGTTATTCCTAAAGAGATAAAGCTTAGAAAAATATTTACCAACGGCAAAAACAAATTGATATTTTGGTCGCCACCGCCGTCTGCCGTTCTTGCAAATTCGAACAGTTCGAATTTAGACGTTATTCCTAAAGAGTTAAAACTTTGAATAATATTTGGCAATGGCCAAAACAAATTGGTATTGTGTTTGCCGCCGCCGACGGCGCGCCGACGGGCGAGCCGGCGGCCCCTCGCACCCAACGCGCCCGCGGCCCGTCCGCCTAAATAATTGATAATTGTTTATAAATTTGCGTCAAATTTTTCACGACAGAATTTTGGCCCAAGAAACAATGAAGAACTTCGTTCGCTTCGCTCGCTCGTTCGTTCAATTAACAGCTCATGGTACTGTTAATGATGTGTTGGAGCGGTCTAGGATTATAACATTGGCATTTGTTTTATACCATTCTAACTGAAAGTTATAGAAAGTGTGTTAAGTCTAAAGGCCGAAACGCACTGACAGGGGTGGCGGAGCGGTGGCGGTACCGGTTGTAATGTTCGACCTAATAAGAAAGGATGCGCACAGAGCGGCGCGGTATTCTGTGCGGACCCTTTCGTATTAGTTCGAACATTACAACCGGTACCGCCTCCGCACCGCGCCGCTCCGCCACCCCTGTCAGTACGTTTAGGCGTTTAACAACAGTTTGTTTCGAATTACTTTAATAACTTGTACGGCACGGAATGAGACGGTTCAGTAATGTTTCGGCGAAAAATATTCAGCAAATTTTTAACTCCCAAACTATTTATTCCATATTTTTATTTGGGCGAAGTTTTATTTCCCAACTCAACGTTGCGCACTGATATCCTTTCCCAAATAATGATTTAACACCGTAAGATGTCACGTGACCTGATCGAAAATCTGTTACAATGTCATTGAGTTTTCACTTTTTTTCTCTCTCTCACTTTTTTGGAGATTCCACTCTGTACGCATGGACGCTGGGGGACGTTCTGTTACATGTGAATGCTCCAGTCTATCAGCACCTTAAGAGGCTGACAAGACCTAATTTTGTTGAAATTTATGATTTTTAAACAGTTTTATTAAGAAAAACTATTTGTTCTAGCACATCAAAAAAAAATATGTTAATTATCACCATATTTCAAAGACCGTGGACGGGCTCGATACATAATTGGACGAAATCGGCTCGATAGAAAATAATTGCAAAGATTGGTCTTAAAATCATCATTAAACGGTTCTGTCTTTATTTTTTTGACGTATGGGTCTGCAATTAAAAACACGAAGTCAACATATTCATACCTAAACCGCTAGCGAGTCATATTTCACAAATAATGCACCCTTTTTTTATTTCAATATTTATGTAATATTATCTTCAAAAACCGGGCCGCCCTGTAACACTCGCTCTCGTTTACTCCGATACAAATAGACAGTGTGCGCGCTATCCAAAATCCTCAAGGGCATTTTGGTGTTTGACAGCGTCTTAGGCGATTAACACGTATGCGCGATTGCAGTAGCGGTCTAAAGCTACTTTAATAAATTCGCAACTAACCATAATTCTGATGGCTATTCCGGTAAGGTGTGTCCTAGTCCTAGACGTTGCATTTGTGTATGACACGGTCACTTTATGACGAAGCAGTATGGGTTAATCGAACTAAGGGGATTTTTCTTCATTCGAATTTAAGCCACTTTGACAAAAAGCCCATGTCATACACTAGCACTGCGTCGAGGACTAGAACGTGTACTTTATCCGCCGCCTGCGGACCACGGTAGAAGTCTACAGCTCAACTCTACTTACGAGTTTTATCAAGAATCTAGAACTCCACCATACTTTTACGATTCGCCGATAACATATAGCGAAAGCAATATTCGTCGCGACAATATCGCTATTCAATCAATTGGCGACGCAGCGGGAACCACTCAATCCTCAGGCTTAACTGAATTACGGAATTGCACGACCACTGGACCACATGGAATAGGGGTGTAGACAGTAGGCACTAAATAAAATATTCAATTATGAATATTATGATGTATCTTCTTTAAAAAAGATTAAGAATGTGCCTACATTAAGAATGTAGGCAAATGGAGAAAAAAAGTAACGCAAAAGGTTAAATAATCACAAAGTTATAAGTAAACGATATGATACAGAGAATGAATATAATGGAAAAATAAACCATCTTCGTCTGTAGCCCCCGACAGGATTCGAACCTGCGACCTTTCTATTAACGCTAGACTGCTCTACCAACTGAGCTACGAGGACAGTGACGCAAGTTGTATATTTTTCCACTATATTCCCGCTAAGACTAGCGCCCTCTCTGTATCGAGTTATAGACTTGTTTCACAGTCTTGGCACCACTCTAATGGGCGAGCTATGCGCTCGCTCCATTCTAATAATTTGTTTCGTGAAAAGGGTATAAAGTTATAAGTGTCCAAAGTTTGAAGAGGTATATTCTGTCTCTTCCGCAAAACGCACCTTCACAGTCATGAACCGATTGTCATTTACTATGATACTCAAGGACCGTGACGTCATGATCTGCTAGCGTTTTCTCTTTCTAACAAGCAACATTAACACGGTCGTAGCTTCGTAATGTTTTGGGATACTTGAATGGGATTTTCTTCACTAGGCATATTTTTTGCCTTCTTTCTTAGGAAATTAATAATAATTTTTGAGTCTACACCCCTATTGCTAGGGAGTTCTGCTTTCGATTCTATGTCAATTAAGATAATACGCTTTTGTACAGAATGCATTGTGGCATTAACACCATGGGATTGTTTTCTGAATTTATAATTATATTATAAAGAGGAAAAGTCCAGTACAGAATGCCATTTGGCATTAAGCTCGCCATTTGTACGCTTGTATTTGTGCAATAATGTTTGAATTAATAAATAAAAGTCTGTGAGATTGTAACTTTGTATATTTTGGGTAATCACCGGAGGGGGGGGGGGTGTATGCTAGGCTAGTAAGACTAGGTCGCAAAAAAAAACCTTGTTTCTTTTATACTAATATATTTATTTTAATCAGAGTTTTGCGTTTGAGGGATTTCTTATGCCTACTTTTGTAGGCGCTTGCTTGTGACAGTTGTGATTGTTCTGTCCGGTATGACCATTTATGTTTTACCGGACAGGCCTCGAAAATACCGGACTGTACGCTTAAATACCGGACATTTGGCAACCCTACTTACGTGTAGAACGGACTTTATGGGTGGGTAATGGCCATATTTTATTCCGCGGGTTTTCCAGGTTTCTTTATAATACGTGGCCGAAGCCGCGCGGGCAGCTAGTTGTGAAATAAAGTTTAATCCCCTTATTCTTAAAACTTAAAATGCCTCTGTTAAATAAAATGTGCTTTGTCCTTTCTTAGTATCAGAAATGTCAAAGTGGCAGATAAGGACAAACTAATTTTAACGTCATTTTAGTTAAAACAGGCTTGTAGGACGTTTAATACGGCCGTAAATAAACAACAGTGAGTCTACCCAGCAGGGCCAGCCGGTGCCCTACATGAAAGTCTAAGCTCATTAATAGTAATGTACTCTGTATAGTAGTAATGTACCTATTACTACTTACAGAGGCCGGGAAGTATGGGGTTTCCGGCCGAGTAACATATAGACGGGCGAGCGTAGCGTATGAAGCTGTCAACCCCTTTTCACGCCGAGGTATGTATAGTGCTTTTCTCAAACATGAATTGAAATAAATAAAAAAAGCTCCAAGAAATCAAACTTTAATTTTCATGGCTGAGCGTCGTGATGCTGTGCCACAAATTGTGGAATGGAAATTAAAAAAAGACCATCTTGCAGGCCTCCAATTCTGTATGAAATGCCATTGCGGGTATCTCGTCTCGTTGCGCCCGAAACGTGACACTTCGAAGCCCATTATGAAGAACACAACGTCAATATTTCATTGCACGTTTGAGAAAACTAACATTGGCAAACAAGAAACCTAATTTAATTGGATTGGTTGGATTAAGTTTCCCTGAACTTGTTTTTTTCATTTGCTATTTTTTTATAAGACCTACGAGGATGTTTTCGACTAGATGACGGAGACAGGCGGCGATAGGAACGCCTGAATTAAACACCCGGTGAACCTGTAGTTTTATCCCGTTAGAATTTCCTTAATGCCGAATTTTAACGGGCCAAAAACTGCAGTCAGCAATAAAATATTGTAACAAAAATGTTTATTTTATTTGTAGAAACGTATTAACATGTTCACCCACTGCGGCACAAAAGACCAGATCGAAGGTTTGCCACCGTTGTTGGCTTCCGTGACTGGGAGCATAGAATACTGAGAGTGAAACGGAACGACTGTGTCCGAAACTCTACGCTGCGCTCAAAAACCCGCATTGCCAACGTTGGACTTAAGACCGCCAAACTGTAATGGGAATGGGCTGGCCACGTCTGCCGCATGCATCCAAAGAGGTGGGCCAAAATAGTCATGGAGTGGGTGCCGCACGATGGTAGGCGACGACGTGGCATGCCGAGACGGAAACGGAACGACCTAGACGCATTTCATAACGAGTGGCTAGAGATTGCTCAAGGCCGGGACGAGTGGAAGTCGAGAGGGGAGGCCCTTGCCCAGCGTGGGACACTCTATAGGCCTCCAAAAAAGGTACAATATAGAAAGAGCATTCAATAGTAGTTCCACGCTACTGTGTGAGAGGCGCCCTCTGCTGAAACACACGCCGAACAAACAAAGCGTTTAGTGTAAATCGATGGCAATGGCAAGCAAACACATTCGATCCGCGCCCCAATTAGTCGCGACGCGGATTTTATTTTTGTGACAAACATTGCAAATATGTCCGCATGGCAGAGGCGGATTATTAATACGAGGGTGGTATGATAAGTAGAGAGCCTAACCATGGAAAAAAAAAATTCAAAGTAGTCCCCTTTCAAATTTATGCACTTATCCCAACGCGTCTCCAACTTCTTTAAGCTCTCCAAAAATATGTCTTCGTTAACTCTGCAAAATACTCATCTGTGGCCTCTATGACCTCTTCATTTGACATGAAGCGTTTGCCTCCGAGCCAAGATTTCATATTTGGGAACAAGAAGAAATCGCACGGGGCCAAATCCGGGGAATAAGGAGCGTGCGGCAGTATTGTGTAACCCAATTGATCCAGTTTGGCCTTGACGATGTGAGATAAATGGGCCGGAGCATTATCTTGGTGAAAAAGCACTTTTTTGCGGGCTAAACGGGGCCGTTTTTTCTTTCATTCTTCATCAAATCGAGACAATAAATCTGAGTAATATTGCCCCGTGATCGTTCTTCCCTTCGCCAAATAGTCTATGTGGATAACTCCTTGGGAATCCCAAAAAACGGTCGCCATCACCTTCCCGGCCGACGGAACCGTTTTTGCTTGTTTTGGAGCACTTTCGCCGGGACAAGTCCACTGCTTTGACTGTTGCTTTGTTTCGGGAGTATAGTGGTGGATCCACGTTTCGTCCACGGTAACGTAACGCATAAAGAAGTCCTTCGGATTACGCTTTAATAGTGCCAAACACGCTTTGGTACCTACACGATTCTGCTTGTTTTCATCTGTTAGCAAACGCGGTAGCGCGGTACCCATCGGGCCGATAACTTCCTCATGCTGCAATGTTTATGAACGATGTTTTGTACACGCTCTAGTGACAAGCCACATGCCTCAGCTACCTCCCCCTCAACTTCAGTCTACGATCGTTCATCAACATATCACGAACTTTGTTGATGGTTTCCTCCGTGGTAACCTCATTTGGACGTCCTGGGTGGGCCTCATCAAACACAGATGTTCTTCCATTTCTGAACTCTTTATACCACCGCTGAGGCAACCGAAGGTGAAGCGTCGCCATACACGCTACCTAATTCGGTTTTTATTTCATCACGCGTTTTCCCCTTCAAAAACAAAAAGCGAATCACTGACCGATATTGTTCTTTTTCCATTTTACACAAAGATTCCACTCGTTATATTTAAAAAGCTATAATTCATGAAGTAATTGACGGAATCATTTGAAACTGTCAATTTTCCCGCGTCCAAGATGGCGGCTGTAGGCAGAGATTTTTTATATTCAGCCATACCACATTGCTTCAAGGCCCATTACTTATCATACCACCCTCGTATAGGCAAACTAGGCACGTGCGAGGTTCCAAAGGGGCGCGCGCGCAAAGGTATTTTTGTTATTTTAAACAATGGCCCATAGAGGGGCGCCGGTGAGGTGCTAGTCTAGAGCGCTGTCGACATTTAGATAAGATAAGATAATGATTTATTAGACAATCAAACACATACCTATACAAAATTATACAAACACTCTAGCTGTTGCCCGCGACTTCGTCCGCGTAGAACTTGTTACCGTCGTACAAAAATGAGTTCTATTCCATTTTTATAGGCGGAACCTTAATTATCGCCAACCCCAACAAAGTTCTACCATTTTAAGGGAAGATTTCCGAGATAAAACTATCCTATATCCTTCCAAGGGTCTCAAATTATCTGTACGAAAAATGTCATCTAAATCCGTTCAGGATTAAGCGTAAAAAGCAACAGTGCGATGAGTTCATTAGTTTAAATTGCTTTTAAATTAAGAACTCCGTCTTAACAAATTATAAAAATCTCCACAGACGTTTCTGCTTAAATTGTATATTTGATCATAATGTACCTACTCGTATTAAAGAAAGCTACACTACTGGACGATTTTGCCTATCGCAGCAGTTTTACTCACGTTATTCCGGGCGACCTGTATAGTTTTGAAAGCAAACTTATCTAATGCTAAAAGACGTAGAACTTTCCATTTCCATCCGCCGTCCCCATTTGAAGGTGTTAGAGAATAAATTATTCGATATCCAAAATGAACTTCTTAAATTAACAAAATAATCCGCAGGTTAAATGAAACATTACCTTCTTTTCGGTTCTGGGAGCATAGCAGTTC
Organism: Epinotia ramella; assembly: GCA_947578815.1. Lineage (NCBI taxonomy): Eukaryota > Metazoa > Arthropoda > Insecta > Lepidoptera > Tortricidae > Epinotia > Epinotia ramella. The sequence goes on from OX388210.1 coordinate 4,671,603, forward strand.
TAATTTAACCTAAGCTACATTTCTGTTACCTTATACCCTTTTCACGAAACAAATTATTTAATTAAATATTTTTGTTTCGTGTTATTTTTAACGAGGAAGTTACCCCGATCATTTTATAAACGATATGATACAGACATGAGACGAAAATGGTTTATTTTTCCATTATATTCTTTCTCTGTATCATATCGTTTTCTGGTACCTGTTCGGTTCTGTAAGGGTCGTGGTTCTAACTTAACCTAATCTACTTTTCTGCTAAGCATTCGGATTATGTATTTTGACTAATAAATGGCTGACCATCCTACTAATATTATAAATGCGAAAGTTTGGATGTTTAGATGTTTGTTACTCAATCACGCTTAAACGGCTCAACCGATTTGGATGAAATTTAGCATGAAGATAAATTATAGCCTGGATTAAAATACAGATTAATTTTTATTCCGGGTCCACGCAGACGAAGTTGCGGGCGGAAGCTATTATAGTATGTATGAGCTAAGAATTCCCTCACTTCAAAGTTTACTTGTTCCTCATACATACTTCCAACCCTTTCTAACCTCCTTAGAGGATAAATTTTATGAAATGCTGTAATTAGTTTCCTACGGCCGTATTCATAAACGTCCTATACGCATGTTTTAACTAAAATGGCGTTAAAATTCGTTTGTCCTTATCTGTTACTTTGACATTTGTGTTCGTAAGAAAGGGACAAATCACATGTTATTTAGCAGAGGCATTTTAAGTTTTATGGATAAAGGGGCTAGTCTTTAACCAAAGTTACAAATCCCTTACTTTAAAATTGTCTTATTCCTCGTACAAACGTCCAACTCCTTTTAGCCCATTTAGGGGATGAAGGTTTTTAACCCCTTGTAGAATCAATTTCAAACAGTCTAAAACAGAAATTACAAATCTCTTACTTTAAAAATGTCTTCCTCTTCATACAAACTTTGAACCCCCTTTAACCCCTATAGGAGATGAATCAAAACAAAAGTCTGAAATCAGTTGTGTTGTCTTTTAACATACAGGCTAAAACCGAAGTTACAAATCTCTTACTATAACATTTTCTTGGTATCCATAAAAACCTTGAATCCCGTTTTAACCCCCTTAGGGGTGGAACTTTTCCAAAATGCAGAAAGAACTTTTTTTATTCTGATAAGAAATCTTTATTTAACGTTTTAGTCTCAAACTAAAAAAAGAGTGTTTCTCATCCAAACCTAACCTTGCACCCCTTTTTAACCTCCTTTTGGAAAGACGTTTCTTAAACGCTGGAAGTACTCGTTTATATTTAAATTAGTAATTTTTCTACAAAATTGTTCGTCTCTAGCTAAAAAACAAAGTTTCCCCCATACAAAGTTTTGACCCCTTTTTAACCCCCTTAGGGGTATTTTTTTCCAAAACGCTTAGTTTTTTTTTGTATTCAAATAAGTAATCTGTCTACAAAGTTTCAAGTTTTTAGCTCAAAAGGAAAAGTTTCCCTCATACAAACTTTGCATCCCTATTTAACCCTCTTAAGGGTAAAATTTTCTCAAACGCTGACCGCATTTTTTTTTGTATTCTAATAAGTAATCTTTCTACAAAGTTTCAAAAAATAATGTTTCCCCCATACAAACATTGCACCCCTATTTAACCTTAGGGGTGTGATTGTCTAAAACGCTGAAAGTATTTTTTTTGTATCCTACAAAGTTTCAAGTCTCTAGTTCAAAAAATAATGTTTCCCCCATACAAACATTGCTCCCCTATTTAACCCTCTTAAGGGTGGAATTTTCTATAACAGAAAGATAATGTTTTTATCCTAATAAGTTATCTTTCTACAAAGTTTCAAGTCTCTAGTTCAAAAAATAATGTTTACACCATACATATTGCACCCCTATTTAACCCCTTTAGGGGTGGAATTTTCTAAAACGCTGAAAATACTTTTTTGTATCTTAATAAGTAACCTTCCTACAAAGTTTAAAGTCTCTAGTTCAAAAAATAATGTTTCACCCATAAAAACATTGCACCCCTATTTAACCCCTTTAAGGGTAAAAAATTCTAAAACGCTGAATGCACTTTTATTGTATCTTAATAAGTAATTTTCCTGCAAAGTTTCATGTCTACTTCAAAAAATAATGTTTCCCCCATACAAACTTAGCACCCCCATTTAACCCCCTTAGGGATGGAATTTCCAAAAATGCCGTCTTATACCTTGCTTACGTCACAAAAGGAAGTTCTGGTGTAAATTTGAAGTTTCTAGGCCCAGTAGTTTCGGCTGTGCGGTGATGAATCAGTCAGGAAGTCTTCTTTCATATTTATAGATTATCCGTTGGGCTCCAAACTAGGCTGAGCCTGTATCTTGGGACCCACGGCTCTCGCACGAACTCCGAAATCACGGACAAAAAGAGAAAAACAAAAAACTATACCTAATTTCAGATAACATTTGAATGTGAATGGAAAAGTTCGTCTACGTTTCTTCAAATATCCAGGATATCAAAGGGAAACATTGTACTAAATTCTGCTTTTCTAATATACTCGTAGCATTAGCAATACCTACATTTTTTCTATGCGATTTTAAGTTGGTTTTGCTTGAAATCGCATGGCGATTAACGCATGATTTTTCCAATCCTATATGGAATAGGGTAGTAGGTCATTCATGTACACAAAAGGAGTCCCATCACAATGTGAGGTTCAATTCATCTGCCGAGTGCCAACTGATAAGCTATCGAACTTTATAAAGGAGGAGATCTGGCCGAAAGGTGTACTTTTCCGGCGGTTCGAGGCCGGTTATTTGACTTCCAGAAAATGCACGCAATTCGTCGCCTTAACGTGTGTGTGCGTGGTATTTTAGTTTTTTTTTATATGTATTATATTCTGTAAGGTATTTCTAAATAGGTGCCTGATGGAAATAAAATCTAAAATAAAAATACATTTTTTTTCTATTCGCAACTCATTACTGTAACTCCTTTCAGTACATTCATTATTGAGTAAAAAAATGAGGACCCTAACTTGCCTTGTAGCCTTAATATTTAACTGATGCCATAGACAACAACTGGGAACAGCTTTACACGCCCCGAAGCTCCCGTGGTTGTTGTTAACCACTTAAGGGGGTGCATTGGAAATTGGTCAAAAAGTAGCCGAAAAAACCTCGCGTGACGTCACAAGCCCATACGTAATAAAATAAGTATCTACAATAATGTTCATTGATTACATTTCAACTCCGATAATGAGGCAATGAGAATTTCGTTTACCAACAAACTTATTCAAACACCAAACAGTGTTCGTTTTAATTAACCCCATCGGCGCTTGGCTATCAAGTTAGTGATCCGAGCAAATAGTTGGCAGCACGGGTTACGTGACCGAAACGACGCATTCATGAACCTGAGATAAACAAACGTTCATAATGCAAGATCCAATCACATTTGCCTTCACTTTTGATCAGGCGCTTTAGATTTACCCCGAGATGGAGTTTAGAACCAATAAAATGGGTAATCTCCTCGTGTTAAAATTTATAAAGTAGTGTAGTTGATACTAAACCTTCATATTCAATAAAGTCTAGATTACAAAATATATAAATCATTAAAAGATTTGAGACTTGAGAGTATCAAATAAATTACCAAGTTTTTTATCGGCTAAGAGCTAAATTTAAGATAGGTACCAAGAGATTCCTTACATTTTCACCCTCCTAGCGTTGTTCCCGGTTGTGCCCTAAAAGAGCCCGGGGTCCGCACACCTCGTCCGGACACATAATCCCAAGATTTTGCATAGGTACTAGAATTACAAAAGCGACTGCCATCTGACCTTACAACCCAGATGGAAAACAAGACCTTACTTACTGGGACTTAAACCGGTTTCCTCGATGTTTCCCTTCACTGAAAAGCGAGATTCCCAACATTTTTATAAAAAAAATTGTATGACAACTTTTATAAGTACTTAAACGCAGTATTTCACGACCAACACAACAATTGAAACAACAATGAAGTTTTGAGCATTGATACCCATTTGTAGCGAAAAGCGCGTGTCACACCATGTGTCGTTATTAGCGCTGAATGGGTTAACACATTCACTGCCAAGAACTGCTACGCTCTTAGCCGATCCAGTGGTTTTTCCGCTAAGTAGCAGAAACCGCCTACAGCGCAAGCGCCCTGTAGGCGGGTTCCTGGCAGTGAATGTGTTACGGTACATGTATCCGTTACGTGAGTGATATTCTTACGGAATGTCCCATTTAGGTAAAATCCATACTTAATATTATAAATGGGAAAGTGTATGTGTGTGTTTGTTTGTCCGTCTTTCACGGCAAAACGGAGCGACGAATTGACGTGATTTTTTAAGTGGAGATAGTTGAAGGGATGGAGAGTGGCATAGGCTACTTATAGTCTCTTTCTAACCCCCCACTTCCTTAAAATGGGGGGTGAAAGTTTGTATGGAGCTACGATATATAAACGAGTTCCACGCGGACGCAGTCGCGGGCAGAAGCTAGTCTATATATACAGGGTGAAATAGTATTCACCGTTCAAATTTTGGGAGGTGATTCGGTGTGTCATTTCGATCAAAATTGGATAATAAGTTCTATCCAAATCGCAAAAAAAAACCAGCTGTTCCATACGTTTTGGCGGCTGAGCTCAGGCCGTTTGTATGGAACAGCTGGTTTTTTTTTGCGATTTGGATACAACTTATTATCCAATTTTGATCGAGATACTTAACCCACCAAAAAAACCTCCCAAAATTTGAACGGTGAATACTATTTCACCCTGTATAATCGTAAAAGTTTTGACTGACTGACTGACTGACTCACTCACTCACTTAAATCAACGCCCAGCCCGAACCGTTGAACCTAGAAAGCTGATTTTTTCACAACAGGTAGTTTATGTAACGTAAGTAAAGTAAGGAGGGATTTTTGAAAATTCCACCCTCAAGGGGGTAAAAAGGGGGTAGAAAGTTTGTATGGGGATGGAGTAAAATTTTAAGTGAGACTTGAAACTTTGTGTATAGACTCCTTATTACAATACAAGAAAAAGAATTTTAGGGTATTGGTAAAACCCACCCCTGTGGGTTAAATAGGGGTGCAAAGTTTGTTTGAACCGATTTGGTACAGAGATAGTTTGAGTCCCGAGGAATACAAATACAAATACCTCATTATCAAAACCAATGTCACGTCCCTAAGTTGCACATAGTTTTCTAATTTTATCCCCGTCCCGCTCGTACAACATTAGTGAGGTTTCATCAAATCAGAACTTGGAAACACGATGTCATGGTTAGTTCAGATCGGAATCACGACGCTTACCGAGCTCATCTGTATTAAAACCAGTTTAAAGTTGACCTCTGATTTCGCATTGCCGTTAAGAGTGGAGGGGTCTAATTTTACTGGTGGCAGGGATGAATGCAAATTTTGAATTGGCACTTATAATAATATAGGTTGATCATTATCTTGAGGATTTTGCTATTAGTAACTGTGATAGGTTATATTAGTAACGATTATACGGCGGGACACTACTATAATTATAATAACTACTAGCTTCTGCCCGCGACTCCGTCCGCGTGGAACTTGTTTATATCGTAGCTCCATACAAACATTCCTCCCCCACTTCATCCTCTTGGGGGATGATTTCTGGGATAAAAACTATCCTATCCGGCCGTACCAATATCTCTCGGGAAATCGTCATCGAGAACCGGAACAAACTTGTGTCTGAAATTGAGACTTCCCTAAGTGAAATCTCTGAATGGGGTCGACTTAACTTAGTCCGTTTTAACCCTACCAAGACACAGGTTTGCGCGTTTACCGCAAAAAAGTTAAAGTTCGACGTGTCACCTTGTTTTGAGAGAACTCCCCTGACTGCCGCAGCCAGTATCGGAATCCTTGGCGTCGACATTTCGAGTGAAGTCCAGTTCCGCGGCCATTTAGAGGGTAAGGCCAAATTAGCCTCAAAAAAGCTCGGTGTGCTCAATAGATCGAGACAGTATTTCACACCGGCCCACCGCCTGCAGCTTTATAAGTCGCAGGTCCGCCCACACATGGAATACTGTTCTCATCTATGGGCAGGGGCACCCCAATACCAGCTTCTCCCTCTGGATCGCATCCAACGACGAGCAACTCGAATTGTCGACAGCGAGCATATTTCGGATCGGCTTGACCCCTTGGCGCTGCGTAGAGATGTGGCCTCTCTCTGCATTTTCTATCGCATGTATAACGGGGAGTGCTCCGAGGAATTGTTCGGATTAATCCCTGCCGCTTCTTTTCGCCATCGTCCAACGCGACAACATTACCATCCTCACCACTTAGATGGTTGGCAGTCCTCAACTGTGCGCTTCTCCAGAAACTTCCTGCCTCGCACAGCTAAACTGTGGAATGGATTGTCGCCTGCGGTATTTCCGGACCGATACGACCTTCAAGAAAAGAGCGTACTCCCATCTTAAAGGCCGGCAACGCACTCTCAACACCTCCGGTGTTGCAAGTGTCCATGGCCGGCGGTAATCGCTTACCATCAGGTGATCCGTCTGCTCGTTTGCCTCCTATATCATAAAAAAAAAAAAAAAAAATGTCCTTCCCCAGGACTCAAACTATCTCAATACCAAATTTCATCCAAATCGGTTCAGCGGTTTAAGCGTGAAGAGGTAACAGACAGACAGACATACAGACACACTTTCGCATTTATAATATTAGTATGGATAGTATGGATAGTATATAGTATGGATGATGGCACAAACAGCCGGTCGACCAGGTAACGCATCGTACGCGCGTCAGGTAGATCTAAATGACAATTTTATATGGAAAAATTACAGTTGAATTGTCCCTACGGGCGTTTGAAACGTTACGTGATTACCCCTGTGAGGTACGAATATGTTGGTTCAAATGTCGTGACGTGACGACCGCTTTAGCCTAGTTGGTAGTGACCCTGCCTGCGATACAAGAGGTCCTGGGTTCGAATCCCGGTAAGGGCATTTACTTGTGTGATGAGCACGGATATTTGTTCCCGAGTCATGGAAGTTTTCCATGTATATAAGTGTTTATTTATCTTAATAAGTATGTTTATCGTCGTCTAGTACCCATAGTACAAGCTCTGCTTACTTTGGGACGTCGATTTGAGTTATAAGATTGTCTGCAAATATTTATTTTTATTTATTTATTTTAAATTTCCAGTTTTTCACGCACATTTACAGTAACCTTACTAACTAATGGTACTCGTAAGATTTCTTACTCATTCGGAGGTGGTGTCTCTTCCAGAAGAATCACAAGTGCGTTGCCGACCCTATATTGATTTGAGGATTCCTTCTGTTCATAGCTAGAGATGAAAACGGGTGCCTCACTCTCGAACTCTCAATACAACACGTCCTCGGGAGCTCTGGCGACCTTACTCACCAACAGGAACATAACACCAATATCTACAGAGCATGTGCCGTTTTTATGACTGCGGTATTTTGTAAGGTTGAAGTACTATCTCAGTCGGACTGCTAGATAGTAGGGCAGTTTCAGGTGATAATGTGGACACGCTGGACAAATTTTGTGTTAGGTTAAATTTTTGATAGGAACCAACTCCTCCGTCGGCCATCTTTCATTGTATGGCGGCCATTATATTATTATGATAGTTATCCGTGATAGTTTTCCTTTTAAATTCATTATAATTATGTACTACTAGCACGAATTTTTTCACATCCTCATCTAGCCGGCGAGGGGCGGGACACATGACTCGAACAAAAATTAAGGCTTTAAAGGCAATATCTCGCAAACCATTGACTGATTTGAAATATAGTTTACAAAACCCATAATATTTTTGAACAAGCTATCCAACCGTGCCCCACACCATGGGTTTAAACGAGATAAAAATACATACCCACTTTAGGTGTAGGGGAGGTACCTACCTACCGTTAAAAAAAAACAAGATTTTATTGTACTGTTTTGTCGGCGTGATTGATTTATATACCCATGCCGAATTACAGTTTTCTAGTAGTAATGGTTACTGAGCTAAGCCCAAAGAGTACTATACACTGTATATATACTGGCTAAGCCGAAGACGAACGGCCAGATAGATAGACATGGCGAAACTAAGTATAAGTATTCAAGTATTTATTGCAGTCCGTAGTCAATAAGGGTTCCTTGTTGACTACGGAACCCTAAAAAACGTAATAATTACAATTACTCACAATAAGAAAAACAAAGTGTGCTTCGTCATGGTCGATACAATGTTGTTTAGATCTTATTAATTAGGAGTTACGAATCAAAGTCAATTAACTTCTGCAGTAAATAATCGACCGGTAAAACCAGATGACTGTCTGGACGTAGACTTAGGAAAGTAATAGACACGCAAGTTATTCTTAATTCATACAACACTAGAAAGAATGTACAGATAACAGTTTGGAAGGCAAACTATTGACTATAGTTAAAATGCCCTTACATCCAATATTTGACAGCTGTCACCCCAGTACAATTCATGTCATCATGTGTCATCATTGACATTTAAAGACCCTGGATACCTATCAAATAGCGGGTGTTAAAAAAATCTGTGTCTGTGAGCTGGTTATAGAACTAGCGAAGTTATCTTTTTACAAGCTTTTATTTAACTTGCAATGTAACTATGTAAGTAGCTATGTTTGTTCGGGTAGAATCTTGCAAGTCAATTTTGAAGAGATTTCAGAATTCTTCAACCTATTGAGCAGACATTTTGGGTTTAAGTATAGTTTGGATGACAACTCAATATTATGGTACCATCGAGCCGATTTGATGATGGAGACAGAAGGTGGCCATGGGAATTCAGGACTTAACAGTCGTAACCCCGTTGAGTTTGGGCTCTTTAGAACCGTCATCAACGAGTCGTTGATAACGGTATACAGAAAAGTACAGTTGGTTGATTTGGTTGGTAAAAAATTGAATTTTTGACAGACCATTTTTTAATTTCAAATGACTAAAACGACCATATTTTTATTAATGTAACATGATCACCGAATTTGACGAGAATTGGTTGAGAAATGTGAAGTACTTTTATTTCTGTTTCGACACTCATTCAGATTTTTTTCTAAATAAGCGCTGCTGTAAATATCTGTATAACCTTGTATTTCTATGTATTTTCCTCAATTTGATAGGAACGTTGCCACGAAATTAAATTCTCGACTGGCTTCTGATCTAATTTCTTCCTCGAATTTTCCCTTAATTTGATTTCGACATGTTTCAGAAATTATTGAACAACCTTTATCTAAGTCCAGCTGTTTTCCTCTACAGGTCGCGTTTTAAATGTTTCTTCTTCACAAGGTTCCTCTAAGGCCAGCAAGTTAATGATCGACTCTTTGTATTTCTTATATGCTTCCGTTAATTTTTTTTTTCGTACTTACCTCCAAATCCTCCATTGTGAGATCCTTGTGTCGTGCTAACGCTCTTTCAACACGTTCAATAGAAGATTTGTATTGATTTTTAGTCGCGAGTCATTTCTTTTTCTCAAGTTCCATATTACATGTGCAGTTTGAAGTTGCACTACTGTATATGGAAATGTCTGTGTCACTATCCAGTTTGAATTGACACTTTGACAATTTGCGTTTAATATAATTAATTACGAAGGAGTTTTAATGCGAGCTCGGGAGTAAATTTGTGATTGTCAAAATTTCACATGCTTCAATCTTCTTATGGAACAATTTGGAGGTTTTATTTTAGAGTTTATGTATTAATTTTGGTACATTCACTCGGAATAACATCACGCGCGAGAAATAACACTATAACTGAACATCTTTTTCGGCACCTTGTCAAGGAAACAAGGGTTTGTGAATTTATAGGATTAATTATATTACAGAGCGATACATTGACATAGAAGTATGAAAAGGAAGAGAAATAGAGTTGTCAATGTCGTAGCATAGACAACGATTTTAAAGTATTTAAACTATGTCTCCGACAACAGAGTTACTTGTTGCTTTGTGCTAGCCTATTGTATTTAGAAATGACCACCAATTTATTTTTATCTCATCGATTCTAGGTGCTTCTAACCCAGCCTTGGGCTAACACATGCTCCGCTGTAACTACCTACTACTGGCCAGTCTACACTTACTCAAAGTAAAATACTTTATTTATAATTAGGTTTATTTAGCTCGAATCGCGTTAGTCCGTGTCAAATAATAATTTAAATATCAGGTGTTGGTTACTTTTTTTGTACAACAATATCGTTTCATCATACTTATGAATAATAATTTTATCCCGGGCACTCTACGCGTTCCTAACCCTGCGCTGCGCAAACGCAACTCAAGACACCCACTGCTCTAGTGCTCAGTCTGCATCCAACCGCCATCGCGGACACACGTCATGTACCAATCAATTATTTATTTACTGTCGGTGTCCGCGTGCTATGGACAACTCAGGGCGGCGCAGTATATAGTACCTAATGCTAAGTTGGAGGCCATTTATCCTAAAGGATTAAGGGTGTCGGTGCCAGGTATGTATTTTTTTTGTATTCTGTTGGTGTGTCCCGCGGCTCGGCGAAAGCCTCCCACCTAAATTTCCACACATTTTATGAATGTTCCCTCCTGTTAATTTAAAATATTAATAGATTTTTTTGTCTAAATTAAAATCCATTTAAGAGCTACTACGGTCACTGTCGCAGGTTACGGTTTTATTTATTTATTTTATTTATTTATTAAGAAACAAACAGTCTCATACCTATAGGTACATTGACACAATAAAAAGTAGTAAATTATGGACTTACAGTTTCCTTAATGAGAATATTTAAACCTGAACATTAAAAACATTAAAAAAAAAATTGAGTTGTTGAGATGCATGTTAATAGTAATTGTTAATAGTTAATAGTATAAACAAAAACATTGCCAGAAAACTTAAAGTTATGATTTAACAGTAATGGTTGGTGGTGGTTTTATGATTTTAATTATATTTTGTAATCATACTTTACCACGTACCGGAAGGCGCAGCGTGGGTAGGCCCCCCACAAGATGGACTGATAAGGTGACTGGGCTGACTGTAAAGGTCGCAGGATTCCGCTGGATGACCGGTCATTGTGGCAGTCTTTGGGGGAGCCCTATGTCCAGCAGTGGATGTCTTTCGGTTGATATGATGAATCATACGTTATTACAATAATCTGATGGTTTACTATCCATTTAGCAACACTAAGTTATCAGTTTTAGCATGAGTCTACAGCCCAATTATGTGTACCTAAACGACCAGACCCCGTATCATAGTAGAGCTTATCACGCGATAAGTGACAAGATAGGAGCGTCGTCTCGTTCTATCGAACGGTGTCAGCCAGTGACGGACGCTCTATCCTGACACTTATCGTGTGATGAATTGGATTTAAGAGGGGGCGCTCCGCGAAATGGGGGTTCTTAGATTGAATATTTACCTATGACAAACTAAAGCGAATGCCAGGAAAAAGAACATACCAAAACTACATCATATTTGCAATTGAATCGTCTGAACAAAACCATACAAAACCAAAATTGCCTCGATAGAAAAGAACCGCCAAAACATGTCTTATTTTTACTCAATTTCAATAGTGTGAGGTTCCCGTGCATATAAATTAAGTAAAAGTTGAGTGTATAATAGCTTTTCACATTATCTAATGAAAGTACTAGCGGGGTATTTTTATGTAGTCCCTTTTCAGACTTATTGAGGTGAAACGTATTTGGCGTATAGGCCTTTTTTATTTAGCGCGATACCCTTTCTCCCGTCGCGTGTTTCGTGCGGTTCTGTATATCTTTTGTTGCCCTTCGCGGGCGGAGTCAGTCGTAATCGCTCCGCTGAGACGAGAGGACTACGTTCTGTGCTCTCACGACACAGCACGATGAACATAATTATTTCAATAATATTGTGACCCAGTATATTCGTCCAGTGAATGAACGTATCATTACATTCCAGTAGATATTTTGCTACATTTTGAAATAATATATTTAAAAGTCGACCTTAACATATAGATCTTAAAGTTCAAAATACAACTATAAGATTACGCAGCGATCGGCGGGTGACCGGCTTCTTAGAATAATTTGTGCAGTACATGCAAAACTAGACGAACATTTTTCTGTCGATCGTGTATTTACTTTATGAAAGATTATCACTATCACTGTCACTACATAGTATAAAACAAAGTCGCTTCCCGCTGTCTGTCCCTATGTATGCTTAGATCTTTAAAACTACGCAACGGATTTTGATGCGGTTTTTTTGAATAGATAGAGTGATTCAAGAAGAAGGTTTATATGTATAATATAGTATCCGTGCGAAGCCGGAGCGGATCGCTAGTTGAGAATAAATCCGGTTTAATTTAAATTACACGGTTCAACTCACGTATTAAATGTCACTACGGGCGACATGTTTCGAACTCTTCGGGAATTCTTCTTAAGGATGAGTGTTTTCGCGGCGGTGTCGCTTGAATCTTGTCGTGATTCAAGCGACACCGCCGCGAAAACACTCATTCTGAAGAAAAACTTCCGAAGAGTTCGGAACAAGTCGCCCGTAGCGACATTATTGACATTGTTTTTCTTTAAAGTCATCGCTCGCGCAGTCGCTTTTAGGGTTATCGAGAGTGCAGATTCCAACAATTATTGCCTGCGAACTTGGACATTTTGATATTAAAAAAAGTGAACATAATTATGCACTTTTTCTTTAATATGTTCAAAATTGATAACTAAAGGGCCAAAGCGTCTCCATTGTCTCCAAGTACGAATCCGAGATCAGAATTGAAAAATTTGGCCGCCACACAGTAGTGGCCTGAAAATCTGACTTTCATAGACATGATCGAAGTTTTCATAATATATTATAGTTTTTTTTTAATGCTACCAATAAATTCACGGTTAAATTCACGTATTAAACGACACGACAGGCGACATGTTTTGAACACTTCGGGAGTTCTTCTTCAGGATGAGTGTTTTCGATGTTTGTTTTGAAGAAGAACTCCCGAAAAGTTCGAAACATGTCGCCTGTTGTGACATTTAATGCGTGAATTTAACCGTGGATTTATTAGTAGTATTTTAGACATGTCTCACAAAAGTTTAAATTCGATTATAGCTTTTTTTTGCTTTAGGTTTTTAGTAGCCATTATTATGCTAGCTCACAACCCTTACGTGATTTAGTAAAAAAACGGAAGGCCATATTTCAGTTATAGCTCCGGTGGTTTTTTAAGCAACAAAATGTAGGTAGTGGTATTCCTTGGGTAATTAAAGTAATTTGTACTCTATAAAGTGAGTGTTTTCGCGGCGGGGTCGCTTGAATCTTGTCGTGATTCAAGCGACACCGCCGCGAAAACACTCAATCCTGAATAAGAACTCCTGAAGAGTTCGAAACATGTCACCCGTAGTGACGTTTAATACGTGGGTGAACCGTGTAATTATTGACATTTTTTCTTTAAAGTCATCACGGGTGACGCTTTAAGATTCCAACAATAGGGGCGTAGACACTAAATAAAATAATGTGATATTTTCTCGAAGAAGGAAAAAAAATTAGTCAAATGGAGAAAAAATCAACGCAAAAGGTTAAATAATCACGAAGTTATAAGTGTCCAAAGTTTTAAGAAGGGATGTGTTCTGTCCCTTTTTCGCAAAACGCAACTTCATATGAAACGATGACGCTGGAAGAATGTGACGTCACAGAAGACAGCAACGTGCCGCGCGCATCGTGGTCGGCGACGCCGTCGACGCGGCCTGCCGGCAGCATCCTGTAATGTGACGTCACACACCGTTTGCTTTTTCTCTCTCTAACAAGCAATATTAAAACGGTTGTAGCTTCGTAATTCTTTGAGATATCTGAATGGGATTTTCATCACTATGCATATTTTTTTGCCTTCTTTCTTTTGGAGTAATAATAATTTTCGAGTCTGCACCCGAATTATTGCCTGCGAAGTTGGACATTTTTTATTAAAAAAAGTGAACACAATTTTTCTTTAATACGAGTATGTTCAAAATTGATAACTAAAGGGCCAAAGCGTCTCCATTGTCTCCAAGTACGAATCCGAGATCAGACCCCGTATCATGGTCGGCCTTATCACTCGATGAGTGACAAGATAGGGCATCGTCTCGTTCTATCAAACGGTTTCAGCCAGTGACGGACGCTCTATCCTGTCACTTATCGCGTGATAAGGCCAACCATGACACGGGGTCAGAATTGAAAAATTTGGCCGCCACACAGTGGCCTGAAAATCTGGCTTTCATAAACATGATCGAAGTTTTCATAATAAATTACAGTTTTTTCTAATGCTACTAATAAATTCACGTATTAAATGACGCGACAGGCGACATGTTTCGAACTCTTCGGGAGTTCTTCTTCAGGATTAGTGTTTTCGATGTTTGTTTTGAAGAAGAACTCCCGAAGAGTTCGAAACATGTCGCCTGCCGTGACATTTACGTTAATTTTTTAACCGTGGATTTATTAGTAGTATTTTAGATATGTCTCACAAAAGTTTAAATTCGATTATAGCTGTTTTTTGCTTTAGCCTTTTACGAGACATTATTATGCTAAATTACAACCCTTACGCGATTTAGTAAAAAAACGGAAGGTCATATTTCAGTTATAGCTCTCGAAACTGACTTACCTACTAGCGAAAATTATATCTTCAAATATAGGTACTTACAGATTTTGTCTTTCTTTCCACTTATTATAATTATCTATAGGTATTCATCATGTTTCATCTGACTGTCGGGGCATATACTATGTGAGAAGGAGCGGGGCAGCAATAGACGCATCAGCGCGGCAGGTACGGGGCGCGCGGGTGATTTCTGATTTTTCCCTGGCGATACGCCCCCTCTTAATAATTTATTTCAGACGTATGTCCATATGAGTTAGTATACCTACATTGTGAACTTAACCTATTGTTAGTACATTCAAATAAAATGTCACAATTTAATAGAACATAAAATAAAATATGAAATTAAAATTAGCGAATCCCAACCTCCCATACCTATGTTTTTAGGGCTGGGATCTCGCAAGTCTGATGCATAGCCTGGTAAGTGGACAGTCTGGCCGGTTTGGTTGTTATACTTTGTATGCCGCCTCTGTTCTCGTTAAACTCAAAAACTAGCCCGATTTTCATGATACAGTTTTGTTTAGTTTCTTGGATAAATCTTTCCTTTAACATAATACATGACAGATGCATGTATTTCATGTAATAGTAAGTATGTATAACATATATTCCGTGACTTGTTTAGCTATCATCAGCGAGACTTCCTTTTTCTTAATTTTCTAACGGTGAATGTCCAATTGTCCGTTTCATATACAGGTTGTGGCCTGGAATAGGAGCAAAAAATTTAACCGTAGATTATTGAGCTTGTGAGCAATTATTTCCAGGTGGTTTTAATTGAAAAAAAAAGTTTTTTTTTAATTTTTTGACAGGAGTAATTAATTTTGTTTTAAAAACACTAAAAAAGAACAAAAAAAACAATAATCACACAAATATATTTTAATAACAAAAGTGCAAAAACTGTTATGACTCATTACATGTTATCTCAAAATCTGCATTGACTGCTGTGCTATGATCTCGTGGTGCCAAGATACATTACTTGAAGGTCATAACTTTAGATCAACATTTCTCCGAATTAAAAAAAACATTAAAAAATAGGACACAAGGGGTTTACTAGGGTAAGGAAGCGTCCTTTTAAATATTTGCTCCTGTTACAGGCCACACACTGTATTGTGGGTACAATCAATGTCAAAAACATATTTCGCCTGACATTCGTCGACCGACCATAGGTATATATAGTGAGACAAATTTATCGCATCCAATTTCACGCCCATTAAGAGCAACTTGACCTCCAGTGTCCGAGATATCAACAGGAAAATGAGACACAAACAAATGGACATATCTATCACAATATCATATCGTCAATTTGTTGGAAAATAAATACAGAATCGTATTTTTCCTGTTATTAAAAATAGTAGGTTCGAATTAGTAATTTAAGGCGAATATAAACCTCAAAACCTGTCTTGCTCGCTTGGGTATGTACTAATGATAGCTTGATAAGCTATGCCCTTCACAAGTTCACGGGAACTAACAAAAATCGGTATAAAAATATAGTACTTATAACAGAAATCATGCAGAAACTCCATTACCCGTTCCCGTCACATACAAACTTACTTTTACAAAGCTGCAATCTCACAGACTTTTCCTCTTTATGATATTAGTATACATTTTGAAATAAAGTTTGACCCTTCGAATCGAACATTTCACCCGACCGCACCAAAGGCAAACAAGCCTTCAGATGAAACAAAATTATTATTAACTAGCATCCGCCCGCGACTTCGTCTGCGTGGACCCGGGATTTAAACAATTCTAATCCAGGCTATAAACTATATTCCTGCCAAATTTCATCCAAATCGGTATCTAAACATACGTCTAAACATTCAAACATCCATACTTTCGCATCTATAATATTAGTAGGATATTATTATATTTATTATACTACATGCATGAATGTATTTAGTATCGACAGTTTCACACCACCATTTTGTCGTCGTAATGGATTTACCTTTAACGTTTTGAGCTTTTGACCGTCATCCAGCAACAGTTACACTTGTTTTTCTTCTAGTACCTTACAATTTTTATTCGTCTTCTACCAGTCATTGGCATTGGACAAAGCAATTACCGCAAGCATCCTAAAAAACTGCGCTGGATGGAGGCAACGACCTAAGCGTATCAATTGAAAAAGTGTTACTTTAATGTGGTACCCGCGTTTGAGACGCAGTTTTTTTTACTTGCCACTAGACGGTTTATAACCCCGTGGTACCGGTTTCGGCGGGATATTAAGTTAAATTGTAGCTTATTTAACGTACTTACTTTTAATGTAATTATGTTATTTAATGTAATCAGAGCCAATAAAAGTACGGGAATAGCTATTAGACGAGTAATTGACTTCATACTTGATACCTTGGATACGTCACAACAATGTGCAAGTATATTTTGTGACCTATCTAAGGCATTCGATTGCTTGCGGCATGATGTCCTTCTGAAGAAGCTAGAACATTACAAATTCAAGGGGACGGCTCTCAAAATGATGACCTCCTATTTGCAGAACCGTAGTCAAATTGTACAGGTTGGGTCAAGCAAATCGAAGATCAGAAACAATGACATCGGAATACCACAGGGCTCGATTCTGGGACCTATGTTATTCCTGATATACGTCAACGATCTGCCATCAAACGTTCCAGATTGGGCACAGGTTAGTTTGTTTGCTGACGATACTCATATCGGAGTGAGAAATAAAAACATTAATACAATGGAAGCACAGCTAACACAGGCCCAGCATTTTCTTCAGGAATGGTTTCAGGCAAATGGCATTGTTTTAAATACAAATGAAACTAAAAACAAAATAGGCGCTATTATAATTTATAAACGTCGAGTTGCGGAAACCAAGCCCGCGTACACCTATAACCTATATACAAATGAAACTATAAGCATAAAATATCAATCCAATTCTCGAAATCTCAAAAAGAACTAACTTATCAAAATTCTACTAACTTTTTGGGATATATAGTGGATAGTAGATTAACACATAAAGAACATTTGGAAAAACTTATCAATAAATTATCTTCGGCAAATTTTGCATTACTAAAGTTAAAATATTTAATTAATATAGAAACAATAAAAACTGTATATTACGCATACATACAATCATTACTAAATTACGCTATTACTGTCTGGGGGAACGCATCAGAGATCCAGAAAATACTAGTGCTTCAGAAGCGTTCCAACAGGATCATGTGTGGGATCAACCGACGAAACACAGCCAAACCACACTTCGAAAGATTAGGCATAATGACGGTGATTTCACTATTTATCTACAACTCCCTTTTAGAAAAACACAGACAAGCGGATTGTCTCCCTAAATTGTCTGATATAATCATAATCATTTAATCATTGCTTTGTGTGTATAAAAGATCTTAAAGCTATTAAGGTTTCAACACAACCCTGTGAGGGCACTGCAACAGAATATAACAAATAGATAAATAAAAAAAAAATAAAAAAAGTTCAATTAACAATTTAAAACAATATTATCATGCATAAATTTACATTTTTATCAATTATCAATTATAACATTCTGTACCCAACAATACGTGTTAATAATCATTTATGTCAGATAAGAAAAATATTAATTATAAATTGAATCAATGCATTAAAATTAAATTAAATTAAATTACAGAATGTCATGAAAAATAAGAATACAACGAAGCAATACAAATTATTTAAGATCATAAATTATATATCCGCAAAATTCAATATTAATTTAATACTATACTAATTATATTTTAGCAACACTACAGCACAGACATGTGGCATGGTACAAGGAGTCGTCAGGCTGAACGGTAGAGAACGAAGAGAAGACGTTTTGTGGTTGTTTAACACAAGAAGATTGAAAAATTAAATATTACTTTTGTAGGCTAAGTATTCACTAACTGAGTAAAATGTTTCATTTACAAGAAATGCTTTTAAACTTGTGAGAAATTTATTACAGTTAGGCTCGTTTTTTATTTCGTTGGGTAATTTATTGAAGATTCTTATTGACATTGAGTAGGGGCCCTTTTTATGTATAGCTAGTTGTGATGTTGTTTGGAACAGATTGTTTTTATATACATAGCTATAATACGCGATCTAAATACAAACTAGTACTGCCAAAGTTGCGGCTTAGAAAATGTCAAAAACAGGGTGCCTTCCTAAAGATAAAAATGTATAACAACCTTTGGAAATAACCTCATTGCCAATTCATGGTTTTAAGAAACATGCCTTTTACACAGTATCAGAATGTTTAACAAGCAACATTAGCTTACAAAATTTTGAAATGTGTGTCTGTTGTTAGCCTTATATAGCACTAGGTATATGTTTTGTTTTTATTGTATTTTTATTTTTCTTTTTAACGAATTGTTATTGACATGCCATTTAATGCACATATTACTTTTTTGTTTTTTATTTTCAATTTTACCCGTAGGGTGTCGCTAAATATTAATTACATACTAAAGATTAATACATTAATTAACAAGTTACATTAATAGTCATTTTACATACTTTATGGTAAGATAAATAAAAACTCTGATCTTTCGCATTATTTTTCTCATTTTTGTGTGGTTCTTTTATAACTAAATATTGCCTATTTTTTTCACTGTAAGCGCACAAAAAGCGCACCGCATGTGATTCGGTGGTTAAGATTTTATGCGTGATAATTTTAACAATACAATAGTAAACAAGGGCAATAAGTATGAATGTGGAGGGTTGTAAGAGAAGAGGTAGACCAATAAAAAGGTGGATGGACTACGTGAGAGACCATATGAATAGGAAGGATGTGTGTGATGAGTTGACGGGCAATAGAGAGGTATGGAAGAAAAAAACATGCTGCGCCGACCCCAAGTAAATGGGATAAGGACAAACGAATGATGATGATTTTTAAAAATATAACATTACTATATATAGAGAACGTATCACCTATTTGAAGATTCATCGAAAGACGGCCACAGCTGGACATAGGCCTCCCCAAAAGAGCGCCAGAATTACCGATTCTGCGCCACCCGCGTCTACTTGGGTTGGAATCTGTAACTTGGTCAGATCAGACCATACAAATTGTTATTAGATATTCGTCCCACTGTTGACCTAGGTCCTCCACTGACAGATAAGACTGAATGGTCTAACACCATGTAGTTACTATGATTGAGAGATACTTATCCTATAAATAATTTGATATTATCATAATCATAATCATAATCGTTTATTGCACCATGGTAAAATAAAAGTTGTTACAATATTATAAAAGTGTCTCATGGACCCCTAGTCGGGTATTGCAAACTTAATTACCTACTAAGTACAGCAACTCACATTATATTATATATATATATTATTCAATTGTTATACCGGCATTAACTATATACAGGCAAAAACAGGAAGAGATAAATACAAAGCAAATCCTACTTATCTATATCTAAATTAAGTTCAATATAGTATCATTACATTTTTTTACATTATTACATTTTTGGAGATACGGAATAAAGTCAAATAATAATAAATCAATGTTTCAGACGATGGCTTCTCTCTCTTCGCCTTCCACGGCAAGCTCAACGAAGAAATGGAAGGTCTCGAAGGCGGGCAGTGGTCCAGAGACATCACCAAGGCCAAGAACGGAAGGTGGACCTTCAGAGATCGGGAGGCGCAACTGAAGTTGGGAGACAAGGTGTACTTCTGGACATACGTCATCAAGAACGGACTGGGGCATAGGCAGGATAGTGGGGAGTGGACTGTCACAGGTAAATATTATTCAACTAAGCTTATATTATAAGTTATAACTTAATTAAGCTTTTCGTGATCATGACATGACAACAAAACAAATTGTTAAAATTACGTAAACATTTTTGAGGTGGGTGAGATTGGTTTTAATCTGCCCACTTGGAGGTTTTTTTTTATACAACGACACCGCAGCCCATTGACGCATGCAACTCCAAGTCCAAAGGAGTAACATGGGTGTTGCCGACCCTTGATATGTTTGAGGATTCGCCGTGTTGACAGCTGAAGGAACAAATACCCTCGCTCTCAACACAACGCATCCTCGGGAGCTCTGGCGACCTTGCTCACCTCCAGGAACACAACACTACTACAGAGCAAGTAGTAGTGTTATTATGGCTGTGGTCTTCTGCAAGGCGGAGGTACCTACTTCCCCAGTTGGGCTGCTCCAAATTCGAGCGGGATGGCATTTCGCTGTGCCCTACCTCACCAAAAACCACGATATAGACAGAGAAGTCAGTTAGATTTTTGTTAATATCTGTTTTATTAAATTATTACCCACCCACGTGGCTCAACCCGCGTAGGTATGCACAGAATGAACAAAGCCACGGGATGAGATATGCCTTTGTCCATTCTACAGGTTCATTGTACGTACCTATTGTTAAATTATATTGATGATGATGATGATGAATTATAATATAAATCGGATGATTAGTTCCGGAGATTACCCTCTCATGCATGAACAGTCACGTTTATAAATATGTCTACATTTTGGAACTTATGTCTGACGAATACGAATATAATTATATAGATATCTTTACAGCCAACCGTACATACAAAATTACAAACTTCCAAGCTAAAGACTCAGAAAGCTACCCAGTCTTTACCGCTTTAACATACTTAGCATAAATACACCGGTCTAAACGAACCTTGCTATCATGCTTAACTCCCAAAAACAACAAAATTTGACTCCCAAATTTAGCAGTGTTTCATGCATTTTAAACCTGCAGACAAAGCAAAGTCAAAGCATGTCCAGTTTTAGTTTTATCTCCTACCTACCTACTTCCTCTTTGTCAGTGTATGCCTACAAATATGCAAAAATTCGCAAGCTTGTATTGGTTTATTTTCATTCGTTATTCG
The DNA here is from genome assembly GCA_947578815.1 of Epinotia ramella. Classification (NCBI taxonomy): domain Eukaryota; kingdom Metazoa; phylum Arthropoda; class Insecta; order Lepidoptera; family Tortricidae; genus Epinotia; species Epinotia ramella. Next base: position 4,692,869 of record OX388210.1, read on the forward strand.
ATTAAAGACTGGTATGCTGAGTTATTTTTAATATTTTTGTGCTGAAATAACTGAGCAGCCGGGTGCATTTCCCATTCAAGTTGTAGATGGAATGCAGTCCGCCTAGTGATGTTCCGTTGCCTGAGATATTAAGACATTTCCGGTAACAAAGGTACCTAGTTACTGCCGGTAACTTTGGAATTGACAGCCGCCTGTCACCGCATATTTTTTGTAGCTACCTATTATAAAGTCATAGTAATTTAAATCAAGTAGGCCCAGAAATAAGCACAAGTGAAATACATATTTTAGTAATAGTATTACGGGAACGCACAATATTTTGCGTTCATCAATACATTCGTATTTCTTGTTTCGACAGAGCTGCCAGCAACGTAGGTAATCTTGGCGGTTGCAAGATTCACGAGAACGAGAATATTACATAAACATAGAAAAGCTTTGCTTATTAACATCACATTTTATACATGCAGGTTACAAATCAGACTTAAGGGGCTCCCATACGCCCATGACCTTCGATCTGAATCCCTTAGTTTTCTAATGTTTTTTGTAGCTTATTATATTAAAAACAACGGCTTTAAGCAATATAGTATCCCATATTTACTTCAAAGTTTCGAGATATTTGGCATCAAAGTTGAACAATTTTAGGCAAAAAACTGGTTTTCTGGCCATAACTTTTGTGTTAATTAGTAACAGAGATCGGATATTCGGATCGATATTTACCTAAACTTTGGCGGCGTGAACGGTATGGAGACGGACTCGACTTTATTTTCGTAATAAATTTCACGGAATTTCCCGGGATTTCTTAACTATGTAACAAGGCAATCTAAACTCATATTTGAACATTTTAATACGCTTATTTATTATGTATTTAATGTAATTTACTATGGGGAAATATTAAATTCAATTTACCTGAGATTTATTCAACTAGCGAAGTATCATTATCATTACTTAGTTTAACGGAACTTGTCGTGAGTACTAGTACTTTTAAGAATTGTTTTCCTTCGACGTTTCAAGGACGACATTATCCCCGTGGTCTAAAATTTTTGCCATTCCGCTATCTCTGCTGCCGCCATTGTCTTACGCATAGCAGGTAAAAAAGGCGGCCAATACAAAGAAAATTTATCACCACGTGTACTTTAGGTATACGTGGGCTTTATCTTAGAAGTTAAGTAGGGTGTTGAGAGTAATATGAATAATATGTGTGCATAGATCATTCGTTGCTGTACTGTACATGCATTCGGGTGTCAGATTTACTTTGGTTTTACGTTTCTACTCGGCTATTCAACAACGGTTTCTGCTTTGCTTTATGATTTGGATTTTGGATTCTTTTTTCAACACCCACTTGTGCTTTGGATTCCCGGACCTGTTCCATAGAACTCTTGCTAAATATTTAATTTATTAATAAACATATGTGTCATTTTTTAGCAAAAGGTACTACTTTGACGCAAATCATAGAGTCGCGAATACCATCAAGATTTAACTAGACGTGAACCTTATTTACAAATTACAATCGACAAAATTGTACATTTTGCATGAAAACGTCACATATATGTGTTATACAAAAAAACTGTTTTATTATTCCCCTATAAGTATTACATAACCCTTGAATCTACTATAATGTATGATTTACCAGTTATGTAAGATATGTATAGAGAAATGCTTACATTACTTTGCCAATTCACGCTGCGGCTACACTACAATACAATGTTCTTGTTAGATCTATATAACAACATATTTCCTTACAAAAATAGTCAAAAATAGCCATAAACTAAACATGTAGGTAAAATTGTACCATCTTATGTCATTTCGTACCATCCCGGAGTCCCGGAGCATATTTATTAAAATTATAATAAAAAAGAAGCCGACTCCATATTTTCCCAACAATTTCCGGTATTTTGCCAAGTTTAGGTAAATATCGATCCGAATATCCGATCTCTGTTAGTAACATTATAAAAACGCATATCAAAATTATAGGTAAGTTCAGTATTTATAAGTAGGTATGAGTTTCGCGTGTATAAAAGTTTTAATGAGGATGAGGTGTCGGGTTTTGTATTTTTACAGACCTTTTTTTAAAAATGAATAACTAATTCTGTATTAACATTTTTCAAGTTATTCAATATCAAAAATGTTACAAACAAACAATGTATCAAACTTTCCCATATCTGCACCTGGAAAGCTAGCTTCAATAAACCGAGGACGAGTGTCGAAATGAAAACTACTAAATTTCGTTGATTTTTGACGGGAGCCCCTTAAGATTACACTTACAGTCACGTACGAGGCATAACAATGTGTGAAAGGGGGCTAGAGTCAGCAAGGCACCGGAGATCCGCCGCTTTGCCGTGTCGAACTTTTGGGATTCTCGGTTTGACAGTTCTTTCAAGCAACGCACACTTCATTCCAGAATTTGTCTACGAAAACGGCACCAAAGCAGACGTTGGCACAGAACCCAATTACCAACCTGAAAAACCCCTCCCCACGACCCAATCCAACAGCCAACCCATCCAGCCTACCCAACCTCCTCCTAGCTGCCAGCCAACCGCCACCGTCGTTCAGGGCAAGAGCGTCTGTAAGGGCGACCTGATCTTTAGTGAGGAGTTTGATAAGACTTCGGTAAAGGATCTGAGTCTTTGGGATGGAGAAAATAAGTTTCCTGGTGTACCGGTGAGTTTTGGGTGTAATTCTTCTATAACTAGTTAGCGAAATGAATGCACGTTTAATATTGTAACGCCATTGGAAGATGCTAACTACGTACATTCCAATTCATTACAATTATGGTGATACATTTTTGACACGTTTTTAGGGTTCCGTAGTCAACAAGGAGGGTTCCTTGTTGACTACGGACTTATAGTTTCGCCATGTCCGTCTGTCAGTCCGTCCTCGGCTTAGCTCACTAACCATTACTTCTAGAAAACTGTGATTCGGCATGGGTATATAAATCAATTACGCCGACAAAAGAGTACAAAAAAAAATTTTTTTAGGTTGACTCCCCTACACTTAAATCGGGGATGTAATTTTTTTTCTCGTTAAACCCATGGTGTATGGTATCGTTGGATAAAATCGTGGTAGTAGTACATATAATGAATTTAAAAGGAAAACTATCACGGACAAGTAGGCATAAGTAGTTACCGAGTAATAGTCGACCAACTTAATTTTCAACCCTCACATAACTGAGGTCTGTAATGGGGCTAGAAGGTGTCTGGGATTCGTCATCCGCCAGTCCAAATTACTTACTTGCCGGCATGCTATCAGTGTATTATACAACGCCTTTGTTCGTAGTAAATTAGAAACAAACGCCATCATCTGGAATCCCCACGAACAAGAGTACACGCTCCGTGTGGAAAAAGTCCAAAAGATATTCGTTCGATTCTTATATAAAAAACTATACGGCAGCTACCTATACATGTATCCTACCCTATTCGTGCTTGGTATGGTAGGGTATACTTCACTGGAGACCCGGAGGAATATGTATTTAGTAAAATACTTCTTTCAATTAATACGCGGCCTGGTGACCAACCCCCAGCTGCTTGCTCTTATAGGATTCAGAGTTCCACGTGTCTCCGCCAAGCATCTACGCCCTCGTCGCCGCGATCTCTTCGCTGTCCCCCCAACTAGGACTCGTGCACTAGCCTCTTCCCCTCTGCATCAAGTACTAAAGCTGTTAAATAATATACTGGACAGTGACAGCCAACTAGACATATTCTTAAGCTCTAAACCAAAGTTCTAGTTTTCCCGGGAAAAGCTCTAGGGGGATGAAAAACGTAGTAATCGTGTACTTTTTAAGAGAGCAAGAAGTATCAAATATTTTTGATGTTTTCAAGACATGATTAATATTTCTTCTGTTCTAATAAAAGACGCAACTTAAAGAAAGCCTTTTGTGATGTTTCCAGGACTATCCGTTCAACGTGTACATGACCCGAGGGACTATGGAGCTTGAAAACGGACAGCTTATCATCAGTCCAAAGCTTTTGGACAATCTGTATCATGAAGGATTCGTGCAGGAGACACTGGATTTGAGCGATATGTAAGTGTTTCACATAAATATGGTGTACCTAGAAGACCGAGGTTTACTCGTCTTTCATGTTTTCGGTCAGCCAGTGACGGACGCTCTATCCTTTCACTTATCGTGTGATGAGGCCGACCATGATCATTCTGATGGCAAAAAGTGTTATAGATCTTGCTTTGGTCCCATTTCTGTTTGCGTTAGGTAGATCCAAATCTATTTTTTTGGATGTAAATTGAACGTATAAGTAGAGTCAGCCTTAACGCTTGTTTGAAAATTAAGCAATTACTCCACTGGATCCTTATAATTTTTTTTGGTCATTATTCTCATGTAACAGCGAAAATCATCGTCGTGTTGAACATCTAATATCAGTCCATGCTAATATCATAAACGGTTATTGTGGCACTCTTTATGGGAGGCCTATGCCCAGTGTAGCAGTGTACGTCTTTTCGCTGTTGCGATGATGATGGTCAGACCATGAACCATTTCCGAAAAATAAATATACACATTTATAACCAGATGTACGGGAACCCCCGACACACCACAATGCAAGCGAGTAGCGAACGGAGCTGACATTCTACCACCCGTCACTACTGGGAAGATCACCACTAAACACAAGTTCAACTTCAAGTTCGGCCGAGTGGAGGTGACGGCGAAGATGCCTGCTGGAAACTGGTTGATACCTGGTATGTCCAACAAGAGTGCGTTCACAATACCTCTGCAACAGCACTCATCAAATATCTTCATCGCGGGAAATTTGACTGTTAAGGTGGTGTTGGCCTTGCCAAATCACATCAATGCAGACTTATGTTGACCGCTTCACTGAGACGGAGGGTAGCGGACAGCAGGGACCCGCCCGCTACCCGTCCGCGCTCTTTCCCCTGTCCCGTCATAGGTGCCGTGTCATTTGGAGGGTGGGCCTATAATATTCGTGGCTGAGGCAGTGTTACAAAACTTTGGAAAGAAAGCGCGTTAGAGCTATGAATAGAAGTCTTATAAAGTTGTTTGACATGGAAGTATAAATGGTTGGGCATGATTCTTAACTACATTTATGTTAACTTGTCTCCTATAGAGAAGAGAGAGAGAAAGGGAATACCAAATATTATACGATGTCGGCTTGAATCTACTATAAAGCCTTTTTCAGTGTTTTTTCTAGTAAAAACACGGCCAAAGTAGTTAAGTACAACACAACTAACTGACCATCCTGTATTTACGTGTATACTGAACCTTATTACAATGCACATAAAGTGCACGGATGGACAGATAACTGTGTTGGCGATCTATCCTATGTTACTCTCCATCCCTTCAACTATCTTCACTTAAAAAATAACGTCAATTCGTCGCTCCGTTTTGCCGTGAAAGACGGACAAACATACAAGCAAACAAACACATACACTTTCGCATTTACAATATTAGTATAGATTTCTATCATTAAATGCTTTCCAAACATAACAATACATTGTTCTTTGCGTTTTGAAATGGTTTTCCTCAAAACCGCATGACGATTAACGTACGAATTTTCCTATCATAAGATAGGAACCCTACCCACCCTACCCTACCCTATTCCATAGAAAAGCAATCCTTACTAATATTATAAATGCGAAAGTGTGTGTGTTTGTATGTTTGTCCTTCTTTCACGTAGCAACGGAGCGTCGTATTGATGTGATTTTTTGTATGGAGATAGTTTAGAAGCTGGAGAGTGACATAGGCTACTTTTTCCAGCGGGAAAACATCTAATTCCCACGGGAAAATTCAATATGTTACATTTTCCTGTAACCACGCGGGCTAAGTCGCGGGCATCAGCTAGTAGGTTATAATTCCTTACCTTCAATTTGCTACAGGTCTTCAGTTTTCTAGATGACTAAACTTCACAATGTTAACACAGAAATCAATCTGGAGCCCCGTGAAAACTTCTACGGCTATCGTCGTTACGAATCTGGACTGATGAAAGTGGCGTACGTGAAGGGAAACGCGGAATTCGCCAAGAAATTGTACGGAGGCCCGGTGCTGTCCGACACCGATCCGTTCCGGTCGCAGCTGATGAAGCAGAAGATCGGCTTGGAGAACTGGTGTGGTGGCTTCCATAACTATACCATGATTTGGAGGCCAGGTGAGAATTTTGCGGTAATCTTTAAAGATTTTCAGTTAAACGATTGGAATACAAACAGTCAGCATCAAAAGTAGCTACGCGTGCGAAGAGTTCAAAATGATCTACACACGTTTTAAAGATATTAAGAGCTGGTATATGTAAATTAAATTGAATTGAATTGAATATAGATTTATAGATTATTTTGAACAAACACTCCTCAAAGTATAGTAATACTTAATATTATAAATGCGAAAGTGTGTGTTGTATGTTTGTCCTTCTTTCACGTCGCAACGGGGCGTCGTATTGATGTGATTTTTTGTATGGAGATAGCTTAGAAGCTGGAGAGTGACATAGGCTACTTTTTCCAGCGGGAAAACATCTAATTCCCACGGGAAAATTCAATATGTTACATTTTCCTATAACCACGCGGGCGAAACCGCGGGCATCAGCTAGTTAAATTATAAGTTTAGCATTGAAAGAGTGACTGAATGGCGCAAGCTACTCTTAGATAAAGACAGGTTGACATCATGCGTGGAGTTTAAACCTCGCTTTTCGCTACAAAATAAATCTACAACGAGTACTTATCGAAAACCGAAAACAATGCCCATTAAAAGAAATCTAGTTCCATTTACAAGTGTGTAAAGTGTGTCCCTTTTCCCAGACGGCATGTCGCTGTTAGTGGATGGCGAAGAATACGGAACCGTAGAACCCGGTGAGGGTTTCTACTAGGGTTTGTAAAAACCGCCCAAAATCAAAACCCGGTTTTTAACCGAAACGTTAGGCTCAAAAACCGGGTAACCGGTTTTACCGGTTTTTGACCGGTTTTCGACAAATTTTATTTGTCGCATTATTAAGCCGTTTGGACCATACATGAGCATTACTGTTCTCAACGATACTTCATGTAATTTACAGGACGGTTTCTGACATTTAATAAATGTTAATAACACAAAAATTTTGCTAATGAAATATCATAATTTCATGTGGCAGTTGGTTTGACTGGCTTAATTTAATTGTGTAGAATGGTTTTTTATATCATCGCAGTAAGGTAGGTAAATAATTCACGTACATTTGGAATCATCTTTTTAATGACAAGTTGACAACAATCGGAACAATCAACAAAGAGCAAACAAATCAGCTTTTTTAAGCCAAGTCAGTCGTCACTATAGAATTTCCGTTAAAACATTTGACAGTTACATATAAAATAATATAATATACTTAAACATTATTTGAAACTGGATAATTAAACATTTATTAAAGTAACAGTGATTTAAATTTTAAATGCTATAATTCATCAACATGAAATATAGTTTCTAAACCAAGAAAAAAACTAGCATAATTGTTTTAACATCAGAGCTTTTCTAAAACAAAATCGTTAGATAATAAAATAATTTTCTTTTTGATCTGGTTTTCAGTGGTGGGGTGGAGTGCAATATTTAAACTCTGCAGGTACATGGCAAGAATAGCAGCTATATTTTATGTGTTAGATTATGTCACGGAAAGACTGAAAAAAAAAATGTTAAAAGAAAAACGTAAAGTAACACGCCAAAAATTCATATAATGGATTTACACAATATAATCCGTATTAATATTTTTTTTGATATGTTAGAGTCGTGGAAACCGAAGAAAATAAGTCGTTTAATAAAATAAAACATTTCGGTTTTAAACCCGGTTTTTGACTTTTGAAACCGGTTTTTAACCGAGCCTAAATAGTCCGGGTTAACCGGTTTTTCGGTTACCCGGGTACCCGGTTTTCAATCCCTAGTTTCTACACGGCGGCGCGGCAGGCCGCTGTGCCGCACGCTGGAAACTGGTTGAGGGGTTCAAGCGTGATGGCTCCCTTGGATCAGCTGGTAATTATTATGTATTCATTTTGACCCTTTAACGGACCAAGTTAAAATTTATTCATAATTCAAGGCTCTTGCTAGTATAGACTTAAAAATTCTTTTACATGTAGTAATTTCTTCCATGGAATTTATATTGTGCCCTATAAAGGGTAAAAGCACTTGAACCTGATGTGGCTTGCTCTGATTTAACGCGAAACTTATTTGAGACTGTTCTGTTAACACACGCTGTCTATACTTAAGAACTTCAGAAGAAAAACGCTCACCGCTAAATATTGGCATGATCATTTTAATCTCAGTTAAAAGCACAATAGTGCCCAACTCGTACAAAAACTCCTCTATTACTAACTATGCAGTTAAAATTCAATGTGCCAAGTAATAAGTGAGTATCGATCACTGGAATGATCATCCAGGATTTTGGGTTAGGGTGGCTGGGATATTTTATGAGGTAACATTTTTTAAAGGACTCGGATGCTAGGAGGGAGGCTTGAGATCTTTAGCCCTCGCCTGGGGTCCGCTATTGGACATTTACTCTATTTCAATATGTTAACGATGCTTCTCAGTAACCATATAGTATAACAGGCCCCGTAGCATGGATGGCGTTATCACGCGATAAGTGACAGGATAGAGCTTCCGTCCCTGGCTGACACCGTTCGATAGAACGAGACGACGCGCCTATCCTGTCACTTATCGCGTGATAACGCCATCCATGCTACGGGGCCTGATTCTTAACCAACTCCTAAAGTACCTATCTTCAATAACCAATCCCATAACTTTCCAGTTCTACATATCCCTGGGCCTCAGAGTTGGAGGCGTCCACGACTTCGCTGATTCCGCAGACAAGCCCTGGAAGAACAAAAACAGCAAGGCTCTGCTCAAGTTCTGGGAGGCCAAGGAGACTTGGCTCCCGTCCTGGCATGATGCTAACTTGAAGATTGAGTCTGTTAAAGTGTACGCTTTATAAGGCTTGGCGACAACTTGTACCTAAAATTGAGTGGAGGCAGTGACAAATCCAGCTTGTTTGTAGGGCTTGAATTTAGTAAGCACTCAAGTGCATTTAGGAGGGAGGGAGCTAGAACCATCTGTCTGGAACCGCTGGCCAGCAAAAACGGTGACACTAAACCATTAACACCGACTTCGGCCAAGAAAAAATAAAGATTTAATCTGAGATATAATGTATGTTGGAGGGTTAGAAAACTTTTAACAGGTGCACTAGATATAAGGATACACACTGACTAAGACTGACCATATATTGTACCTTTCGAACAAGACCCAAGATCATTAGCTTTTGTTATGATTTTATGCCGTTTTAGTGGAATGGGAAGTAAGTTAACGTGGATCGTAAATAGGACTGCGTCATACACAGATTTGGGTTCACGTTTTTCCTGTGGAAACTGTCAAAGTTAAGGGCTACAAAGCCTAATTTTTTGTTGGAGTCTTAATCAGCATAAACAGCGTCTCTTCTTCTGTAGATATTATTATGAAATAAAATAAAAAGTATAATATGCACGTAAGCTCGTTAACTATTGACTTGAATACTGATTTTGTTTTAAACACTGTCATAACCCTACTATGTAAGAATATACGGAATACTCTCTTTTACTTACTTACTTATAAGTGATCAAAGTGAATTTAAAAATTTTTATTTAGCCGTAAATAACATGATCAAAGTGATGTTTTTGAGAAGTTAGTACATGTCAATTAATAAAACACGTTCATTTAAAGCAAATGCATTTAATTTCCAACCTACCTAATTCAGCTACACAATTTCATGTTCCACATATTTTGGACACACAATTTTAAACAATTCTTAAACTACTTGACACGTTAATTTGTAAAGCTAGTACTTATTGTAAGAGTATAAATGTTATACTTCTAGTAGGTATTGCCTCTCGAGTAAAATTGCTTCTCAGGGTTTTTACAAACACAAATCGATCCGATATCCTGTGTCGTCCATGCCCTAGAATTATTATTTTCTTACAGAGCGTAAACTCTTACGTAATCCACTTGCAGTGCGCTTGTGTCGTCATACCACGTGGGGTACCACTGGCTGCGACTGTTCCAGAAGTTCAACATGGCCTGGAAATTATAGAATTCTTAAATATGCTTTATGTATATATTTACTTACGTAGGTACCTACCTATACTTCGTTTTGGAAGACTGTAGAGGGAGGATCCATCACCTAGGACTCATACTTAAAGGGTGGTAGCTCCATTGGAAGTATAGGAACTCACGAACTATAGGTAGTTCTTTCGCCTATACGTTCAAGTGTGCGACAAAAGGCAAAACCAAAACCGGGCCCGAAATAAGTTTCAGCACTTATGTATCTTGTATAACGTACCTATTTATTTATCACCCGTATCATACTCGTTTTCATTTCGACGACTGCTTTAGCTTAGTTGGTAGTGACCCTGCCTACGAAGCGAGAGGTCCTGGTAAGGGCATTTATTTGTGTGATGAGCCCGAATATTTGTTCCTGAGTCATGGCTGTTTTCTATGTATTTAAGTATTTATTTATCTGTATAAGTATGTTTATCGTCGTCTTGTAGGGGAGACCAGGGATGAACGTAACAATTTTCATTTTTCTTGTCATATCTTCGAGACCACGTGAAATATCAAAATTCTAACTATCACACATGATAGATTGGACTATCGACAAACTTTTAACACTAGCTTAAATGCGACTGATACTACAGATTTTGAAAAAACTGTTCAAACAAAAAAAGTGGAATCTGTTACAACCATCCCTACCCCTAGGGTTGGTTGTAACAGTGCAATTGGATGATTGTAACATTGTAAATAAAAACCAAATTACTTTCATAATCAACATGTTTATTTATAATCAGCCTTTTAAGTTTTACATTATTATCCCAATTATCAAAAAAAAATTAAACATTTCTAAGAAACTTAATAATCTTCTGAAACAATCAACCTTATTTAAAATGAGATCTTAGTCAGATAAACAATTATGGCACACATAACTTCTTTCATTATTGGTGCATTGTACATGAGCCCAAAGCTGACACTAGGCATTGCACCCATTTTTCATTTGACCTGCTGTTCGAAAAAGATTCCACGCATACTAAACAGAAGCAATCTTCGCTGAATATATGATAATCGGGATGAAAGTAACAAATCCCGCTCGTGGCGAATAATTTTTCAATTTTCCACTATGATCGTTAATCGGAATTTCGTTAGCGGACGTTTCTGCTTAATAAACATTTACTGTTAAAAATGGGGTAGCGCATTGTTACTAACGATTCTCAATGTAACTTGAGACGTTGGTGCCGTTTCAGAAGTTGTAATAACTTCGCGGTAGATGTCGCTACGAGCCTCCCTAAGGTGTAAAATACAATAGTGGAAGGGATTGAAAGATTCGTCGCCATCAGCGGACCCACGGTAGCTCAATTGGCAGAGCGATGGACGGATTCCAAAGGTTGTGGGTTCAAATCCCGCTCGTGTCGAATAATTTTTCAATTTTCCACTAAGATCGAAATTTGAAAGTAACAAGTTGTTACTTTCATCCCTACCTTAAATTTTTCCCGAATTGGACAAACACGAGCTTATTACCTAGAAAACCGTTAAAAAGATACAGTTTCGAACGACAAAATAGGAAGATAAACAGTTTTGCGACATTACTGGCATTTGACACTCAAGGTTACACTAACCATAGTAAAAACAAACGCAATTGAAAAAAAAGGTCAAACCTTACTTTCGAGGTATTTTTGCGGCATCGACTCGCTACGCCCACAACCTGACAGCACAGCGCCGTGAGCGCAACTGAGGTAAGAGGGGGGTTTAAAATGACGTATGTCGGTGATCCAGCCATCAGTGCAGCCAACATAATTCGTTCAGAAACTCATTTGTTACGTTCATCCCGTGTTACTTTCATCCCTGGTCTCCCCTACCCATAGTACAAGCTTTGCTTAGTTTGGGACTAGGTCGATTTGTGTAAGATTGACAAAAAAAAAACTGTCGTTTCGAAGATCTCACGGTTCTAAATCACTGATTTGCCATACGATAAATAAATAAATTGATCACCCGCTTTTGGTTAAAGAAAAAAATTGCAGAATGTCTATGCCCAGCAGTATGAGCGGGCTAATGATGAATATGGTTTAATTCTTCTTAGTCCAGTGCGTTCTGCATTGCCTGGCCAACCCCGGTAGTTATCCACACAGACAGTCCGCCCACACCTAAATGTAGGCCACCATCATGTTGCGCCATAATACGGGTGTAGATTCAAAATATACTATTACTCCAAACGAAAGAAGGCAATAAAATATGCCTACTGACGAAAATCCCATTCAGATAGCTCTAAGAATTACGAAGCTATAACCGTTTTAATGTTGCTTGTTAGAGAGAGAAAACGCTCGCAGATCGTGACGTTACGATCTGCGAGCGTCATAGTAAATGACAATCGTTTCATATGAAGGTGCTTTTTGCGGAAAAGGTACAGAACACACCCCTTCTTCAAACTTTGGCCACTTATCTTTGTGGTTATTTAATCTCCTGCTTTACTTTTTTCTCCATTTGACAATATGTTTAATCCGTATTTGGAAAAAAACAACTTATTGGTTATTTTATTTGGTGTGGAGGGTGTAGCCCCATTTCGACTACAAACAACCAACTGCCGATACCAATAATAGAAGAGACTAGTCACGAATAAACATATTTGTGACTGTAAGAAAACTTGGTTAGAGATCAGCATAAAGAAAATATTTTACAGAATTCATAAGATGTTCCATAAAGTTACCTTGCTCGAGGGGTTTTTCCAGGGTTTGTTGCTGCTGTCGGGGAACTCTCGCACTCCACCCACATTCAAGCCCAAAGAAATGTAAAACTGGAAAAAAATGCTTCATTCAGAGGCGTTATGTATAGTTAATGTCAATTTAGGGTCATAATGACATTTGAGTTGAAAAGGTAGCTTTAAAACAAGTTTTTTTATTTAGACTGTCTTGTCCTCATCAAAGTTCATCAGCAGGGAGCGTACATTTCATGCCGGTTTCGTCATAATGACGTATTCATATAAACACACAGGATGATTCAAAAAACGAAGTGACACGACTTAGTAACCGTAAACGTATTTAGTAAATAATATTTTATTTTATTTTTAATTACTTATAGGCCACAACAACGTGTCTATCGATGCTATCATGAAATTGGTCAAGTCCATGTCAAAATCAAACTGTGTTTCTTTATGTTCCTCATGTTCTTTGTGTTTTATTGTTTGCAAATGTAATTTGATGTTGCTTGCTTTTGGTGGCAAACTTTGCTGACAGCAGGAACAATAAATTTGTTAATTATCTATAACTAAACATGGATTTATTTGGCACAATAATTTTATAGCCTCCATGGCGACCTAGGCCACTAGCAAAGCATTAAGTTTCCTGGTCTTATTAAATTTAACTGAAATGTTGTTTCCGCATGTCTCCTATTTGTGACAAAGAGTAAACTTATGTGACAATGTCAGATAAAGTTCTTTCAATGTCCGTCTCAAGTGTCAATATATTAGATCTACTTAAACGGAAGAGGTTAATTAGATAACAGTGATTAATCATTGATTAATCACATTTTCCATTATTGGGTACGGATAAATAAACGTTCGTTATGCCGTTGCTCTTTTCAAATTTTTTCCATTCTGTATGTAGCTTGACGTCATACGCCTGTCATCGGCATGAAATGTACGCTCCCTGTTCATCAGCAAGTATATTTTTACGTTTTGGAGACTTCGACCACAGTTGTTTCGATATGTATCATGACCATGACTCAAGCGTAGTAATCTACTGCTACTACATTCCCAGATGTACTACTAAATAGTTTAAATTAACTTTGTTTTAAGCACTAACGCTGCTAACCAAATTTATAAACATCAAATTAAGAAAACACAGGCATACATGCACCGTCGCCACTAACCAACTAAGCTATCGGAACACTGTCTTGGTCACTAAATCTTTCAATCAGTTCCGGCTCGAAGCATGAGTTTTTTTATTTTTTTTCCTTTTATTTTATATTATTTAGTGTGTCCTACTAGTGTTATGTATTATGTGTAGTGTAAAGTATTTACTCACCAATTGATCAAATGGTGCCATAGCAGAACCTTTCAGCCACATGGCAGCCGCAGTCACATTATACTCCTTGGCACTCTGATAGAAGTTGGGTCCTGCTGAGCCATACTCCTCTCCATCCACATAAAGGGATATACCGGCTGTAGAAAAGGGGAAAAGGGGATCACAAGTTATGAGGGTACCGTAAAATGCTGCAACTTTGCCATTTAAACTCAATTTTGCCTATTTCGTTTCAATTATGACCTCTCGAATTTGCTTAGTTTTTTCTTGTTTTTTACCATTTGGTAGGAATTTTCATTATTCTGGCAACACATATTTATTTTTTTACAATGGTAACTCCATTGTTGCTCCGCCAGTTACGCATCATAAGTCGGAGTGAGTGGCAGCATTTTTTTAGTGTCTCGCAACTTTTGAACTTTTATCTACAAAAAAGGTGTTTTTTGAGAAGTGGTAACGTCCCAGGGTAAGTAAAGACTGTCTATTTTCCGTAAGTTTAATATTTTCAAGAAAAGGACATGATTTTAGCATAATAACGTACTAGGCAATATTGGGCAGTGTTTTGGAAACTTGAATGACACAATTTTGCCTGGGTCTAGGGCTGTCACTAGCTGGGTTTTATAAATGTACAGAAAATAGTAAAAATAAGCCTGCTTAAATGAGTTTATTTATTACAAGCTTTTTATTAACTTGCAATGATTGTTGGTTTAAGTCAAATCTTGCAAGGCGATTTTCACCAACTTTCAGTGTGGGTAGATCTGCTGACAATGCAGTAATAAACTAACGTTAACAAAAAAAACTTAAAGGTACTTAAGTTATTTTTATTGTAATTACTTGCAAATTGTATATCTATTGTATTATAATTATGTTGTATGTTTGTCTTTTAGTTCAAGATTCGCAATAAATTTTTCAACCACTTATTAGCGACCAATTGAGGTGTTTAACGTACTTATGTAACTTGGGTGACAGTGCAATGTTTATGGTACCATCGAGATGGTCTGATAATGATACCGAAGATAGAAACTTCTAAACAACACATAATAAACCCACTGTGTTTAGGCTCGTTTGATTTGTCTTGCAGTTATCTTTCTTATCAAATGGGTTGTCAGGTCGATTACCTACAGTTGGAGTTTAAAGGTGATGGGTGATTAGAACTTTACACTATAATAATGCATTGTGAATTAGCAAAAAAGTGTACTTGCAATGTACTTATAATAAATAAATAAAAGACCGGGTTGCACTCCGGGAGTGCCGGCAGAAGTGAAAACTCAATAACATTGTAACAGTTTTTCGATCAGGTCACGTGACATCTTACGGTGTCACCCTAAAAATGAATTTGGCGCAAATTTATGAACGATTATCAATTATTTAGGCGTTATTCCGTTTAAAAAAAATAAGGAAAAAAATGGGTATTATTGATTGTTGATTATTTTGTAACTAAAAATAAAAATATTTTATTTAAATAATGATCTTTTTTTTGGCACAACCCTACAGTTAACAATATTTTTGTATAGAAAGTTTGTGGAACCTGCTACAACTTTACCTATTGCCTGTGAAAAAAAAAGTATTAAGCTTATGGCAATAATTTAACTGCCAGGGACAAGCCCAATGTCTCATGCACACGAGTAAATATTATTACAAATAGCAACACATTATTTATTGAGATATCTGCCTAGGCAAAGTTACGTCTTAGGTCTACAACTTTGCCTGCCACTTTGATTGCTTGTAAATCGGAAATACAGTATGATTAGGTAATGGGATTTGAGTCTTATCTGGCAAGACATAGGGTATGTTTTCCGACTAATACTCATTAAACTCATCATGAAAAATAGGTTCACAGATATAAGAAAAAAACGTCAAAATCCAGGCAAAGTTGCAGCATTTTGCGGTAGGTAGTTAAAATATGTATACTTGAGATTATTTGATGACCTCTGTAGCCTAGTTGGTATAGTGGGGTGTGTAATGATTGGTATAACAACTTTTGATATATTTTCACTGGATATAACAACATTTAATATGATTTCATTGGATATAATCACTCAAGGGACATAATAAACTTTTGCTATAAAAACAATCAGTATAATTTCATGGCGTATAATGTTCAAATAGTATAATACATTTTTGATATAACGTTTAATGGATATAATGTATATTGGATATAAGTATTAGTGGTACTATGCTTTGTAAGTTTTTTTTTTCACACATGCGTTAAATATTTTAACCTAACCTAACCGCCAGCGTGTCGACGTCACGCCGCTTCGCAGGGTGCCTATTCCGCTCTAAGGGACACAAGCTAACCCTAACCTAACCTACAAATAATATCATTGTTACAATTATTTGTCGTTGTTTTTACTGCGGGGGGATTATGCCAATAGTACATTATACCAACTGAGTTTTATATCGAACAAAGTTATATCCTATGTATGTTATACGTTATAACTGTTAGATTAATAGTTGTTATATTACAAGTTCATTATATCTGTTGATAATTATTTTTACATGAGAATATATCAAACGTTGTTATATTAAAAGTGCATTATATCCTTTAATCGTTATATACAGTGAAAATATATCAAAAGTTTTTATATCGATCGTTACGCACCCGGTATGGTGACCCTGCCTACGAAGCCGGAGGTCCCGGGTTCGAATCCCGGCATTTATTTGTGTGACGATCATGAACAATATTTTTGTTCCTGAGTCATGGATGAACTTTTTAACTACTACCGATTAACCAGGCTAACTACTGGCCTAGAATTTGGTCCTCACCCGTTTGCGAGTTTTGATGAACAAGCCGAGAAATATTGAATATTTTTTTGAAGGAATTTGCTTAATATTGCAGTTGCCGGACGTGATGAATTCCCGTATGCAAACTGCAGCTAATATTGCTTACATTTATTTTACGAACCATGGAATAATAGTACATTACTACAAAGGCCGGGAAGGAAGGGATTGCCTGCCAAGTCTGATATCTATAGACGGATTGTAATACGAGGCAGGCAATCCCTAGTTCCCGCCGAGGTTATGTATAGTGCTTATCTCACACATGCAAATAAATAAATAAAAACATTAAGGTTTTTTAAATGGATGAACGCTATGATGTTGTGTCACCAATTAAAGATGAAAAAAAAGACAGTCACTTTGCTAGGCCTCCAATTTTATAGGAAGTTTCATTATGTGCCCCACGTCCCGGCGCACCTGAAACGTGATACTTCGCAGCCTATATTAAGGAACGTAACGTCAATATTTCATTGCATGTTTGAGAAAAGTTACTCAAAGGCTTGTGTATAAAAATATTACGTTTCCCGACTTACATGGTGTCCATAATAAAGTGTAGTTGTGGAAAGCCGAATTCCAATTGTCAAATCCAATTTTTTCTTTCAAATGCATTGATCTGAAAAAAAAACATAGTTGAGTTTATTCTAATCTATACTACTCAAAAGAAAATGGGGGGCAATATCTTATTAGGAAAATGTAAGCGGCCATTATTTAGTTTTGAGCAGTATATAATTAGGTATATATATATATATATATATAGTGTTTAACTTAATAGGTAGATACAATACGCACGACATAGCTAAGCACACCCGTCAAACCCCTCTAACACAATCTCTACGACGGACGCTACTAGTAGCTAAGATCACAGACGCAAACGTATGTGGTGGCCTGTACATTGAAGATCCATAGAAACGTGTATGTACCTGCAAGGTTCAGTGTCACACATAATAGGTCCACCATACAGCTGTTTAGAGTATTGCTTGTTGCCCTTCATACAGGCGATGCGCAGAATGCCTGAAGCGTATTTCCATACGCCGTATTCTCTGTCTCGGGGCTCCAACTGGATCTCTGGAAGTAAAGTGTTGTAAGAAATAGATGAAAACTATTCCCCTATTTCTACTGTGTTTTTTACCAAGAAGGTAGTCTCATCATATCAGCCGAAAGACATCCACCGCTCGACATAGGCCTCAATGGCCAGTCCTGCGCCACCCGCATCCAGCGGACTCCCGCTACCTTTACCAGGTCGTCAGTCCACCTTGTGGGAGTTCTACCCACGCTACGCCCACTGCCACGTAAGTTCAGCGATTCGGAGGGATTAGAAGGTACCGAGTTGATAGCAAGCCAATATTATGAGTGCTACTTGAACGAGCGAGGGATGCGAACGAAGAGAATTTTGAAACGGAGAACCGTTTCAAAATTCTATCCTATGTCTGGCTGTTGTCCTCTACATGTCGCATGCCTCAACTGATTCTCGTGAATTTAAGTGAGCAAGAATAAAGATTTATTTTGTCAATTCAATTTGTCAAAATTTGAAATGGTTAAAAAATACATGTTCGCAGTTCTACAGCTCACATATCCACTAATAGTAACAAAGGTGTGATATGTCAGTTGCTAAAGCTATACCGTTATAGGCAAGCATATGAGAATTCGCTTTATTGGCGGCTTAAAGGGACAAAAACTGGTCCCTCGCCGCGGTGATGATTTTGCCGCCTAATTGAGGAAAAAATAATACGTGATGGATTAAGCGGCCTATCGCTCATTTTTATTTGCCGAGTCTCACTAATCCTAACCTCATTTTGTTTACTTCCCATTAAGTTGGTATTTATTCATTTACGTTACGATAATGAATGTGAACATACGAGTATATCGATGTAATAATTTTATCGGGCCTATAATATACTCTTTTAGGCCTGATGGGTTAACGAGACAAAGTTAACCGTTCAATCAGCGAAAAAGCGCCCTAATCTTGTGTAGTTTTTGATGACGGCGACACAAGTCATTATGGGTTAATTGTTTTTCTAGCTCTAAAATTTAATTCGTGACAAGCTGTACAGTACAGGTTTTGGTCACTCTGCGCAATTGATGTTTTACTTACGCTACAGATAAAACATAAACTAGTTTTCAGTGAGGCGGTTCCCAGCAGTGTATTGAATGATTTTTAGAGACAATGAACAATAGTTTCATGACACCTACCTGGGTACAACCAATCTCCTAGAGGCATTTTCGCACTAACTTCGATCCTGCCGTATTTAAAGTTGAACTTGTTCTTGGTAGTGATCTTGGCTGTGATGATGGGTGGAAGAATTTGGGGTCCAGATGCCGTTCTTTCGCACAGTGGCGTGCCAAGTAGACCGGTACATCTGCAATAAGATATTATTCTTGAAGTACCTTGCAGAAGATCGCATCCATAATAAAACCAGTACAAACGCCAATACAGTTAAATTACCATCCCGCATTTATATTGAACCTTATTACAATGCACATAAAGTGCACGCATGGTCAGTTAACTGTGTTGGCGATGGTACTTGCTCTGCAGGTAGGTGTTATGTTTCTAGCGTCAGCACTAGTGCTTAAGGCTTATTCGTTGTTTTGTACCTCGACGGTAGCAAACTAGCATACAGCTTATCTGAGCCAGCCAAGTCCAGAGGATGCACAAGCATGTTGCCGACGTTTTTGCGCCCTCAACACAATGCATCCTATGCGCTGTGGCGACATTACACCACCAGGAACGCATTACACGCCTGTAATTATGGCTACAATCTTCAGTTATGTGAAGGTACTTCCCCAGTTGAACTGTTCCATGTATAAAGCAAGACGATATTCCGCTGTGCCCTTTCTGAACTTCTTACCTTGAAGACAGATCCAAGGACTGCTGTACGAAATCTTCTCCATATTTAGACTCCAGGGTGATGGGCTTGATGATGAGCCGTCCGTCCTGGACTCGTAGGTTCCGGTCGCTCAAGTACACGTTAAATGGATAATCCTGTAAGTAATGAAAATAATGTAGATCATTACTTTCATCATCATCATTATATCAATTACCCTGTATAAATTATAACATATATGACGTACAAAATCTAATCACTAAAAGGGCTTGTTTTCAAAAGGACCTTCACATGTTGACACAAAGAGGCCCAAACAATCTTTACTTTGATGACGTCCCTTCTGGAGTCCTTCACAGTTCCATAGAACTGGCACTATTAAAGTCAAAGTCATAGCTATTTAATCTTCAAGTCGGGCATCGACATTCGCGGGATCGGAAATAAAACTTCTACCAGGAGAAGAACCGGCTTACAAAACTCAGCGAGGTATCTTTTTTTTTATTAACTGACTAGGTAGGGACTCAGTCTAACAAAATATAAAATCTTACCGGCTGGTCTGGAAACATAATTTCGGGCGCCCAAATATTGCCCTTCGCAATTCCAGAGTTAAAATTATCTTCGAAGAGAAGTTGTCCCTTGCAGACATAGCCAGGAACGGAGACTTCGGTTACAGATATCGGACAGGGGAAGCCTGCTGGTACAAATTCTGGGGCTGTTTGACGTTCTTGGCGTTGGGGATTCACGGGGTTGCCAGCTTCGTCCACGAAACCTGATGCATGGAAATCCATACTATACTAATGTTATAAATGCAAAAGTGTGTCTTTCTGGCTATCTGTCCGTCCCTGTTTCAGTCCCGGAGAAGGACATAGAATAGTTTTTATCCCAGAAATCATCCCCTAAGGGGTGAAAGTTTATATAAAGCTACGATATAAACGAGTTCCACGCGGACGGAGTCGCGGGCAGACGGGGTTGACACAGTTGGGACGTGTTTACAAATGGAGTGAGTTGATAAAATTAAGACAAGTTGATACAAATAGATTGAGTAGATATTTTTGGTACGGGTACGTACGTTATATATGTGGCTATGTTGTAAAAGTAAATGCTTACCGTAAAATGGGATGAGTAGGGATCACGTGGAGAGTTGGGTTATGAATGAGGAGAGAAGGGATGAAAGGGGGGTGATTTTTTTTTTTTTTTTCCTTATCTATCTTTCCAAGTTGGGCCCCGAAGGGGCCCTCAACTAATTACCTATAGCTAAATACAAATAAACGTGCAAATCATGCAGTCTTGGACCTATGCAAAAGCTAACTACTACCTTAAATCTAATAAACAAGAAACACCGCAGGGCGCGCAATCGACACCACACCTTAAGTGCGGTGATAACAAAAACGCACCCTGCGGCGCACAGGCCATGCCCCCTGCCCCGCCCAAGCCAGCCGCCATGCGGCAGCACAAGGCGAAGCGAGAGAGCGAGAGCCGTAGGCGAGACAGCATATAGCCGCTCACCCAGATACATATATACAAACTTAAATCTAACGTGCAATCCATGCACTATAAAACTAACTAAGTAATGTACAAACCTTAGAATCTAACATATATATATATATATACAACCAGAAGGGAAAGGGGGGTGAGATGGGATTTTATGGCTAATGCTACCTAAATAATGTATTCCAATTTAAAATGGAGCTATAGAAGAAAAAAAAAAAAAAAAAAACGATACAACAATCTTCCAAAATCACCTTTGTATGAAAACCCATCTCACCCCAACTACAGTCCCTCGTAGTTGGGGTGAGATGGGATTTCGTGTTTATCGTTAAAGTTATGAAATGGAAGTATCCAAAATCATAAAAAAACTAAAATACAAACGTCCGGAACACTTAACTACATAGTATAAAACGAAGTCGCTTCCCGCTGTCTGTCCCTATGTATGCTTAGATCTATAAAACTACGCAACGGATTTTGATGCGGTTTTTTTTAATAGATAGAGTGATTCAAGAGGAAGGTTTATATATATCATATGGTACCCGTGCGAATGTAAAAATAAAATGTTATCGAGGTTTGAATGTCAGTTTTGTCCCTACTCACCCCGTGTTACGGTACTGATCGTCTTAATACTGACCTGTGACAGTCCACGCCCCATTATCCTGCCTGTACCCCATTCCGTTCTTAACGACGTACGTCCAGAAGTACACATGGTCTCCCAACTTCAGTTGCGCCTCCCGATCTCTGAAGGTCCACCTTCCGTTCTTGGCCTTGGTGATGTCTCTGGACCACTCCCCTCCTTCAAGCCCTTCCATTTCCGTGTTGAGTTTGCCATGGAAGGCAAAGAGAGAGAATCCGTCATCTGGAAAAAAAAAATGAAATGCATTTTTTTTTAAGTTGACTTTTATAAAGATACTAGCTGCCCGCGCGACTCCGCTCGTATTGCCGCCCGAAATTGTACGAAAGTTCGCCAACTTGGTAACTAGTAATGTCTACTTGGCCGTGATAGTTTTCCTTTTAAATTCATTATATATACTCCTGCCACGATTTTTTTCACAATCCCAGTAGCAGCCATTTAGCCGGCAAGGGGTGGGGGACTTGAGTCTAACAAAACTTTGGGCTTTAAAGCGCAATATCACACAAATGGACCAATAAAGCTAAGTTGAAAAATGCTTTTTAAAACCCATAATATTTTTGAACAAGCTATCCAACGATACCTTGGGCTTAGCGAGAAAAAAAATTACATGTAGGGGAGGTACAATAAAAAAAAAATTCAAGACTTTATTTTACCATTCAGTCGGCGTGATTGATTTATGTATATACCTACCCATGCCTATTACAGCTTTCTAGTAGGAAGGGTCACTGAGCCGCAGACGGGCAGAAGGACATGGTGAAACTATAAGGGTTCCTTGTTGACTAAGGAACCCTAAAAACGGCGAATGCTCGGAGTTCTGTTAAATGTGAATACTATGAATGCTCAACTCAGCACCTTTACGTCATTGTTGTAAGTACATTAGCACACCTATTGACCATGGTCGGGCCTACCGCAAGAGTGGTAAATAATGAGCAGGTATTTTTTCCGTGTTTAAAGCCGTCATTATTGAATTACCTATGCGTCATAGCGTCTTGCTCGAGTTCGAAAGTATGTTCACGCACTAAGTGATCAATATTTGTAAACAACACTTTATTGTAATGGGCATAAGGTTGCCCAGATATTATTGAATCTTTGGGAACGTACACATTATTATGAACGAGACTGTACAAACACGATTTGTTTAAACGATATATGGAAATACAATTTCAAGTGTTCTAAAGACAGTAAAGAATTAGATGATTAAATGAGCGAGCGAAGCGAGCGAGGTTCTCCGTTTCAGCTTGGGTCAAAATTCTTGCGTAATCCTATGTCCGGATGTCCAGAGGCTCTAGTATAAGTTTTACCGAAACAAAACGTTACGACCGCGTTTGCGTTAAGCTGTCAAATCCCATACAAATTGAGGGTAAAACGCAAACGCGATCGTAAAGTTTTTTTCATCACACTTGCTCGAAAAGGGCTTCATAATGCGCAGACATACAGAGCTGTAATAGCCTGTGTTACGCCCACGGGCGTAATGGTTTTTTTCTTAAATTGTATCTGTCACTCATGCGGCAGTTACAAAGCAAAGAGGTTTTAAATCAAATACGATTTCTCAAAACGTATTTATAAATAAATTTATACTTAAAAAACTACT
Source organism: Epinotia ramella (assembly GCA_947578815.1). Taxonomy (NCBI): domain Eukaryota; kingdom Metazoa; phylum Arthropoda; class Insecta; order Lepidoptera; family Tortricidae; genus Epinotia; species Epinotia ramella. Next base: position 4,716,165 of record OX388210.1, read on the forward strand.
TACACCATGTTTAACTGAATTATTTACAGATTTAATATGTAGTTATTTAGTGTCTATGTAAAATGTTTTTAAGTGTTTTCAAATCGTGGCTGTATACCGAAGGGTCTTTGCCATACGCGCCTCACGTCAAATTCAACAAAATGGACGACTGACATGATGCAGTGTTTATTACGATTGTATTCATTTCATCTAAAATGTATTTGTTTCCTCGCAAATGTGATGAAAAACATTGTGTATAACACGGGCGTAAGAATATTGCAAACTCGAGTCATCAAAAGCCCTCCGCCTTCGGCATCGGGCTTCTGATAGACTCTTGTTCGCAATATTCCACTTCCGCCCCTCGTTAAACAATGTACTATTTTCGGTAAAACTTATACTAGAGACTCTGATGTCTGGCTGTTCACTACAGGTCGCGTTTCCCAACCGATTCTCGTGAAATTTTCTGGGCAGGTTCAATCATTATATAGATTCTTTTGTCGATTCAGTTAACAGAAAAAAAAACCGGCCATGTGCGAGTCGGACTAGCGCACGAAGGGTTCCGTACCATTATCTATAAAAACGGAAAACGTCACGTCCCCTTAAATATTTCTTTTTTTCTGTTTTTTAGTATCTGTTGTTATAGTGGAATCATGTGTAAAATTTTCAACTGTCTAACTATGTATCACGGTTCATGAGATACAGCCTGGTGACAGACGGACAGACAGACAGAGAGACATACAGACGGACGGACAGCGGAGTCTTAGTAATAGGGTCCCGTTTTACCCTTTGGGTACGGAACCCTAAAAACAGTCCCGCGAGTTCTACAGCTCACAGAGCCTAGTCTAGTAATTTTATTTAAGTAATACCTAACCTATTTAATAGCGATTAGATTGTTATGCTGACCCCGTATCATGGTCGGCCTTATCACATGATAAGTGACAAGATAGAGCGTCCGTCATAGGCTGACACCGTTCAATAGAATGAGACGGACGCACTATCTTGTCACTTATCATGTGATAAGGCCGATCATGATACGGGGTCAGCATAACAATCTAACAAGATAGAGCGTCCGTCATAGGCTGACACCGTTCAATAGAACGAGACGGACGCACTATCTTGTCGCTTATCGCGTGATAAGGCCGACCATGATACGGAGCCTGGTATCTATTGAGATTACGAGTAGCCTGCTAATGACCTTCTGAGGTCAAGATTCTTACACATATCATCATATAGTTTTAATGTCGACTCTTAATAGGCATGATGCCTTATGTTCAAATTGATAACGTAGTGATGCTAAATGGATAGTAAACCATCAAATTGTCGTACTAAAGTATAAATTATAAAATATAATTAAAATCATAAAAAGATAATATAAACCTTGAAATTTTAGAAAAAATATGCATTTTTTTTTTATTGTCCAAGAGTAAATTAAAAGCTACCAATAGAATCCTTACGCTTTTCTAGAAACAAAATTGTATGACAACTATGTACTTAAACGCAGTATTTCGCGACCGAAACAGCAATTTAACTGATTTTCCATACTACGATTAGTACAAATGTACAAATGTGACGTCATACTTGTATAGACACACAGTATGAAGCGTTTTGCACTGCCGCCAGCGAGGTCAATATTTGTCTCAATTATTTAGGTATTTATGTTCTTTAATTGTAGTTGCTCCCATACAAACATTTGTTCCTCTCCAAAAACTGGTTCGAATGACGTCACAAAAAAATCTCAGTCATCATCCCTATTCTAGGACAACTTGTATAATACAGGATGAACTACTTGCTTCAAGCAAAACTGGGATTTGTTCCTTTGTTTGCACTTTTGGTGTGCGTTTAATACATATGTTATGCCAACATGCACATATATCTACGTGCGTATACATAACCGTTATATTATACTGGCTATGATATGACTACAAAGTTACGAACCTTGCGCCGAAATTATTTATTATTAAATATTTTGGCCCAATGGCTGTTTTTTTCTAGAGAGGCATTTGCTTACAGGTAGAGAGGTGGAGGACCAACTTATTAAAATCACATAATTATGAACAAGGAAGGAAGAATACTGAAGTACTAGAATAATTGTTTACTATTAATGCGTATGCATTTAACCTCATTCTTACAAATGTATGTTGATAAAAAAGCCTGCATATACCGGGTGGAAAAATCGAATGCAACATGGATGGCAACTACCTTAAATATTGTAAATAGCACATTCTGTGTAAAGGAAACATTCCTTTGTTTTTAAAAACAATAAATTCTGCATTTAAGGATTTATGAAAAATCGCTTGCCTTAGTCGGGACTCGAACCGGTCAAATGTGACAAAAAATAACGTGCTCTATTTTATGATGCAGATTGAAAGGGTAACTGATAAGGTTCATTTTTCTCTAAATAACAAATACAATCAGAATAACGGAGTGCCATGAAAATTGAAAACTAAAAACTAAACCGGTTCGAGTCCCGACTGAGGCAAGCGATTTTTCATAAATCCTTGAATGCAGAAATTATTGTTTTTAAAAACAAAGGAATGTTTCCTTTACACAGAATGTGCTATTTACAATATTTAAGGTAGTTGCCATCCATGTTGCATTCGATTTTTCCACCCTGTATATGATGTCAATACGTATATGATATTTCATTAAATAATGATGTCATGTAAAATATATTAATATTATAAATCGTCAGGTGACAACCAAAACTCACTAAGTAACAAATACCTACTTAAATAAAAGGTCGTATCTCGATATCGACTACGTACCGACCGAGATACGAGGTTTTGAAGAACAGCGGCGCTACCACGAACTTCGGAAGTCGAAGTTCGTAATACATGCATCCCTGTCACTCGAGTAAGGGAGTGCGATAGAGATGGAAATACCCGAACTTCGACTTTCGAAGTTCGTGGTAGCGCCGCAGGAGGTCTAGCATAACTTACTGCCAAGTCGAGTCGCGAGCGACTTAGCGTCTCATATCATGTCTCGCTCGCACTGTGTAAATTAGAAAGAGGAGGGTAGTTTTTTCTCGTCTCGCGTCGCATCGCGGCGTCAGTTGTGCTAGCCCTGCAGTGACAGTTTTGGTAGTGACTTTTGGTTGTCAATATATTTTTTGTTTTTAATTTGTTTGGTTGATAGATTAAAGTCTTTATAAACCAGGGATGTTATGACTGCGACTAAACTATTATTTTGTAACCATTTCAATAGTAGGTACATTACTATTATTAAGGTGGGTTCGCTTTCCATACAAAACGTGTTTTGTTTTGACATTCGCAGGCTAACGGCGTGATATTAAAGCGAACCACCTTACGCCCGGGAAATAAGAGATTTTGTTTAGTAAAGCCACGTGATACTTCGCAGCCTAGTATAATAGGAACGCAAGTCAATATTTCATTATAGCCCGACAAGTTTATTTTTGACCCTAGCCACGTTGCGGATTTTTAATGGAACTAATTTATTTTACTCTTTGACAGCAGACGTTAGAAGTCATCGAATGTCACCGATGTAAACAAACAGCAAGGAAGACGAAATACTTCAGTAATCAGTAATCAGTCATTTATTCGCTTAAACATGGTACAAATAGGTGGTTCAATAATATACAGAGCTACATGTTTGGTCACAAGGACATGCAAATATATATGAATTCGTGTGTATCGCATGCATAAATTGCTAATACTAAGAATTTATTTAATTTATAAGGTATTCTTGAACGGAGTAATAGGCTTTGGATGCTAAAAAGTTATATAACGCAGTCTTAAATTCTTTCCCGATTGTAAAATAAATTACGATAAATATAATCCATAGCGATGTCGGAAGCATATTTTGAATAATGTATTTTGAACGATATTGCCATATATTATCTATGTGGTTTAGAGCGACACCTCAGGGTCAAATAGCGGCTTCTCGAGCTAAGATACAAGTTTGAGTTTTTTTTGTTGTTGAAATGTCTGGTCGAGGTTCACAATTTGTCAGATCTATCCTTTTACTACACGAAGTACTCCATATTATGTCTGCTAGTACCTGGTAGCTAGTAGCAGTAGTATATTGATAATGCCTAGCAATGCACTCACGATAAGTTTCCAAAGTTGCGAAACTTTCCACATGAGAATTTCTCGGTAACTTCTGAGAATGTTCTCGAGAACGAGAATTTATTTATTTATTTGACACGAGTGACACGACACGATCAAAGAGTCCAAAGACACGCATCAAGAAATAGTTCGGTAACTTAGTTTAAAAAGTCAGGGCTAGTGTAAAGTGTGAAGTCCGAAAGCGAAATGTTCTCTGAAATACAGTGAGAATTTAAGCAACTTATTGGTAACTTATCACTTATCAACAAAATAGCTAACTGTAATAGACAATAACACATGCATAATAACATTTAGTTTTAAGTTATGCCTATTTAAACTTTATTTCAAGTAGATTCTCTTGTTTAAACAATAATTTCCATGTTGCAGGAATGTTCTGAGAACATTCTCGAGAACGTTTCCACTTTTTGGGAATGTTCTGCAATTTGTACATTGCTGATAATGCCTCGTGCATATAATATAACTAATACAAGAATGAACCGTTATATAATTAGCATAATTGAGAAGTCCGCAGGCCCGGTTTGGCCACTTATTATCATGTAAATTAACAGTGACGACGTTTTGATTTAAGTTAGTTATTTTACATTTTAGCAAAAAAGTTAGAATATAACAGAGGATTTATAGTGGTGATAATACTTATATACCTATATATATTTGTATATGTCCACCCGTAGGGTAACTTTTACAAACATAATCAACTGCCATTTTCACATTCAAAAAGTGACAGTTCATGGTTTATGACTAGGTATTTATTTTGACATAATTTTAATCATCATTATCACCATCGCCATCATCATCAGGCCCCGTATTATGGTCGGCCTTATCACGCAATAAGTGACAAGATAGAGCGTCAGTCTCGTTCTATCGAACGGTGTCAGCCAGTGACGGACGCTCTATCTTGTCACTTATCGCGTGATAAGGCCGACCATGATACGGGGCCGGCATCGTCGTGATCATCGACATCATCATCAAAATCATCTTTATCATCATTATCACAGGCCTTTGGCGTCTATTTCAGACCATTTAAACATTGCTATGGAGACATCGTTTTTGGTGACTATGTAGAACCCAATACGAGATTGGTGGTCTTCCACATTCTTGGCAGACAAAATTCGTGCCAGCACGGTTAGCACAAGACGGCGCGCGAGCTCTCTCGAGCTATCTCGCACTATCCGTCTCTTTCTAAATTTTCTAGTAAGAGAGAGACAGGCACTCTCTTGTCTTGTGCTAACCGTGCTGACGCTCTAGTTTCAGTTTGTTGCATCGCACAACGCTCCGCCGTCAACAACGCGTTTTGTAAACATGATATTAATAAATACCTATTTGTATTTACATAGAGATAGATTATAAATTAACTCGCATTCTCGCGCTATCTATGAGATCCTGTAATTGGCTTTTTTGTTAATATTCATGTTGGTAATGAGTATTATAGCTGTTGTTTCTCGTTAAAATAAATAAATAAAAAAACTAACCTATGATAAGTATGTATTGACACCTCTGTGGACGATAGAGCTTCCGTCCCTGGCTGACACCGTTCGATAGAACGAGACGACGCGCCTATCCTGTCACTTATCGCGTGATAACGCCATCCATGCTACGGGTGCTGTTGTCTTAATAAAGGATTTATTATTATTATTACAGCATACCTACGTGAAAATCAAATTGAAATACAAGATATTGTACTTTTGCGGGCATAATTGGTACTGTTTTAGTTTTTTATTATGTATCGCCGTTGGTTCCCCAAATTAAATAAATGAATGATAAAAGCTTATCATTGCACAAAGAACTAATGTTACACTTACCTGGAACAGACACCCTCAGTCCTTTAGGGTATATCGCCTCCAGCGTAGCCTTCGGCACTTCATAGGTCACCACAACACTCGCACAAAAACCAACCACCAACACCCGATACATGATCACAAACCAAGTTAACTACTACTTAATATGAGACGTACCAAGGCTTTGGTATTTTCTTAGATATCAATAGTAATTTTAATAAGTTCTATGCTATGACCATTCACGAAGACAACTAATTGCAGACTAACCACAAACTAGAGATGATTCTTTTGCAAACTATTCCTCACTTGCAAAGAGAATAAAGCCTTTTGACTTGTGTAATAGAGTGGGATTTTCTATGACTCGTTTTAATTGTTTGTATAGTTACCGGATCTTCCCAAATGAGTGACTATGTTAATGAAGATCGTTCACATTTGGCAAAAAAAACGTTTTTTCTGTTAATCAAATTGAATTTATGCGTTAACATAGGTACCTATATCCTTCATAATTATAGACTGTACAAGCATGACTAATGAATAGATTATTTTAAACGGGGTCATTTGTATTCATATATAAAAGAATACTATCGTACCTATTAAGACAAAAATATATAAGTTATGTAGTTATTCGATTTTTAGGAAACAATGTGCGATCTTAAAAAAAGTTTTGCTATACAAAATACCCTTCTAAGACTTAACAAATACAATCCTACTATCCTACTAATATCCTACTAGTCCTACTATCCTACTAATATTATAAATGCGAAAGTTTGGATTTTTATATGTTTAGATGTTTAGATGTTGTTGTTGTTACTCAATCACGCTTAAACGGCTCAACCGATTTGGGTAATATTTATTTATGTATACTCCTACTTTATGATTCAATAAAAGAATGAAAAAAAAAATATAAAATCGAAAAACAAAACTGTGTTTTCTTTATACTTACTTACTATAAATTGCGGTTGGCTTTTACTCGAGCGAGCGAGACAACATTTTAAGGGTTAGGTACCTATATTCGCCATTTGAAAAAAATAGACCGGGTTGCACTCCGGGAGTGCCGGCAGAAGTGAAAACTCAATAACATTGTAACAGTTTTTCGATCAGGTCACGTGACATCTTACGGTGTCACCCTAAAAAAGAATTTGACGTAAATTTATAAACAATTATCAACTATTTAGGCGGACGGGCCGCGGGCGCGTTGGGTGCGACGGGCCGCCGGCTCGCCCATCGGCGCGCCGACCGGCGGCGGCAAACACAATACCAATTTGTTTTTGCCATTGCCAAATATTTTTCAAAGCTTTATCTCTTTAGGAATAACGTCTAAATTTGAACTATTCGAATTTGCAAGAACAGCAGACGGACGGCGGTGGCGACCAAAATATCGATTTGTTTTTGCCGTTGGGAAATATTTTTCTAAGATTTATCTCTCTTTATATATTCTAATTTTCTCAATAGCAAAACGGTGAAGGACGCGTTGGTTAAAATTACAAATTTATTTGCAGAATATGCTATTGTAAAAAGTGTTTAACGGCTTTATACTCTTACGAATAGCGTTCAGTTTTGAATGAACACACCTTCACATCTGACGTCACAAAACTCTGTCGCGTATTTAACAATTTTTCCCCATCCCAAAAAGTGCTCAGCGCCGCTAAAGAAGTTTTCACTTAAAAAAAAAACAAATTTTAATTCAGAATTTAATGAGGAATCACAATGCATACACTCTAATATAGTCTACTTTAAGGTCAGGGTCAGTCCACGTGGGCAGCCAGAGTTCCTTGGCCTTCCAGAAGTCAACAAGACGTGTGGGGGAGTGTTTCCCCCAGGGTTTGTTAGAGGAATCCTCGAAGTCATTGATTCCTCCGACGCGGAGACCAATGGATAGGTAGAACTGTTGAGAGAATTTTATGGTAAGCATGTGATTGCTAAAACATTGGCTTGATATATAAAAAAAACTTGAATACGTAATTCAAGACCAAAAAAAATAACCTTAAAATTGCCATTAAAAAGAAAACATTACCGACACTGGCTAACTTACACTCTTCCAAATGATGGACATAGCCAGTTTTTAGCTACGTCGTTTTTGGTCTTGAATTACGATTTCAAGTGTAGTTAAAACAATTTGACCTGAGCTCATGAATAGGCATTGGTCACGGCCAGCGCGTGCCAATTTTGCAAAAATGTTACTGCCACGAAAATGTACTCAATGAACCGTAGATATTAGAAACAAGAGGGTAGGTTTTGTCGTCTCGCGTCGCGGTTGCGCCAGAACTACTTTATACAAATCAATCTAATCCCACAGTAAGCTCAAAAAGATTTGTGTTATTTGTTAATCACGTTGACAGATTACTAAAGTAGTTCGTAAACTCTTCTATAGAATAAAAGCGCTCTTTCAACAGCAATGTTTTTAATTTATTTATATATAATAAACTGTACTTCCCTAAGGCGATCATGTACCATATAAAAGTATGTAGATACATAAGTACGTAAAAAAACATCCAAGACTCAGGCCCTTATAGAATAGCCTCGTAAGTCCCAGATAGATTTTTGCGATTTTGAATTTGGAACCTTTGTTAATTCTATTATAGTTTGAAACCAGATTTGAATTTGTACTTGTACAGTCGACAACACAGCTAAGTGACCATCGGAAATCTAATCTGACCTTAAGTGCATTGTAATAAGGTTCTAGGTTTTCACGGTATGGTTAGTTAGGTGTGTTGCTGTGTGTACAAGTGTGCGGGGACTTACGAGGATAGAATAGAATATGTTTATTTGCAAGAATACTTATTTCTAGTTACAGGGTGTTCATATCATATCATATCATATCATTTATTCAGTAATAATCATACATTGTCATTGTTCATATACATTTCACTACACAATTCATATACAGTTCTTGTGAATAGTGGTACAGTCGACTACAAAGAGATATATACGGCCAAAGTTACAAAAATATGTATACACGACTGTATTGCCTTGACATTAAGGTCGTGTATACATATTTTTGTAACATTGGCCGTATATATCTCTTTGTAGTCGACTGTACTTAACTTACTGTATTCTATGGTAATTAAACGATATGCAAATATTATAATAAATCGTAGCAAGCGCATGTAATTACTCAGTTAAACTTTAATCTAACTATCCTCCACACCACAACTTACCTTTTTTAATGTCCATGCTGTTTTTTTTTTCCGTAAATTCCATAACGCTATAAAAACAATTAACTAATAAATAATTTAAATTCCTGCTTAAATCAGTCGATGTCACTACTTTTATATTATCAGGTGAACTATTATATAAAACTATGCACATATAATATGATTTTTTACCGGTGTGAAGTTAGCGGCCAAAAGTTGGCGGCCAAATGTTGGAGCAAATCAGCCGCCAACATTTGGCCGCCAACTTCACACTAAAATTACCCTACCAACTTAGGAAGTCCGTATGAAATCTATCCATACATCACACTAATAGGGGAACGATAAGGCGATTCAAATCAGCTTGTAGTAGAGCTTTACCTTGTTTATTTTGGACTCAGCAGCCGAAATATTTCTAAAAGATTTGTAGACAACTATTAAATATATATTTTTTTTAGCTAATTTTTAGATAGAGGATTAGGGTCGCACTAAAAGCATCTTATTACGAATCTAATAGGCTAAACAAATCGACTTTAAGTAGAGCTGTACCTCGTTTTGTTTCGACGCTATGACTCAGCAGCCGAAATATTTGTAGAAGTATGGGGAGAACTATTTAAGATTTCCTTTTTTTTAGCTTACTTGTAGATCGATGATTGGGGTAGCACTATATGTGTTTTATTAAACATCTAATAGGCTATACAAATCGCCTTTAAGTAGAGCTGTACCTCGTTTTGTTTCGACGCTATGACTCAGTAACCGAAATATTTGTAGAAGTATGGGGAGAACTATTTAAGATTTAATTTTTTTTAGCTCACTTCTAGATCGATGATTGGGGTCGCACTATATGTGTTTTATTAAACATCTAATAGGCTATACAATTCGCCTTTAAGTAGAGCTGTACCTCGTTTTGTTTCGACGCTATGACTCAGCAACCGAAATATTTGTAGAAGTATGGGGAGAACTATTTAAGATTTAATTTTTTTCAGCTTACTTTTAGATCGATGATTGTGGTCACACAATATGTGTTTTATTAGGCATCTAAAAGGCTATACAAATCAGCTTTAAGTAGAGCTGTACCTCGTTTTTTTTCAACGCTATGACTCAGCAGCCGAAATAATTGTAGAAATATGGGGAGAACTATTTAAGATTTCTTTTTTTTTAAGCTTACTTCTAGATCGATGATTGTGGTCACACTATATGCGTTTTATTAGGCATCTATAACGCTATACAAATCAGCTTTAAATAGAGCTGTACCTCGTTTTGTTTCGACGCTATGACTCAGCAGCCGAAATATATGTAAAAGTATGGGGAGAACTATTTAAGATTTTTTTTTTTTCAGCTTAATTCTAGATCGATGATTGGGGTCGCACTATATGTATTTTATGAAGCATCTAATAAGCTATACAAATCAGCTTTAAGTAGAGCTGTACCTCGTTTTGTTTCGACGCTATGACTCAGCAGCCGAAATATATGTAAAAGTATGGGGAGAACTATTTAAGATTTCTTTTTTTTTCAGCTTACTTTTAGATCGATGATTGGGGTCGCACTATATGTATTTTATGAAGCATCTAATAAGCTATACAAAGCAGCTTTAAGTAGAGCTGTACCTCGTTTTGTTTCGACGCTGTGACTCAGCAGCCGAAATATTTGTAGAAGTATGGGGAGAACTATTTAAGATTTAATTTTTTTCAGCTTACTTCTAGATCGATGATTGGGGTCGCAATATATGTGTTACATTAGGCATTTAATAGGCTATACAAATCGGCTTTAAGTAGAGCTCTACCTCGTTTTGTTTCGACGCTATGACTCAGCAGCCGAAATCTATACTTATATTATAAATGCGAAAGTGTGTAGAAGTATGGGGAGAACTATTTAAGATTTTATTTTTCAGCTTACTTCTAGATCGATGATTGGGGTCGCACTATATGTGTTTTATTAAACATCTAATAGGCTATACAAATCGCATTTAAGTAGAGCTGTACCTCGTTTTGTTTCGACGCTGTGACTCAGCAGCCGAAATAATTGTAGAAGTATGGGGAGAACTATTTAAGATTTCTTTTTTTTTCAGCTTACTTCTAGAACGATGATTGGGGTCGCACTATATGTATTTTATGTAGCATCTAATGAGCTATACAAATCAGCTTTAAGTAGAGCTGTACCTCGTTTTGTTTCGACGCTATGACTCAGCAGCCGAAATAATTGTAGAAGTATGGGGAGAACTATTTAAGATTAAATTTTTTTCAGCTTACTTCTAGATCGATGATTGGGGTCGCACTATATGTGTTATATTAGGCATTTAATAGGCTATACAAATCGGCTTTAAGTAGAGCTCTACCTCGTTTTGTTTCGACGCTATGACTCAGCAGCCGAAATCTATACTTATATTATAATTGCGAAAGTGTGTAGAAGTATGGGGAGAACTATTTAAGATTTTTTTTTCAGCTTACTTCTAGATCGATGATTGGGGTCGCACTATATGTGTTTTATTAAACATCTAATAGGCTATACAAATCGCATTTAAGTAGAGCTGTACCTTGTTTTGTTTCGACGCTGTGACTCAGCAGCCGAAATAATTGTAGAAGTATGGGGAGAACTATTGAAGATTTAATTTTTTTAAGCTTACTTCTAGATCGATGATTGTGGTCACACAATATGTGTTTTATTAGGCATCTAATAGGCTATACAAATCAGCTTTAAGTAGAGCTGTACCTCGTTTTGTTTCGACGCTATAACTCAGCAGCCGAAATAATTGTAGAAGTATGGGGAGAACTATTTAAGATTTAATTTTTTTCAGCTTACTTCTAGATCGATGATTGGGGTCGCACTATATGTGTTATATTAGGCATTTAACAGGCTATACAATACGGCTTTAAGTAGAGCTCTACCTCGTTTTGTATCGACGCTATGACTCAGCAGCCGAAATATATGTAAAAGTATAGGGAGAACTATTTAAGATTTCTTTTTTTTTCAGCTTACTTCTAGATCGATGATTGGAGTCGCACTATATGTATTTTATGAAGCGTCTAATAAGCTATACAAATCAGCTTTAAGTAGAGCTGTACCTTGTTTTGTTTCGACGCTGTGACTCAGCAGTCGAAATATTTGTAGAAGTATGGGGAAAACTATTTAAGATTTTTTTTTCAGCTTACTTCTAGATCGATGGTTGGGGTCGCACTATATGTGTTTTATTAAACATCTAATAGGCAATACAAATCACCTTTAAGTAGAGCTGTACCTCGTTTTGTTTCGACGCTATGACTCAGCAACCAAAATATTTGTAGAAGTATGGGGAGAACTATTTAAGATTTTTTTTTCAGCTTACTTCTTGATCGATGATTGGGGTTGCACTATATGTATTTTATGAAGCATCTAATAAGCTATACAAATCAGCTTTAAATAGAGCTGTACCTCGTTTTGTTTCGACGCTGTGACTCAGCAGCCGAAATATTTGTAGAAGTATGGGGAGAACTATTTAAGATTTCTTTTTTTTCATCTTATTTCTAGATCGATGATTGTGGTCACACTATATGCGTGTTATTAGGCATCTAATAGGCTATACAAATCAGCTTTATGTAGAGCTGTACCTCGTTTTGTTTCGACGCTATGACTCAGCAGCCGAAATAATTGTAGAAGTATGGGGAGATATATTTAAGATTTTTTTTTCAGCTTACTTCTAGGTCGATGATTGTGGTCACACTATATGCGTTTTATTAGGCATCTAATGGGCTATACAAATCAGCTTTAAGTAGAGCTGTACCTCGTTTTGTTTCGACGCTATGACTCAGCAGCCGAAATATATGTAAAAGTATGGGGAGAACTATTTAAGATTTCTTTTTTTTCAGCTTACTTCTAGATCGATGATTGGGGTCGCACTATATGTATTTTATGAAGCATCTAATAAGCTATACAAATCAGCTTTAAGTAGAGCTGTACCTCGTTTTGTTTCGACGCTATGACTCAGCAGCCAAAATATATGTAAAAGTATGGGGAGAACTATTTAAGATTTCTTTTTTTTTCAGCTTACTTTGAGATCGATGATTGGGGTCGCACTATATGTATTTTATGAAACATCTAATAAGCTATACAAAGGAGCTTTAAGTAGAGCTGTACCTCGTTTTGTTTCGACGCTGTGACTCAGCAGCCGAAATATTTGTAGAAGTATGGGGAGAACTATTTAAGTTTTTTTTTTTTCAGCTTACTTCTAAAACGATGATTGGGGTCGCACTATATGTGTTTTATTAAACATTGAATAGGCTATACAAATCGTTTTTAAGTAAGCTGTACCTCGTTTTGTTTCGACGCTATGACTCAGCAGCCGAAATATATGTAAAAGTATGGGGAGAACTATTTAAGATTTCTTTTTTTTCAGCTTACTTCTAGATCGATGATTGGGGTCGTACTATATGTATTTTATGAAGCATCTAATAAGCTATACAAATCAGCTTTAAGTAGAGCTGTACCTCGTTTTGTTTCGACGCTGTGACTCAGCAGCCGAAATATTTGTAGAAGTATGGGGAGAACTATTTAAGATTTCTTTTTTTCAGCTTACTTCTAGGTCGATGATTGTGGTCACACTATATGCGTTTTATTAGGCAACTAATGGGCTATACAAATCAGCTTTAAGTAGAGCTGTACCTCGTTTTGTTTCGACGCTATGACTCAGCAGCCGAAATAATTGTAGAAGTATGGGGAGAACTATTTAAGATTAAATTTTTTTCAGCTTACTTCTAGATCGATGATTGGGGTCGCACTATATGTGTTATATTAGGCATTTAATAGGCTATACAAATCGGCTTTAAGTAGAGCTCTACCTCGTTTTGTTTCGACGCTATGACTCAGCAGCCGAAATCTATACTTATATTATAAATGCGAAAGTGTGTAGAAGTATGGGGAGAACTATTTAAGATTTTTTTTTTAGCTTACTTCTAGATCGATGATTGGGGTCGCATTATACGTGTTTTATTAAACATCTAATAGGCTATACAAATCGCATTTAAGTAGAGCTGTACCTCGTTTTGTTTCGACGCTGTGACTCAGCAGCCGAAATAATTGTAGAAGTATGGGGAGAACTATTGAAGATTTAATTTTTTTAAGCTTACTTCTAGATCGATGATTGTGGTCACACAATATGTGTTTTATTAGGTATCTAATAGGCTATACAAATCAGCTTTAAGTAGAGCTGTACCTCGTTTTGTTTCGACGCTATAACTCAGCAGCCGAAATAATTGTAGAAGTATGGGGAGAACTATTTAAGATTTAATTTTTTTCAGCTTACTTCTAGATCGATGATTGGGGTCGCACTATATGTGTTATATTAGGCATTTAACAGGCTATACAATACGGCTTTAAGTAGAGCTCTACCTCGTTTTGTATCGACGCTATGACTCAGCAGCCGAAATATATGTAAAAGTATAGGGAGAACTATTTAAGATTTCTTTTTTTTTCAGCTTACTTCTAGATCGATGATTGGAGTCGCACTATATGTTTTTTATGAAGCGTCTAATAAGCTATACAAATCAGCTTTAAGTAGAGCTGTACCTTGTTTTGTTTCGACGCTGTGACTCAGCAGCCGAAATATTTGTAGAAGTATGGGGAGAACTATTTAAGATTTTTTTTTCAGCTTACTTCTAGATCGATGGTTGGAGTCGCACTATATGTGTTTTATTAAACATCTAATAGGCTATACAAATCACCTTTAAGTAGAGCTGTACCTCGTTTTGTTTCGACGCTATGACTCAGCAGCCGAAATAATTGTAGAAGTATGGGGAGAACTATTTAAGATTAAATTTTTTTCAGCTTACTTCTAGATCGATGATTGGGGTCGCACTATATGTGTTATATTGGGCATTTAATAGGCTATACAAATCGGCTTTAAGTAGAGCTCTACCTCGTTTTGTTTCGACGCTATGACTCAGCAGCCGAAATCTATACTTATATTATAAATGCGAAAGTGTGTAGAAGTATGGGGAGAACTATTTAAGATTTTTTTTTCAGCTTACTTCTAGATCGATGATTGGGGTCGTACTATATGTGTTTTATTAAACATCTAATAGGCTATACAAATCGCATTTAAGTAGAGCTGTACCTCGTTTTGTTTCGACGCTGTGACTCAGCAGCCGAAATAATTGTAGAAGTATGGGGAGAACTATTGAAGATTTAATTTTTTTAAGCTTACTTCTAGATCGATGATTGTGGTCACACAATATGTGTTTTATTAGGCATCTAATAGGCTATACAAATCAGCTTTAAGTAGAGCTGTACCTCGTTTTGTTTCGACGCTATAACTCAGCAGCCGAAATAATTGTAGAAGTATGGGGAGAACTATTTAAGATTTATTTTTTTTCAGCTTACTTCTAGATCGATGATTGGGGTCGCACTATATGTGTTATATTAGGCATTTAACAGGCTATACAAATCGGCTTTAAGTAGAGCTCTACCTCGTTTTGTATCGACGCTATGACTCAGCAGCCGAAATATATGTAAAAGTATAGGGAGAACTATTTAAGATTTCTTTTTTTTTCAGCTTACTTCTAGATCGATGATTGGAGTCGCACTATATGTGTTTTATTAAACATCTAATAGGCTATACAAATCAGCTTTAAGTAGAGCTGTACCTCGTTTTGTTTCGACGCTATGACTCAGCAACCAAAATATTTGTAGAAGTATGGGGAGAACTATTTAAGATTTTTTTTTCAGCTTACTTCTTGATCGATGATTGGGGTCGCACTATATGTATTTTATGAAGCATCTAATAAGCTATACAAATCAGCTTTAAGTAGAGCTGTACCTCGTTTTGTTTCGACGCTGTGACTCAGCAGCCGAAATATTTGTAGAAGTATGGGGAGAACTATTTAAGATTTCTTTTTTTTCATCTTATTTCTAGATCGATGATTGTGGTCACACTATATGCGTGTTATTAGGCATCTAATAGGCTATACAAATCAGCTTTATGTAGAGCTGTACCTCGTTTTGTTTCGACGCTATGACTCAGCAGCCGAAATAATTGTAGAAGTATGGGGAGAACTATTGAAGATTTAATTTTTTTCAGCTTACTTCTAGATCGATGATTGTGGTCACACTATATGCGTTTTATTAGGCATCTATAACGCTATACAAATCAGCTTTAAGTAGAGCTGTACCTTGTTTTGTTTCGACGCTGTGACTCAGCAGCCGAAATATTTGTAGAAGTATGGGGAGAACTATTTAAGATTTTTTTTTCAGCTTACTTCTAGATCGATGATTGGGGTCGCACTATATGTGTTTTATTAAACATCTAATAGGCTATACAAATCGCCTTTAAGTAGAGCTCTACCTCGTTTTGTATCGACGCTATGACTCAGCAGCCGAAATATATGTAAAAGTATAGGGAGAACTATTTAAGATTTCTTTTTTTTTCAGCTTACTTCTAGATCGATGATTGTGGTCACACTATATGTGTTTTATTAGGCATCTAATAGGCTATACAAATCAGCTTTAAGTAGAGCTGTACCTCGTTTTGTTTCGACGCTATGACTCAGCAGCCGAAATAATTGTAGAAGTATGGGGAGAACTATTGAAGATTTAATTTTTTTCAGCTTACTTCTAGATCGATGATTGTGGTCACACTATATGCGTTTTATTAGGCATCTATAACGCTATACAAATCAGCTTTAAGTAGAGCTGTACCTTGTTTTGTTTCGACGCTGTGACTCAGCAGCCGAAATATTTGTAGAAGTATGGGGAGAACTATTTAAGATTTTTTTTTCAGCTTACTTCTAGATCGATGATTGGGGTCGCACTGTATTTGTTTTATTAAACATCTAATAGGCTATACAAATCGCCTTTAAGTAGAGCTGTACCTCGTTTTGTTTCGACGCTATGACTCAGCAACCGAAATATTTGTAGAAGTATGGGGAGAACTATTTAAGATTTTTTTTTCAGCTTACTTCTAGATCGATGATTGTGGTCACACTATATGCGTTTTATTAGGCATCTAATAGCCTATACAAATCTGCTTTAAGTAGAGCTGTACCTTGTTTTGTTTCGACGCTATGACTCAGCAGCCGAAATAATTGTAGAAGTATGGGGAGAACTATTTAAGATTTTTTTTTTTTCAGCTTACTTCTAGAACGATGATTGGGGTCGCACTATATGTGTTTTATTAAACATCGAATAGGCTATACAAATCGCCTTTAAGTAGAGCTGTACCTCGTTTTGTTTCGACGCTATGACTCAGCAACCGAAATATTTGTAGAAGTATGGGGAGAACTATTTAAGATTTTTTTTTCAGCTTACTTCTAGATCGATGATTGTGGTCACACTATATGCGTTTTATTAGGCATCTAATAGGCTATACAAATCAGCTTTAAGTAGAGCTGTACCTCGTTTTGTTTCGACGCTATGACTCAGCAGCCGAAATAATTGTAGAAGTATGGGGAGAACTATTTAAGATTTTTTTTTCAGCTTACTTCTAGATCGATGATTGGGGTCGCACTATATGTGTTTTGTTAAACATCTAATAGGCTATACAAATCGCCTTTAAGTAGAGCTGTACCTCGTTTTGTTTCGACGCTATGACTCAGCAACCGAATCATTTGTAGAAGTATGGGGAGAACTATTTAAGATTTTTTTTTCAGCTTACTTCTAGATCGATGATTGTGGTCACACTATATGCGTTTTATTAGGCATCTAATAGGCTATACAAATCAGCTTTAAGTAGAGCTGTACCTTGTTTTGTTTCGACGCTATGACTCAGCAGCCGAAATAATTGTAGAAGTATGGGGAGAACTATTTAAGATTTTTTTTTTTTCAGCTTACTTCTAGAACGACGATTGGGGTCGCACTATATGTGTTTTATTAAACATCGAATAGGCTATACAAATCGCCTTTAAGTAGAGCTGTACCTCGTTTCGTTTCGGCGCTATGACTCAGCAGCCGAAATATATGTAAAAGTATGGGGAGAACTATTTAAGATTTCATTTAATCAGCTTTAGACATAGTTCTTAGCTACGTTTCAACAAAATCGGTATAGCCGTTTTTGAGATATTAATTTTTGTAATTAAAATGTCGGGGGTTTTCAACTTTTCTAAGTTGTAGTTATTCTACAAGAACACGAAGTTTATGAATGCATCTATGAACAAAATCTAGCCGATAAACTGCAGGACCTATCCCGGGAAAAATTATTGACCTCTATTAGATTGAGTCATAAGTCGAGCAAGAAACCTGCAATTACGTTTTTGTAGTGCCGGCCTATATATGCAAAGCGCTAATATCCCAAAATCGAGTTTTTGTGAATTGGTCTTCGTGTCCAGTGAGAGACTTTAGGATCGTCCAGGGCGCCTACTCCCATCGTTATATCCGGCGAGTCAATACTCTTACAATTCTGTAACCGTCTTGTACCTGGCAGGAATTTAAAGCTACCATGAGATGCGCAATGCACCTGATAATTGCCACAGGAACGGGCGTGAAATACATCGTTTGGTACAGTCGACACACGTAAAAAGAGCTCTGGCGGTCATACATTTAATATGGCGCGCAGAGCTCTTTTTACGTGTGTCGACTTGTAACGGCTGACCTTGACTGGGCGGCTATGTTTTATTAAACGTCTGTGGTAGCGGCGTTCTGAAAGTTACCTGTGGATTTTTATGAAATTTACCGGTTCAGCGATTCCGAAAATAAGTTTAGAATTTAATGTATATAGTTGTTATCTAATGTAGAATACACTAAAACATATAATATTACCATTATTTGATTATTAAAAATGTACGGCAATGAAAATCTCAGTGTTCTATAAGTATTTTGATGAGATAGGTTTGAACGCTTCCCGCCTCAGTCAAATTGACAATATTTTTTAAATATTTTTCAAATTCTTGTGTCTAACTGTCAATGTCATCATGTTTTGGTGAAAATTATAACAGTTATTTTTGGATTTCCGAAATTTTCTTGGTAACCAGCGAGTTAAATTGAGTGAAGAACTCCACTGCTTTCGCGCGCGCGTGTGTATCTATTTTTGAGACACAGACTCGTTATTTTTCAGATAGAGACTCGTGTGTTCTGAGATAGGAACTAGAGATGGGTAATGTCGGCTCGTTGGAGTGATCTGAATCATTAAATCCGACTCCGCTATTGGTACCGACTCCGCTTATCGGCTCTTCGACTCCTTTGAATCCCTCCAACAAAATCAATGGAATCACAAGCAAGGAGGAAAAAGGATACTTTTTATGCTGGAAATCATCACCTAAGGGACATGATTCGTGGTTTTATGTGCCGATATATGCCAGTTCTCAGATGTCAAGTGTTCGTCATATTGTTCGTCTATCCGTGTGTCTATGACCGTCCGTCTCCGTGTCTGAGTCTGTGTCCTGTGTATATGGTTCATTATTATACGCGTTCGCAGTCGCGGGCAGAATATACTCAAACCAGCTAGATATATATTAAGGATTTGCTGACCTTTTTTTGATTTGAGGTTACTTTTTTAACTTTGACGGTGTCAAACAAGCATACTGTCCGAGCGATGGTAAGCAGACACCGTAGCCTACGGACCTGTGGCGCATCACTACGAGCTGCCCACATCCCTAATGGTTGGCGCGTCAGTGTTAGTCGGTTCATGCTACTTTCCCATCGCGATCGCAAGCTTGCTCAACTTATTGTAATTATCTAATTCATTGTACATAATATAAATATTGATCCTACAGTCTTCTCACTTGTATATGAAACAATAATAATATACAGCTCCATCAGCGGTGCTAAAGTGGTGATCCCGAAGTGATCATACTGGATGTGGGCTGCTCGTAGTGATGCGCCACAGACCCTTACGATTCCAGAAAAATCTTAAACGCATTTACGATCCTTTATTGATCTGAGGATTCGTTGTGTTCATGGATAGAGACTTGACAAACGCGGCTCCCTCACTCAACACATCCTCGGGAGCTCTGTCGGCCTTCTCGTCACCACCAGGAACACAATATCACATACCTACAGAGAAAGTGCTGGCATTATTCTGGCTGCTTTGTTCTATGAGGTGGTAGGTTGAGCTGAGTTGAGCTGGTCTACTCTACATATGAGCGAGATGACATTGCGCTGTGTTAGAGCAAAGCAACTACTAAGTACTACCCATTTGGCCCAGTGTACCTACATTTTGTCATCCAGAATAAGTTCATACTACTGATCATAATTTTTCTACAGTTTGTAATAGGTACCTATTCGTAGTATTGACGAGCCTAGTCTTATTGTTGATGTTATCAGTCTTTTTATCTTAATTTAAAAATTAAAAATCAAACAGGGAAAAATGACGGTCATTGATCCGCTAGGGCATGAAAATACACTTGGCCAAATGTATTTGACAGAGGTAAATAAAATACTGAAAGAAAAGAGTTGCAACTTACATATATCTGAATTCGAAACCGTGAAACATACCAAGCAAAACGACTCTTACAATTGTGGCCCTATGGTGGTTTTCTTTTTCTCGTTCTTGGTTAATGAAACCTCAATGATAAATAACAAAATGGATTTTGATGCATTCAGGGACGAAATAAAATATATGCTCTTGGAAAAAAGTGACAAAATGGACAATGTATGCTTTTTTTGTTCGAAAAACATAAAAGACATTGACCGCGGATATTATCAATGTCATTTCTGCTATCGGAAAACTCATTTAAAAACCAACTGCATTATGTCAATTGCCGAAAAACGAGCAGATATGACAATAGAACACAAAATTAAGTCACTAAATAACGGGTGCCAGTTGTGCAATATATATTTGAACTAATCTTTATAGTTATTCGCTTTGTGGTTACTCAATATATAGGTAAATTAATTCCAAACAGCAAGATTGCTACATTAAAGATTAAGACACATCGGCTTAGTACGGTTGGCGTCACAGATATGCTTACATTTTTGCATCTTATTGCTCTGATAAGGTGAAAAATGTTAACATATATTTGATGCCGATTTTACATGCCGAAGGGGACATCAGTTCATCATAATAAAGTTTCTGAGTGTCACAATTAATACCTGTTACTACCGTCTTCCGGTACGTGGTCGCCACTCGAGAACCTTTCCGCCCCATCGGCCATCGGTTCTACGTGCAATGTGCCCCGCCCACTGCCACTTAAGTTTAGCGATGCGGAAGGTTATATCGATGACCTTGGTTCTGCTGCGGATAGCCTCATTTCTGATGCGATCACGCAGAGAAACTCTTAACATAGCCCTCTCCATTGCCCTTTGGGTGACTTTGAGCCTTCTTATGAGGCCCATTGTAAGCGACCACGTTTCAGTGCCATAAGTCATCACTGGCAACACACACTGGTCAAAGACTCTCGTCTTGAGACACTGCGGAATATTGGACGAAAAGATGTGCCGTAGCTTCCCGAACGCTGCCCAGCCGAGTCAGCTTCGACGATTGACCTCTTTCTCGAAGTTGGACCTACCTAACTGAACAGTCTGTCCTAGTTAAACATAATCGTCTACAACTTCGAGCGTAAAGTGTCCGATTGTAATGGGAGTTGGTACTACAGGGGCATTTGACATGATCTTCGTCTTGTCCACATTCATTCTTAGACCAACTCGCTCGGAAGCTTTACTGAGGTCATCGAGCATCGTAATTAAGTCCTCCATGGTTTCAGCCAAGACTACTATATCGTCAGCAAATCGAAGGTGAGTGATGTACTCGCCGTTGATGTTGATGCCTAGCCTTCTCCAGTCCAGTCTTGAAAACATCCTCCAGTGCAGCGGTGAACAACTTTGGAAAAATCATAGACGATTTTTTTGTTTGTCACAAATAGTCCGCATAGCAATTTTTAGCTTTCTACCTTGAAAATTGCGGAATGCTCCATAAAAACTTCCACTCCCTATTTTAGGGAAGTGGGGGGTTAGAAAGAGTCAAAAAGTGGCTTATGTCACTCTCCATCTCTTCAACTATGTCCACAAAAAAAATCACGTCAATTCGTCGCTCTGTTTTGCCGTGAAAGACGGACAAACAAACACACACACACTTTCGCATTTATAATATAAGTATAGATTTCGGCTGCTGAGTCATAGCGTCGAAACAAAACGAGGTAGAGCTCTACTTAAAGCCGATTTGTATAGCCTATTAAATGCCTAATATAACACATATATTGCGACCCCAATCATCGATCTAGAAGTAAGCTGAAAAAAATTAAATCTTAAATAGTTCTCCCCATACTTATACAAATATTTCGGCTGCTAGTCATAGCGTCGAAACAAAACGAGGTACAGCTCTATTTAAAGGCGATTTGTATAGCCTATTCGATGTTTAATAAAACACATATAGTGCGACCCCAATCATCGTTCTAGAAGTAAGCTGAAAAAAAATAAATCTTAAATAGTTCTCCCCATACTTCTACAATTATTTCGGCTGCTGAGTCATAGCGTCGAAACAAAACGAGGTACAGCTCTACTTAAAGCTGATTTGTATAGCCTATTAGATGCCTAATAAAACGCATATAGTGTGACCACAATCATCGACCTAGAAGTAAGCTGAAAAAAAGAAATCTTAAATAGTTCTCCCCATACTTCTACAAATATTTCGGCTGCTGAGTCACAGCGTCGAAACAAAACGAGGTACAGCTCTACTTAAAGCTGATTTGTATAGCTTATTAGATGCTTCATAAAATACATATAGTGCGACCCCAATCATCGATCAAAAAGTAAGCTGAAAAAAAAATCTTAAATAGTTCTCCCCATACTTCTACAAATATTTCGGCTGCTGAGTCACAGCGTCGAAACAAAACAAGGTACAGCTCTACTTAAAGCTGATTTGTATAGCGTTATAGATGCCTAATAAAACGCATATAGTGTGACCACAATCATCGATCTAGAAGTAAGCTGAAAAAAATTAAATCTTCAATAGTTCTCCCCATACTTCTACAATTATTTCGGCTGCTGAGTCATAGCGTCGAAACAAAACAAGGTACAGCTCTACTTAAAGCTGATTTGTATAGCCTATTAGATGCCTAATAAAACACATATTGTGTGACCACAATCATCGAACTAGAAGTAAGCTGAAAAAAAAAGAAATCTTAAATAGTTCTCCCTATACTTTTACATATATTTCGGCTGCTGAGTCATAGCGTCGATACAAAACGAGGTAGAGCTCTACTTAAAGCCGATTTGTATAGCCTGTTAAATGCCTAATATAACACATATAGTGCGACCCCAATCATCGATCTAAAAGTAAGCTGAAAATTTTTTAATCTTAAATAGTTCTCCCCATACTTCTACAATTATTTCGGCTGCTGAGTCATAGCGTCGAAACAAAACGAGGTACAGCTCTACTTAAAGCTGATTTGTATAGCTTATTAGATGCTTCATAAAATACATATAGTACGACCCCAATCATCGATCTAGAAGTAAGCTGAAAAAAAAGAAATCTTAAATAGTTCTCCCCATACTTTTACATATATTTCGGCTGCTGAGTCATAGCGTCGAAACAAAACGAGGTACAGCTTACTTAAAAACGATTTGTATAGCCTATTCAATGTTTAATAAAACACATATAGTGCGACCCCAATCATCGTTTTAGAAGTAAGCTGAAAAAAAAAAAACTTAAATAGTTCTCCCCATACTTCTACAAATATTTCGGCTGCTGAGTCACAGCGTCGAAACAAAACGAGGTACAGCTCTACTTAAAGCTCCTTTGTATAGCTTATTAGATGTTTCATAAAATACATATAGTGCGACCCCAATCATCGATCTCAAAGTAAGCTGAAAAAAAAAGAAATCTTAAATAGTTCTCCCCATACTTTTACATATATTTTGGCTGCTGAGTCATAGCGTCGAAACAAAACGAGGTACAGCTCTACTTAAAGCTGATTTGTATAGCTTATTAGATGCTTCATAAAATACATATAGTGCCACCCCAATCATCGATCTAGAAGTAAGCTGAAAAAAAAGAAATCTTAAATAGTTCTCCCCATACTTTTACATATATTTCGGCTGCTGAGTCATAGCGTCGAAACAAAACGAGGTACAGCTTACTTAAAAACGATTTGTATAGCCTATTCAATGTTTAATAAAACACATATAGTGCGACCCCAATCATCGTTTTAGAAGTAAGCTGAAAAAAAAAAAACTTAAATAGTTCTCCCCATACTTCTACAAATATTTCGGCTGCTGAGTCACAGCGTCGAAACAAAACGAGGTACAGCTCTACTTAAAGCTCCTTTGTATAGCTTATTAAATGTTTCATAAAATACGTATAGTGCGACCCCAATCATCGATCTCAAAGTAAGCTGAAAAAAAATGAAATCTTAAATAGTTCTCCCCATACTTTTACATATATTTTGGCTGCTGAGTCATAGCGTCGAAACAAAACGAGGTACAGCTCTACTTAAAGCTGATTTGTATAGCTTATTAGATGCTTCATAAAATACATATAGTGCGACCCCAATCATCGATCTAGAAGTAAGCTGAAAAAAAAATCTTAAATAGTTCTCCCCATACTTCTACAATTATTTCGGCTGCTGAGTCATAGCGTCGAAACAAAACGAGGTACAGCTCTACTTAAAGCTGATTTGTATAGCCTATTAGATGCCTAATAAAACGCATATAGTGTGACCACAATCATCGATCTAGAAGTAAGCTGAAAAAAAAATCTTAAATAGTTCTCCCCATACTTCTACAAATATTTCGGTTGCTGAGTCATAGCGTCGAAACAAAACGAGGTACAGCTCTACTTAAAGGTGATTTGTATAGCCTATTAGATGTTTAATAAAACACATATAGTGCGACTCCAACCATCGATCTAGAAGTAAGCTGAAAAAAAAATCTTAAATAGTTCTCCCCATACTTCTACAAATATTTCGGCTGCTGAGTCACAGCGTCGAAACAAAACAAGGTACAGCTCTACTTAAAGCTGATTTGTATAGCTTATTAGACGCTTCATAAAAAACATATAGTGCGACTCCAATCATCGATCTAGAAGTAAGCTGAAAAAAAAAGAAATCTTAAATAGTTCTCCCTATACTTTTACATATATTTCGGCTGCTGAGTCATAGCGTCGATACAAAACGAGGTAGAGCTCTACTTAAAGCCGTATTGTATAGCCTGTTAAATGCCTAATATAACACATATAGTGCGACCCCAATCATCGATCTAGAAGTAAGCTGAAAAAAATTAAATCTTAAATAGTTCTCCCCATACTTCTACAATTATTTCGGCTGCTGAGTTATAGCGTCGAAACAAAACGAGGTACAGCTCTACTTAAAGCTGATTTGTATAGCCTATTAGATGCCTAATAAAACACATATTGTGTGACCACAATCATCGATCTAGAAGTAAGCTTAAAAAAATTAAATCTTCAATAGTTCTCCCCATACTTCTACAATTATTTCGGCTGCTGAGTCACAGCGTCGAAACAAAACGAGGTACAGCTCTACTTAAATGCGATTTGTATAGCCTATTAGATGTTTAATAAAACACGTATAATGCGACCCCAATCATCGATCTAGAAGTAAGCTAAAAAAAAAATCTTAAATAGTTCTCCCCATACTTCTACACACTTTCGCATTTATAATATAAGTATAGATTTCGGCTGCTGAGTCATAGCGTCGAAACAAAACGAGGTAGAGCTCTACTTAAAGCCGATTTGTATAGCCTATTAAATGCCTAATATAACACATATAGTGCGACCCCAATCATCGATCTAGAAGTAAGCTGAAAAAAATTTAATCTTAAATAGTTCTCCCCATACTTCTACAATTATTTCGGCTGCTGAGTCATAGCGTCGAAACAAAACGAGGTACAGCTCTACTTAAAGCTGATTTGTATAGCCCATTAGTTGCCTAATAAAACGCATATAGTGTAACCACAATCATCGACCTAGAAGTAAGCTGAAAAAAAGAAATCTTAAATAGTTCTCCCCATACTTCTACAAATATTTCGGCTGCTGAGTCACAGCGTCGAAACAAAACGAGGTACAGCTCTACTTAAAGCTGATTTGTATAGCTTATTAGATGCTTCATAAAATACATATAGTACGACCCCAATCATCGATCTAGAAGTAAGCTGAAAAAAAAGAAATCTTAAATAGTTCTCCCCATACTTTTACATATATTTCGGCTGCTGAGTCATAGCGTCGAAACAAAACGAGGTACAGCTTACTTAAAAACGATTTGTATAGCCTATTCAATGTTTAATAAAACACATATAGTGCGACCCCAATCATCGTTTTAGAAGTAAGCTGAAAAAAAAAAAACTTAAATAGTTCTCCCCATACTTCTACAAATATTTCGGCTGCTGAGTCACAGCGTCGAAACAAAACGAGGTACAGCTCTACTTAAAGCTCCTTTGTATAGCTTATTAGATGTTTCATAAAATACATATAGTGCGACCCCAATCATCGATCTCAAAGTAAGCTGAAAAAAAAAGAAATCTTAAATAGTTCTCCCCATACTTTTACATATATTTTGGCTGCTGAGTCATAGCGTCGAAACAAAACGAGGTACAGCTCTACTTAAAGCTGATTTATATAGCTTATTAGATGCTTCATAAAATACATATAGTGCGGCCCCAATCATCGATCTAGAAGTAAGCTGAAAAAAAAAGAAATCTTAAATAGTTCTCCCCATACTTTTACATATATTTCGGCTGCTGAGTCATAGCGTCGAAACAAAACGAGGTACAGCTCTACTTAAAGCTGATTTGTATAGCCCATTAGATGCCTAATAAAACGCATATAGTGTGACCACAATCATCGACCTAGAAGTAAGCTGAAAAAAAAATCTTAAATATATCTCCCCATACTTCTACAATTATTTCGGCTGCTGAGTCATAGCGTCGAAACAAAACGAGGTACAGCTCTACATAAAGCTGATTTGTATAGCCTATTAGATGCCTAATAACACGCATATAGTGTGACCACAATCATCGATCTAGAAATAAGATGAAAAAAAAGAAATCTTAAATAGTTCTCCCCATACTTCTACAAATATTTCGGCTGCTGAGTCACAGCGTCGAAACAAAACGAGGTACAGCTCTATTTAAAGCTGATTTGTATAGCTTATTAGATGCTTCATAAAATACATATAGTGCAACCCCAATCATCGATCAAGAAGTAAGCTGAAAAAAAAATCTTAAATAGTTCTCCCCATACTTCTACAAATATTTTGGTTGCTGAGTCATAGCGTCGAAACAAAACGAGGTACAGCTCTACTTAAAGGTGATTTGTATTGCCTATTAGATGTTTAATAAAACACATATAGTGCGACCCCAACCATCGATCTAGAAGTAAGCTGAAAAAAAAATCTTAAATAGTTTTCCCCATACTTCTACAAATATTTCGGCTGCTGAGTCACAGCGTCGAAACAAAACAAGGTACAGCTCTACTTAAAGCTGATTTGTATAGCTTATTAGACGCTTCATAAAATACATATAGTGCGACTCCAATCATCGATCTAGAAGTAAGCTGAAAAAAAAAGAAATCTTAAATAGTTCTCCCTATACTTTTACATATATTTCGGCTGCTGAGTCATAGCGTCGATACAAAACGAGGTAGAGCTCTACTTAAAGCCGTATTGTATAGCCTGTTAAATGCCTAATATAACACATATAGTGCGACCCCAATCATCGATCTAGAAGTAAGCTGAAAAAAATTAAATCTTTAATAGTTCTCCCCATACTTCTACAATTATTTCGGCTGCTGAGTTATAGCGTCGAAACAAAACGAGGTACAGCTCTATTTAAAGCTGATTTGTATAGCCTATTAGATGCCTTATAAAACACATATTGTGTGATCACAATCATCGATCTAGAAGTAAGCTTAAAAAAATTAAATCTTCAATAGTTCTCCCCATACTTCTACAATTATTTCGGCTGCTGAGTCACAGCGTCGAAACAAAACGAGGTACAGCTCTACTTAAATGCGATTTGTATAGCCTATTAGATGTTTAATAAAACACATATAGTGCGACCCCAATCATCGATCTAGAAGTAAGCTAAAAAAAAAATCTTAAATAGTTCTCCCCATACTTCTACACACTTTCGCATTTATAATATAAGTATAGATTTCGGCTGCTGAGTCATAGCGTCGAAACAAAACGAGGTAGAGCTCTACTTAAAGCCGATTTGTATAGCCTATTAAATGCCTAATATAACACATATAGTGCCACCCCAATCATCGATCTAGAAGTAAGCTGAAAAAAATTTAATCTTAAATAGTTCTCCCCATACTTCTACAATTATTTCGGCTGCTGAGTCATAGCGTCGAAACAAAACGAGGTACAGCTCTACTTAAAGCTGATTTGTATAGCCCATTAGTTGCCTAATAAAACGCATATAGTGTAACCACAATCATCGACCTAGAAGTAAGCTGAAAAAAAGAAATCTTAAATAGTTCTCCCCATACTTCTACAAATATTTCGGCTGCTGAGTCACAGCGTCGAAACAAAACGAGGTACAGCTCTACTTAAAGCTGATTTGTATAGCTTATTAGATGCTTCATAAAATACATATAGTACGACCCCAATCATCGATCTAGAAGTAAGCTGAAAAAAAAGAAATCTTAAATAGTTCTCCCCATACTTTTACATATATTTCGGCTGCTGAGTCATAGCGTCGAAACAAAACGAGGTACAGCTTACTTAAAAACGATTTGTATAGCCTATTCAATGTTTAATAAAACACATATAGTGCGACCCCAATCATCGTTTTAGAAGTAAGCTGAAAAAAAAAAAACTTAAATAGTTCTCCCCATACTTCTACAAATATTTCGGCTGCTGAGTCACAGCGTCGAAACAAAACGAGGTACAGCTCTACTTAAAGCTCCTTTGTATAGCTTATTAGATGTTTCATAAAATACATATAGTGCGACCCCAATCATCGATCTCAAAGTAAGCTGAAAAAAAAAGAAATCTTAAATAGTTCTCCCCATACTTTTACATATATTTTGGCTGCTGAGTCATAGCGTCGAAACAAAACGAGGTACAGCTCTACTTAAAGCTGATTTGTATAGCTTATTAGATGCTTCATAAAATACATATAGTGCGGCCCCAATCATCGATCTAGAAGTAAGCTGAAAAAAAAGAAATCTTAAATAGTTCTCCCCATACTTTTACATATATTTCGGCTGCTGAGTCATAGCGTCGAAACAAAACGAGGTACAGCTCTACTTAAAGCTGATTTGTATAGCCCATTAGATGCCTAATAAAACGCATATAGTGTGACCACAATCATCGACCTAGAAGTAAGCTGAAAAAAAAATCTTAAATATATCTCCCCATACTTCTACAATTATTTCGGCTGCTGAGTCATAGCGTCGAAACAAAACGAGGTACAGCTCTACATAAAGCTGATTTGTATAGCCTATTAGATGCCTAATAACACGCATATAGTGTGACCACAATCATCGATCTAGAAATAAGATGAAAAAAAAGAAATCTTAAATAGTTCTCCCCATACTTCTACAAATATTTCGGCTGCTGAGTCACAGCGTCGAAACAAAACGAGGTACAGCTCTATTTAAAGCTGATTTGTATAGCTTATTAGATGCTTCATAAAATACATATAGTGCAACCCCAATCATCGATCAAGAAGTAAGCTGAAAAAAAAATCTTAAATAGTTCTCCCCATACTTCTACAAATATTTTGGTTGCTGAGTCATAGCGTCGAAACAAAACGAGGTACAGCTCTACTTAAAGGTGATTTGTATTGCCTATTAGATGTTTAATAAAACACATATAGTGCGACCCCAACCATCGATCTAGAAGTAAGCTGAAAAAAAAATCTTAAATAGTTTTCCCCATACTTCTACAAATATTTCGGCTGCTGAGTCACAGCGTCGAAACAAAACAAGGTACAGCTCTACTTAAAGCTGATTTGTATAGCTTATTAGACGCTTCATAAAATACATATAGTGCGACTCCAATCATCGATCTAGAAGTAAGCTGAAAAAAAAAGAAATCTTAAATAGTTCTCCCTATACTTTTACATATATTTCGGCTGCTGAGTCATAGCGTCGATACAAAACGAGGTAGAGCTCTACTTAAAGCCGTATTGTATAGCCTGTTAAATGCCTAATATAACACATATAGTGCGACCCCAATCATCGATCTAGAAGTAAGCTGAAAAAAATTAAATCTTTAATAGTTCTCCCCATACTTCTACAATTATTTCGGCTGCTGAGTTATAGCGTCGAAACAAAACGAGGTACAGCTCTACTTAAAGCTGATTTGTATAGCCTATTAGATGCCTTATAAAACACATATTGTGTGATCACAATCATCGATCTAGAAGTAAGCTTAAAAAAATTAAATCTTCAATAGTTCTCCCCATACTTCTACAATTATTTCGGCTGCTGAGTCACAGCGTCGAAACAAAACGAGGTACAGCTCTACTTAAATGCGATTTGTATAGCCTATTAGATGTTTAATAAAACACATATAGTGCGACCCCAATCATCGATCTAGAAGTAAGCTGAAAAATAAAATCTTAAATAGTTCTCCCCATACTTCTACACACTTTCGCATTTATAATATAAGTATAGATTTCGGCTGCTGAGTCATAGCGTCGAAACAAAACGAGGTAGAGCTCTACTTAAAGCCGATTTGTATAGCCTATTAAATGCCTAATGTAACACATATATTGCGACCCCAATCATCGATCTAGAAGTAAGCTGAAAAAAATTAAATCTTAAATAGTTCTCCCCATACTTCTACAAATATTTCGGCTGCTGAGTCACAGCGTCGAAACAAAACGAGGTACAGCTCTACTTAAAGCTGCTTTGTATAGCTTATTAGATGCTTCATAAAATACATATAGTGCGACCCCAATCATCGATCTAAAAGTAAGCTGAAAAAAAAAGAAATCTTAAATAGTTCTCCCCATACTTTTACATATATTTCGGCTGCTGAGTCATAGCGTCGAAACAAAACGAGGTACAGCTCTACTTAAAGCTGATTTGTATAGCTTATTAGATGCTTCATAAAATACATATAGTGCGACCCCAATCATCGATCTAGAATTAAGCTGAAAAAAAAAAAAATCTTAAATAGTTCTCCCCATACTTTTACATATATTTCGGCTGCTGAGTCATAGCGTCGAAACAAAACGAGGTACAGCTCTATTTAAAGCTGATTTGTATAGCGTTATAGATGCCTAATAAAACGCATATAGTGTGACCACAATCATCGATCTAGAAGTAAGCTTAAAAAAAAAGAAATCTTAAATAGTTCTCCCCATATTTCTACAATTATTTCGGCTGCTGAGTCATAGCGTCGAAACAAAACGAGGTACAGCTCTACTTAAAGCTGATTTGTATAGCCTTTTAGATGCCTAATAAAACACATATTGTGTGACCACAATCATCGATCTAAAAGTAAGCTGAAAAAAATTAAATCTTAAATAGTTCTCCCCATACTTCTACAAATATTTCGGTTGCTGAGTCATAGCGTCGAAACAAAACGAGGTACAGCTCTACTTAAAGGCGAATTGTATAGCCTATTAGATGTTTAATAAAACACATATAGTGCGACCCCAATCATCGATCTAGAAGTGAGCTAAAAAAAATAAATCTTAAATAGTTCTCCCCATACTTCTACAAATATTTCGGTTACTGAGTCATAGCGTCGAAACAAAACGAGGTACAGCTCTACTTAAAGGCGATTTGTATAGCCTATTAGATGTTTAATAAAACACATATAGTGCTACCCCAATCATCGATCTACAAGTAAGCTAAAAAAAAGGAAATCTTAAATAGTTCTCCCCATACTTCTACAAATATTTCGGCTGCTGAGTCATAGCGTCGAAACAAAACGAGGTACAGCTCTACTTAAAGTCGATTTGTTTAGCCTATTAGATTCGTAATAAGATGCTTTTAGTGCGACCCTAATCCTCTATCTAAAAATTAGCTAAAAAAAATATATATTTAATAGTTGTCTACAAATCTTTTAGAAATATTTCGGCTGCTGAGTCCAAAATAAACAAGGTAAAGCTCTACTACAAGCTGATTTGAATCGCCTTATCGTTCCCCTATTAGTGTGATGTATGGATAGATTTCATACGGACTTCCTAAGTTGGTAGGGTAATTTTAGTGTGAAGTTGGCGGCCAAATGTTGGCGGCTGATTTGCTCCAACATTTGGCCGCCAACTTTTGGCCGCTAACTTCACACCGGTTGATTTTTTCCTATAAATGATGAGGCGCTGATGAAATAAATTTTGACATTGCGCTCTATTGTTTTAATGTGTGAAATTCCGATCTCATTTTCACCTTACCGGAATTCGAACCCACGTGCACTAGCTTCATATAGGCCAGAGTCGTACCGACTAGGCGTCAATGCTCGTCGTTGTTCATTAAGGTAGAATAACGGTTCACTTTTCTTTAATTTTCTTGTTTCATTTTGCATCTTTCAATCAAAGTGACAAGTCTGAACGAAAAGTGAAACAAAACATGAAAGAAAAATGAAGCATTCACTCGAGTGAACATTCGGCATTCATTCAAGTGAACCGTCTGATTCTACCTTTAGGATGAAGTGGTCGTCAAGACACACTATGGTTAGGTAGGGTAAAATTAAACACCATGCTAAATAAATCCCCTATATCCTAAATCTTGTTTTTTACGTTCTGTTATGTTTTCTTCAGAATTTAATAATGATTGGTGGGTAGATTTATATTTTCCTGTTTTGTTCATATTGTCACAATATCCTTTGATAACTTAATAAAAATTGGACTATTGCATATGCAGTCACAGCCGATGTTTTGTCAATGAACACAAGTTTTTAAATAGTTACCAATTTGTCCAAAGGCGCCATTAGGGACCCGTCCAACCAGTTCCTTTGGACGGGCACTTTTGAATGTTTTTGAGAGATCCAGTCAGCGGCAACGGAGCCATACTTTTCACCGTCCACGAAAAGAATTAGGCCATCTGTAACAATTTTATCGAAAGTAATTAAGTACCTATGGCCTTCTTTAGCAATTGACCACAATTTTTTTTAACGCGCAAGAGTTTCTTCGAATTTTCTATTCTTAAACGCAATCTTGTGTGAGGCTGAACAACAATAAATAATGCATCTTTTGTAAAGGGTAGCCTTTTCTTATAACCTCTCACTTGCTTGTGGCAACCACAGTTGCCAATTTCGCAGACTCCTAAACTGATCGTGGCAACTGTGGTTATGAAAAATTAATGCTGCCTTGGTAATGAAAAATTAGAAGCAGTTTAGGCTACCTTTTTAAAAATATGAAAGCAAGTGAGCGGGCGAGACATTTTTTGTATAAGGTAAATGCAATATGGGTCCAATTCTAAGCGGATTTTTCTTCATTCGAATTTAAGCCATGTCACTTTGACATAAAGTACCCATGTCATACACTAGTACAGCGTCGAGTTCTGGGGCGTTTACCTCATTCACGCATAATAGAAAGAGTGCATTATTTCTCACCTGGTTTCCAGACTAAAGTGTAATTATGGAAATCTTGACTCCAGTCCTCAGTAGCAGTTTTGTTTCTCATCAGAAATGATCGGTACGGTGTCATACCGGCCAGGACAGCCCCTCCATACAGGTGCTTCGCAAACTGAAGGTTCCCCTTAACGAAAGCTACTCTCATCAGACCTGAGGCGTAGTCACTCGAGCCGTACGCGTTTTCGAGAGGTTCCAGGTTGATTTCTGCGGAGAAATGGGTCCGCCCGTAAGTCTAGTTTTAGCATAACTAAATCGTACGAGTATAAAGTTTGCGACGCTACCGCGGAAAGTCCAGTGTAGAATTTCGTATAAAGCTGTATGTTGATCGGTCGAGGAACACACTATATAGACGGGTATATCTATATCTTCGTGAGCTTCGAACTTCTATTTGCAAGTTAGCTTGCGACGCCGCTGCATACGCCATGATTCGGTAAGTCAATGTCAGCAGAACGCCAAGCTAGATTTATAATTTTGTGAGGTGATGATTTCTGATGCGCTCTAACGCCAGACACAACAGGAGCCATCCCAGTGCATCAGATGAATCTGATTTAAATAATTAGATATTTAGATATTTACTACATTTATCTGGCTGTTGGGTTTGGCGTTAGAGCGCATCAGAAATCATCACTTCACAAAATTATAAATCTAGCTTGGCGTTGTGCTGACATTGACTTACCGAATCATGGCGTATGCAGGGGCGTCGCAATCTAACCAATATCGTCCTGTCACGTCACGTGCCGACAAATGACGTCGGACAAATATGATTATGACTTTATCTTAGGGTGACTTAGGGTGACGCTGTTCTTTTTAGGATTCCGTAGCCAAAAGGCAAAAAACGGAACCCTTATGGATTCGTCATGTCTGTTTGTCTGTCTGTCTGTCCGTCCGTATGTCACAGGCATTTTACTCTAAAACTATATGGTGTATTGGAATAAAATTTTGAGAATAGGTGTATTTTGTTAGCCGCTACAGTTTTGTAATTAAATTACTAAAAAAAAAATTTTTTTAGGGGCCACTCATACATAAAACTGAAAGTCACAAAATGTTTTTTCGTTGCAAGCCCACGTGTGGCACATCAATCGATAGGTCTTTCAAAATAAATATAAGGTTTCTCAGCATTTTTTTAGTCGGACATAATCGCCTCGAAAGTCACTAAAATTGTGTGTCCTCTAATTTTTGAACCGTGTATTTTAAAAATATGAAAAAAATCATGGACATTACATTTATGCACATTAAATTCTTTGAGCGAAAATTGTTTTGAACAAGATCGGTTCAAAGGTTTTTGAGATATTTCTAAAAAACTGCCTTCCTTAAAGAAAGGGACGTAAGTGCCATAAGATTTCAGTAACGATACGACCTTTTTAATAGGCACGGAACCCTTCGTTTTGCGTGGTCCGCAACGCACTTGGCCGATTTTTTATACTACGATGGTGAAACAAGCATACGGTCTGCCTGACGGTAAGCAGACAGATTCGAGGATTCGTTGTGTTGATAGCTAGAGATGAACGTGGGTCAGTCTTAGCACAACGCATCCTCGGGAGCTCTGGCGACCTTACTCGCCACCAGAAACACAATACCACATTCCTACAGAGCAAGTAGTGGCGTTATTATGGCTGCGGTACTGTAAGGTGGAGGAGGTACTACCCCAGTTGGGCTGCACTAAATATGAGCGAGATGAAATCCTATTGTGCCCTCCTCTCCAGTTTAGTGACAAGAATCTAATAAGCTGCATCACTGACCTGGTAGTAGCCAGTCCCCCGCTGGCACCTTTGCGCGGACTTCTACCCTCCCAAATTTAAAGCTGAATTTCTTTTTTGTAGTAATCTTGCCTGTCATGATAGCTGGCAATGTACCATCGGTAGAGTTTCTTGTGCACTCGTCTGTGTCTAATTTTCCGGTGCATCTGAAACATATTAATGATGTGAACATGATTTATAAGGCAGCGTTCTTTTGTATTTTGATTAGGTCTTACTAGGTATTTATTTTGTTTTTAGAGTGCTGACTCTTAAGTTTTTGATGATGTTGGTTTTGTCTTTTGACGGGAATTAGGCTTCACTTTTGTTTATGCAGCAGCTGTTCAAATTCCATTAAACTAATTTCACTTAAGAGACGAGTAGTTTATCTCGTGACTTTGTGCTAGTTCTAGAAACTTGAGGTTTTTTTTACTCCAGTACGTCTAGCACAACTTGCTGCTCTGTCGCTTCCCGCGCGACTGAGCGTCTCTTTATCTCACTCGCACCGTGCAAATTAGAAAGAGGAGGGTAGATCTTTCTCGACTCGCGTCGCAGCGCGGCGTCAGTTGTGTTAGCCCCGCAGGGAACAGAAAAACAACTTCTTTTATACACTCTATATATAAGTGATTCTGCCCGTTGCAAACAAACCCGTGGAATAAATTAAAGCCTTTGATTTCCAAAAAGTCAATTCTTTACAAAGGTGAAATTCCGATTAAATTTTTGCATTTGGATATAGATAGATAGATCATTTATTGAAAAAATATAAAAAAATGTACATATCAGTTTTGCTCATTTCTATTCTATACTAAACATTATTATTAGGTCTTAGGTAATATTATACAGAATTAGATTACATCATAAATTCAACAGTTTTGTAGATGGGTCAGTGACTTGTAGCACTGAACGAATTCGTCAACACTGTAGCACGCCATGTCCAACAATATTTGTTTAAGTTTTAGTCCAGGCAATGAACTGACAACTTGTATGGAAAAAATGTCAATTTTGGAAATAATTTATAATAGCTTATTTTTTATGTATAATGGATATATTATCAATTAAATAGTTACCCAGCGACAAAATCCGACAAAATTTCAGACATCGAAAAAATGATAAGTTAACTGGCTTCTAATAAGTCAGTAAAAATATTAATAAATGTTTTTGTCTTTATTTTGGTTCATTTACATTTGCTCTATAATATTCAAGATAAATCGTACAAAAAAAGATAATGCATGCTTCATTTAAATCTACATAATTACTTCCGGGGGGAAAGTTTGTCGGATTCTTGACTAAATCATCTTAGAATAACATTTTCAAATGAAATCAACAAAAAAAACGCTATTATAAATAATTTTTTTCGAAACCGTATTTTGCCTGGAGTATTTTTTCTCGAACATCGAGTCCGAAGTAGATTTTAACTGTTCGTCTAGAGCATTGTAAAGTTTTATGGCTACCTACTATGTGTAAGGATTTCCGAGACTTTGCTAGACGTCGCGGAGGTACGTATAGGAGGTGGCGCCTACGCGTTACGGTCTGTAGTTTTTGGAAGTTAGTGGGGATCCGTTCGAGATTGTATCGTATGTACTTGCATGCTTCTAGTACATATACAGAGGGTAACGTCATTTTTAGCTGCTTAAACAACTCCTTATAGCATGATAGTCAGAGGGTTTTTTAGCCATGATACGGATCGCACGCTTTTGTAGTGGATATGGTTCCGGAAATTACATCCAAACTTAAATATACAATCTTACTGGCTTTCCTGTCTCTAATACTAGTCATAGAAAAGGTACATTACATACCCTT
Organism: Epinotia ramella; assembly: GCA_947578815.1. Taxonomy (NCBI): domain Eukaryota; kingdom Metazoa; phylum Arthropoda; class Insecta; order Lepidoptera; family Tortricidae; genus Epinotia; species Epinotia ramella. The sequence goes on from OX388210.1 coordinate 4,753,054, forward strand.
GACTTCGGATTTTAAAAAAGGTAGCCTATATTGCTTCTAATTTTTCATTATCAAGGCAGCCCATACTTCGATTGGCAACCACAGTTGCCACCATCAGTTTAGGGGTCCCCGGAATTGGCAACTGTGGTTAAGCAACACTTGAAATTAGGCGATACAAAGGATACAGATAAATATTTAGACTGAATAAGTACAGTCGCCATCAGATATTTCGGAGCGGCCAAGGTGCTCACAAATATCGGAACACGCCTCTATTGTCGAGGCATTAGAGACGTGTTCCGATGATTGTGAGCACTTTGGCCGCTCCGATATATCTGATGGCGACTGGTATAAAAAAAAAATAAAAAAAAAATAGTAAAATATCTCAAAAAATATTTATTTTATCACACGGCGCTTACCTTTGTACTACAGAGATATTTTCTCCGCCGTGTCCCATTCGGTTGAGCTCCAACAGTTTAGGTGACATCAGGACATGCCCATCTTTAAAGCTTATCGCTTTTTCAGAATACATGTTGAATGGCAGATCCTTTAATATAACACAACATAAACTTAAGACCTCTACACATGGAACGCGGCGCGGGGCGGGCGCAGTGCGGGTCGGGAGCGGTTGAAGCGGTATATTCACACCGCAGGCGAGCGGCGTCTCTATCACACAGTAGCGCGGGCCCGCGGGCCCGCCGCAGCAGCAACGCGGGCCCGCGCTACTGTGTGATAGAGATAGTGATAGAGATATTAAATGCCTTGGTAGTGAGAGAAATATCAATCGCCCGACCCGTGCTGCGCCCGACCCGCGCCGCGCCCGTCTCGCGGCCGTGCTGCCCGAGTTGTAACTTAGCGCCGCGGGCCCGCGTTCGATGTGTGTTTGAAGTGTAGTTTCAATGTTTTACAACTTGCGCGGGCCCGCGCCCGACCCGCAACCGCGACCGGTGTGTGGAGGCCTATAGTTAGCATTCGTGGTCTAACAAAGCTGGTGGGCTAGTAAGTAGTGGTAAAGCGAGTTATGTAAGCAACGTTCGGGTTGCTATGAGAACTTAATTCCCAATAAGCTCGAACAGCCCCGCTTCCCTATAACATGTTTTAGCCTCACCTCACCTTTCACCCACAAATATATCTTGACCCCACGATGGATAGTAACTAAAGCGTAATCAGAGGCCTAGTTTCCTTAAGCCTGGCGGGTGAGGTGTGGCGCATAAGCGCGTACCGAATACTTCCGAATAACAGCCCAACAGACGCTTCCGCAAAGGACCTACGGCAATTCTTGGGTTTAGGTAATAGCACGCTACACCTTCAGGAGGTAACCGGGATAGGAAGATTAATAAAAGCCATTTTGGATAACGTCACAAATAAATTCTTACAGGTTCTCCAGGAAACAGTTCTTCGGGCTTCCACCTAGCAGCTGGCCTTTGCAGACGAAGCCGGGTGCAGAGACTATAGTAGAGGAGATGGGACACGGAAACCCTGCTGGTATCCGGTCTTTGGGGCCTGGTGGCTCGATGCCTTGAGCGTAGCCTGCGTAGCCATAAAATGGGTCATTACATATCACATACTGTTATGTATGCGTACTGGCATACATACACGAATGTAGATGATGATGTGTTGTTGTTAAAAAATAAATAGTTTTGTCTATGCTGTCATGGCGTTGTTTCAATTATAACAGTGGCGACTTGAGGAAAAAATAATTGGTTTTACTGTGAAAATGGCGTTAAATACGAGTTTGTTATTGCCCGGTGCATTTAATCAAAAAACGGACGATTGGACAGTGTATAAAGAACAGATGTTATTCGCGTTACAAGCATTAGGCATACAAAATAACCTAGAAAGTGCCCGCGCCGTTTTTCTTTCACAGTGCGGAAAAGAAACTTTTGCGTTTTTAAACTCGTTAGTGGCACCGCGGAAATTAGTGGAAGTGGACTTTAAGGACATATTAGCGTTGCTGGACAGTTTTTACGCGCCTGAAAAAAGTGAAATCCTTGAAGCTGGGAAATTCCATGCCCGCTGTCAACAGAAGGGTGAAACTATACAAGCGTTTATAGCGGCCATTAAAACGTTAGCCGTGAAGTGTAACTTCGTTGATTTAGAAAGACAATTGCGTGACAGACTGGTGTTGGGAGTAAATGATGTACGTTTGCGGCGAGAATTATTGAAAACTGAGAGCTTGACATTCACGCAAGCAGTGGGGCGAAGTGTCACCTACGAGCAAACTGCAGCCGAGCTTTACCCGTTCCCGCAACCTACCCCAGCACCTCAGGAGACCAGACCAACAAACACATACGAACCAATGGACACCAACAATGTTAACGTCGGCTCGCGCAAGCGCGAGACCGCCTGTCGCCACTGCGGGGCGAACCATAACTCAAGAGGTTGTAAGTTTGCTAAGGCAAATTGCAACTACTGCAAGAAAGTGGGCCATACGGTCGCCGTATGTTGGAACCGTAAGAAGAAAGTAAACCTAGTGGAAGTGGAGGAATCAGATGGTCAAGTTAAAGAAGATTTTTCTTACATGAATGAGATACTACTAATACATACGAAGTCAAATATACAGCAATCTGGGGACAAAATCTTAACCACGGTCATATTAAATGACAAGCAAATTCAATTTGAGGTTGATTCGGGAGCAGCACGGACTATTATTTCATTCGAAACATGGAAACAGTTGCAGCTAAAGAGTGAATTGCAGGAAGCTAAAATAAATCTGATCACATGGACTCGGCAACCAATTAAGCTAAAGGGAACACTTGAAATAGTAGTGCAGTACAAAGGGCTTAAACATACATTGCCTATACTGGTAGCCGAAGGCAGAGGTCCAAATATTTTAGGAAGAGACTGGTTTGAAACTTTGGGCATTGAAGTCCAAGGGCTCTGCTGGACACACCATGACCAAGGCCCGGAAGGACTACAGGCGAAATATCCTAAAGTATTTAGTGATCAGCTGGGATGTTATACAGGTCCACCTGCAAAGTTAATGCTGAAGACTGACGCTCAGCCCCGATTTTTGAAATGCAGGCCAATTCCCTTCGCTTTGAAAGATGAAGTGAAAGTGGAGTTGAAGCGACTCGAGTCAATTGGAGTTCTAACGCCAGTGAGATACTCTGATTGGGCTACACCGTTGCGCATAGTGAGAAAAGAAGATGGAACCTTAAGAATTTGTGGTGACTATCGTTCCACAGTGAATATCTCTATCAATTGTGATATGTATCCTTTACCAACAGCAACAGAAGCATTCCAATTGTTGGCTGGAGGAAAGATATTTTCAAAACTTGATTTGAAACAAGCTTATACACAGCTGATGGTGGATGAGGAATCTGCTGAGATTTTGACATGGAATACTCCGCTAGGACTGATGAAGGTGAACCGGTTAGCGTTTGGAGTGAATGCGGCCCCGGGAATATTTCAGAGAGTGATGTCGAGCCAGTTCGCGGACATGGATGGTGTGGCCGTACTACTAGATGATATTGTTGTGACAGGGGCCAACAAGACAGAACATGCTGCACGACTAGACAAGGTGCTCCAACGCATTGCGGAGCTGGGATTCACCTTGAACATAAAGAAATGTCATTTTGAGGTCCCCGCAGTCACATTCCTGGGTTATGTATTGGATGCAAATGGTATACATCCCTGTCCTAAAAAGACGAAGGAAATCCGAGAGAGAACTAGCCCTTCAGACCTTAAACAGCTACGTGCGTTCTTGGGGCTATTCAATTTTTATGAACGGTTCTACAAGGATAAATCTGACATCTTGGAACCTTTACACCAGCTTTTAAAGAAGAATACTACATGGAAGTGGGGGGAGCCTGAGGAAGAGGCATTTAAGAAGGCTAAACAACTATTAACATCTGACCTCACATTGATACAATTTGATAAAAATAAAGAAGTGGTACTGACTTGTGATGCTTCAGAATATGGTGTCGGAGCGGTGATCAGCCACATCCTGGACGATGGTCAGGAAAAACCTATTGCTATGGCATCACGCACAATGCAACCGCATGAAAGAAAATACAGCCAATTGGACAAAGAGGCGCTTGCTATAATGTTTGCCATACAGAAGTTTCAATGTTATCTTGGAGGCATGAGGTTTACCATAGTAACAGACCACAAGCCATTGGTAGGACTGTTGAATCCTAGGAAGCCAATTCCAGATCTGATCTCACCACGATTACTGCGCTGGTCATTACTACAACAATAACACACTTACAATAGTGATTTCTGGAGGGGTTGATAATGCATTCTGACAGGTTTCTCGAATCACGCTGTAAATGACGCAAGCATAAGCATTCTCCGATGCGTCGCAATAGGCATGCAATTCGATGGTGTCATTTTCTTTGGTGTGCAACCATCTAAGGATATTTATGTGATTTATTTCATTCAGGTTTTGCTTGATACTTCTCCATTCATTTTCGATAGGTTCCGGTACTTGATCATCCCAACCTAAAGGTTGTTTCCAGACAGTTTGAAATAACAACTTTAATTTCGTTGTTACCGGGCACAACCATCCTAGAGGGTCGAACACTTTTGATATATCTGATAAAAAGGGAGCGTTTTGTTATTTTGTTTGTAGATGACAGCTCCATCTTCAATTGGAAGGAAAATGCATCTTCTTGTGGGTTCCATCGCAGCCCCAACGTTTTTTGAGACTCTTGATGCTTGAAATCGAATGATTGTTGTTGTTTTGCGCTGCTCATATCTTCCAGTAATGCAAGGTGATTGGACGACCACTTCCGCAAGTTGAAACCCCCTGCCTTTAGGAGGTTGATAAGATCCGTTCGCATCTTTTTTGCTGCGTCGATGCTGTGCGCGCCACTAAGAAGGTCGTCCATATAAAAATCATGTTCCAATATTTTCGCCGCTTCTGGATAACGATGCGCTTCGTCCATGGCTAATTGTTTAAGAGTCATCATTGCCAAAAAGGGAGCTGGTTTCGTTCCATATGTAACAGTTGTAAGAGCATATTCGCGCAGTGCTTGATTCGGGTGATATCTCCAAATTATTTTTTGATAAAGTTGATCTTCTTCGTTACATAGTATCTGGCGAAACATTTTTTCAATGTCCGCGGTCAACGCTATTTTATATTGTCTCCATCTCAAAATCAATGTAAATAAATCTGATTGTAAATTCGGCCCACTGTACATCAGGTCATTCAAGCTGTAGCCCGACGACGCAGGTGCCGACGCATTATAAACTACGCGCAAGGCCGTTGTAACTGATTCAGCGCGATGAATGCAGAAATGTGGTAAGTAGTTGCTAGGTTTTGTGTATCTTTCGCACTCGCGCATATGTCCCAGCTCGTAATATTCGTTGATAAATGATTTGTAATCTTTTGATAATTGTTCGTTCTTCATAAATTTCTTCTCAAGTTGATAAAATTGTGCCACAGCCTTGTGTCTCGATTCTCCCAATTTTTCTTCAATGTCGGGTTTGAAGGGTAAACGTACCACATAGCGCCCATTTGTTTGACGAAATGTTTCGGACTTGTATTGATTGATACAGTATTGATCCTCTGATGATAAGTCGTCCGATGTTTCAGCAATGTCCTCTATTTCCCAAAATCTACTGATATCTTCGAGGTTGTTCACAACAACATTGCAGTGATATGACTTCATGTTGCCACATAAAATCCATCCGAGATGAGATTGCTGTGCTATGGGAGTGTTTTCGTCCTTTCTGATAATAGAGTCTAAAATGATATTCGAGTAGATATCCGCACCGAGTAAAATGTCTATGGGTTGACTGATGTTGAACTCGGGATCTGCCAGCTGGATACCTTCGAGATGAGACCACGATGGGTTGATAAATGATCGGTTAGGTAAGTTATTGATAAGACGATTCATTATAAAAACTTTTGCGCTAAAAGTGTAATCCGTGTGCATCGATGTGGCCTTGATATTGATAAATCCCTTGCAATTGTTTTCCTTGGTTCCAATTCCAAATATTGAACCATTGTATTTGTGACGTGGTAGGCCTAGCAGTTGAGCAGCGTTTTCGGTGCAAAGAGAAATTTGGGCACCTTGGTCAATTAAGGCACGTAATTTGATATAGGATCCATCTTTTGACTGGACCTTGATTAAGGCTGTTGATAGTAGGGTTTCTAGTTCTTCTTCGGCCACGTGTCCTGCGTTCTTTGATGTATTTGATTCGTAGGCGGCAGCTTTCTTCTTGCCGACAAAGGCCTCGTGGAGTATCGTATTATGTTCGCCGTTGCATTGCTTGCATCGTTTTTCTGATAAACATGGATTGCCATAATGTTTGTATAAGCAGTTCGTACATATTTGCCAAGCGGATATTGTTGCAAGTTTTGTCTCGGGTGTCATGCCTAGAAACTTCGAGCAGCGAAATAAATCGTGATTATAATTGCAACAAGGACACTTTGCGGTGTTAGTTGCGAATACATGATAACTATTTACTGGCGATCCTTGATAATTATTTTTGTTTGATGTAGATTGATAAAATCGATTTTCTTTGATATGATTTTCAGCGCGAGGATATTGATATGACAAAGGCTTGTTTAGACTAAATCTTCTCTCGTAGTTTGATGGTTGAGTCGGCTTGGTTGATTCTTGTTTTCGACGAGAGGATTCCAGGGCAGTAAACTTCCTTTCCAGAAATGACAAAAATTCTGCCAGTGTGGGTAGCTCTCTCGGGTCCGCTAAGTGTTCAATATAGTCGTTATGAGAATCGGCGTCCAATTTCTGTGCTAACAAATGTACTACTAACGGGTCCCAAGTAGATATATCAACGCCCAAATTTTTTATGGCGTGAAGACATTCCTTAGTGTTGTCGTGTAGTCTCTTTATTGATACGGCTGATTGATGTTGCATGATAGGTAATCCGAGAAGGATATTGACGTGGGAACTAAATATTAATTTAGTGTTGTTGTAGCGGTGATTCAAAATTTCCCAGCACACTTGATAATTTTCAGTACTGATCTTTAAATGCTGTATAAGTTTCTCCGCTTCGCCTTTGACCTTGCTTTTTAAGAATTGCATCTTTTGCGCATTGGATATGGAATTGTTCTTATGGATGGTTTCGGTGAACAAGTCCTTAAATGACATCCACTGGTGATAATTGCCATTGAAGATGGGTATTTCAATAGCAGGACTTGATTTTTCTCGATGCGACGAATCCCACATTTTGATATTGATACTTTTCTTGATTTCGTCATATTTTTGTTCGCATAGGTTGTATGTTGCTTCATACTCGGGTTTTTCGTTTAGTTGTTCACTGTCGATCTCCCAATGTAAAGAGTCGACTGCTGACCAACGAGCCTGCACTGTTCGTAGAGCATCTTCGAATTCCCACCGTTCGGTAAGTAATTCTAACTTGGTGTTGTTGATAGCGCGTTGAAAAGCTTTGAAGTTGCTCTGCTGTTTTCGGTACATTTCTTCCAATTTGCTTTGATTGCCTCGTTCAATCAATTTTGGGTTAGATATTGTTGGGACCGAGGCTGGTGGTTGTTCCTTGTGGACGTTGTCCGCAAGGTCACCTTCTGCAGGTGGAGTCTGCGGCACTTGTTGCTGGTTCCAGTCCATGTTCAAGTTAAACTGAGAAGTAGCAGGCTTGATAATGGGTTTAGCTTCTTGAAATGTCGGCACCGGTAGTGATTGTTGCAAAAGTTTACGAGCTTCGCTGCAGAAAGTTGATACCCGCTCGAAATGATTTTCTGCAAAATACACGTAGTCCTGCGTGTCAAACTCGGAAAGAGTAATATGATTCGTTTGGAACTCCCTCCAATATTGTTCCAGAGTGTCCAATCGTCGTTTGATATGTTGTGGAGTCTTACGTTCTGCTCCATCTTTTTTGAAATTTACCAAAAGCTTTTCGATAGCAATGGCAAGTTGACCTTGAGTATTCAGTATGTCCTCAATTTTGGTCATTTTTTCAAAAAGTTGATATGATAATTAATGGCTCCAAACTTATCTATCTTTCGAAGATATTAGCTGTTTCATGCTCAAGTGTTCCCCGTGGATATGTGCGCTTTCTCAATCAGACGGTGAGACCCGCTTGTGGGAGGCCGCCTTAACCGATTCGCGATCGCACCGAGGTTCACTCTCACACAATCCAGTACTTACTGGTTGATAAAAGCTTCCAGTTTGATATTGATAATCTTGATATATTGATTGATCTTGATAGTCACTGCTTGATAATGATGATACACGTTGATGCGAGTGTCACAGCACTGGTCACGTTGCGTCGTCACGTGGCGTGTCCCAGAATTTAAATTCACTGTGCACTGATTCAAAATTGTTCGAAGGACCATAAAGATGTACGGGACAGTCTCGCACACTCTTGAGATGATAGTTGATAATGATAACACTGCTGTTTTCCACCGAAATTATGATTTATTGATAACGAATTGAAATGATACAATCTGCAGGCTTAATGGGAATACACTCCGCGGCGGTCGGACATGTACTGTCTTAAAGGAATGAAATATATATGCTACGTGAAGTAAAATGCTGACGGGCGGAATGCACACCTTTGTACAGACCGTACAGTCTACCTACACCTATGACATCGTGTACAAACCAGGCCAACAGATTCAAAATGCTGATGGATTAAGCCGATGGTGCAGTTTGGAGCCGCTGCAAACTGAAACCCCTCTACCTGAAGTTTTGCTCCTGGAAGAAACACCAACTGGGTGGACTGTTTCGGCTGAAGACATTGCTCGAGAAACAAGAGAAGATGAGCTGTTAAAAAGGGTAATGTTTTTTGTGTTACATGGGTGGCCATCAGAGGTGAGTGACCGCGCGTTGCTGCCCTACAGTCAGAGGAAAGAAGCCATATCTGTGAGTAAAGACTGTTTACTATTTTCAAATAGAGTAATTATACCAGAAAAGTTGCAAGGTCAGGTACTAAACATTATACATGCACCGCATGCTGGCATCGTCCGATCTAAAGGCTACGCGCGAGCCTACGTATACTGGCCTGGTATGGATGCCCACATTGCAGAGACAGTGGATCGATGCGAGCGATGCCAGCTGACGCGCAACAATCCTTCCGTGACGTTGCGAGAATGGACCTCCCCAGAGAAACCCTGGCAGCGCCTGCACATAGATTTTGCAGGCCCATATATGAATAAAATATTCCTCATCGTGATCGACGCGTATTCCAAGTGGCCAGAGGTAGAGATATTGCCAAGTATGTCGGCCACAAATGTAATACAATGCCTTAGGAAGATTTTTTCCGAACAGGGACTACCAGATATGATAGTATCTGATAATGGTACTTCATTTGTCTCGGACGAAGTCCAAGTGTTCTTGAAGAGGAATTCCATTGAGCATAGAACTTCACCACCATATCATCCCTCCTCTAACGGGCAAGCGGAGCGTACAGTGCAGACAATTAAAAATCAGATCAAACGTCAGAGTGATTTACCCTGGTCGGAGAGATTAGCGAAGCTCCTGTATCATTTGAGGACCGTGCCCAGTTCAGTGACAGGGAAGACCCCTGCTGAACTTCTAAATAATAGAAGATTTAGAACAGCACTGTCTACATTGCACCCCGAGGCTACTTGTAATAAAAGAGTGACTCAAACACCACATAAAAGGTTGAGACAGTTTTCTGTGGGCCAAACAGTTTATGTCAGGAGGTATAACAACAATATGGAAAAATGGATGAAAGGTATAGTGGTAGAGCAAAGAGGCCTAACTATATATGAAGTGAAGACTGAAGATGGGGTGGTACATCAAAGGCATGTGGATCAGATGAGGGCAAGGAGAGACCAGAGTGTGGACCAAGACTCAGAGTCTGAGGCTACGCAGGACCCCATGAGAGGGACGGCTGACGGTTGGACGAGAGACCTGTCACAGGAAACTGACCCGCCTATTGTGATACCACCTGAAAGTGAGTGGAGGGAGATAATTGGATTTTAATGTGATTCAACTAGATACCTATCTGAAGATCTATATTTGGTTGAGGCCGGATAGTTGTTTGTTTTTGTTAATTGTAGATTAACTCTGAATACTGTTGTTAAGGGCGTTGTAGTGCATTGAAGTTAGTGCCTACTTTGGCGGAAAGGTGTTATGTATGCGTACTGGCATACATACACGAATGTAGATGATGATGTGTTGTTGTTAAAAAATAAATAGTTTTGTCTATGCTGTCATGGCGTTGTTTCAATTATAACACATACATAGTATAAAACAAAGTCGCTTCCTGCTGTCTGTCCCTATGTATGCTTAAATCATTAAAACTACGCAACGGATTTTGATGCGGTTTTTTTTAATAGATAGAGTGATTCACAAGGAAGGTTTAAATGATGATATAGTACCCGTGCGAAGCCGGGGCGGGTCGCTAGTGACTTATAAAACAAAGAATGCCTCGAATTGTTGGTATTCGATGCCCGAGACGAAGCCAAGGAGTAAAGCACTTTGAGGAAGTGTAATAATTCCCGTTTTATGGCTAGATGTGACGTAAAATATACGGTTCTAACCTTTTATAGTCTCTTGCCGCTGCTCCTTATACTCTAGATCATTTTTGATGATGTAAATCCAATAGTATATGGTGTCTCCAATTTTCAGCTCCACGTTCGAGTCCCGGAAGGCCCACCTCCCATTTTTGGGCTGCACGTAGTCTCTGGCCCACTGACCAGCTTCCAAGCCATCCATTCTTTGGTTGAGGTTGCCATGGAAGGCGAAGAAAGTGTAGCCATCATCTGAAAATGAATTGGTAAGCAGGAAAGGGCATTTTCATTTTATGATGTACACTGTAAGCTTAACTTAAGTCTTACATGCATAGAGGACCAAAAATTATACAGGTGAAGTGACACCAATTGTAATCAAATGAAATGTAAAAGACTTATCAAACTCAATAAGCCTTGTTCATGTATTTTTGTTCGTTTTTGGTGAGGTAGGGCACAGCGAATTGTCATCCCGCACGAATTTGGAGCAGCCCAACTGGGGAAAGTACCTCCGCTTTGCAGAAGACCACAGCCATAATAACACTACTACTTGCTCTATAGTAGTGTTGTGTTCCTGGAGGTGAGCAAGGTCGCCAGAGCTCACGAGGCGCTCAAAACAACGCATCCTCGCGAGGATGCGTTGTTTTGAGGCGACACGGCGAATCCTCAAACATATCAAGGGTCGGCAACGCCCATGTTACTCCTTTGGAGTTGAATGCGTCTACAGGATGCGGTGTCCGCTTACCATCGTCGTTGTATAAAAAAAATGTATATATATAAGTTTACAATGGTGCTTGTGTATAAAATGAATAAAAGTCCTTTTTTATAAATGAGTTGAACTTACCTGGTATAGACACTATCAATCCTTTTGGATAAATAGCTTCCACTGTCGCTTTTGGTACTTCGTAACTGACCACACGACTCACAAATAAAAATAACAAAAGTATTGACCCACCCATATAGTCAACGATCTTCGGCCTCGTAAAATGAATAACTGACATCAGAGAAACGATGATTCTCTAACATTACGTTGTTTATTTTATACTTACTGAAAACATTTTGCCTTGTCTGTGTGCAATTACCTAGCAGAACCTGACCCCAGGATTAGTAACGTTTAAACGTAAAGTGAGGTCAGCCATTCATGGTTCACCTATGGATAATCAGTTAGTACTGTGAATTATAGTAGAGATTTTGTCATTTGAATTGGAATCATAAACCTAGGACGTAGAGTTGCTTTTTAAATTGACTACTTTGAAGCAATTCGGCCAGCTCATTAATTTCAAGTGTAGGTACAGTGGAGTATTTATATACTTATTAGGCTTATTTTCCTGTTGACTTCATTTACTGAGAATGATGTTACCATGTTAGTTACAGTCAAAGTATACTTCTTTCTTAAGTGTAGACAGAGTATTTATGACCAACTTGTGTTTGAATAAAAAAACATATTGTTAAAACGAATTATTATTGACACCTTAAGATAATGCATTGTCAATCTCAGTGCGCCTCATTCATCATTCAGTCATTTAAATCAATATCAGCACTTACCCGGGGGCGCACTTTCCCCTGTGGCGCACATACCCGAACTGACCCTATACGTCTCTTTCTAATTAAAACATTTAGAAAGAGACTGTATGGTCTAACTCGTCGCGAGACAGCTCGCGCGCCATCTTGTGCTAACCGTGCAGTTCAATTAAGGCGGTGCATTGGAAATTATCGCGTGCTTTGAAACGCCGTTCTGACTAGATTAAGAAACAATAGTCTGATTTTCAGATTTCTGTATCTGATGTAATCGATACATGATTGCATATTTCCTCTATAGAAAAAAGATCCAAAATTGGGTCTTTATTTTCCTTTTTTTACTCAGCCTACACAAACAATACATTATTTTACCACAGAATCAAGTTAATACTACATATAGTATTTTATTTCATCTAAAATTTCACTTAATGAAATATAAATAAAACTCAGGTATTTATCGTTTGTTCAAAAAAGCCATTCCCGAAGAGTGTTGCATCTCTTTTTCTCGTGCACGGAAGGCATAAGCGTGTCTCTGTCAAGGGGGCGTGGTCGACTCGAATCAAAGCATCCCCTTAAGAGCCTTAGCGTTTCAAAAACTCTGGCGAATCTACTCGCCTTAAAACGGGCTGTGAATCATCTCAGGTCAGCCGCTGTGCTAGTATCAACATGGCGGCAAGGACGCTTGCTCGTGTGTTGGCTGTGTCTGTCTTTTGTGTCTTCGCAAAGGGCGATGACACGTACAAAGTGCCAGAAGTTACTATACAAGCGTTCAGGCCTAAGGGGTTTCGGGCGTCCATACCAGGTAAACTTTATTTATAGTTAAAATGACGAATGTGATAAGTTGCTGCTTGATAATATGTTTATAAATACGCGATACATCTATAAATATGTACGACTTATGAGAATTGAGAACCTTTGCTAAGCTGTGTTTGTGTTCAATATTTACAATATTGATTAAAATAATAATCAAATACTAAGGTAAGGTAAAATTCAAATTTTTAACATCTTAATTCCTGAAAGATGACACATATTGTTATGCATTAAAAATGTATGTACCGAAAAAATAGATTAATATCTATTAAATAGAATACATTTTTAACGTTTTAATTGAATAGGACTAGTTAAAATAAGATCAGCTACTATTTATGTTATGAGTTCCTTTTTAATTGAGTCTCATTTTAAAAGAAGGCGGTTTAATAACTAATTACAGATTAGCAATTGAATGTTCAGACATAAACAGAAAGTATAGGTATAATTATTTAGTGAGTTCTATTTGCAATAACATATATATATTATATATGTAGGTATTCAAGTTTTTGAACAAGTTTCCTGTTAGCAGATAAACTTGTTTGTGCATTAAGTCGAGGTAAATCCCTGAGTTATATAATCGCGGAACCGCTAAATGAGGTACTTCCCAGTTCCCCAATAATACTATCATCATCATCATATCAGCCGAAAGACGACCACTGCTGGATGTAGGTTACCGTAAAATGGGGTGAGTAGGGATCGCGAGGAGAGTTGGGTTATGAATGGGGAGAGAAGGGATGAAAGGGGGGTCAGATGGGATTTTAAGGCTACTGCTACCTAAATAATGTATTCCAATTTAAAATGGAGCTATAGTAATATTCATAATAAAAAAAAATCGATCCAACAATCTTCCAAAATCACCTTTGTATAAAAACTCATCTCACCCCAACTACGAAGGAACTACGGGGTGGGGTGGGATTTCATGTTTATCGTTAAAGTTATGAAATATGTTATCTTACTGGCTTTCCTGTCTCTAATACTAGTCATAGAAAAGGTACATTACATACCCTTGACTTCGGATTTTAAAAAAGGTAGCCTATATTGCTTCTAATTTTTCATTATCAAGGCAGCCCATACTTCGATTGGCAACCACAGTTGCCACCATCAGTTTAGGGGTCCCCGGAATTGGCAACTGTGGTTAAGCAACACTTGAAATTAGGCGATACAAAGGATACAGATAAATATTTAGACTGAATAAGTACAGTCGCCATCAGATATTTCGGAGCGGCCAAGGTGCTCACAAATATCGGAACACGCCTCTATTGTCGAGGCATTAGAGACGTGTTCCGATGATTGTGAGCACTTTGGCCGCTCCGATATATCTGATGGCGACTGGTATAAAAAAAAAATAAAAAAAAAATAGTAAAATATCTCAAAAAATATTTATTTTATCACACGGCGCTTACCTTTGTACTACAGAGATATTTTCTCCGCCGTGTCCCATTCGGTTGAGCTCCAACAGTTTAGGTGACATCAGGACATGCCCATCTTTAAAGCTTATCGCTTTTTCAGAATACATGTTGAATGGCAGATCCTTTAATATAACACAACATAAACTTAAGACCTCTACACATGGAACGCGGCGCGGGGCGGGCGCAGTGCGGGTCGGGAGCGGTTGAAGCGGTATATTCACACCGCAGGCGAGCGGCGTCTCTATCACACAGTAGCGCGGGCCCGCGGGCCCGCCGCAGCAGCAACGCGGGCCCGCGCTACTGTGTGATAGAGATAGTGATAGAGATATTAAATGCCTTGGTAGTGAGAGAAATATCAATCGCCCGACCCGTGCTGCGCCCGACCCGCGCCGCGCCCGTCTCGCGGCCGTGCTGCCCGAGTTGTAACTTAGCGCCGCGGGCCCGCGTTCGATGTGTGTTTGAAGTGTAGTTTCAATGTTTTACAACTTGCGCGGGCCCGCGCCCGACCCGCAACCGCGACCGGTGTGTGGAGGCCTATAGTTAGCATTCGTGGTCTAACAAAGCTGGTGGGCTAGTAAGTAGTGGTAAAGCGAGTTATCTAAGCAACGTTCGGGTTGCTATGAGAACTTAATTCCCAATAAGCTCGAACAGCCCCGCTTCCCTATAACATGTTTTAGCCTCACCTCACCTTTCACCCACAAATATATCTTGACCCCACGATGGATAGTAACTAAAGCGTAATCAGAGGCCTAGTTTCCTTAAGCCTGGCGGGTGAGGTGTGGCGCATAAGCGCGTACCGAATACTTCCGAATAACAGCCCAACAGACGCTTCCGCAAAGGACCTACGGCAATTCTTGGGTTTAGGTAATAGCACGCTACACCTTCAGGAGGTAACCGGGATAGGAAGATTAATAAAAGCCATTTTGGATAACGTCACAAATAAATTCTTACAGGTTCTCCAGGAAACAGTTCTTCGGGCTTCCACCTCCGATACACAAGCTCGTTGAACTGGTCCTCAAACAGCAGCTGGCCTTTGCAGACGAAGCCGGGTGCAGAGACTATAGTAGAGGAGATGGGACACGGAAACCCTGCTGGTATCCGGTCTTTGGGGCCTGGTGGCTCGATGCCTTGAGCGTAGCCTGCGTAGCCATAAAATGGGTCATTACATATCACATACTGTTATGTATGCGTACTGGCATACATACACGAATGTAGATGATGATGTGTTGTTGTTAAAAAATAAATAGTTTTGTCTATGCTGTCATGGCGTTGTTTCAATTATAACAGTGGCGACTTGAGGAAAAAATAATTGGTTTTACTGTGAAAATGGCGTTAAATACGAGTTTGTTATTGCCCGGTGCATTTAATCAAAAAACGGACGATTGGACAGTGTATAAAGAACAGATGTTATTCGCGTTACAAGCATTAGGCATACAAAATAACCTAGAAAGTGCCCGCGCCGTTTTTCTTTCACAGTGCGGAAAAGAAACTTTTGCGTTTTTAAACTCGTTAGTGGCACCGCGGAAATTAGTGGAAGTGGACTTTAAGGACATATTAGCGTTGCTGGACAGTTTTTACGCGCCTGAAAAAAGTGAAATCCTTGAAGCTGGGAAATTCCATGCCCGCTGTCAACAGAAGGGTGAAACTATACAAGCGTTTATAGCGGCCATTAAAACGTTAGCCGTGAAGTGTAACTTCGTTGATTTAGAAAGACAATTGCGTGACAGACTGGTGTTGGGAGTAAATGATGTACGTTTGCGGCGAGAATTATTGAAAACTGAGAGCTTGACATTCACGCAAGCAGTGGGGCGAAGTGTCACCTACGAGCAAACTGCAGCCGAGCTTTACCCGTTCCCGCAACCTACCCCAGCACCTCAGGAGACCAGACCAACAAACACATACGAACCAATGGACACCAACAATGTTAACGTCGGCTCGCGCAAGCGCGAGACCGCCTGTCGCCACTGCGGGGCGAACCATAACTCAAGAGGTTGTAAGTTTGCTAAGGCAAATTGCAACTACTGCAAGAAAGTGGGCCATACGGTCGCCGTATGTTGGAACCGTAAGAAGAAAGTAAACCTAGTGGAAGTGGAGGAATCAGATGGTCAAGTTAAAGAAGATTTTTCTTACATGAATGAGATACTACTAATACATACGAAGTCAAATATACAGCAATCTGGGGACAAAATCTTAACCACGGTCATATTAAATGACAAGCAAATTCAATTTGAGGTTGATTCGGGAGCAGCACGGACTATTATTTCATTCGAAACATGGAAACAGTTGCAGCTAAAGAGTGAATTGCAGGAAGCTAAAATAAATCTGATCACATGGACTCGGCAACCAATTAAGCTAAAGGGAACACTTGAAATAGTAGTGCAGTACAAAGGGCTTAAACATACATTGCCTATACTGGTAGCCGAAGGCAGAGGTCCAAATATTTTAGGAAGAGACTGGTTTGAAACTTTGGGCATTGAAGTCCAAGGGCTCTGCTGGACACACCATGACCAAGGCCCGGAAGGACTACAGGCGAAATATCCTAAAGTATTTAGTGATCAGCTGGGATGTTATACAGGTCCACCTGCAAAGTTAATGCTGAAGACTGACGCTCAGCCCCGATTTTTGAAATGCAGGCCAATTCCCTTCGCTTTGAAAGATGAAGTGAAAGTGGAGTTGAAGCGACTCGAGTCAATTGGAGTTCTAACGCCAGTGAGATACTCTGATTGGGCTACACCGTTGCGCATAGTGAGAAAAGAAGATGGAACCTTAAGAATTTGTGGTGACTATCGTTCCACAGTGAATATCTCTATCAATTGTGATATGTATCCTTTACCAACAGCAACAGAAGCATTCCAATTGTTGGCTGGAGGAAAGATATCTTCAAAACTTGATTTGAAACAAGCTTATACACAGCTGATGGTGGATGAGGAATCTGCTGAGATTTTGACATGGAATACTCCGCTAGGACTGATGAAGGTGAACCGGTTAGCGTTTGGAGTGAATGCGGCCCCGGGAATATTTCAGAGAGTGATGTCGAGCCAGTTCGCGGACATGGATGGTGTGGCCGTACTACTAGATGATATTGTTGTGACAGGGGCCAACAAGACAGAACATGCTGCACGACTAGACAAGGTGCTCCAACGCATTGCGGAGCTGGGATTCACCTTGAACATAAAGAAATGTCATTTTGAGGTCCCCGCAGTCACATTCCTGGGTTATGTATTGGATGCAAATGGTATACATCCCTGTCCTAAAAAGACGAAGGAAATCCGAGAGAGAACTAGCCCTTCAGACCTTAAACAGCTACGTGCGTTCTTGGGGCTATTCAATTTTTATGAACGGTTCTACAAGGATAAATCTGACATCTTGGAACCTTTACACCAGCTTTTAAAGAAGAATACTACATGGAAGTGGGGGGAGCCTGAGGAAGAGGCATTTAAGAAGGCTAAACAACTATTAACATCTGACCTCACATTGATACAATTTGATAAAAATAAAGAAGTGGTACTGACTTGTGATGCTTCAGAATATGGTGTCGGAGCGGTGATCAGCCACATCCTGGACGATGGTCAGGAAAAACCTATTGCTATGGCATCACGCACAATGCAACCGCATGAAAGAAAATACAGCCAATTGGACAAAGAGGCGCTTGCTATAATGTTTGCCATACAGAAGTTTCAATGTTATCTTGGAGGCATGAGGTTTACCATAGTAACAGACCACAAGCCATTGGTAGGACTGTTGAATCCTAGGAAGCCAATTCCAGATCTGATCTCACCACGATTACTGCGCTGGTCATTACTACTGTCTACCTACACCTATGACATCGTGTACAAACCAGGCCAACAGATTCAAAATGCTGATGGATTAAGCCGATGGTGCAGTTTGGAGCCGCTGCAAACTGAAACCCCTCTACCTGAAGTTTTGCTCCTGGAAGAAACACCAACTGGGTGGACTGTTTCGGCTGAAGACATTGCTCGAGAAACAAGAGAAGATGAGCTGTTAAAAAGGGTAATGTTTTTTGTGTTACATGGGTGGCCATCAGAGGTGAGTGACCGCGCGTTGCTGCCCTACAGTCAGAGGAAAGAAGCCATATCTGTGAGTAAAGACTGTTTACTATTTTCAAATAGAGTAATTATACCAGAAAAGTTGCAAGGTCAGGTACTAAACATTATACATGCACCGCATGCTGGCATCGTCCGATCTAAAGGCTACGCGCGAGCCTACGTATACTGGCCTGGTATGGATGCCCACATTGCAGAGACAGTGGATCGATGCGAGCGATGCCAGCTGACGCGCAACAATCCTTCCGTGACGTTGCGAGAATGGACCTCCCCAGAGAAACCCTGGCAGCGCCTGCACATAGATTTTGCAGGCCCATATATGAATAAAATATTCCTCATCGTGATCGACGCGTATTCCAAGTGGCCAGAGGTAGAGATATTGCCAAGTATGTCGGCCACAAATGTAATACAATGCCTTAGGAAGATTTTTTCCGAACAGGGACTACCAGATATGATAGTATCTGATAATGGTACTTCATTTGTCTCGGACGAAGTCCAAGTGTTCTTGAAGAGGAATTCCATTGAGCATAGAACTTCACCACCATATCATCCCTCCTCTAACGGGCAAGCGGAGCGTACAGTGCAGACAATTAAAAATCAGATCAAACGTCAGAGTGATTTACCCTGGTCGGAGAGATTAGCGAAGCTCCTGTATCATTTGAGGACCGTGCCCAGTTCAGTGACAGGGAAGACCCCTGCTGAACTTCTAAATAATAGAAGATTTAGAACAGCACTGTCTACATTGCACCCCGAGGCTACTTGTAATAAAAGAGTGACTCAAACACCACATAAAAGGTTGAGACAGTTTTCTGTGGGCCAAACAGTTTATGTGAGGAGGTATAACAACAATATGGAAAAATGGATGAAAGGTATAGTGGTAGAGCAAAGAGGCCTAACTATATATGAAGTGAAGACTGAAGATGGGGTGGTACATCAAAGGCATGTGGATCAGATGAGGGCAAGGAGAGACCAGAGTGTGGACCAAGACTCAGAGTCTGAGGCTACGCAGGACCCCATGAGAGGGACGGCTGACGGTTGGACGAGAGACCTGTCACAGGAAACTGACCCGCCTATTGTGATACCACCTGAAAGTGAGTGGAGGGAGATAATTGGATTTTAATGTGATTCAACTAGATACCTATCTGAAGATCTATATTTGGTTGAGGCCGGATAGTTGTTTGTTTTTGTTAATTGTAGATTAACTCTGAATACTGTTGTTAAGGGCGTTGTAGTGCATTGAAGTTAGTGCCTACTTTGGCGGAAAGGTGTTATGTATGCGTACTGGCATACATACACGAATGTAGATGATGATGTGTTGTTGTTAAAAAATAAATAGTTTTGTCTATGCTGTCATGGCGTTGTTTCAATTATAACACATACATAGTATAAAACAAAGTCGCTTCCTGCTGTCTGTCCCTATGTATGCTTAAATCATTAAAACTACGCAACGGATTTTGATGCGGTTTTTTTTAATAGATAGAGTGATTCACAAGGAAGGTTTAAATGATGATATAGTACCCGTGCGAAGCCGGGGCGGGTCGCTAGTGACTTATAAAACAAAGAATGCCTCGAATTGTTGGTATTCGATGCCCGAGACGAAGCCAAGGAGTAAAGCACTTTGAGGAAGTGTAATAACTCCCGTTTTATGGCTAGATGTGACGTAAAATATACGGTTTTAACCTTTTATAGTCTCTTGCCGCTGCTCCTTATACTCTAGATCATTTTTGATGATGTAAATCCAATAGTATATGGTGTCTCCAATTTTCAGCTCCACGTTCGAGTCCCGGAAGGTCCACCTCCCATTTTTGGGCTGCACGTAGTCTCTGGCCCACTGACCAGCTTCCAAGCCATTCTTTGGTTGAGGTTGCCATGGAAGGCGAAGAAAGTGAAGCCATCATCTGAAAATTAATTGGTAAGCACGAAAGGGCATTTTCATTTTATGATGTACACTGTAAGCTTAACTTAAGTCTTACATGCATAGAGGACCAAAAATTATACAAGTGAAGTGACACCAATTGTAATCAAACGAAATGTAAAAGACTTATCAAATTCAACACGTCTCAAATGTGACGTGTTTATTAATTGTTCATAAGCCTTGTTCATGTATTTTTGTTGGTTTTTGGTGAGGTAGGGCACAGCGAAATGTCATCCCGCACGAATTTGGAGCAGCCCAACTGGGGAAGTACCTCCGCTTTGCAGAAGACCACAGCCATAATAACACTACTACTTGCTCTATAGTAGTGTTGTGTTCCCGGAGGTGAGCAAGGTCGCCAGAGCTCACGAGGCGCTCAAAACAACGCATCCTCGCGAGGATGCGTTGTTTTGAGGCGACACGGCGAATCCTCAAACATATCAAGGGTCGGCAACGCCCATGTTACTCCTTTGGAGTTGAATGCGTCTACAGGCTGCGGTGTCCGCTTACCATCGTCGTTGTATAAAAAAAATGTATATATATAAGTTTACAATGGTGCTTGTGTATAAAATGAATAAAAGTCCTTTTTTATAAATGAGTTGAACTTACCTGGTATAGACACTATCAATCCTTTTGGATAAATAGCTTCCACTGTCGCTTTTGGTACTTCGTAACTGACCACACGACTCACAAATAAAAATAACAAAAGTATTGACCCACCCATATAGTCAACGATCTTCGGCCTCGTAAAATGAATAACTGACATCAGAGAAACGATGATTCTCTAACATTACGTTGTTTATTTTATACTTACTGAAAACATTTTGCCTTGTCTGTGTGCAATTACCTAGCAGAACCTGACCCCAGGATTAGTAACGTTTAAACGTAAAGTGAGGTCAGCCATTCATGGTTCACCTATGGATAATCAGTTAGTACTGTGAATTATAGTAGAGATTTTGTCATTTGAATTGGAATCATAAACCTAGGACGTAGAGTTGCTTTTTAAATTGACTACTTTGAAGCAATTCGGCCAGCTCATTAATTTCAAGTGTAGGTACAGTGGAGTATTTATATACTTATTAGGCTTATTTTCCTGTTGACTTCATTTACTGAGAATGATGTTACCATGTTAGTTACAGTCAAAGTATACTTCTTTCTTAAGTGTAGACAGAGTATTTATGACCAACTTGTGTTTGAATAAAAAAACATATTGTTAAAACGAATTATTATTGACACCTTAAGATAATGCATTGTCAATCTCAGTGCGCCTCATTCATCATTCAGTCATTTAAATCAATATCAGCACTTACCCGGGGGCGCACTTTCCCCTGTGGCGCACATACCCGAACTGACCCTATACGTCTCTTTCTAATTAAAACATTTAGAAAGAGACTGTATGGTCTAACTCGTCGCGAGACAGCTCGCGCGCCATCTTGTGCTAACCGTGCAGTTCAATTAAGGCGGTGCATTGGAAATTATCGCGTGCTTTGAAACGCCGTTCTGACTAGATTAAGAAACAATAGTCTGATTTTCAGATTTCTGTATCTGATGTAATCGATACATGATTGCATATTTCCTCTATAGAAAAAAGATCCAAAATTGGGTCTTTATTTTCCTTTTTTTACTCAGCCTACACAAACAATACATTATTTTACCACAGAATCAAGTTAATACTACATATAGTATTTTATTTCATCTAAAATTTCACTTAATGAAATATAAATAAAACTCAGGTATTTATCGTTTGTTCAAAAAAGCCATTCCCGAAGAGTGTTGCATCTCTTTTTCTCGTGCACGGAAGGCATAAGCGTGTCTCTGTCAAGGGGGCGTGGTCGACTCGAATCAAAGCATCCCCTTAAGAGCCTTAGCGTTTCAAAAACTCTGGCGAATCTACTCGCCTTAAAACGGGCTGTGAATCATCTCAGGTCAGCCGCTGTGCTAGTATCAACATGGCGGCAAGGACGCTTGCTCGTGTGTTGGCTGTGTCTGTCTTTTGTGTCTTCGCAAAGGGCGATGACACGTACAAAGTGCCAGAAGTTACTATACAAGCGTTCAGGCCTAAGGGGTTTCGGGCGTCCATACCAGGTAAACTTTATTTATAGTTAAAATGACGAATGTGATAAGTTGCTGCTTGATAATATGTTTATAAATACGCGATACATCTATAAATATGTACGACTTATGAGAATTGAGAACCTTTGCTAAGCTGTGTTTGTGTTCAATATTTACAATATTGATTAAAATAATAATCAAATACTAAGGTAAGGTAAAATTCAAATTTTTAACATCTTAATTCCTGAAAGATGACACATATTGTTATGCATTAAAAATGTATGTACCGAAAAAATAGATTAATATCTATTAAATAGAATACATTTTTAACGTTTTAATTGAATAGGACTAGTTAAAATAAGATCAGCTACTATTTATGTTATGAGTTCCTTTTTAATTGAGTCTCATTTTAAAAGAAGGCGGTTTAATAACTAATTACAGATTAGCAATTGAATGTTCAGACATAAACAGAAAGTATAGGTATAATTATTTAGTGAGTTCTATTTGCAATAACATATATATATTATATATGTAGGTATTCAAGTTTTTGAACAAGTTTCCTGTTAGCAGATAAACTTGTTTGTGCATTAAGTCGAGGTAAATCCCTGAGTTATATAATCGCGGAACCGCTAAATGAGGTACTTCCCAGTTCCCCAATAATACTATCATCATCATCATATCAGCCGAAAGACGACCACTGCTGGATGTAGGTTACCGTAAAATGGGGTGAGTAGGGATCGCGAGGAGAGTTGGGTTATGAATGGGGAGAGAAGGGATGAAAGGGGGGTCAGATGGGATTTTAAGGCTACTGCTACCTAAATAATGTATTCCAATTTAAAATGGAGCTATAGTAATATTCATAATAAAAAAAAATCGATCCAACAATCTTCCAAAATCACCTTTGTATAAAAACTCATCTCACCCCAACTACGAAGGAACTACGGGGTGGGGTGGGATTTCATGTTTATCGTTAAAGTTATGAAATATGTTATCTTACTGGCTTTCCTGTCTCTAATACTAGTCATAGAAAAGGTACATTACATACCCTTGACTTCGGATTTTAAAAAAGGTAGCCTATATTGCTTCTAATTTTTCATTATCAAGGCAGCCCATACTTCGATTGGCAACCACAGTTGCCACCATCAGTTTAGGGGTCCCCGGAATTGGCAACTGTGGTTAAGCAACACTTGAAATTAGGCGATACAAAGGATACAGATAAATATTTAGACTGAATAAGTACAGTCGCCATCAGATATTTCGGAGCGGCCAAGGTGCTCACAAATATCGGAACACGCCTCTATTGTCGAGGCATTAGAGACGTGTTCCGATGATTGTGAGCACTTTGGCCGCTCCGATATATCTGATGGCGACTGGTATAAAAAAAAAATAAAAAAAAAATAGTAAAATATCTCAAAAAATATTTATTTTATCACACGGCGCTTACCTTTGTACTACAGAGATATTTTCTCCGCCGTGTCCCATTCGGTTGAGCTCCAACAGTTTAGGTGACATCAGGACATGCCCATCTTTAAAGCTTATCGCTTTTTCAGAATACATGTTGAATGGCAGATCCTTTAATATAACACAACATAAACTTAAGACCTCTACACATGGAACGCGGCGCGGGGCGGGCGCAGTGCGGGTCGGGAGCGGTTGAAGCGGTATATTCACACCGCAGGCGAGCGGCGTCTCTATCACACAGTAGCGCGGGCCCGCGGGCCCGCCGCAGCAGCAACGCGGGCCCGCGCTACTGTGTGATAGAGATAGTGATAGAGATATTAAATGCCTTGGTAGTGAGAGAAATATCAATCGCCCGACCCGTGCTGCGCCCGACCCGCGCCGCGCCCGTCTCGCGGCCGTGCTGCCCGAGTTGTAACTTAGCGCCGCGGGCCCGCGTTCGATGTGTGTTTGAAGTGTAGTTTCAATGTTTTACAACTTGCGCGGGCCCGCGCCCGACCCGCAACCGCGACCGGTGTGTGGAGGCCTATAGTTAGCATTCGTGGTCTAACAAAGCTGGTGGGCTAGTAAGTAGTGGTAAAGCGAGTTATGTAAGCAACGTTCGGGTTGCTATGAGAACTTAATTCCCAATAAGCTCGAACAGCCCCGCTTCCCTATAACATGTTTTAGCCTCACCTCACCTTTCACCCACAAATATATCTTGACCCCACGATGGATAGTAACTAAAGCGTAATCAGAGGCCTAGTTTCCTTAAGCCTGGCGGGTGAGGTGTGGCGCATAAGCGCGTACCGAATACTTCCGAATAACAGCCCAACAGACGCTTCCGCAAAGGACCTACGGCAATTCTTGGGTTTAGGTAATAGCACGCTACACCTTCAGGAGGTAACCGGGATAGGAAGATTAATAAAAGCCATTTTGGATAACGTCACAAATAAATTCTTACAGGTTCTCCAGGAAACAGTTCTTCGGGCTTCCACCTCCGATACACAAGCTCGTTGAACTGGTCCTCAAACAGCAGCTGGCCTTTGCAGACGAAGCCGGGTGCAGAGACTATAGTAGAGGAGATGGGACACGGAAACCCTGCTGGTATCCGGTCTTTGGGGCCTGGTGGCTCGATGCCTTGAGCGTAGCCTGCGTAGCCATAAAATGGGTCATTACATATCACATACTGTTATGTATGCGTACTGGCATACATACACGAATGTAGATGATGATGTGTTGTTGTTAAAAAATAAATAGTTTTGTCTATGCTGTCATGGCGTTGTTTCAATTATAACAGTGGCGACTTGAGGAAAAAATAATTGGTTTTACTGTGAAAATGGCGTTAAATACGAGTTTGTTATTGCCCGGTGCATTTAATCAAAAAACGGACGATTGGACAGTGTATAAAGAACAGATGTTATTCGCGTTACAAGCATTAGGCATACAAAATAACCTAGAAAGTGCCCGCGCCGTTTTTCTTTCACAGTGCGGAAAAGAAACTTTTGCGTTTTTAAACTCGTTAGTGGCACCGCGGAAATTAGTGGAAGTGGACTTTAAGGACATATTAGCGTTGCTGGACAGTTTTTACGCGCCTGAAAAAAGTGAAATCCTTGAAGCTGGGAAATTCCATGCCCGCTGTCAACAGAAGGGTGAAACTATACAAGCGTTTATAGCGGCCATTAAAACGTTAGCCGTGAAGTGTAACTTCGTTGATTTAGAAAGACAATTGCGTGACAGACTGGTGTTGGGAGTAAATGATGTACGTTTGCGGCGAGAATTATTGAAAACTGAGAGCTTGACATTCACGCAAGCAGTGGGGCGAAGTGTCACCTACGAGCAAACTGCAGCCGAGCTTTACCCGTTCCCGCAACCTACCCCAGCACCTCAGGAGACCAGACCAACAAACACATACGAACCAATGGACACCAACAATGTTAACGTCGGCTCGCGCAAGCGCGAGACCGCCTGTCGCCACTGCGGGGCGAACCATAACTCAAGAGGTTGTAAGTTTGCTAAGGCAAATTGCAACTACTGCAAGAAAGTGGGCCATACGGTCGCCGTATGTTGGAACCGTAAGAAGAAAGTAAACCTAGTGGAAGTGGAGGAATCAGATGGTCAAGTTAAAGAAGATTTTTCTTACATGAATGAGATACTACTAATACATACGAAGTCAAATATACAGCAATCTGGGGACAAAATCTTAACCACGGTCATATTAAATGACAAGCAAATTCAATTTGAGGTTGATTCGGGAGCAGCACGGACTATTATTTCATTCGAAACATGGAAACAGTTGCAGCTAAAGAGTGAATTGCAGGAAGCTAAAATAAATCTGATCACATGGACTCGGCAACCAATTAAGCTAAAGGGAACACTTGAAATAGTAGTGCAGTACAAAGGGCTTAAACATACATTGCCTATACTGGTAGCCGAAGGCAGAGGTCCAAATATTTTAGGAAGAGACTGGTTTGAAACTTTGGGCATTGAAGTCCAAGGGCTCTGCTGGACACACCATGACCAAGGCCCGGAAGGACTACAGGCGAAATATCCTAAAGTATTTAGTGATCAGCTGGGATGTTATACAGGTCCACCTGCAAAGTTAATGCTGAAGACTGACGCTCAGCCCCGATTTTTGAAATGCAGGCCAATTCCCTTCGCTTTGAAAGATGAAGTGAAAGTGGAGTTGAAGCGACTCGAGTCAATTGGAGTTCTAACGCCAGTGAGATACTCTGATTGGGCTACACCGTTGCGCATAGTGAGAAAAGAAGATGGAACCTTAAGAATTTGTGGTGACTATCGTTCCACAGTGAATATCTCTATCAATTGTGATATGTATCCTTTACCAACAGCAACAGAAGCATTCCAATTGTTGGCTGGAGGAAAGATATTTTCAAAACTTGATTTGAAACAAGCTTATACACAGCTGATGGTGGATGAGGAATCTGCTGAGATTTTGACATGGAATACTCCGCTAGGACTGATGAAGGTGAACCGGTTAGCGTTTGGAGTGAATGCGGCCCCGGGAATATTTCAGAGAGTGATGTCGAGCCAGTTCGCGGACATGGATGGTGTGGCCGTACTACTAGATGATATTGTTGTGACAGGGGCCAACAAGACAGAACATGCTGCACGACTAGACAAGGTGCTCCAACGCATTGCGGAGCTGGGATTCACCTTGAACATAAAGAAATGTCATTTTGAGGTCCCCGCAGTCACATTCCTGGGTTATGTATTGGATGCAAATGGTATACATCCCTGTCCTAAAAAGACGAAGGAAATCCGAGAGAGAACTAGCCCTTCAGACCTTAAACAGCTACGTGCGTTCTTGGGGCTATTCAATTTTTATGAACGGTTCTACAAGGATAAATCTGACATCTTGGAACCTTTACACCAGCTTTTAAAGAAGAATACTACATGGAAGTGGGGGGAGCCTGAGGAAGAGGCATTTAAGAAGGCTAAACAACTATTAACATCTGACCTCACATTGATACAATTTGATAAAAATAAAGAAGTGGTACTGACTTGTGATGCTTCAGAATATGGTGTCGGAGCGGTGATCAGCCACATCCTGGACGATGGTCAGGAAAAACCTATTGCTATGGCATCACGCACAATGCAACCGCATGAAAGAAAATACAGCCAATTGGACAAAGAGGCGCTTGCTATAATGTTTGCCATACAGAAGTTTCAATGTTATCTTGGAGGCATGAGGTTTACCATAGTAACAGACCACAAGCCATTGGTAGGACTGTTGAATCCTAGGAAGCCAATTCCAGATCTGATCTCACCACGATTACTGCGCTGGTCATTACTACTGTCTACCTACACCTATGACATCGTGTACAAACCAGGCCAACAGATTCAAAATGCTGATGGATTAAGCCGATGGTGCAGTTTGGAGCCGCTGCAAACTGAAACCCCTCTACCTGAAGTTTTGCTCCTGGAAGAAACACCAACTGGGTGGACTGTTTCGGCTGAAGACATTGCTCGAGAAACAAGAGAAGATGAGCTGTTAAAAAGGGTAATGTTTTTTGTGTTACATGGGTGGCCATCAGAGGTGAGTGACCGCGCGTTGCTGCCCTACAGTCAGAGGAAAGAAGCCATATCTGTGAGTAAAGACTGTTTACTATTTTCAAATAGAGTAATTATACCAGAAAAGTTGCAAGGTCAGGTACTAAACATTATACATGCACCGCATGCTGGCATCGTCCGATCTAAAGGCTACGCGCGAGCCTACGTATACTGGCCTGGTATGGATGCCCACATTGCAGAGACAGTGGATCGATGCGAGCGATGCCAGCTGACGCGCAACAATCCTTCCGTGACGTTGCGAGAATGGACCTCCCCAGAGAAACCCTGGCAGCGCCTGCACATAGATTTTGCAGGCCCATATATGAATAAAATATTCCTCATCGTGATCGACGCGTATTCCAAGTGGCCAGAGGTAGAGATATTGCCAAGTATGTCGGCCACAAATGTAATACAATGCCTTAGGAAGATTTTTTCCGAACAGGGACTACCAGATATGATAGTATCTGATAATGGTACTTCATTTGTCTCGGACGAAGTCCAAGTGTTCTTGAAGAGGAATTCCATTGAGCATAGAACTTCACCACCATATCATCCCTCCTCTAACGGGCAAGCGGAGCGTACAGTGCAGACAATTAAAAATCAGATCAAACGTCAGAGTGATTTACCCTGGTCGGAGAGATTAGCGAAGCTCCTGTATCATTTGAGGACCGTGCCCAGTTCAGTGACAGGGAAGACCCCTGCTGAACTTCTAAATAATAGAAGATTTAGAACAGCACTGTCTACATTGCACCCCGAGGCTACTTGTAATAAAAGAGTGACTCAAACACCACATAAAAGGTTGAGACAGTTTTCTGTGGGCCAAACAGTTTATGTGAGGAGGTATAACAACAATATGGAAAAATGGATGAAAGGTATAGTGGTAGAGCAAAGAGGCCTAACTATATATGAAGTGAAGACTGAAGATGGGGTGGTACATCAAAGGCATGTGGATCAGATGAGGGCAAGGAGAGACCAGAGTGTGGACCAAGACTCAGAGTCTGAGGCTACGCAGGACCCCATGAGAGGGACGGCTGACGGTTGGACGAGAGACCTGTCACAGGAAACTGACCCGCCTATTGTGATACCACCTGAAAGTGAGTGGAGGGAGATAATTGGATTTTAATGTGATTCAACTAGATACCTATCTGAAGATCTATATTTGGTTGAGGCCGGATAGTTGTTTGTTTTTGTTAATTGTAGATTAACTCTGAATACTGTTGTTAAGGGCGTTGTAGTGCATTGAAGTTAGTGCCTACTTTGGCGGAAAGGTGTTATGTATGCGTACTGGCATACATACACGAATGTAGATGATGATGTGTTGTTGTTAAAAAATAAATAGTTTTGTCTATGCTGTCATGGCGTTGTTTCAATTATAACACATACATAGTATAAAACAAAGTCGCTTCCTGCTGTCTGTCCCTATGTATGCTTAAATCATTAAAACTACGCAACGGATTTTGATGCGGTTTTTTTTAATAGATAGAGTGATTCACAAGGAAGGTTTAAATGATGATATAGTACCCGTGCGAAGCCGGGGCGGGTCGCTAGTGACTTATAAAACAAAGAATGCCTCGAATTGTTGGTATTCGATGCCCGAGACGAAGCCAAGGAGTAAAGCACTTTGAGGAAGTGTAATAACTCCCGTTTTATGGCTAGATGTGACGTAAAATATACGGTTTTAACCTTTTATAGTCTCTTGCCGCTGCTCCTTATACTCTAGATCATTTTTGATGATGTAAATCCAATAGTATATGGTGTCTCCAATTTTCAGCTCCACGTTCGAGTCCCGGAAGGTCCACCTCCCATTTTTGGGCTGCACGTAGTCTCTGGCCCACTGACCAGCTTCCAAGCCATTCTTTGGTTGAGGTTGCCATGGAAGGCGAAGAAAGTGAAGCCATCATCTGAAAATTAATTGGTAAGCACGAAAGGGCATTTTCATTTTATGATGTACACTGTAAGCTTAACTTAAGTCTTACATGCATAGAGGACCAAAAATTATACAAGTGAAGTGACACCAATTGTAATCAAACGAAATGTAAAAGACTTATCAAATTCAACACGTCTCAAATGTGACGTGTTTATTAATTGTTCATAAGCCTTGTTCATGTATTTTTGTTGGTTTTTGGTGAGGTAGGGCACAGCGAAATGTCATCCCGCACGAATTTGGAGCAGCCCAACTGGGGAAGTACCTCCGCTTTGCAGAAGACCACAGCCATAATAACACTACTACTTGCTCTATAGTAGTGTTGTGTTCCCGGAGGTGAGCAAGGTCGCCAGAGCTCACGAGGCGCTCAAAACAACGCATCCTCGCGAGGATGCGTTGTTTTGAGGCGACACGGCGAATCCTCAAACATATCAAGGGTCGGCAACGCCCATGTTACTCCTTTGGAGTTGAATGCGTCTACAGGCTGCGGTGTCCGCTTACCATCGTCGTTGTATAAAAAAAATGTATATATATAAGTTTACAATGGTGCTTGTGTATAAAATGAATAAAAGTCCTTTTTTATAAATGAGTTGAACTTACCTGGTATAGACACTATCAATCCTTTTGGATAAATAGCTTCCACTGTCGCTTTTGGTACTTCGTAACTGACCACACGACTCACAAATAAAAATAACAAAAGTATTGACCC
Source organism: Epinotia ramella (assembly GCA_947578815.1). Taxonomy (NCBI): domain Eukaryota; kingdom Metazoa; phylum Arthropoda; class Insecta; order Lepidoptera; family Tortricidae; genus Epinotia; species Epinotia ramella. Next base: position 4,783,353 of record OX388210.1, read on the forward strand.
ACCCATATAGTCAACGATCTTCGGCCTCGTAAAATGAATAACTGACATCAGAGAAACGATGATTCTCTAACATTACGTTGTTTATTTTATACTTACTGAAAACATTTTGCCTTGTCTGTGTGCAATTACCTAGCAGAACCTGACCCCAGGATTAGTAACGTTTAAACGTAAAGTGAGGTCAGCCATTCATGGTTCACCTATGGATAATCAGTTAGTACTGTGAATTATAGTAGAGATTTTGTCATTTGAATTGGAATCATAAACCTAGGACGTAGAGTTGCTTTTTAAATTGACTACTTTGAAGCAATTCGGCCAACGCAAATAATTTCAAGTGTACAGTGGAGTATTTATATACTTATTAGGCTTATTTTCCTGTTGACTTCATTTACTGAGAATGATGTTACCATGTTAGTTACAGTCAAAGTATACTTCTTTCTTAAGAGGCTCCCATACGCCAATGACCTTCGATCTGAATCCCTTAGTTTTCTAATGTTTTTTGTAGCTTATTATATTAACAACAACGGCTTTAAGCAATATAGTATCCCATATTTACTTCAAACTTCATTGTTTTCGAGATATTTGGCATCAAAGTTGAACAATTTTAGGCCAAAAAACTGGTTTTCTGGCCATAACTTTTGTGTTAATTGGTTTAAAATTAAAACCCTCTGTCAGTTTTTAGAGACGTCATAGACGAACCCAAATTTGTAGATTTCGTATATGTTAGATCTTTCACGTCAATAGAGATGCGAAATAAGTGTTTTTTTAGACAATGTTTAAAAAAATCATACAAAATTAAGTATTAATTTGTTTCAAAATCCGGTCTGTCAAAATGAAGATAAAAAATTGAAGAACCGATAGCCGTTTGATTTATGATTCTATCTGTAGTGCAAAAGTAGTAGATACGATTCAAAACTTGTCAAAAATCGATGAAAACCTCGGGTAGCCCCTTAAGTGTAGACAGAGTATTTATGACCAACTTGTGTTTGAATAAAAAATCATATTGTTGAAACGAATTATTATTTACACCTTAAGATAATGCATTGTCAATCTCAGTGCGCCTCATTCATCATTAAGTCATTTAAATCAATATCAGCACTTACCCGGGGGCGCACTTTCCCCTGTGGCGCACATACCCGAACTGACCCTATACGTCTCTTTCTAATTAAAACATTTAGAAAGAGACGTATTGGTCTAACTCGTCGCGAGACAGCTCGCGCGCCATCTTGTGCTAACCGTGCAGCTCAATTAAGGCGGTGCATTGGAAATGATCGCGTGCTTTGAACCGCCGTTCTGACTAGATTAAGAAACAATAGTCTGATTTTCAGATTTCTTTATCTGATGTAATCGATACATGATTGCATATTTCCTCTATAGAAAAAAGATCCAAAATTGGGTCTTTATTTTCCTTTTTTTACTCAGCCTACACAAACAATACATTATTTTACCACAGAATCAAGTTAATACTACATATAGTATTTTATTTCATCTAAAATTTCACTTAATGAAATATAAATAAAACTCAGGTATTTATCGTTTGTTCAAAAAAGCCATTCCCGAAGAGTGTTGCATCTCTTTTTCTCGTGCACGGAAGGCATAAGCGTGTCTCTGTCAAGGGGGCGTGGTCGACTCGAATCAAAGCATCCCCTTAAGAGCCTTAGCGTTTCAAAAACTCTGGCGAAGCTACTCGCCTTAAAACGGGCTGTGAATCATCTCAGGTCAGCCGCTGTGCTAGTATCAACATGGCGGCAAGGACGCTTGCTCGTGTGTTGGCTGTGTCTGTCTTTTGTGTCTTCGCAAAGGGCGATGACACGTACAAAGTGCCAGAAGTTACTATACAAGCGTTCAGGCCTAAGGGGTTTCGGGCGTCCATACCAGGTAAACTTTATTTATAGTTAAAATGACGAATGTGATAAGCTGCTGCTTGATATGTTTATAAATACGCGATACATCTATAAATATGTACGACGAGAATTGAGAACCTTTGCTAAGCTGTGTTTGTGTTCAATATTTACAATATTGATTAAAATAATAATCAAATACTAAGGTAAGGTAAAATTCAAATTTTTAACATCTTAATTCCTGAAAGATGACACATATTGTTATGCATTAAAAATGTATGTACCGAAAAAATAGATTAATATCTATTAAATAGAATACATTTTTAACGTTTTTAATTAAATAGGACTAGTTAAAATAAGATCAGCTACTATTTATGTTATGAGTTCCTTTTTAATTGAGTCTCATTTTAAAAGAAGGCGGTTTAAAAACTAATTACAGATTAGCAATTGAATGTTCAGACATAAACAGAAAGTATAGGTATAATTATTTAGTGAGTTCTATTTGCAATAACATATATATATTATATATGTAGGTATTCAAGTTTTTGAACAAGTTTCCTGTTAGCAGATAAACTTGTTTGTGCATTAAGTCGAGGTAAATCCCTGAGTTATATAATCGCGGAACCGCTAAATGAGGTACTTCCCAGTTCCCCAATAATAGTGGTACAGTCCACCACTGAATATCAAATTGAGGTACCTACCTACTTCCCGGGTCCTCGGTTCTTCTGTAATAGGTACCCGGGCAGAGCCGCAGCCGGAAAAAATACTTTAGAAACAAGCTTTCTTTTACCCCTTTAAACTTTTTTGTATAGTAAAGTCGATTGATTCGACCTCTAGACCGTATATTACTATCATCATCAACATCAGATCAGCCGAAAGACGTCCACTGCTGGATGTAGGTTACCGTAAAATGGGGTGAGTAGGGATCGCGAGGAGAGTTGGGTTATGAATGGGGAGAGAAGATGAAAGGGGGGTCAGATGGGATTTTAAGGCTACTGCTACCTAAATAATGTATTCCAATTTAAAATGGAGCTATAGTAATATTCATAATAAAAAAAAATCGATCCAACAATCTTCCAAAATCACCTTTGTATAAAAACTCATCTCACCCCAACTACGAAGGAACTACGGGGTGGGATGGGATTTCATGTTTATCGTTAAAGTTATGAAATAGAACTACCCAAAATCATGAAAAAACTAAAATACAAACGTCCGGAACACTTATTACTTATATACAACATTCAGTTTGCATAGGTATGCAAAAATAAAATGTTATCGAGGTTTGAATGTCAGTTTTGTCCCGTTTTACGTTACTCCCAAAGAGTGCTACCAGAGACATTGTCCTTGGGCCTCAAGCTTCCAGATATATTACTATGCCCGTATAAAACGTCGCTCATAGTTTGTAGTCCTAGCCTGCATAAAACGTAGCACATAGTTATTTTATTACAAGTACATTCTTTATTGATTTATCTACTCAACTTCAGATGCCCCAAACTTGGCGCTCTTCGTGTTCCAAGGCAATGTGAACCGCAAGATAGAATCGACGCAAGTGGGCGAGCTGCATGGTGAAGTGGTGACGCCAACCAACGGCCGCTGGGTGGTGGAGCTGCCGGACTTCGAGCTGGCGATTGGTGACGTCATAAACTATCATGTGTTTGCGTCTGTGAACAGTGCTGCGTATGTCAAGGATAAACTGCAATTTACGGTCACAAGTGAGTGTCTGTTTACAAGGTAAGCCTTGGCCAAGAGTTCAAGTCCCATTTCGAAGCTAGCTACCAAATCTAGCTGTATGCTATGTATCCCCTCTTAGGAACGAAATGGGAGCGATTTATCCATCTCGTAGCCAGATTCAGTAGCTAATGATGTTGGTTATTTCTCCCTTTTCGAAGAAAACTACCAAAATAGGCTACGAAAAGGGAGTAAAGGCAAAAATCATGTTGTTCTTACGACGCATTTTTTGTTGTGTCGTAGGGAAGATTTTTTTTACATTTCAAATATTATGGCATCGAGTGTGCTGATGACGGAATTGAAAGGTGGCTAAGATACTCCTAAACTGCACACGATAAATCCATCTGTTACTGTCGAAGAGCCAGGATACTGCACAAGAACGACCGGTTAGCTTAGTGGGTAGTGACGCTGCCTACGAAGCTGAAGGTCCTGGGTTCGAATCCCTGTAAGGGCAAATATTTGTGTGATGAGCATGAATATTTGTTTCTGAGTCATGGAAGTTTTTCTATGTATTTAAGTATTTATATCTATTATATACAGGGTGCAATCTTTTACATGATACAAAATAGCAAAATGTGAATCTATCCATGATTCTGAGCAACTTTTATTATGGGACCAACTTTGTGTTATGCCAAAAAAAACACACCTGTTCATACATTCTTGTCAGTCTAAAATGAGCAGAGTTAATGAAATAGTTGGATTTTTTTGGCATAACACAAAGTTGGTCCCATAATAAAAGTTGCTCAGAATCATGGATAGATTCACATTTTGCTATTTTGTATCACGTAAAAGATTGCACCCTGTATATCGTCGTCTAGTACCCATCCCATAACACAAGCCTTACTGAGCTTACTATGGGACTAGGTACGATTTGTGTAAGATTGTCCCTTAATATTTATTTATTATTATTTATTTATTATTAATAAGAAGGAGTATAAAATTTAACTCAAATATTAAATTGTTGACAGAAACTATTATTTTTCCTGTTACTATCACGAAGCGGCTACCGCGAATCGCAAATGTCATTTGTTGGTGTATCTCCCTCTCTGCCGCTCGAATATGCAAGTGCGATAGAGATGAGCTATACAAACGAAGTTGGCGTTTCGCGGTAGCCGCTCTGTCGCCTTGGTCTTAAGCGACCTGCGGCAGCGTTTTATCTGTTCATTGCGCGGTCGAGACGCGTCGAGACTGTGGTTAGTTGGGATCACGCGCAATGAATTAGAAAAACCGCTGCCGCAGGTCGCTTAAGACCAAAGCCGCGGCCAAGGCGTTATAGCTTCTTTGTCTGTGAACATGTACAGAAATAATCATCACAATATTGCGTATGACCACAGATTAATGACGGTTATCGAAATCGCAACACGTCATTATGTATCCACATTTAGACTTTAATATTATTAGCATCACCTTATATGTGTGTACAAGGGAATCCTCTAAAATTTGGCACGTAACTTTGTTATACAACGCGATTGAACTTAATTTAGTTGCAGATTAGATATCTCAGAATGCCTTAGATCTTTTTTGAAAAATTGGAATTAGAATGATAGAATCAGACGTAGAGTAAGTTTTCAGAAAGACCACTTAGATGGTTGGCAGTCCTCAACTGTGCGCTTCTCCAGAAACTTCCTGCCTCGCACAGCTAAACTGTGGAATGGATTGTCGCCTGCGGTATTTCCGGACCGATACGACCTTCAAACCTTCAAGAAAAGAGGGTACTCCCATCTTAAAGACCGGCAGCGCACTCACAACACCTCTGGTGTTGCAAGTGTCCATGGGCGGCGGTAATCGCTTACCATCAGGTGATCCGTCTGCTCGTTTGCCTCCTATATCATAAAAAAAAAAATCATTTAGTGGATCGAAAGTCAGTTCCTATTCTGTTATCAAGTTGGTAATTATATCGCTTAGATTAGTAGGTACGTTAATCCGTCAAAAAAAACAGTAATCCAAGAAAGTTGTCCACCAGTTTTGAACAATGTACAAATGATAGTCGAAAAGTAATAGACCTATTTATTGGCGTACCGTACCATTGTCATAAAATGTGTATGTATACCAAGTGTTCTTACAAAAAGATGGCATGAATTTATTTTCTAAAGTATATACAAGATGATAACTAACATTAACTAAATTAAATTAAAACTAAGTTACTTATATCTAAAAAAAGGCCCTCGAGGCATTGAACCGAGGATGCTGGCGGCATTTCCTCGCTGAATTGCAATGCTGATGCGTTGCGCGAGAAAGCCGCTAGCTCTTCGGTCACCAGTTACGTCAACCAGAATCCTTGATCAAACTTCATTTCATGTTCCAGAACTAGAAGACTATGCGCCTCCGCCAAGTCCAGCGCCGACTCCGACATCAGGCTGCGCGCCGACGCTCACGCGCGTGCGCCAAGGCACCGCCTGCGCCGGTCAAACCATATTCGAGGAGAGCTTCGACTCGCTGCGGCCTGACGTGTGGCAGGTGCAGCAGTATGTGCCGGTTAATCATCCTGTGAGTACATCACTCACATTACATACTATGAGCACAGTACTAGGGTTGTGGACTCTTAATTTATTAATTACTCCAAAAGAAAGAAGGCTAAAAAATATGCCTAATGACGAAAATCCCATTCAAATATCTCGAAAAATTACGAAGCGACTACCGATGTTGCTTGTTAGAGAGAGAAAACGCTCGAGGCCCGTGACGTCGCCATTCTCGAGCGTCATAGTAAATGACGATCGTTTCATATTAACGTGCGTTTTGCGGAAAAGGGACAGAATATACCCCCTTAGTGTTCTAGTCAAGTCCGCCGAAGTCTTCTTAGATTATTATAGCGACGCGTGTCTAGATGCTGCAAAATCGGATGTGTGTACGGATTTGATTGTACTGCTATAGGCTATACCTATACTTATTATATATATGTTATATATATACATAACAAAGCGTGTGTGTAGATGAGTATCTACAAAATAAATATAGGTAGGTATATAAAATAAATATATAGGTATCGTCGCAAATTAAATAGTACTTAATAAATAATGAAGATTGGACCCTCTGTTAATTGTCTGAACAATTAATTTACTAGTTTTTAAACCCCTCTTTTAAAATGAGACTCAATTTAAGTTCAAGGAACTCGTAACATAAATTGAAACAGATATTATTTTAATTAATCTTATTCAATTAATATTGTGGCACTCTTTGGGGGAAGCCTATTTCCAGCAGTGATGATGATGAATTAAAATATTAGATAAGAATAGATAGCTTAGCTATGCTTGAACTTTTATCTTAAGGCTAATTGTGATCCCTATTCATTCTTTAACATACACTCTTTCCAGGAGAATCCCTTCGTGTCGTATCAGCGCCCTGCAGTCTCCGTGCAGAACGGAAACCTGCATATCGTTCCCTTGCTGCAGCAGAACCAGCCAGGCTTCACGGCAGAGAGCATGCTCGGCTCTTTGGACTTATACAACGGGTAAGGCTTATTACTGTTTAGGTCGTTGGAGGATGGGAAACGCATGGAGATGGAACTATGGACAAAACACTTATGTTCTACCTACTTACTGCTATAAAGATAAGAAAATCCGGGAGAATGGCGCTTCCGGAGCCAATAATCCGACTTGGAACATTCTTTCATCTACGTGAATAGACTTTCCGCTGGTTAGTCTTGAGTTATTCACAATACGCGGATTGAGCCGCGCGGGCAGATCTGTTGAATATTACTACAACACTGTTATTTAGCCAATGGGCATTACGACCGACGACGACGATTTGACGACTTCTGTAGCCTAGTTGGTAGTGACCCTGCCTACGAAGCCGGAGGTCCCGGGTTCGAATCCCGGTAAGGGCATTATTTGTGTGATGAGCATGAATTTGTTCCTGAGTCATGGATGTTTTCTATGTATTTAAGTATTTCTATCTATTAAATATATCGTCGTCTAGTACCCATAACACAAGCCTTATTGAGCTTACTATGGGACTTAGGTCGATTTGTGTAAGATTGTCCCCTAATATTTATTTATTATTTATTACACATTTTTAAGGAAATTGTATTGTTCATTTAAATCAATAGTTAAATTTTATTTAATTATTTATTCATCCCTTAATTAACACTAACAGACTGGCTATGCATGTTAATTATACAGGAGGATATTATACAATAAGGTGCTTAAGTCTATACAATATAGTAGGTATCAATAAAGTATGGAACTTGAAGCCGTAATAGACTCCAAATATTGCGGCTGCTAGTCGAGAGAAATTTAGATTCCGTGCTGTGAAATATATCCAGTTTGCTGTCGCTGTCCAATCATTGAGAAGAGTCAAAGAAGAAGGGAATTTTTTAAATCAATGCAATCAGGATCATTCCTGATATCAGCAATAGTTTAGTACAGATGCCATGTAATATGTATTTACTGACGCATCATCTTAATGTCTGATATCTTCAGATGCACGTCAGAGTCATCGAGCTCCTGTTACGTCCAGGCCAACGACGGCAGCGGTACCATCCCGCCCGTGGTCAGCGGTCGGATCATCAGCAAACCAGGCTTCGCGTTCACATATGGGACCGTCACTGTACGGGCTAAGTTGCCGCAAGGAAACTGGGTGTACCCAGGTTAGAACTAATAGCTTCTTCTTTGGGTCAACTGCAATTCATTAGAGGCTTCAAACTCATCTTAAAAGATTGAACCTGAACATGCTTTTTACGGTTCCGTAGTCAACAGGTAAGGGGTTCCTCTTATAGTTTCGTCATGTCCGTCTGTCCGTCTGCGGCTTAGCTCAGTAACCTTTACTGCTAGAAAGCTGTAATTCGGCATAGGTATATAAATTAATCACGCCGACAAAACAGTAGGATTCAAACTTGAAAAAAATAAAACTGTAAGTAGATACACTCCCCTTTACGTAAGTGGGGATGTATTTTTCCTTTGCGTGATTTTGCTTTGCTTTGGGCTTTAAAGCCCTAATTTTTGTTAGAGTCAAACGTTCCCCTTTCGCCTAATTAATGGCAACTACTGGGGATGTGAAAAAATTCTACATAATATATAATGAATTTACTTAAAAGGAAAATTATACTGCTAAGAAGGCATATCTCTAGTTACCGAGTAATAGTCGACCAACTTATGGTCGGTTCCAATAATCAATCCACCGATAGTTCTCCTTACCGGCAGTTACATTTTGACAGATTACCCGTAGAAAATGTGTCAAAATGTAACGGTTGGTAAGGAAAACTATCGGTGGATTGATTATTGGAACCGGCCATTAATGTGTACTTGGAAAGGCCAACTTTCGTACAAATGCGCGTAACAAGTCGATGTAACAAAGACAGACAGGCAACTACGGAACTCTATACTGCGCGTGGCCCAAGACGCACTTGGCCGGTTTTGTGAGGTAATGCGTCTATACCACTTGCCAGAAAGCGAATAGATTTTTTCGTTCGCTGTAATAATTAACTAACCAAAGCTCGATTAATGCTAATAATTACACGGTTAAACTCACGTACCTACCTGCCTATTCAATGCGCGCGTGCGTCACGGGCCGCGCGGCGTTCGGAGCGGGTGCGGGCAGTGATTCAAGCGACACCGCCGCGTAAACACTCATCCTGAATAAGAACTCCCGGAGAGTTCGAAACATGTCGCCCGTAGTGACATTGAATACGTGAGTTGAATCGTGTAATTATTAGCATTATTTCCACATGTCTCACAAAAGTTTAAATTCGTAAAATTAGTAGGTAGCAGTTTAAATTAGGTCATGTATTACGACTTTACGACATTGAGTGCTGTAAACTTGTGCAAATTTCTGCAAATCTGTTGCAACGATTGATACATTTGGAAACACTTACTACCAATGGATTATACTCCAGGCAAAATACGGTTTTGAAAAACATTAATATATACTAGCGTTTTTTTTTGTTGATTTCAATTTAAAATGTTATTCTAAGATGATTTAATTTTATTCAAGAATCCGACTAACTTTTCATCCGGAAGTAATTATGTAGATTTAAATGAAGCATGCATTGTCTTTTTTTGTACGATTTATCTTGAATATTATAGAGCAAATGTAAATGAACCAAAATAAAGACAAAAATATTGATTAATATTTTTTTTGACTTCTCAGGAGCTAGTTAATTTATCATTTTTTTCATGTCTGAAATTTTGTCGGATTTTGTGGCTGGGTAACTATTTAATTGATAACACATAAAAAAATAAGCTATTATAAATTATTTCCAAAATTGTAATTTTTTCCATACAAGTTGTCAGTTCATTGACTGGACTATTAGTTTAGTACGTTAATTATTAGTTAAAACATTAAGAAAGACATCTAGAATCACAACAAAGGGTAAATTTTGATTGAAAATGTCATAAATAAGTATTTAGATTTTACTCAATTAAGTAAGTTACCAGGTTACCCCAGCCGTAGTTAGGAACCTAATGAACTCCAAAGTTCCCTCTTCTTCGATAAGTTTTTATTAGCACTAACTTTCATTTACTGGCGCAGGCTATTGGATGTACTTAAGTCAAATGTTCGCCACCTTATTTAACAGCAAGGAATCGGTTTCAGAAATATTGTTGGAACCGTTGATGAAGAAGTTTGGCTTTGGAAGCGTGAACTCTGGAGTGGTGAAGATCGCGTGCTCGCGGGGCAATAAGGACCTGGATTTTGGATCGACACACTACGGAAATAAAGTAAGATTGAATTTTATACATTGCCATGGATTACACGTCAGCCTTTCACCGACTTAGCAGGGCGGTCTATAGCTTATTTAGTAAAGCATGTATGCCCCGGACTGGCATAAAATTATGCATGTTCAAGTTCAGCCGAAAGAAGTGCCAAAGTGACCGGTTCGGCGCCACCCGCATCCAGCGGACTCCCGCGACCAGGTCATCAGTTCACCTTGTCGGGGGTCTTCCAGCACATGGTCACCACTCTAGAACCTTTCCGCCCCAACGGCTATCGATTCTACGTGCAAAAAAACGTATAAATCAAACTATTCAATAATAAGTTCCATCTATGGTTTACTTATTAATGACGAGATTCTGCCCCCTTAGATTTCGTCCGCGTGGAACTTTTTTATATCCTAGCTCCTTACAAACTTTCGCCCCCTATTTCGCCCCCTTAGTTAACAATTAATCAAAATTACTTACTCACCTAAAGCAGGCAAGCAGATGCTAGGCGAGTATATTATAGTTAAATACTTTTGTCATTCAGGTGTTGTACAGCGGGCCTGTGATTGATACAACCTGCCACGACAAGTTGCTTGTCAGGAAAAACTCAAATACCTTCTGGGGAGACAGCTTTCATGACTATACTGTCAAGTGGACTCCAGGTAAATCAGCGTCTACAATAGTTAAGAACAGTTCGATACGAGTAACGTATGATCTGCGGCTTTATTCTAAATCTCGACACGCAATAAGTTGTGTTATAAAGATGAACCGGCGTTATTATCCCCAAAATCTAATCAGGTATCTGATATGTGTAGGTATGTGTTGCGACAATTTAACAAAAAAATGCCAGGCCTAAAAGTTCCTACGACATGACACATGAAACTCTTAGGCACAACGGGTGGGTTGCACCTAATGATTTGTAAGCGTAAGCGGTGTTCTTTTAAAATTTGATGTATGGTGAGTCGGGGCAAGAGTAACATCGGGGGAAGAGGGTCAAAAGCTTCTCCAGCTAATTCTTTTGAATTGAGCGCCTTTTTGTACCGTCGGTAAAACAGACAGGCGTGTATTAGTTCCATCGTCAAATCATAGATGTCTCTTTCACACGCCATATTGAAACAAAACGTGGTTTATTTTGACTGGTTACGACTTGTGATAAGTGGAAGTGCACGTGTATAATTCAGTGCCAGTTCAGTCCGGGGGAAGGGAGTCATATGCTACTCTTACCCCATGTCAGGGCTGTCAAACCTTTTATAAATTGTCATGTTTATTACAAATTGGCACTGCTTAATTCAGGGATGTGCGTATGCGATTTTTCTAGTTTTAAGGATGCGGATGTTGGGTTCAAGCACTCAAAAACATAAATAATCAACCATATCGTGACACAATTACAATTACGAACAAAACAAAAAAATCGCCTCAGTTCTTGTTACCTGATAAAAAGCGGCAAATTGGTATATGTATAACAAAAACAAAATAAAGATTTTTATTGGTTAAAGACGAAAGTAATCACGAGTGGCATTAATACTAAATATTACTGCTGTAATACCTACGAGTATTAGGTACTCGTAAAAAGTATAGTTTTCAAAGTGATTAAAAAAATTCAAAGCATTTTTTTTTTATTTAAGTGTTAGGTGGTTTGTCACCCCTGATAACACCTACTGACACTCTTGCCCCAGAATATGTATAAACGCAGTTTCTCAGAATTTTGAAGAGTTTTTCAACTTATTAAGGTATTTATTTTCTTGACAGCGTCTACCAACTGTGTTACTAAATACGTAAATCCACTGGAGCTAACCTAGTTCAAGTTAGGTACGTACGATACTCTTACCCCAGTCATGGGGCAAGAGGAACAGTCGTGCCGATTTTTATTTTTTTACAAATTAGTGCATGTTTTAATAGTTTATTTGCTTGTTAAGTAGTTTCAATTATAAATATATTAAATTTACTTATATTTTATCGCTTTAGTATACGAATTAATGCAATAATAAGATCACAAACACTATTTGAATCTAACTTTCAAAAATGTATGATACTCTTACCCCGCCTCACCTTATGGAAAGTTTGACAAGTTTCTATGGGATGAAAGCTGTCGGCGCCATATTAAATGTTGATCGGTCTGTAATCGTAACAACCCGCACTTATAGTGAAAATGCCCTAACATCCAATATTTATTCTGTCATCCCAGTACAATTTATGTCATCATATGTCATCATTGACGTTTATTGTACAGGAATGACTGCAGTCAAATATCGGCTGTTAAAAAATCTTTAAAGTGCGTCGTTTGCGAAGTGCCTAATTCCACGTTGTTGGCAGAGATTTCGCTACGGGTCTCTAGAAATCTCTAAAAGGGTGGCGCTGGCGAGAGAAATCCATTCGGTCAGGTGGATCTCACTGTGTCCGCGGAAAACGATGATATAATATTTAACATAGGTACTGGTTCTAATTGTCTTTCTTGTTCGTTGCAGACCGTTTGATACTGTCAGTGGACGGGCTGGAATACGGACGAGTGGAACCAGTGAGGAATGGTCTGCGTGGTCATCTGCCGGAGAGCTGCGCCGCGGTGCAGCAGACGGGCATGGCGCCTTTCGATGATCACGTGAGTATTTACGCTTGGTCTCCCCTTCAGAATCAGAATGAGAATCAGATTTTTATTGATAAAACACATTATTTTACATGTTAGGCAGGATACAGAGTAGGGTAGGTACTATCGACAACACAGCTACCATCCTTGCACTTTATGTGCATTGTAATAAGGTTCTATACAAATACAGGTGATCGATATGATACAGAGAAAGAATATAATGGGAAAATAAACCTCTTCGTCTGTAGCCCCCGACAGGATTCGAACCTGCGACCTTTCTATTAACGCTAGACTGCTCTACCAACTGAGGAACAAATTATTTTTAATTGAATATTTTGTTTTCGTGTTATTTTTAACGAGGAAGTTACCCCGATCATTTTATAATCGATATGACACAGAGAAAGAATAACAGACGAAGATGGTTTATTTTTCCATTATAATCTTTCTCTGTATCATATCGATTATAAAATGATCGGGGTAACTTCCTCGTTAAAAATAACACGAAAACAAAATATTTAGTTTAAAATAATTTGTTTCGTGATAAGGGTACCTATTTAAATACAGGATGGTCGGTTAACTGTGCTGGCGTTTTGTACATACGTTTTATTACATGTCAAGGTAGTTTTTATTATATTCAATATCATGCCCCGTATCATGGTCGGCCTTATCACGCGAGAAGTGACAAGATAGAGCGTCAGTATCGTTCTATCGAACGGTGTCAGTGACGCGACGGAGAGGCGCTCTATATTGTCACTTATGGCGTGATAAGGCCGACCATGATACGGGGCCAGGTCGGATATAGAACCTTCAATCCTAAAACACATCCTACTTGAGTCAGACACCACTTTTTGGCTCTATTATTTGGTTATTAAGGTTCTAAAGTGGTAGAGCACTTTCTTGGCTTACTGTACCTACCGTAAAATGTGTTGAGTAGGGGCAAAACTGACATTCAAACCTCCATTTAACATTTTATTTTTACATATGCAAACTTAATGGTGTATATAATAAGTGTTCCCGACGTTTGTATTTTAGTTTTTATTTTATTTTGGGTAGTTCCATTTCATAACTTTGACGATAAACAGGAAATCCCACCTCACCCCGTAGTCCCTCGTAATTGGGGTGAGATGGGATTTCATACAAAGGTGATTTTGGAAGATTGTTGGTTTTTTTTTTATTATTATGACTTTTACTATAGCTCCATTTTAAATTGGAATAGGTACATTATTTTTGTAGCAGTAGCCTTAAAATCCCATCTCACCCCCTTTCATCCCTTCTGGAGAGCCATTCATAACCCAACTCTCCCCGCGAACCCTACTCACCCCATTTTACGGTACGCTATGGATAAACCACAAACTCACGCCAGACACCGGAGATGCGTGATAAGTAAAGTCACGTATTCTCTATAAATATAAGTATTACAATAGTTTGAGGATAATCGTTCCTTTTTAAATAATTGATTTGGCACAATATACAACTTGGTATGTAACGCTACTAAAAACATACCCAGTGCATCAAACGTCCAACATTGTTTCTGTAAACAGCGGCGCTTCAAAAACAGCGAATCCCAAACATTTTTTTACAATAGCGCAGGAAATAGTCGCAGTCACCATGCATAAATGACTGCCACTATATATTCCCCCACTATTGTGAATACGTTGCTTTATAGCGTCTCAAAATGACCAAGAGCCGTACATCTCTCTATTAATCCCTTTCATACACTCGTACGTACATAGATTCACGCCTTTATTCTGAAAAGGGGTGCGTGCGCACATGAATTTTTTTTTCCAGCGCCACTCTTATCATAAATGTGGGTATAAAAATGATCGACAAAATGTGATATCGCAGTGATAGGTTGCTGGCACATCCTACTCCCTTAGAATTTTACGACACCCACTAGAAGAAAGGGGGAGGTGAAATCGTACCGTGAGCGGTAGGTTCCACACGGGGGAGGAATCTCCTTCATCCTACGTAAAATACAATGTGGAACCCATTCAAATCTTCGTTAACAACCAACTCAAACCGATATTCACTTGTTTCAGTTCTACATAACCCTAGGGCTGGCTGTGGGCGGCCACACGGAATTTCCCGACGGCTCAGTGTCCAATAACAACGAGAAGCCCTGGAAGAACCAGGCCTCCAAGGCAGCGCTGAGATTCTGGAACGCCATCGACTCGTGGCATAATACGTGGCGACAGTCTGAGCTGCTGGTTGACTATGTGAAGGTTGTTGCGCTGTGATTCTGACGTAGGCGGTCGTCACACTGCGCCGCAACGGACGGAGGTGCGGAGCTGAAAACAAATTTCGCCGGACGGAGGTGCGTTGCAGTGTGTCGTACCACACGGAATTTATACACAAACTGAGGTACTTGCATACAACGAGAAACGCACCTCCGTCCGGAGATGCGTCGCACCGTGACATCCACCGTAGACTGTTCACAACTTCGTAAATCTCGGCAGAGTGACACACACACCTGCTACACCTACTGTAGGTACACTCGCGTGCGTTCGTGGTGTTCCACTCAAGAAAATTAGAAAAACTAAACTACCCCTACAAATGACGGGAGACCAGGCGATTATCGCCCTTAGAGCGGAATTGTACCTCTTAAATGGCGCGCAAAATAACTTAGGGAGAACTTAAGGACTGAATCCTATTCTAAGTACGGTCAGCGTCATATACCTATGTAGTTAGTAGCCAGAGTAGCCAAATATTTCGTAGCACACCCTTAATCTTACAGTAATAAAGACGTGTACCGAAATATTTGGCTACCTTGGCTGCTACTAACTATATGACGCTGACTGTGCCTACCTACTACACGGACTGTACAGTCGGCATCATTGTATAGTTAGTAGTAGCTAAAGTAGCCAAATATATCGCAACACGTCTTTATTACTATAAGAGTGATTATGTGTTACGATACATTTGGATACTTCGGCTGCTACTAACTATATGATGCTGACTGTACCTATCATTAAGCTACGCATTTAGTATGACCAGAAGCTCTAGTATAAGTTTTACCGAAACAAAACTTTACGATCGCCTTTGTGTTTTACCCTCAGTTTCTATGGGATTTGACAGCTAAACGCGAAGGCGGTCGTAACGTTTTGTTCGGTAAAACTTATACTAGAGCCTCAGCTAGAGATTTCTAAAAACTGCCGCTTTTGCGTTATGCTCAGATCTTTCTCTCTACCAGTAGGTAACAACACATAGAAACGCGGAAAGAAGTCAATAAGTATAAAGCTAAAGTACCTAGTCGCCATGCTTCCAAAGGTTCATTCTGACATGTACGTTATGCATTCTAATTTGTTTTCAATGTGTTTCACGAACTCGTTCACGCACTTTATGTCGGCACATGTGAGAGCGAGCGGCCGAAACACATTGAAATGCGAAACGCATATGTCAGGTTGACCCAAATGTTCGCGGTTGAGCGGAATTTTGTAAGTGTACGTATGAGGGATTATTGAGTGTTCAGATTTTTGTGTACCTAATTATCTTGTTGTATGTTTTTATCCATGGAATTAGGTACCTAATAAGGACGTTAATGCAATAAATAAATATTTTTGATGGTATTACTTTTATTTTTAAGTATTAATTTATATTTACAATATTCCACGCGATTTGTCTCCCAAAGGGCTTTTTAGGGTTCCGTAGTCAACAAGGAACTCTTATACAGGGTGAAATAGTATTCACCGTTCAAATTTTGGGAAGTGATTCGGTGGGTGATCTGCATCAAAATTGGATAATAAGTTGTATCCGTTTCGCGAAAAAAAAATCAGCTGTTCCATACAAACGGCGTGACCTCGGCCGCCAAAATGTATGGAACAGCTGTTTTTTTTTTGCGATTTGGACACAATTTATTATCCAATTTTGATCGAGATAACCCACCGAATCACGTCCCAAAATTTGAACGGTGAATACTATTTCACCCTGTAGTTTCGCCATGTCCGTCTGGCCGTCCGTCTCTCCGTCCGACTTCGGCTTAGCTCAGTAACCATTACTACTTACTAGAAAACTATAATTCGCCATGGGTATACAGGGTGTAATCGTTAAGTGTTTACAGGCCATAATTCCGTAAATACAGCAGATATCAGAAAACTTCTAACTGATATCGAAAGACCGGTGTGAAGTTAGCGGCCAAAGTTAGCGGCCGATGATAACCCGACCAAATTAAGAAGTTATGTATATTTTCAACAGGAATACTGTCAAAACAAGCAGAACCGCAAAATATCTTCTTTCTTATTAGAAAACAACAAAAAACAAACAATTCTAAAGATTAAAAAACGATAATAACTAGAAATGCACTTTGGCCGCTAACTTCACAACTTATCAGCCTAAGTGTTTTTTTGATATATTTTTCATAATTTCTGCACCTTAGACAACAAGCAATGAGCTATCAAATAACACTATTTCTAGGGTGATACTCGACTGCATATAAAAGAAACAGAGGCGACCACGTAGAAACATCAGCTTTCTACGAAAAAGTGCATTCATTTATGATTTACTGCATCTTAGACGGCAAGCGAGTAAACCACACCCAATGTATCGTGCAGTGCATTACATAAGCTAAAAACTGACATTAATTTTAGAGTGATACTCGACTGCATATAAGAGAAACAGAGGCTACCAAGTAGAAACATCAGCTTTCTACGAAAAAGTGCATTCATTTATGATTTACTGCATCTTAGACGGCAAGCGAGTGAACCACACCCAATGTATCGTGCAGTGCATTACATTAGCTATCAACTGAAACTTATTCTAGAGTGATACTCGACTGCATATAAGAGTAACAGAGGCGACCAAGTAGAAACATCAGCTTTCTACGAAAAAGTGCATTAATTTATGATTTACTGCATCTTAGACGGCAAGCGAGTAAACCACACTCATTGTATCGTGCAGTGCATTACATAAACTATAAACTGACATGAATTCTAGAGTGATACTCGACTGCATATAAGAGTAACAGAGGCGACCAAGTAGAAACATCAGCTTTCTACGAAAAAGTGCATTTATTTATGATTAACTGCATCTTAGACGGCAAGCGAGTTAACGACACCCAATGTATCGTGCAGTGCATTACATTAGCTATAAACTGACACTTATTCTAGAGTGATACTCGACTGCATATAAGAGTAACAGAGGCTACCAAAAAGAAACATCAGCTTTCTACGAAAAAGTGCATTCATTCAAGATTTACTGCATCTTAGACGGCAAGCGAGTGAACCACACCCAATGTATCGTGCAGTGCATTACATTAACTATCAACTGACACTTATTCTACAGTGATACTCGAATGCATATAAGAGTAACAGAGGCGACCAAGTAGAAACATCAGCTTTCTACGAAAAAGTGCATTCATTTATGATTAACTGCATCTTAGACGGCAAGCGAGTGAACCACACCCAGTGTATCGTGCAGTGCATTACATTAACTATCAACTGACACTTATTCTAGACTGATACTCGACTGCATATAAGAGTAACAGAGGCGACCAAGTAGAAACATCAGCTTTTTACGAAAAAGTGCATTCATTCATGATTTACTGCATCTTAGACGGCAAGCGAGTGAACCACACCCAGTTTATCGTGCAGTGCATTACATTAGCTATAAACTGACACTTATTCTAGAGTGATACTCGACTGCATATAAGAGTAACAGAGGCTAGCAAGTAGAAACATCAGCTTTCTACGAAAAAGTGCATTCATTCAAAATTTACTGCATCTTAGACGGCAAGCGAGTGAACCACACCCAATGTATCGTGCAGTGCATTACATTAGCTTGCAACTGACACTTATTCTAGAGTGATACTCGTCTGCATATAAGAGTAACAGAGGCTACCAAGTAGAATCATCAGCTTTCTAAGAAAAAGTGCATTCATTCAAAATTTACTGCATCTTAGACGGCAAGCGAGTGAACCACACCCAATGTATCGTGCAGTGCATTACATTAGCTATCAACTAACAAATATTCTAGAGTGAATCTCGACTGCATATAAGAGTAACAGAGGCTACCAAGTAGAAACATCAGCTTTCTACGAAAAAGTGCATTCATTCAAAATTTACTGCATCTTAGACGGCAAGCGAGTAAACCAAACCCTATGTATCGTGCAGTGCATTACACTAGCTACAAAACAAAACTATTTATAGAGTGATACTCGACTGCATATACCAGTAACAGAGGCGACCAAGTAGAAACATCAGCTTTCTACGAAAAAGTGCATTCATTTATGATTAACTGCATCTTAGACGGCAAGCGAGTGAACCACACCCAGTGTATCGTGCAGTGCATTACATTAACTATCAACTGACACTTATTCTAGACTGATACTCGACTGCATATAAGAGTAACAGAGGCGACCAAGTAGAAACATCAGCTTTTTACGAAAAAGTGCATTCATTCATGATTTACTGCATCTTAGACGGCAAGCGAGTGAACCACACCCAGTTTATCGTGCAGTGCATTACATTAGCTATAAACTGACACTTATTCTAGAGTGATACTCGACTGCATATAAGAGTAACAGAGGCTAGCAAGTAGAAACATCAGCTTTCTACGAAAAAGTGCATTCATTCAAAATTTACTGCATCTTAGACGGCAAGCGAGTGAACCACACCCAATGTATCGTGCAGTGCATTACATTAGCTTGCAACTGACACTTATTCTAGAGTGATACTCGTCTGCATATAAGAGTAACAGAGGCTACCAAGTAGAAACATCAGCTTTCTACGAAAAAGTGCATTCATTCAAAATTTACTGCATCTTAGACGGCAAGCGAGTAAACCAAACCCTATGTATCGTGCAGTGCATTACACTAGCTACAAAACAAAACTATTAATAGAGTGATACTCGACTGCATATACCAGTAACAGAGGCGACCAAGTAGAAACATCAGCTTTCTACGAAAAAGTGCATTCAATCAAGATTTACTGCATCTTAGACGGCAAGCGAGCAAACCACACCCAATGTATCGTGCAGTGCATTACATTGGCTATCAACTGACAATTATTCTAGAGTGATACTCGACTGCATATAAGAGAAACAGAGGCTACCAAGTAGAAACATCAGCTTTCTACGAAAAAGTGCATTCATTTATGATTTACTGCATCTTAGACGGCAAGCGAGTAAACCACACCCAATGTATCGTGCAGTGCTTTACATTAACTATCACCTGATACTTATTCTAGAGTGATACTCGACTGCATATAAGAGTAACAGAGGCGACCAAGTAGAAACATCAGCTTTCTACGAAAAAGTGCATTCATTTATGATTTACTGCATCTTAGACGGCAAGCGAGTGAACCACACCCAGTTTATCGTGCAGTGCATTACATTAACTATCAACTGACACTTATTCTAGACTGATACTCGACTGCATATAAGAGTAACAGAGGCGACCAAGTAGAAACATCAGCTTTTTACGAAAAAGTGCATTCATTCATGATTTACTGCATCTTAGACGGCAAGCGAGTTAACGACACCCAATGAATTGTGCAGTGCATTACATTAGCTATAAACTGACACTTATTCTAGAGTGATACTCGACTGCATATAAGAGTAACAGAGGCTACCAAGTAGAAACATCAGCTTTCTACGAAAAAGTGCATTCATTCAAAATTTACTGCATCTTAGACGGCAAGCGAGTGAACCACAGCCAATGTATCGTGCAGTGCATTACATAAACTATAAACTGACATGAATTCTAGAGTGATACTCGACTGCATATAAGAGAAACAGAGGCGACCAAGTAGAAACATCAGCTTTCTACGAAAAAGTGCATTTATTTATGATTAACTGCATCTTAGACGGCAAGCGAGTTAACGACACCCAATGTATCGTGCAGTGCATTACATTAGCTATAAACTGACACTTATTCTAGAGTGATACTCGACTGCATATACGAGTAACAGAGGCTACCAAGTAGAAACATCAGCTTTCTACGAAAAAGTGCATTTATTTATGATTAACTGCATCTTAGACGGCAAGCGAGTGAACCACACCCAATGTATCGTGCAGTGCATTACATTAGCTATCAACTGACACTTATTCTAGAGTGATACTCGACTGCATATAAGAGTAACAGAGGCTACCAAGTAGAAACATCAGCTTTCTACGAAAAAGTGCATTCATTAAAGATTTACTGCATCTTAGACGGCAAGCGAGTAAACCAAACCCTATGTATCGTGCAGTGCATTACACTAGCTATAAAACAAAACTATTTATAGAGTGATACTCGACTGCATATACCAGTAACAGAGGCGACCAAGTAGAAACATCAGCTTTCTACGAAAAAGTGCATTCAATCAAGATTTACTGCATCTTAGACGGCAAGCGAGTAAACGACACCCAATGTATCGTGCAGCGCATTACATTGGCTATCAACTGACAATTATTCTAGAGTGATACTCGACTGCATATAAGAGTAACAGAGGCTACCAAGTAGAAACATCAGCTTTCTACGAAAAAGTGCATTCATTTATGATTTACTGCATCTTAGACGGCAAGCGAGTAAACCACACCCAATGTATCGTGCAGTGCATTACATTAGCTATCAACTGACACTTATTCTAGAGTGATACTCGAATGCATATAAGAGTAACAGAGGCGACCAAGTAGAAACATCAGCTTTCTACGAAAAAGTGCATTCATTTATGATTAACTGCATCTTAGACGGCAAGCGAGTGAACCACACCCAGTGTATCGTGCAGTGCATTACATTAACTATCAACTGACACTTATTCTAGACTGATACTCGACTGCATATAAGAGTAACAGAGGCGACCATGTAGAAACATCAGCTTTTTACGAAAAAGTGCATTCATTCATGATTTACTGCATCTTAGACGGCAAGCGAGTAAACCACACCCAGTTTATCGTGCAGTGCATTACATTAGCTATAAACTGACACTTATTCTAGAGTGATACTCGACTGCATATAAGAGTAACAGAGGCTACCAAGTAGAAACATCAGCTTTCTACGAAAAAGTGCATTCATTCAAAATTTACTGCATCTTAGACGGCAAGCGAGTGAACCACACCCAATGTATCGTGCAGTGCATTACATTAGCTTGCAACTGACACTTATTCTAGAGTGATACTCGACTGCATATAAGAGTAACAGAGGCTACCAAGTAGAATCATCAGCTTTCTAAGAAAAAGTGCATTCATTCAAAATTTACTGCATCTTAGACGGCAAGCGAGTGAACCACACCCAATGTATCGTGCAGTGCATTACATTAGCTTGCAACTGACACTTATTCTAGAGTGATACTCGACTGCATATAAGAGTAACAGAGGCTACCAAGTAGAAACATCAGCTTTCTACGAAAAAGTGCATTCATTCAAGATTTATGCATCTTAGACGGCAAGCGAGTAAACCACACCCTATGTATCGTGCAGTGCATTACACTAGCTACAAAACAAAACTATTTATAGAGTGATACTCGACTGCATATACCAGTAACAGAGGCGACCAAGTAGAAACATCAGCTTTCTACGAAAAAGTGCATTCAATCAAGATTTACTGCATCTTAGACGGCAAGCGAGCAAACCACACCCAATGTATCGTGCAGTGCATTACATTAGCTATCAACTGACACTTATTCTAGAGTGATACTCGACTGCATATAAGAGTAACAGAGGCTACCAAGTAGAAACATCAGCTTTCTACGAAAAAGTGCATTCATTTATGATTTACTGCATCTTAGACGGCAAGCGAGTAAACCACACCCAATGTATCGTGCAGTGCATTACATTAGCTATCAACTGACAATTATTCTAGAGTGATACTCGACTGCATATAAGAGTAACAGAGGCTACCAAGTAGAAACATCAGCTTTCTACGAAAAAGTGCATTCATTTATGATTTACTGCATCTTAGACGGCAAGCGAGTAAACCACACCCAATGTATCGTGCAGTGCATTACATTAGCTATCAACTGACACTTATTCTAGAGTGATACTCGAATGCATATAAGAGTAACAGAGGCGACCAAGTAGAAACATCAGCTTTCTACGAAAAAGTGCATTCATTTATGATTAACTGCATCTTAGACGGCAAGCGAGTGAACCACACCCAGTGTATCGTGCAGTGCATTACATTAACTATCAACTGACACTTATTCTAGACTGATACTCGACTGCATATAAGAGTAACAGAGGCGACCATGTAGAAACATCAGCTTTTTACGAAAAAGTGCATTCATTCATGATTTACTGCATCTTAGACGGCAAGCGAGTAAACCACACCCAGTTTATCGTGCAGTGCATTACATTAGCTATAAACTGACACTTATTCTAGAGTGATACTCGACTGCATATAAGAGTAACAGAGGCTACCAAGTAGAAACATCAGCTTTCTACGAAAAAGTGCATTCATTCAAAATTTACTGCATCTTAGACGGCAAGCGAGTGAACCACACCCAATGTATCGTGCAGTGCATTACATTAGCTTGCAACTGACATTTATTCTAGAGTGATACTCGACTGCATATAAGAGTAACAGAGGCTACCAAGTAGAATCATCAGCTTTCTAAGAAAAAGTGCATTCATTCAAAATTTACTGCATCTTAGACGGCAAGCGAGTGAACCACACCCAATGTATCGTGCAGTGCATTACATTAGCTTGCAACTGACACTTATTCTAGAGTGATACTCGACTGCATATAAGAGTAACAGAGGCTACCAAGTAGAAACATCAGCTTTCTACGAAAAAGTGCATTCATTCAAGATTTATGCATCTTAGACGGCAAGCGAGTAAACCACACCCTATGTATCGTGCAGTGCATTACACTAGCTACAAAACAAAACTATTTATAGAGTGATACTCGACTGCATATACCAGTAACAGAGGCGACCAAGTAGAAACATCAGCTTTCTACGAAAAAGTGCATTCAATCAAGATTTACTGCATCTTAGACGGCAAGCGAGCAAACCACACCCAATGTATCGTGCAGTGCATTACATTGGCTATCAACTGACAATTATTCTAGAGTGATACTCGACTGCATATAAGAGTAACAGAGGCTACCAAGTAGAAACATCAGCTTTCTACGAAAAAGTGCATTCATTTATGATTTACTGCATCTTAGACGGCAAGCGAGTAAACCACACCCAATGTATCGTGCAGTGCTTTACATTAACTATCACCTGATACTTATTCTAGAGTGATACTTGACTGCATATAAGAGTAACAGAGGCGACCAAGTAGAAACATCAGCTTTCTACGAAAAAGTGCATTCATTTATGATTTACTGCATCTTAGACGGCAAGCGAGTGAAACCACACTCATTGTATCGTGCAGTGCATTACATAAACTATAAACTGACTTTTATTCTAGACTGATACTCGACTGCATATAAGAGTAACAGAGGCGACCAAGTAGAAACATCAGCTTTTTACGAAAAAGTGCATTCATTCAAAATTTACTGCATCTTAGACGGCAAGCGAGTAAACCACACCCAATGTATCGTGCAGTGCATTACATTAGCTATCAACTGACACTTATTCTAGAGTGATACTCGACTGCATATAAGAATAACAGAAGCTACCAAGTAGAAACATCAGCTTTCTACGAAAAAGTGCATTCATTCAAAATTTACTGCATCTCAGACGGCAAGCGAGTGAACCACACCCAATGTATCGTGCAGTGCATTACATTAGCTATCATCTGACACTTATTCTAGAGTGATACTCGACTGCATATAAGAGTAACAGAGGCTACCAAGTAGAAACATCAGCTTTCTACGAAAAAGTGCATTCATTCAAGATTTACTGCATCTTAGACGGCAAGCGAGTAAACCACACCCTATGTATCGTGCAGTGCATTACACTAGCTACAAAACAAAACTATTTATAGAGTGATACTCGACTGCATATACCAGTAACAGAGGCGACCAAGTAGAAACATCAGCTTTCTAAGAAAAAGTGCATTCATTCAAAATTTACTGCATCTTAGACGGCAAGCGAGTAAACCACACCCAATGTATCGTGCAGTGCATTACATTAGCTATCAATTGACACTTATTCTAGAGTGATACTCGAATGCATATAAGAGTAACAGAGGCGACCAAGTAGAAACATGAGCTTTCTACGAAAAAGTGCATTCATTTATGATTTACTGCATCTTAGACGGCAAGCGAGTAAACCACACTCATTGTATCGTGCAGTGCATTACATAAACTATAAACTGACTTTTATTCTAGACTGATACTCGACTGCATATAAGAGTAACAGAGGCGACCAAGTAGAAACATCAGCTTTTTACGAAAAAGTGCATTCATTCAAAATTTACTGCATCTTAGACGGCAAGCGAGTAAACCACACCCAATGTATCGTGCAGTGCATTACATTAGCTATCAACTGACACTTATTCTAGAGTGATACTCGACTGCATATAAGAGTAACAGAAGCTACCAAGTAGAAACATCAGCTTTCTACGAAAAAGTGCATTCATTCAAAATTTACTGCATCTCAGACGGCAAGCGAGTGAACCACACCCAATGTATCGTGCAGTGCATTACATTAGCTATCATCTGACACTTATTCTAGAGTGATACTCGACTGCATATAAGAGTAACAGAGGCTACCAAGTAGAAACATCAGCTTTCTACGAAAAAGTGCATTCATTAAAGATTTACTGCATCTTAGACGGCAAGCGAGTAAACCAAACCCTATGTATCGTGCAGTGCATTACACTAGCTATAAAACAAAACTATTTATAGAGTGATACTCGACTGCATATACCAGTAACAGAGGCGACCAAGTAGAAACATCAGCTTTCTACGAAAAAGTGCATTCAATCAAGATTTACTGCATCTTAGACGGCAAGCGAGGAAACCACACCCAATGTATCGTGCAGCGCATTACATTGGCTATCAACTGACAATTATTCTAGAGTGATACTCGACTGCATATAAGAGTAACAGAGGCTACCAAGTAGAAACATCAGCTTTCTACGAAACAGTGCATTCATTCAAGATTTACTGCATCTTAGACGGCAAGCGAGTAAACCACACCCTATGTATCGTGCAGTGCATTACACTAGCTACCAAACAAATCTATTTATAGAGTGATACTCGACTGCATATACCAGTAACAGAGGCGACCAAGTAGAAACATCAGCTTTCTAAGAAAAAGTGCATTCATTCAAAATTTACTGCATCTTAGACGGCAAGCGAGTAAACCACACCCAATGTATCGTGCAGTGCATTACATTAGCTATCAAATGACACTTATTCTAGAGTGATACTCGACTGCATATAAGAGTAACAGAGGCTACCAAGTAGAAACATCAGCTTTCTACGAAACAGTGCATTCATTCAAGATTTACTGCATCTTAGACGGCAAGCGAGTAAACCACACCCTATGTATCGTGCAGTGCATTACACTAGCTACCAAACAAAACTATTTATAGAGTGATACTCGACTGCATATACCAGTAACAGAGGCGACCAAGTAGAAACATCAGCTTTCTACGAAAAAGTGCATTCAATCAAGATTTACTGCATCTTAGACGGCAAGCGAGTGAACCACACCCAATGTATCGTACAGTGCATTACATTAACTATCAACTGACACTTATTCTAGAGTGATACTCGACTGCATATAAGAGTAACAGAGGCGACCAAGTAGAAACATCAGCTTTCTACGAAAAAGTGCATTCATTTATGATTTACTGCATCTTAGACGGCAAGCGAGTGAAACCACACTCATTGTATCGTGCAGTGCATTACATAAACTATAAACTGACTTTTATTCTAGACTGATACTCGACTGCATATAAGAGTAACAGAGGCGACCAAGTAGAAACATCAGCTTTTTACGAAAAAGTGCATTCATTCAAAATTTACTGCATCTTAGACGGCAAGCGAGTAAACCACACCCAATGTATCGTGCAGTGCATTACATTAGCTATCAACTGACACTTATTCTAGAGTGATACTCGACTGCATATAAGAGTAACAGAAGCTACCAAGTAGAAACATCAGCTTTCTACGAAAAAGTGCATTCATTCAAAATTTACTGCATCTCAGACGGCAAGCGAGTGAACCACACCCAATGTATCGTGCAGTGCATTACATTAGCTATCAACTGACACTTATTCTAGAGTGATACTCGACTGCATATAAGAGTAACAGAGGCTACCAAGTAGAAACATCAGCTTTCTACGAAAAAGTGCATTCATTAAAGATTTACTGCATCTTAGACGGCAAGCGAGTAAACCAAACCCTATGTATCGTGCAGTGCATTACACTAGCTATAAAACAAAACTATTTATAGAGTGATACTCGACTGCATATACCAGTAACAGAGGCGACCAAGTAGAAACATCAGCTTTCTACGAAAAAGTGCATTCAATCAAGATTTACTGCATCTTAGACGGCAAGCGAGTAAACCACTCCCAATGTATCGTGCAGCGCATTACATTGGCTATTGCAGCGTAAAAAGGCTGCATGTTTATGTGTTTACGTCCTTATTTTCTTCTTTTTATACCGAACTGGCCGTTTGCTCTTTTCGTTCCATTTTTGAAATCTTGAACTTGAAGTGAAAATCGATCACTCAAAATGTGAATTTTTCCATGTGATTGGAATGAAAACCGCTTTTATTGATAAATTTGGGTTTAATCCAGTTTATTTAGTTTATTTGTGACCAGTTGTTATGTCAGTCACTTAGATTCTGTGCCCTTTGTGTACAGTTATTTCCTGAATGCTGCGTGTTGCGCGCTAGTATAGAGAACCGCCTTTAACATCTGCGGGTAAGTGTTTTTTTGTTTTATCTCTGCTGATCGCTTTATCCACTTGGGAAGCCGGGGGTTTGATTTCTCTTATCTGAGGGAATTTCATCTTCCAGTTTTTTTACGGTACCCCGTGGAACAACTGCGCCCATGCTGCAATTGTGGTAGCGCTCCCGGCTTACGACCCCGCCGACGCATAACCATCGGGTTACCTGGCTCGTAATTCCGCCTGCCAGTCGGGCGTGCACCGACACGAAGCAACCACGAGTTTCCCGTCGCCGAAGAACGGCGAGGCTGCTTCACGGCGCGTCATCGGATGCCTCCTTTGTTACATTCCACGTCCAAATGCGCGACTCTCTGTTTTAACTCTATCCGGAAGCACGTCGGCGAACGACCGTTTTAGTTTTTATTCATAGCTAGTACGTAGTTTGTAGTACTTCCCCGGCCTTTCGCTCTATAGGTTAGTGTTCGTGACGAAAGATACCATAATATATATCTTTCAATTCTTAAGTGCAATTCACTCGCCATATCACCTTCACCCGCACACGACCATCGTCGTCTCGACTCACCTTCTTTTCACCCGCTCACCACCATCGTCGTCACTATTCATTTTTTTCACCCACGACGTCACCGTTACGTCACTGATCACATCAGTGATTGTGTAAATAGGTCGATACTGTTCCAGGGTTTGAGTACTTTTTTTGTCTTTTTTTGATGAGTTACTGTTACTTTTCATTTAAGTTAAATAAATGAGTTACTGATACTTTTCATTTAAGTTAAATAAATTATTTATTTAAGTGGCAGTTACTAGTTTTTTTTATGCTACAAATTGGCGCCCGAACAAATTTTTTTTTTTTTTTTTTTTTCCTTTTTTTTTTTTGCTGGAAAGATGGTGACCTACAATGGGTCATTGATTTTTATTTTTGTTTCTTAAGTGCTGTTTATGGTTTTTAAGAGTATTTGCTGATCCCTCTTACTGTTCGTCTGTAACTTTTGGCGTTGGTAGTCGACCAGGTCCCTGACTAGTTATTTTAGGAAGCTAGTGTTGTCCCGTTTAGCCGAGATGGTGGGTGACACACCCGAACCCGCTATAATGGAGACACCTCGGCGCTCATCTAACCCTTTCCACGCTCCCTCTCCGCGCGTATTAGAGCCTCAAGCCTCGCCATTGACCACATCTTCAGCTTCTTTGCACGACTTAGATCCACAAGCTGACGTCGAAGGCTCACGGCCGCCTACCTTTCCACGCGTCCCTAAACCTTCTCCTGTTTTCGAATACATGCCACCCAAAGGGGAGTCCTTGTCCAAGTGGAACCTAACTTACTCCGGAAGGACTTGCGTTCGAGAATTTTTCGCACGAGTGGAGGAGGAGGGCATAGCGCGCGAGTTAACTCCAGCTTACGTCGTTCGGCGTTTTCACGAGCTTCTCACGGATGGGGCCCTGAAGTACTTTCGTTCCCTTCGAGAACCGGGCCTTTCATATGCGGTTCTTAAAGCGGCGTTCATCCGGACTTTTGACATCTCCGACTACGATTTTAAGGTTGAGCGGCAGCTTCGCGCCCTCCATCAAACTGAAAGCCAATCAGTTGTAGATTTCGTCATTGAAATAAGAGATCTCAACGCCAAGTTGCGGACTCCTATCCCTGAGGACGATCTTTTTACTATCGTCAAGTACGGTCTGCAACCCCGCTACCACGCATGTCTGGCGACGAATATAATAAGGGATATTGACGCACTTCTTGAGGTAGCTCGGAATTTCGAAACGTTCTCCGAGCCACCATCGTCAATGATCGCCGCTCCCGTAGGAGTGGATCTTTCATCGACGGTCTGTTTGAAGTGTAAGGCAACGGGTCATCTCTTTCGTTTTTGTCCCAACGTCTCCGAACCAGTATGTTTCAAGTGTAACCGTGTCGGCGTGATTACACGCGATTGTGCGCAATGCAATCCCTCTTCTTCAAAAAACTAGATAGTGGTACACTAGACAGCATAAGTGCATGGTCAAGTCGCAAACTGTTTCCCTTGACGCGCTTGCTAACGCCATCTATGTGCACGACGTGTAATATCATTATAGATGTAAATGTAAACCTCAGAGGATCGGCATAGTTTCCCTAGATGGCGCTGTTAACACAGATGGAAACAAAAACTAATTCCTCATCTTGGATATAATTATATTTTTCTTGGGTTATTATTTTTCCTATATTATACTGTCAAGTAATCTTGCCAACGCATTATCGATCGATAATGGCGGTATTATGACGCAATTTGGAATGTGCTTTCTATTTATGTGCTACCTTTGTGCATTTATTTTTCTTGCGATGTTTCCGATTCACTACTAGTGAATATCCAAACAATTCCAAAAACACTTCTTTCCCAACATTTTTTTCGTTGGGTGCGGGATTTGAACCCGCGACTCTAAAGCTAGGTCGACAGTTACTTGCCTCGTTAGCCACTCGACCATCGGTTCAATTGACTAGGCAGTCGAAATTCATCATAAGTTTATTTTGCTGCTCAGATATTAATCCATTACGACTATGATTAGTATAATAATCGATGAGGGTAGACGAATGATTCAAAACTACCATACTTATTCGTTTTTATCACAAAGATGTTACATGTTCGTTCGTAGACCTACTTCAGCTGTGTTATTCATATTTTTTTTGGATATCATGAATATTAAAACTAGTTTTCTATGTAATATTGATCTAGTTAAAAGGTCGCAAATATTTGCGATATATAAAGAAGCTACAGAAACTGATCTAAACGTAAGTCGTTATTTTTACATGTTTGTGATATAATTATCTACTATAAGTAACTACTACTTAACTATCATACATTTTTCTGATGATTTATTTACGTATAATATTGTTGCAGCTAAAAAAAGGTTGAGCAAAAGGAAACGTCTCTGCTACACCGACAAAGAACGGCCACCAGCCATGGTAATGGACTACAAAGAAAATGATTTTGAATCGACAAGGCATTTCGTTGATTTATTGCACACAAGTGTGGACTGTTCGAGGTGTCTCCATAAAGAGGAGGGTTTATACTATCATGGGCATGCTGTTAAACCCTTGCTTACAGAGAAGCACATAAAACAGCAATTTGATACAATTTGGACACTGGACTAAATGTCATGTTTAGTGACGAGAAGTGAGAAGTGTTTAAATCTATTCAAAAGGACAATATAAGTTCACGTTCAGTGATCACGTAGTGCCTAACATGGAATCTGGTGGTATACCTAACTGTGAACATGTAAGGTTTGAAGAAAGACAGACCGGGTTATATATAAACAAGTGACAAAAGTAACATATGAGTAGGATATTGTTTTCATCATGCTTTTTTAACCCTATAGATACTATTAGTAATAGATGTGTTAAGTTAAGGAAAATTATTATTAAACAACATAATCATGTTAATTAACGAGATCGAGTGACATAGATAACCGTGGAATCCTACCATTATAATCTATGAAATATATGGTCGTCTAGTATCAATAATAAAAGCCTTAGTGAACTGTAAGATTGTCCCGTATTTTATTATTATTTTAAATGTCATTAACACAAATGGCGGGTTTATTTAAAAGCTTACTTATAGATTTGGCTAACACCAGAATGCGTTCGCCTGATATATATGTTATCATAACCCGGTCTGAAATTATTAATAAAATTGTCAATAGGTTTTATTTTTATTGGGGTAAAGCTTCAATCTTTTTCCGATTTTCGGAAATGAAACTTAAGCTACATATAACCTCGATAACATGTTAGAAAGTGGCTAATTCACTAATACTATTAACAAAAACTTCTGTTAACAGTATTGCTGCTAACGGAAGGCCAGAAAACAAGGTTGTAATTTGGCCTATGATATGGCTGTCTGAAGTGAAGAGTGAAAAAGTGAAGTGAATTAAATCCAGTCAACAGGGCCATTTAAGTTTATAGTGTTATAATAATACGCGCCGTCATATTGGTCGCGTAGTTCCTAATATAGAAAAAGTGCAGATGCTGTCGGTCAAAGAGTACGGATTACGTTAAGATTTATATATTCTATAAACCGGGTTATCCTAAATAAATTAAAAATATATATATTGTTTCAGTAGGTAATAGGTATTAATATGCCGTTTGCTTTCTTTTTTATATTCCTTTACTATTTAAAATGTGATATTTCATAAGATCAAACAAGTGTAAGTAACGGTGAAAGACCAAATAAAATTATTATGATTATTTTCAAATAGATAACACAATAATTCATGGTTTGAACGCTCACATATAGGTATAGATATACTATGGCAATTAACACCTTAATGCGTTCTGCTGATTTGAATGTTAGATAACCCGGTTGTAAGTTAATATTGTCAATATTATATTTATTGGGGTGAAGCTTCAATCTTTTTCCAATTATGGAAATGAAACTTAAGCTATTACCTCAATAAAAATGTTACAAAGTTGCTAGGTAACTATTATTATGTAGTATTATAAAATTGCTTTAACAGAACTGTAGTGAACAAAATAAACATATTGAAACATAAAATGCTGTTTTAATTATTTAAGTTATGAATATATAATTTTCTTTATGACTAATATTTGTATATAAAGCACTTTCATCTATAGGAATAGAACAAATATAAAAAGATACAAAAACATAAACCTCCCATTACCTGGGATTCGAACCTCGACAGTTCTAGGCCGCTGAGCCTAGAGAACATGTCTTAATCCATTGAGCTATCTCAACATTATAGGTAATGGTGGAAATATAGCATTCAAATACCAGTGGTATCGCACTTAAATACAGCTATTATAAATTAGCATTTACCAGCCTTGTTAATAGTTATACTAATATGAGAATATTTCTGGTGATAACAAACAGGTGTCAATTTATAGGTATTTAATGTGCCTAGTAATGTGCTTATTTTCTGCGGTACGTCTAAATAGTAGCGTCAACAACGCCATCTAGTTTAATTATTGCGCACCACGTGCAACTATGTGAGCAGCAGACGTCAAACGATGCAAGTGAAACTGAGCCGTAAGGTGTCCATGCATTATTGCAGCCGATAGTACACCTGCAGGTCCAGAGGTGTTACCACTTGTTGTTGTTAAGTCAACAGACAACCGGCTTTTTATCGAAATTTCCGTTGCTGGGAGCAACGTTAAGGCGTTATTAGACTCTGGTGCTCAGGCTTCTCTTATCGACATTGCACTTTTGAACAGCCTGGGCATTTCTTATTCTTCTGACATTCAGCCGTCCGTGGTGTCGGCTGACAACTCTCCTATTAGGATTTTGGGAGGTGTCGATTTACCGGTTTGTTTTAATGGATCTTTTATTACTCATCCCTGCCTAGTTGGCAGTGGTCTTCCAACGCAATTGATTCTAGGTATTGAATTTTGGGATTCCTTTGGCTTAACGGATATTTTGAGTCAGGCCTTTAGGAGCAACCCGGTCGGCAAACTTTTTGTGCTGGTTAGGCATCAGCCTAGTGATCAACCGCGTCGTGTTTGCGAGTCTCGTTATATCCATCCTCGTCGTGTCTTGTCGCCTGGGCAGGAAACCATGCTTCAAGCCGCTATTGGGTGTTTTGAGGAGATCTCCTCGGATAATATTGGCTTAGGGTGTACCTCGTGGTTGTCGCACCAAATAGAGACCGTTGGTCCGCCAATCCGCCAGCGCTACTACCCTCTATCACCAGTTAAGCTCAAGACTCTGAACGAAGAGGTTGACAAGATGTTGGAAATGGGAGTCATACGCCCGTCCCGTTCGCCTTGGGCCAGTCCTGTCGTGATGGTCACCAAAAAGGATGGCAGCGTTCGTTTCTGCGTTGACAGCAGGAAGCTAAACAGCGTCACTGTTCGCGATTCATACCCTCTTCCTCGGATCCAGGACATCCTAGATAATCTTCGGGGTGCCAGGTATATGACTTCGCTGGATTTCAGGAGTGCCTTTTGGCAAATTCCTTTAGCTGACAAGGCGAGCTGTGAGAAACTGCTTTTATCGTACCACAGCGCGGTTTATTCGAATTCGTGCGTTTACCGTTTGGATTAACTAATGCTGCGTCAGAAATGCAGCGTTTGACAGATCTCGTTGTCAATTTCGAGTTCACGCCTGAATCTGATGATTTTGTCTTTGGGTACGTTGATGACCTTATTCTCGTGTCACGTGATTTCGAAAGTCATATACGCCTTATTCGTAGAGTTCGGGATCGGTTAAGGGAAGCTGGTCTTTCCGTGAACCTTAAGAAGTGCGAGTTTTGCAAATCAGAACTCAGATATCTCGGGTATGTGGTGAACGAGCAAGGTTTGCAAACTGATCCCAAGAAGCTTGAAGCTATTAGCGACTACCCAACCCCTGTCACGGCGAAGGGCTTACGCGCGTTTATCGGCATGTGCTCTTATTACCGCCGATTCGTGGATAATTTCTCTACCATAATAGCTCCATTGACTAAATTGATCGGTAAAAAGAAAGGTCGTGACCGTATTGATTGGGATGTTGGCGCTGAGATGGCGTTCAATAGGTTGAAGGAGGTTCTGCTGAATGCACCAGTGGTGGCTTGCCCTGATTTTACTAAACCGTTCATTTTGCAGTGCATTTTGGGTTTAAATAACTGGATGACAGAGGAAACTGTGACTAAAAGAAGATTTTAAATTGGTTATCTTAATAAAAAAATATAACAATATCTTTTTTGTGTTTTTTTTAAACCTCTGCCCTGAAAAAACACATTTTTTGAGATACAGAGTTGTTTTAGATAAGCATCGAAGTGTTCAATTTGTGGTGAAGTTTTGGATCATCTAGACTAGTGGCTCTGAGCTGTAGAAATTGTAAAGCTGTCTTTAAAAAATCATATTCCGAAAAGCTGAATCGACAAGAAAAAACCGGATTCTTGGTCAACCGGGTCATTTACTCGTCTAGATTCAAAATCGGCTATAGAATTATCAACAGATGTAATGTACGAAGCAAACACAAAGTTGTTCCTTGCTTCACACCAATCCCATATGTCTCTGGCGACTTTATTTAAATGGGGAAACTGAATGCCGCC
This sequence comes from Epinotia ramella, assembly GCA_947578815.1. Taxonomy (NCBI): domain Eukaryota; kingdom Metazoa; phylum Arthropoda; class Insecta; order Lepidoptera; family Tortricidae; genus Epinotia; species Epinotia ramella. Next base: position 4,817,875 of record OX388210.1, read on the forward strand.
CATTCGATTTATGTAAGCAATAGCCGTTTTATTATCAATTCGCATGAGTATTCGAGAATTATAGCAATGCTTGCCGAAGATCTTCAAAGCAAAGTAAGCGGCTATAAGTTCCAATTCATTAATATGCTTGCTAGCTTCATCAACAGACCAAAAACCATTTGCTCTTGCATTATTGCAAGCGGCACCCCAACCGCTCATAGAAGAATCAGAATAAATTTCCACGATATATTTATGATTTCTGATAAAACTGATTGATTTGTCGATATGATTTATCCACCATTGAAAATCAATTTTTAAATGTTTGGGAATAAGGAATGTTTTATCATAATTTTCATTTCCTTTTAATTGTAAGTATTTGACTCGTTCAAATAATTTTGTATGAGCCCAGCCGTAAGTTACTGCGGGGCAGGCTGAGCAAAGTAGCCCAATTACACGAGCAAAAGTTCTCACTGTACATTGTTTTGTGTCTTTTAACTTTACAAGTTCGGATTTTATCGATAAGCGCTTATTATCTGGCAGCGCGATAGAAAGATCGTTAGAATTTAGTATAAAACCCAGAAATTTGCTTGTGGTTTTTGGTACAAGTTGACTTTTGTCATAGTTAATGATAAATCCTAAAGATTCAAAACGAGCTATTGTGTCTAATACATTTTCCTCACATTTTTTGTACGTCTTGGCCAGCAACAAAGTATCATCTAGATAAATGACAGACAAATGGCCTTGGCCTCTTAAATATAGCATAACTGGCCTCATTAATTTTGTAAAAACATACGGAGCTACATTTAATCCGTTCGGGAGTACCGAGTACTCATATAATTTAGATTTGTACTGAAATCTAAGAAACTTTCTGTGATTTTTATCAACACTGATTGCATAATAAGCGTCCTTTAAATCAATACAGCACATAAAATAATTTAATTTCGTAAAAAGCTGATGTTTCTACTTGGTCGCCTCTGTTACTCTTATATGCAGTCGAGTATCAGTCTAGAATAAGTGTCAGTTTATAGTTTATGTAATGCACTGCACGATACATTGGGTGTGGTTTACTCGCTTACCGTCTAAGATGCAGTAAATCATAAATGAATGCACTTTTTCGTAGAAAGCTGATGTTTCTACTTGGTCGCCTCTGTTACTCTTATATGCATTCGAGTATCACTCTAGAATAAGTGTCAGTTGATAGCTAATGTAATGCACTGCACGAGACATTGGGTGTGGTTTACTCGCTTGCCGTCTAAGATGCAGTAAATCATAAATGAATGCACTTTTTCGTAGAAAGCTGATGTTTCTACTTGGTAGCCTCTGTTACTCTTATATGCAGTCGAGTATCACTCTAGAATAATTGACAATTGATAGCCAATGTAATGCACTGCACGATACATTGGGTGTGGTTTGCTCGCTTGCCGTCTAAGATGCAGTAAATTTTGATTGAATGCACTTTTTCGTAGAAAGCTGATGTTTCTACTTGGTCGCCTCTGTTACTGGTATATGCAGTCGAGTATCACTCTATAAATACTTTTGTTTTGTAGCTAGTGTAATGCACTGCACGATACATAGGGTGTGGTTTACTCGCTTGCCGTCTAAGATGCAGTAAATCATAAATGAATGCACTTTTTCGTAGAAAGCTGATGTTTCTACTTGGTCGCCTCTGTTACTCTTATATGCAGTCGAGTATCACTCTAGAATTCATGTCAGTTTATAGTTTATGTAATGCACTGCACGATACAATGAGTGTGGTTTACTCGCTTGCCGTCTAAGATGCAGTAAATCATAAATGAATGCACTTTTTCGTAGAAAGCTGATGTTTCTACTTGGTCGCCTCTGTTACTCTTATATGCAGTCGAGTATCACTCTAGAATTCATGTCAGTTTATAGTTTATGTAATGCACTGCACGATACAATGAGTGTGGTTTACTCGCTTGCCGTCTAAGATGCAGTAAATCATAAATGAATGCACTTTTTCGTAGAAAGCTGATGTTTCTACTTGGTAGCCTCTGTTACTCTTATATGCAGTCGAGTATCACTCTAGAATAAAAGTCAGTTGATAGCTAATGTAATGCACTGCACCATTGGGTGTGGTTCACTCGCTTGCCGTCTAAGATGCAGTAAATTTTGAATGAATGCACTTTTTCGTAGAAAGCTGATGTTTCTACTTGGTAGCCTCTGTTACTCTTATATGCAGTCGAGTATCACTCTAGAATTCATGTCAGTTTATAGTTTATGTAATGCACTGCACGATACAATGAGTGTGGTTTACTCGCTTGCCGTCTAAGTAGCAGTAAATCATAAATGAATGCACTTTTTCGTAGAAAGCTGATGTTTCTACTTGGTCGCCTCTGTTACTCTTATATGCAGTCGAGTATCACTCTAGAATTCATGTCAGTTTATAGTTTATGTAATGCACTGCACGATACAATGAGTGTGGTTTACTCGCTTGCCGTCTAAGATGCAGTAAATCATAAATGAATGCACTTTTTCGTAGAAAGCTGATGTTTCTACTTGGTCGCCTCTGTTACTCTTATATGCAGTCGAGTATCACTCTAGAATTCATGTCAGTTTATAGTTTATGTAATGCACTGCACGATACAATGAGTGTGGTTTACTCGCTTGCCGTCTAAGATGCAGTAAATCATAAATGAATGCACTTTTTCGTAGAAAGCTGATGTTTCTACTTGGTAGCCTCTGTTACTCTTATATGCAGTCGAGTATCACTCTAGAATAAAAGTCAGTTGATAGCTAATGTAATGCACTGCACCATTGGGTGTGGTTCACTCGCTTGCCGTCTAAGATGCAGTAAATTTTGAATGAATGCACTTTTTCGTAGAAAGCTGATGTTTCTACTTGGTAGCCTCTGTTACTCTTATATGCAGTCGAGTATCACTCTAGAATTCATGTCAGTTTATAGTTTATGTAATGCACTGCACGATACAATGAGTGTGGTTTACTCGCTTGCCGTCTAAGATGCAGTAAATCATAAATGAATGCACTTTTTCGTAGAAAGCTGATGTTTCTACTTGGTCGCCTCTGTTACTCTTATATGCAGTCGAGTATCACTCTAGAATTCATGTCAGTTTATAGTTTATGTAATGCACTGAACGATACAATGAGTGTGGTTTACTCGCTTGCCGTCTAAGATGCAGTAAATCATAAATGAATGCACTTTTTCGTAGAAAGCTGATGTTTCTACTTGGTAGCCTCTGTTACTCTTATATGCAGTCGAGTATCACTCTAGAATAAAAGTCAGTTGATAGCTAATGTAATGCACTGCACCATTGGGTGTGGTTCACTCGCTTGCCGTCTAAGATGCAGTAAATTTTGAATGAATGCACTTTTTCGTAGAAAGCTGATGTTTCTACTTGGTAGCCTCTGTTACTCTTATATGCAGTCGAGTATCACTCTAGAATTCATGTCAGTTTATAGTTTATGTAATGCACTGCACGATACAATGAGTGTGGTTTACTCGCTTGCCGTCTAAGATGCAGTAAATCATAAATGAATGCACTTTTTCGTAGAAAGCTGATGTTTCTACTTGGTCGCCTCTGTTACTCTTATATGCAGTCGAGTATCACTCTAGAATTCATGTCAGTTTATAGTTTATGTAATGCACTGCACGATACAATGAGTGTGGTTTACTCGCTTGCCGTCTAAGATGCAGTAAATCATAAATGAATGCACTTTTTCGTAGAAAGCTGATGTTTCTACTTGGTAGCCTCTGTTACTCTTATATGCAGTCGAGTATCACTCTAGAATAAAAGTCAGTTGATAGCTAATGTAATGCACTGCACCATTGGGTGTGGTTCACTCGCTTGCCGTCTAAGATGCAGTAAATTTTGAATGAATGCACTTTTTCGTAGAAAGCTGATGTTTCTACTTGGTAGCCTCTGTTACTCTTATATGCAGTCGAGTATCACTCTAGAATTCATGTCAGTTTATAGTTTATGTAATGCACTGCACGATACAATGAGTGTGGTTTACTCGCTTGCCGTCTAAGATGCAGTAAATCATAAATGAATGCACTTTTTCGTAGAAAGCTGATGTTTCTACTTGGTCGCCTCTGTTACTCTTATATGCAGTCGAGTATCACTCTAGAATTCATGTCAGTTTATAGTTTATGTAATGCACTGCACGATACAATGAGTGTGGTTTACTCGCTTGCCGTCTAAGATGCAGTAAATCATAAATGAATGCACTTTTTCGTAGAAAGCTGATGTTTCTACTTGGTAGCCTCTGTTACTCTTATATGCAGTCGAGTATCACTCTAGAATAAAAGTCAGTTGATAGCTAATGTAATGCACTGCACCATTGGGTGTGGTTCACTCGCTTGCCGTCTAAGATGCAGTAAATTTTGAATGAATGCACTTTTTCGTAGAAAGCTGATGTTTCTACTTGGTAGCCTCTGTTACTCTTATATGCAGTCGAGTATCACTCTAGAATTCATGTCAGTTTATAGTTTATGTAATGCACTGCACGATACAATGAGTGTGGTTTACTCGCTTGCCGTCTAAGTAGCAGTAAATCATAAATGAATGCACTTTTTCGTAGAAAGCTGATGTTTCTACTTGGTCGCCTCTGTTACTCTTATATGCAGTCGAGTATCACTCTAGAATTCATGTCAGTTTATAGTTTATGTAATGCACTGCACGATACAATGAGTGTGGTTTACTCGCTTGCCGTCTAAGATGCAGTAAATCATAAATGAATGCACTTTTTCGTAGAAAGCTGATGTTTCTACTTGGTCGCCTCTGTTACTCTTATATGCAGTCGAGTATCACTCTAGAATTCATGTCAGTTTATAGTTTATGTAATGCACTGCACGATACAATGAGTGTGGTTTACTCGCTTGCCGTCTAAGATGCAGTAAATCATAAATGAATGCACTTTTTCGTAGAAAGCTGATGTTTCTACTTGGTAGCCTCTGTTACTCTTATATGCAGTCGAGTATCACTCTAGAATAAAAGTCAGTTGATAGCTAATGTAATGCACTGCACCATTGGGTGTGGTTCACTCGCTTGCCGTCTAAGATGCAGTAAATTTTGAATGAATGCACTTTTTCGTAGAAAGCTGATGTTTCTACTTGGTAGCCTCTGTTACTCTTATATGCAGTCGAGTATCACTCTAGAATTCATGTCAGTTTATAGTTTATGTAATGCACTGCACGATACAATGAGTGTGGTTTACTCGCTTGCCGTCTAAGATGCAGTAAATCATAAATGAATGCACTTTTTCGTAGAAAGCTGATGTTTCTACTTGGTCGCCTCTGTTACTCTTATATGCAGTCGAGTATCACTCTAGAATTCATGTCAGTTTATAGTTTATGTAATGCACTGAACGATACAATGAGTGTGGTTTACTCGCTTGCCGTCTAAGATGCAGTAAATCATAAATGAATGCACTTTTTCGTAGAAAGCTGATGTTTCTACTTGGTAGCCTCTGTTACTCTTATATGCAGTCGAGTATCACTCTAGAATAAAAGTCAGTTGATAGCTAATGTAATGCACTGCACCATTGGGTGTGGTTCACTCGCTTGCCGTCTAAGATGCAGTAAATTTTGAATGAATGCACTTTTTCGTAGAAAGCTGATGTTTCTACTTGGTAGCCTCTGTTACTCTTATATGCAGTCGAGTATCACTCTAGAATTCATGTCAGTTTATAGTTTATGTAATGCACTGCACGATACAATGAGTGTGGTTTACTCGCTTGCCGTCTAAGATGCAGTAAATCATAAATGAATGCACTTTTTCGTAGAAAGCTGATGTTTCTACTTGGTCGCCTCTGTTACTCTTATATGCAGTCGAGTATCACTCTAGAATTCATGTCAGTTTATAGTTTATGTAATGCACTGCACGATACAATGAGTGTGGTTTACTCGCTTGCCGTCTAAGATGCAGTAAATCATAAATGAATGCACTTTTTCGTAGAAAGCTGATGTTTCTACTTGGTAGCCTCTGTTACTCTTATATGCAGTCGAGTATCACTCTAGAATAAGTGTCAGTTGATAGCTAATGTAATGCACTGCACCATTGGGTGTGGTTCACTCGCTTGCCGTCTAAGATGCAGTAAATTTTGAATGAATGCACTTTTTCGTAGAAAGCTGATGTTTCTACTTGGTAGCCTCTGTTACTCTTATATGCAGTCGAGTATCACTCTAGAATTCATGTCAGTTTATAGTTTATGTAATGCACTGCACGATACAATGAGTGTGGTTTACTCGCTTGCCGTCTAAGATGCAGTAAATCATAAATGAATGCACTTTTTCGTAGAAAGCTGATGTTTCTACTTGGTAGCCTCTGTTACTCTTATATGCAGTCGAGTATCACTCTAGAATAAAAGTCAGTTGATAGCTAATGTAATGCACTGCACCATTGGGTGTGGTTCACTCGCTTGCCGTCTAAGATGCAGTAAATTTTGAATGAATGCACTTTTTCGTAGAAAGCTGATGTTTCTACTTGGTAGCCTCTGTTACTCTTATATGCAGTCGAGTATCACTCTAGAATTCATGTCAGTTTATAGTTTATGTAATGCACTGCACGATACAATGAGTGTGGTTTACTCGCTTGCTGTCTAAGATGCAGTAAATCATAAATGAATGCACTTTTTCGTAGAAAGCTGATGTTTCTACTTGGTCGCCTCTGTTACTCTTATATGCAGTCGAGTATCACTCTAGAATTCATGTCAGTTTATAGTTTATGTAATGCACTGCACGATACAATGAGTGTGGTTTACTCGCTTGCCGTCTAAGATGCAGTAAATCATAAATGAATGCACTTTTTCGTAGAAAGCTGATGTTTCTACTTGGTCGCCTCTGTTACTCTTATATGCATTCGAATATCACTCTAGAATAAGTGTCAGTTTATAGCTAATGTAATGCACTGCACGATACATTGGGTGTGGTTTACTCGCTTGCCGTCTAAGATGCAGTAAATCATAAATGAATGCACTTTTTCGTAGAAAGCTGATGTTTCTACTTGGTAGCCTCTGTTACTCTTATATGCAGTCGAGTATCACTCTAGAATAATTGTCAGTTGATAGCTAATGTAATGCACTGCACGCTACATTGGGTGTGGTTTACTCGCTTGCCGTCTAAGATGCAGAAAATTTTGAGTGAATGCACTTTTTCGTAGAAAGCTGATGTTTCTACTTGGTAGCCTCTGTTACTCTTATATGCAGTCGAGTATCACTCTAGAATAAGTGTCAGTTGATAGCTTATGTAAAGCACTGCACGACACATTGGGTGTGGTTCACTCGCTTGCCGTCTAAGATGCAGTAAATCTTGATTGAATGCACTTTTTCGTAGAAAGCTGATGTTTCTACTTGGTCGCCTCTGTTACTGGTATATGCAGTCGAGTATCACTCTATAAATAGTTTTGTTTTGTAGCTAGTGTAATGCACTGCACGATACATAGGGTGTGGTTTACTCGCTTGCCGTCTAAGATGCAGTAAATCATGAATGAATGCACTTTTTCGTAGAAAGCTGATGTTTCTACTTGGTAGCCTCTGTTACTCTTATATGCAGTCGAGTATCACTCTAGAATAAGTGTCAGTTGATAGCTAATGTAATGCACTGCACCATTGGGTGTGGTTCACTCGCTTGCCGTCTAAGATGCAGTAAATTTTGAATGAATGCACTTTTTCGTAGAAAGCTGATGTTTCTACTTGGTAGCCTCTGTTACTCTTATATGCAGTCGAGTATCACTCTAGAATTCATGTCAGTTTATAGTTTATGTAATGCACTGCACGATACAATGAGTGTGGTTTACTCGCTTGCCGTCTAAGATGCAGTAAATCATAAATGAATGCACTTTTTCGTAGAAAGCTGATGTTTCTACTTGGTAGCCTCTGTTACTCTTATATGCAGTCGAGTATCACTCTAGAATTCATGTCAGTTTATAGTTTATGTAATGCACTGCACGATACAATGAGTGTGGTTTACTCGCTTGCCGTCTAAGATGCAGTAAATCATAAATGAATGCACTTTTTCGTAGAAAGCTGATGTTTCTACTTGGTCGCCTCTGTTACTCTTATATGCAGTCGAGTATCACTCTAGAATTCATGTCAGTTTATAGTTTATGTAATGCACTGCACGATACAATGAGTGTGGTTTACTCGCTTGCCGTCTAAGATGCAGTAAATCATAAATGAATGCACTTTTTCGTAGAAAGCTGATGTTTCTACTTGGTCGCCTCTGTTACTCTTATATGCAGTCGAGTATCACTCTAGAATTCATGTCAGTTTATAGTTTATGTAATGCACTGCACGATACAATGAGTGTGGTTTACTCGCTTGCCGTCTAAGATGCAGTAAATCATAAATGAATGCACTTTTTCGTAGAAAGCTGATGTTTCTACTTGGTCGCCTCTGTTACTCTTATATGCATTCGAGTATCACTCTAGAATAAGTGTCAGTTGATAGCTAATGTAATGCACTGCACGATACATTGGGTGTGGTTTACTCGCTTGCCGTCTAAGATGCAGTAAATTTTGAATGAATGCACTTTTTCTTAGAAAGCTGATGTTTCTACTTGGTAGCCTCTGTTACTCTTATATGCAGTCGAGAATCACTCTAGAATAAGTGTCAGTTGCAAGCTAATGTAATGCGCTGCACGATACATTGGGTGTGGTTTACTCGCTTGCCGTCTAAGATGCAGTAAATCTTGATTGAATGCACTTTTTCGTAGAAAGCTGATGTTTCTACTTGGTCGCCTCTGTTACTGGTATATGCAGTCGAGTATCACTCTATAAATAGTTTTGTTTTATAGCTAGTGTAATGCACTGCACGATACATAGGGTTTGGTTTACTCGCTTGCCGTCTAAGATGCAGTAAATCTTTAATGAATGCACTTTTTCGTAGAAAGCTGATGTTTCTACTTGGTAGCCTCTGTTACTCTTATATGCAGTCGAGTATCACTCTAGAATAAGTGTCAGTTGATAGCTAATGTAATGCACTGCACGATACATTGGGTGTGGTTCACTCGCTTGCCGTCTGAGATGCAGTAAATTTTGAATGAATGCACTTTTTCGTAGAAAGCTGATGTTTCTACTTGGTAGCCTCTGTTACTCGTATATGCAGTCGAGTATCACTCTAGAATAAGTGTCAGTTTATAGCTAATGTAATGCACTGCACGATACATTGGGTGTCGTTAACTCGCTTGCCGTCTAAGATGCAGTTAATCATAAATAAATGCACTTTTTCGTAGAAAGCTGATGTTTCTACTTGGTCGCCTCTGTTTCTCTTATATGCAGTCGAGTATCACTCTAGAATTCATGTCGGTTTATAGTTTATGTAATGCACTGCACGATACAATGAGTGTGGTTTACTCGCTTGCCGTCTAAGTAGCAGTAAATCATAAATGAATGCACTTTTTCGTAGAAAGCTGATGTTTCTACTTGGTCGCCTCTGTTACTCTTATATGCAGTCGAGTATCACTCTAGAATAAGTGTCAGTTGATAGTTAATGTAATGCACTGCACGATACATTGGGTGTGGTTCACTCGCTTGCCGTCTAAGATGCAGTAAATCTTGAATGAATGCACTTTTTCGTAGAAAGCTGATGTTTCTTTTTGGTAGCCTCTGTTACTCTTATATGCAGTCGAGTATCACTTTAGAATAAGTGTCAGTTTATAGCTAATGTAATGCACTGCACGATACATTGGGTGTCGTTAACTCGCTTGCCGTCTAAGATGCAGTTAATCATAAATAAATGCACTTTTTCGTAGAAAGCTGATGTTTCTACTTGGTCGCCTCTGTTACTCTTATATGCAGTCGAGTATCACTCTAGAATTCATGTCAGTTTATAGTTTATGTAATGCACTGCACGATACAATGAGTGTGGTTTACTCGCTTGCCGTCTAAGATGCAGTAAATCATAAATGAATGCACTTTTTCGTAGAAAGCTGATGTTTCTACTTGGTCGCCTCTGTTACTCTTATATGCAGTCGAGTATCACTCTAGAATTCATGTCAGTTTATAGTTTATGTAATGCACTGCACGATACAATGAGTGTGGTTTACTCGCTTGCCGTCTAAGATGCAGTAAATCATAAATGAATGCACTTTTTCGTAGAAAGCTGATGTTTCTACTTGGTAGCCTCTGTTACTCTTATATGCAGTCGAGTATCACTCTAGAATAAAAGTCAGTTGATAGCTAATGTAATGCACTGCACCATTGGGTGTGGTTCACTCGCTTGCCGTCTAAGATGCAGTAAATTTTGAATGAATGCACTTTTTCGTAGAAAGCTGATGTTTCTACTTGGTAGCCTCTGTTACTCTTATATGCAGTCGAGTATCACTCTAGAATTCATGTCAGTTTATAGTTTATGTAATGCACTGCACGATACAATGAGTGTGGTTTACTCGCTTGCCGTCTAAGATGCAGTAAATCATAAATGAATGCACTTTTTCGTAGAAAGCTGATGTTTCTACTTGGTCGCCTCTGTTACTCTTATATGCAGTCGAGTATCACTCTAGAATTCATGTCAGTTTATAGTTTATGTAATGCACTGAACGATACAATGAGTGTGGTTTACTCGCTTGCCGTCTAAGATGCAGTAAATCATAAATGAATGCACTTTTTCGTAGAAAGCTGATGTTTCTACTTGGTAGCCTCTGTTACTCTTATATGCAGTCGAGTATCACTCTAGAATAAAAGTCAGTTGATAGCTAATGTAATGCACTGCACCATTGGGTGTGGTTCACTCGCTTGCCGTCTAAGATGCAGTAAATTTTGAATGAATGCACTTTTTCGTAGAAAGCTGATGTTTCTACTTGGTAGCCTCTGTTACTCTTATATGCAGTCGAGTATCACTCTAGAATTCATGTCAGTTTATAGTTTATGTAATGCACTGCACGATACAATGAGTGTGGTTTACTCGCTTGCCGTCTAAGATGCAGTAAATCATAAATGAATGCACTTTTTCGTAGAAAGCTGATGTTTCTACTTGGTCGCCTCTGTTACTCTTATATGCAGTCGAGTATCACTCTAGAATTCATGTCAGTTTATAGTTTATGTAATGCACTGCACGATACAATGAGTGTGGTTTACTCGCTTGCCGTCTAAGATGCAGTAAATCATAAATGAATGCACTTTTTCGTAGAAAGCTGATGTTTCTACTTGGTAGCCTCTGTTACTCTTATATGCAGTCGAGTATCACTCTAGAATAAAAGTCAGTTGATAGCTAATGTAATGCACTGCACCATTGGGTGTGGTTCACTCGCTTGCCGTCTAAGATGCAGTAAATTTTGAATGAATGCACTTTTTCGTAGAAAGCTGATGTTTCTACTTGGTAGCCTCTGTTACTCTTATATGCAGTCGAGTATCACTCTAGAATTCATGTCAGTTTATAGTTTATGTAATGCACTGCACGATACAATGAGTGTGGTTTACTCGCTTGCCGTCTAAGATGCAGTAAATCATAAATGAATGCACTTTTTCGTAGAAAGCTGATGTTTCTACTTGGTCGCCTCTGTTACTCTTATATGCAGTCGAGTATCACTCTAGAATTCATGTCAGTTTATAGTTTATGTAATGCACTGCACGATACAATGAGTGTGGTTTACTCGCTTGCCGTCTAAGATGCAGTAAATCATAAATGAATGCACTTTTTCGTAGAAAGCTGATGTTTCTACTTGGTAGCCTCTGTTACTCTTATATGCAGTCGAGTATCACTCTAGAATAAAAGTCAGTTGATAGCTAATGTAATGCACTGCACCATTGGGTGTGGTTCACTCGCTTGCCGTCTAAGATGCAGTAAATTTTGAATGAATGCACTTTTTCGTAGAAAGCTGATGTTTCTACTTGGTAGCCTCTGTTACTCTTATATGCAGTCGAGTATCACTCTAGAATTCATGTCAGTTTATAGTTTATGTAATGCACTGCACGATACAATGAGTGTGGTTTACTCGCTTGCCGTCTAAGATGCAGTAAATCATAAATGAATGCACTTTTTCGTAGAAAGCTGATGTTTCTACTTGGTCGCCTCTGTTACTCTTATATGCAGTCGAGTATCACTCTAGAATTCATGTCAGTTTATAGTTTATGTAATGCACTGCACGATACAATGAGTGTGGTTTACTCGCTTGCCGTCTAAGATGCAGTAAATCATAAATGAATGCACTTTTTCGTAGAAAGCTGATGTTTCTACTTGGTAGCCTCTGTTACTCTTATATGCAGTCGAGTATCACTCTAGAATAAGTGTCAGTTGATAGCTAATGTAATGCACTGCACCATTGGGTGTGGTTCACTCGCTTGCCGTCTAAGATGCAGTAAATTTTGAATGAATGCACTTTTTCGTAGAAAGCTGATGTTTCTACTTGGTAGCCTCTGTTACTCTTATATGCAGTCGAGTATCACTCTAGAATTCATGTCAGTTTATAGTTTATGTAATGCACTGCACGATACAATGAGTGTGGTTTACTCGCTTGCCGTCTAAGATGCAGTAAATCATAAATGAATGCACTTTTTCGTAGAAAGCTGATGTTTCTACTTGGTAGCCTCTGTTACTCTTATATGCAGTCGAGTATCACTCTAGAATAAAAGTCAGTTGATAGCTAATGTAATGCACTGCACCATTGGGTGTGGTTCACTCGCTTGCCGTCTAAGATGCAGTAAATTTTGAATGAATGCACTTTTTCGTAGAAAGCTGATGTTTCTACTTGGTAGCCTCTGTTACTCTTATATGCAGTCGAGTATCACTCTAGAATTCATGTCAGTTTATAGTTTATGTAATGCACTGCACGATACAATGAGTGTGGTTTACTCGCTTGCTGTCTAAGATGCAGTAAATCATAAATGAATGCACTTTTTCGTAGAAAGCTGATGTTTCTACTTGGTCGCCTCTGTTACTCTTATATGCAGTCGAGTATCACTCTAGAATTCATGTCAGTTTATAGTTTATGTAATGCACTGCACGATACAATGAGTGTGGTTTACTCGCTTGCCGTCTAAGATGCAGTAAATCATAAATGAATGCACTTTTTCGTAGAAAGCTGATGTTTCTACTTGGTCGCCTCTGTTACTCTTATATGCATTCGAATATCACTCTAGAATAAGTGTCAGTTTATAGCTAATGTAATGCACTGCACGATACATTGGGTGTGGTTTACTCGCTTGCCGTCTAAGATGCAGTAAATCATAAATGAATGCACTTTTTCGTAGAAAGCTGATGTTTCTACTTGGTAGCCTCTGTTACTCTTATATGCAGTCGAGTATCACTCTAGAATAATTGTCAGTTGATAGCTAATGTAATGCACTGCACGCTACATTGGGTGTGGTTTACTCGCTTGCCGTCTAAGATGCAGAAAATTTTGAGTGAATGCACTTTTTCGTAGAAAGCTGATGTTTCTACTTGGTAGCCTCTGTTACTCTTATATGCAGTCGAGTATCACTCTAGAATAAGTGTCAGTTGATAGCTTATGTAAAGCACTGCACGACACATTGGGTGTGGTTCACTCGCTTGCCGTCTAAGATGCAGTAAATCTTGATTGAATGCACTTTTTCGTAGAAAGCTGATGTTTCTACTTGGTCGCCTCTGTTACTGGTATATGCAGTCGAGTATCACTCTATAAATAGTTTTGTTTTGTAGCTAGTGTAATGCACTGCACGATACATAGGGTGTGGTTTACTCGCTTGCCGTCTAAGATGCAGTAAATCATGAATGAATGCACTTTTTCGTAGAAAGCTGATGTTTCTACTTGGTAGCCTCTGTTACTCTTATATGCAGTCGAGTATCACTCTAGAATAAGTGTCAGTTGATAGCTAATGTAATGCACTGCACCATTGGGTGTGGTTCACTCGCTTGCCGTCTAAGATGCAGTAAATTTTGAATGAATGCACTTTTTCGTAGAAAGCTGATGTTTCTACTTGGTAGCCTCTGTTACTCTTATATGCAGTCGAGTATCACTCTAGAATTCATGTCAGTTTATAGTTTATGTAATGCACTGCACGATACAATGAGTGTGGTTTACTCGCTTGCCGTCTAAGATGCAGTAAATCATAAATGAATGCACTTTTTCGTAGAAAGCTGATGTTTCTACTTGGTAGCCTCTGTTACTCTTATATGCAGTCGAGTATCACTCTAGAATTCATGTCAGTTTATAGTTTATGTAATGCACTGCACGATACAATGAGTGTGGTTTACTCGCTTGCCGTCTAAGATGCAGTAAATCATAAATGAATGCACTTTTTCGTAGAAAGCTGATGTTTCTACTTGGTCGCCTCTGTTACTCTTATATGCAGTCGAGTATCACTCTAGAATTCATGTCAGTTTATAGTTTATGTAATGCACTGCACGATACAATGAGTGTGGTTTACTCGCTTGCCGTCTAAGATGCAGTAAATCATAAATGAATGCACTTTTTCGTAGAAAGCTGATGTTTCTACTTGGTCGCCTCTGTTACTCTTATATGCAGTCGAGTATCACTCTAGAATTCATGTCAGTTTATAGTTTATGTAATGCACTGCACGATACAATGAGTGTGGTTTACTCGCTTGCCGTCTAAGATGCAGTAAATCATAAATGAATGCACTTTTTCGTAGAAAGCTGATGTTTCTACTTGGTCGCCTCTGTTACTCTTATATGCATTCGAGTATCACTCTAGAATAAGTGTCAGTTGATAGCTAATGTAATGCACTGCACGATACATTGGGTGTGGTTTACTCGCTTGCCGTCTAAGATGCAGTAAATTTTGAATGAATGCACTTTTTCTTAGAAAGCTGATGTTTCTACTTGGTAGCCTCTGTTACTCTTATATGCAGTCGAGAATCACTCTAGAATAAGTGTCAGTTGCAAGCTAATGTAATGCGCTGCACGATACATTGGGTGTGGTTTACTCGCTTGCCGTCTAAGATGCAGTAAATCTTGATTGAATGCACTTTTTCGTAGAAAGCTGATGTTTCTACTTGGTCGCCTCTGTTACTGGTATATGCAGTCGAGTATCACTCTATAAATAGTTTTGTTTTATAGCTAGTGTAATGCACTGCACGATACATAGGGTTTGGTTTACTCGCTTGCCGTCTAAGATGCAGTAAATCTTTAATGAATGCACTTTTTCGTAGAAAGCTGATGTTTCTACTTGGTAGCCTCTGTTACTCTTATATGCAGTCGAGTATCACTCTAGAATAAGTGTCAGTTGATAGCTAATGTAATGCACTGCACGATACATTGGGTGTGGTTCACTCGCTTGCCGTCTGAGATGCAGTAAATTTTGAATGAATGCACTTTTTCGTAGAAAGCTGATGTTTCTACTTGGTAGCCTCTGTTACTCGTATATGCAGTCGAGTATCACTCTAGAATAAGTGTCAGTTTATAGCTAATGTAATGCACTGCACGATACATTGGGTGTCGTTAACTCGCTTGCCGTCTAAGATGCAGTTAATCATAAATAAATGCACTTTTTCGTAGAAAGCTGATGTTTCTACTTGGTCGCCTCTGTTTCTCTTATATGCAGTCGAGTATCACTCTAGAATTCATGTCGGTTTATAGTTTATGTAATGCACTGCACGATACAATGAGTGTGGTTTACTCGCTTGCCGTCTAAGTAGCAGTAAATCATAAATGAATGCACTTTTTCGTAGAAAGCTGATGTTTCTACTTGGTCGCCTCTGTTACTCTTATATGCAGTCGAGTATCACTCTAGAATAAGTGTCAGTTGATAGTTAATGTAATGCACTGCACGATACATTGGGTGTGGTTCACTCGCTTGCCGTCTAAGATGCAGTAAATCTTGAATGAATGCACTTTTTCGTAGAAAGCTGATGTTTCTTTTTGGTAGCCTCTGTTACTCTTATATGCAGTCGAGTATCACTTTAGAATAAGTGTCAGTTTATAGCTAATGTAATGCACTGCACGATACATTGGGTGTCGTTAACTCGCTTGCCGTCTAAGATGCAGTTAATCATAAATAAATGCACTTTTTCGTAGAAAGCTGATGTTTCTACTTGGTCGCCTCTGTTACTCTTATATGCAGTCGAGTATCACTCTAGAATTCATGTCAGTTTATAGTTTATGTAATGCACTGCACGATACAATGAGTGTGGTTTACTCGCTTGCCGTCTAAGATGCAGTAAATCATAAATGAATGCACTTTTTCGTAGAAAGCTGATGTTTCTACTTGGTCGCCTCTGTTACTCTTATATGCAGTCGAGTATCACTCTAGAATTCATGTCAGTTTATAGTTTATGTAATGCACTGCACGATACAATGAGTGTGGTTTACTCGCTTGCCGTCTAAGATGCAGTAAATCATAAATGAATGCACTTTTTCGTAGAAAGCTGATGTTTCTACTTGGTAGCCTCTGTTACTCTTATATGCAGTCGAGTATCACTCTAGAATAAAAGTCAGTTGATAGCTAATGTAATGCACTGCACCATTGGGTGTGGTTCACTCGCTTGCCGTCTAAGATGCAGTAAATTTTGAATGAATGCACTTTTTCGTAGAAAGCTGATGTTTCTACTTGGTCGCCTCTGTTACTGGTATATGCAGTCGAGTATCACTCTATAAATACTTTTGTTTTGTAGCTAGTGTAATGCACTGCACGATACATAGGGTGTGGTTTACTCGCTTGCCGTCTAAGATGCAGTAAATCATAAATGAATGCACTTTTTCGTAGAAAGCTGATGTTTCTACTTGGTCGCCTCTGTTACTCTTATATGCAGTCGAGTATCACTCTAGAATTCATGTCAGTTTATAGTTTATGTAATGCACTGCACGATACAATGAGTGTGGTTTACTCGCTTGCCGTCTAAGATGCAGTAAATCATAAATGAATGCACTTTTTCGTAGAAAGCTGATGTTTCTACTTGGTCGCCTCTGTTACTCTTATATGCAGTCGAGTATCACTCTAGAATTCATGTCAGTTTATAGTTTATGTAATGCACTGCACGATACAATGAGTGTGGTTTACTCGCTTGCCGTCTAAGATGCAGTAAATCATAAATGAATGCACTTTTTCGTAGAAAGCTGATGTTTCTACTTGGTAGCCTCTGTTACTCTTATATGCAGTCGAGTATCACTCTAGAATAAAAGTCAGTTGATAGCTAATGTAATGCACTGCACCATTGGGTGTGGTTCACTCGCTTGCCGTCTAAGATGCAGTAAATTTTGAATGAATGCACTTTTTCGTAGAAAGCTGATGTTTCTACTTGGTAGCCTCTGTTACTCTTATATGCAGTCGAGTATCACTCTAGAATTCATGTCAGTTTATAGTTTATGTAATGCACTGCACGATACAATGAGTGTGGTTTACTCGCTTGCCGTCTAAGATGCAGTAAATCATAAATGAATGCACTTTTTCGTAGAAAGCTGATGTTTCTACTTGGTCGCCTCTGTTACTCTTATATGCAGTCGAGTATCACTCTAGAATTCATGTCAGTTTATAGTTTATGTAATGCACTGCACGATACAATGAGTGTGGTTTACTCGCTTGCCGTCTAAGATGCAGTAAATCATAAATGAATGCACTTTTTCGTAGAAAGCTGATGTTTCTACTTGGTAGCCTCTGTTACTCTTATATGCAGTCGAGTATCACTCTAGAATAAAAGTCAGTTGATAGCTAATGTAATGCACTGCACCATTGGGTGTGGTTCACTCGCTTGCCGTCTAAGATGCAGTAAATTTTGAATGAATGCACTTTTTCGTAGAAAGCTGATGTTTCTACTTGGTAGCCTCTGTTACTCTTATATGCAGTCGAGTATCACTCTAGAATTCATGTCAGTTTATAGTTTATGTAATGCACTGCACGATACAATGAGTGTGGTTTACTCGCTTGCCGTCTAAGATGCAGTAAATCATAAATGAATGCACTTTTTCGTAGAAAGCTGATGTTTCTACTTGGTCGCCTCTGTTACTCTTATATGCAGTCGAGTATCACTCTAGAATTCATGTCAGTTTATAGTTTATGTAATGCACTGCACGATACAATGAGTGTGGTTTACTCGCTTGCCGTCTAAGATGCAGTAAATCATAAATGAATGCACTTTTTCGTAGAAAGCTGATGTTTCTACTTGGTAGCCTCTGTTACTCTTATATGCAGTCGAGTATCACTCTAGAATAAAAGTCAGTTGATAGCTAATGTAATGCACTGCACCATTGGGTGTGGTTCACTCGCTTGCCGTCTAAGATGCAGTAAATTTTGAATGAATGCACTTTTTCGTAGAAAGCTGATGTTTCTACTTGGTAGCCTCTGTTACTCTTATATGCAGTCGAGTATCACTCTAGAATTCATGTCAGTTTATAGTTTATGTAATGCACTGCACGATACAATGAGTGTGGTTTACTCGCTTGCCGTCTAAGTAGCAGTAAATCATAAATGAATGCACTTTTTCGTAGAAAGCTGATGTTTCTACTTGGTCGCCTCTGTTACTCTTATATGCAGTCGAGTATCACTCTAGAATTCATGTCAGTTTATAGTTTATGTAATGCACTGCACGATACAATGAGTGTGGTTTACTCGCTTGCCGTCTAAGATGCAGTAAATCATAAATGAATGCACTTTTTCGTAGAAAGCTGATGTTTCTACTTGGTCGCCTCTGTTACTCTTATATGCAGTCGAGTATCACTCTAGAATTCATGTCAGTTTATAGTTTATGTAATGCACTGCACGATACAATGAGTGTGGTTTACTCGCTTGCCGTCTAAGATGCAGTAAATCATAAATGAATGCACTTTTTCGTAGAAAGCTGATGTTTCTACTTGGTAGCCTCTGTTACTCTTATATGCAGTCGAGTATCACTCTAGAATAAAAGTCAGTTGATAGCTAATGTAATGCACTGCACCATTGGGTGTGGTTCACTCGCTTGCCGTCTAAGATGCAGTAAATTTTGAATGAATGCACTTTTTCGTAGAAAGCTGATGTTTCTACTTGGTAGCCTCTGTTACTCTTATATGCAGTCGAGTATCACTCTAGAATTCATGTCAGTTTATAGTTTATGTAATGCACTGCACGATACAATGAGTGTGGTTTACTCGCTTGCCGTCTAAGATGCAGTAAATCATAAATGAATGCACTTTTTCGTAGAAAGCTGATGTTTCTACTTGGTCGCCTCTGTTACTCTTATATGCAGTCGAGTATCACTCTAGAATTCATGTCAGTTTATAGTTTATGTAATGCACTGAACGATACAATGAGTGTGGTTTACTCGCTTGCCGTCTAAGATGCAGTAAATCATAAATGAATGCACTTTTTCGTAGAAAGCTGATGTTTCTACTTGGTAGCCTCTGTTACTCTTATATGCAGTCGAGTATCACTCTAGAATAAAAGTCAGTTGATAGCTAATGTAATGCACTGCACCATTGGGTGTGGTTCACTCGCTTGCCGTCTAAGATGCAGTAAATTTTGAATGAATGCACTTTTTCGTAGAAAGCTGATGTTTCTACTTGGTAGCCTCTGTTACTCTTATATGCAGTCGAGTATCACTCTAGAATTCATGTCAGTTTATAGTTTATGTAATGCACTGCACGATACAATGAGTGTGGTTTACTCGCTTGCCGTCTAAGATGCAGTAAATCATAAATGAATGCACTTTTTCGTAGAAAGCTGATGTTTCTACTTGGTCGCCTCTGTTACTCTTATATGCAGTCGAGTATCACTCTAGAATTCATGTCAGTTTATAGTTTATGTAATGCACTGCACGATACAATGAGTGTGGTTTACTCGCTTGCCGTCTAAGATGCAGTAAATCATAAATGAATGCACTTTTTCGTAGAAAGCTGATGTTTCTACTTGGTAGCCTCTGTTACTCTTATATGCAGTCGAGTATCACTCTAGAATAAAAGTCAGTTGATAGCTAATGTAATGCACTGCACCATTGGGTGTGGTTCACTCGCTTGCCGTCTAAGATGCAGTAAATTTTGAATGAATGCACTTTTTCGTAGAAAGCTGATGTTTCTACTTGGTAGCCTCTGTTACTCTTATATGCAGTCGAGTATCACTCTAGAATTCATGTCAGTTTATAGTTTATGTAATGCACTGCACGATACAATGAGTGTGGTTTACTCGCTTGCCGTCTAAGATGCAGTAAATCATAAATGAATGCACTTTTTCGTAGAAAGCTGATGTTTCTACTTGGTCGCCTCTGTTACTCTTATATGCAGTCGAGTATCACTCTAGAATTCATGTCAGTTTATAGTTTATGTAATGCACTGCACGATACAATGAGTGTGGTTTACTCGCTTGCCGTCTAAGATGCAGTAAATCATAAATGAATGCACTTTTTCGTAGAAAGCTGATGTTTCTACTTGGTAGCCTCTGTTACTCTTATATGCAGTCGAGTATCACTCTAGAATAAAAGTCAGTTGATAGCTAATGTAATGCACTGCACCATTGGGTGTGGTTCACTCGCTTGCCGTCTAAGATGCAGTAAATTTTGAATGAATGCACTTTTTCGTAGAAAGCTGATGTTTCTACTTGGTAGCCTCTGTTACTCTTATATGCAGTCGAGTATCACTCTAGAATTCATGTCAGTTTATAGTTTATGTAATGCACTGCACGATACAATGAGTGTGGTTTACTCGCTTGCCGTCTAAGTAGCAGTAAATCATAAATGAATGCACTTTTTCGTAGAAAGCTGATGTTTCTACTTGGTCGCCTCTGTTACTCTTATATGCAGTCGAGTATCACTCTAGAATTCATGTCAGTTTATAGTTTATGTAATGCACTGCACGATACAATGAGTGTGGTTTACTCGCTTGCCGTCTAAGATGCAGTAAATCATAAATGAATGCACTTTTTCGTAGAAAGCTGATGTTTCTACTTGGTCGCCTCTGTTACTCTTATATGCAGTCGAGTATCACTCTAGAATTCATGTCAGTTTATAGTTTATGTAATGCACTGCACGATACAATGAGTGTGGTTTACTCGCTTGCCGTCTAAGATGCAGTAAATCATAAATGAATGCACTTTTTCGTAGAAAGCTGATGTTTCTACTTGGTAGCCTCTGTTACTCTTATATGCAGTCGAGTATCACTCTAGAATAAAAGTCAGTTGATAGCTAATGTAATGCACTGCACCATTGGGTGTGGTTCACTCGCTTGCCGTCTAAGATGCAGTAAATTTTGAATGAATGCACTTTTTCGTAGAAAGCTGATGTTTCTACTTGGTAGCCTCTGTTACTCTTATATGCAGTCGAGTATCACTCTAGAATTCATGTCAGTTTATAGTTTATGTAATGCACTGCACGATACAATGAGTGTGGTTTACTCGCTTGCCGTCTAAGATGCAGTAAATCATAAATGAATGCACTTTTTCGTAGAAAGCTGATGTTTCTACTTGGTCGCCTCTGTTACTCTTATATGCAGTCGAGTATCACTCTAGAATTCATGTCAGTTTATAGTTTATGTAATGCACTGAACGATACAATGAGTGTGGTTTACTCGCTTGCCGTCTAAGATGCAGTAAATCATAAATGAATGCACTTTTTCGTAGAAAGCTGATGTTTCTACTTGGTAGCCTCTGTTACTCTTATATGCAGTCGAGTATCACTCTAGAATAAAAGTCAGTTGATAGCTAATGTAATGCACTGCACCATTGGGTGTGGTTCACTCGCTTGCCGTCTAAGATGCAGTAAATTTTGAATGAATGCACTTTTTCGTAGAAAGCTGATGTTTCTACTTGGTAGCCTCTGTTACTCTTATATGCAGTCGAGTATCACTCTAGAATTCATGTCAGTTTATAGTTTATGTAATGCACTGCACGATACAATGAGTGTGGTTTACTCGCTTGCCGTCTAAGATGCAGTAAATCATAAATGAATGCACTTTTTCGTAGAAAGCTGATGTTTCTACTTGGTCGCCTCTGTTACTCTTATATGCAGTCGAGTATCACTCTAGAATTCATGTCAGTTTATAGTTTATGTAATGCACTGCACGATACAATGAGTGTGGTTTACTCGCTTGCCGTCTAAGATGCAGTAAATCATAAATGAATGCACTTTTTCGTAGAAAGCTGATGTTTCTACTTGGTAGCCTCTGTTACTCTTATATGCAGTCGAGTATCACTCTAGAATAAGTGTCAGTTGATAGCTAATGTAATGCACTGCACCATTGGGTGTGGTTCACTCGCTTGCCGTCTAAGATGCAGTAAATTTTGAATGAATGCACTTTTTCGTAGAAAGCTGATGTTTCTACTTGGTAGCCTCTGTTACTCTTATATGCAGTCGAGTATCACTCTAGAATTCATGTCAGTTTATAGTTTATGTAATGCACTGCACGATACAATGAGTGTGGTTTACTCGCTTGCCGTCTAAGATGCAGTAAATCATAAATGAATGCACTTTTTCGTAGAAAGCTGATGTTTCTACTTGGTAGCCTCTGTTACTCTTATATGCAGTCGAGTATCACTCTAGAATAAAAGTCAGTTGATAGCTAATGTAATGCACTGCACCATTGGGTGTGGTTCACTCGCTTGCCGTCTAAGATGCAGTAAATTTTGAATGAATGCACTTTTTCGTAGAAAGCTGATGTTTCTACTTGGTAGCCTCTGTTACTCTTATATGCAGTCGAGTATCACTCTAGAATTCATGTCAGTTTATAGTTTATGTAATGCACTGCACGATACAATGAGTGTGGTTTACTCGCTTGCTGTCTAAGATGCAGTAAATCATAAATGAATGCACTTTTTCGTAGAAAGCTGATGTTTCTACTTGGTCGCCTCTGTTACTCTTATATGCAGTCGAGTATCACTCTAGAATTCATGTCAGTTTATAGTTTATGTAATGCACTGCACGATACAATGAGTGTGGTTTACTCGCTTGCCGTCTAAGATGCAGTAAATCATAAATGAATGCACTTTTTCGTAGAAAGCTGATGTTTCTACTTGGTCGCCTCTGTTACTCTTATATGCATTCGAATATCACTCTAGAATAAGTGTCAGTTTATAGCTAATGTAATGCACTGCACGATACATTGGGTGTGGTTTACTCGCTTGCCGTCTAAGATGCAGTAAATCATAAATGAATGCACTTTTTCGTAGAAAGCTGATGTTTCTACTTGGTAGCCTCTGTTACTCTTATATGCAGTCGAGTATCACTCTAGAATAATTGTCAGTTGATAGCTAATGTAATGCACTGCACGCTACATTGGGTGTGGTTTACTCGCTTGCCGTCTAAGATGCAGAAAATTTTGAGTGAATGCACTTTTTCGTAGAAAGCTGATGTTTCTACTTGGTAGCCTCTGTTACTCTTATATGCAGTCGAGTATCACTCTAGAATAAGTGTCAGTTGATAGCTTATGTAAAGCACTGCACGACACATTGGGTGTGGTTCACTCGCTTGCCGTCTAAGATGCAGTAAATCTTGATTGAATGCACTTTTTCGTAGAAAGCTGATGTTTCTACTTGGTCGCCTCTGTTACTGGTATATGCAGTCGAGTATCACTCTATAAATAGTTTTGTTTTGTAGCTAGTGTAATGCACTGCACGATACATAGGGTGTGGTTTACTCGCTTGCCGTCTAAGATGCAGTAAATCATGAATGAATGCACTTTTTCGTAGAAAGCTGATGTTTCTACTTGGTAGCCTCTGTTACTCTTATATGCAGTCGAGTATCACTCTAGAATAAGTGTCAGTTGATAGCTAATGTAATGCACTGCACCATTGGGTGTGGTTCACTCGCTTGCCGTCTAAGATGCAGTAAATTTTGAATGAATGCACTTTTTCGTAGAAAGCTGATGTTTCTACTTGGTAGCCTCTGTTACTCTTATATGCAGTCGAGTATCACTCTAGAATTCATGTCAGTTTATAGTTTATGTAATGCACTGCACGATACAATGAGTGTGGTTTACTCGCTTGCCGTCTAAGATGCAGTAAATCATAAATGAATGCACTTTTTCGTAGAAAGCTGATGTTTCTACTTGGTAGCCTCTGTTACTCTTATATGCAGTCGAGTATCACTCTAGAATTCATGTCAGTTTATAGTTTATGTAATGCACTGCACGATACAATGAGTGTGGTTTACTCGCTTGCCGTCTAAGATGCAGTAAATCATAAATGAATGCACTTTTTCGTAGAAAGCTGATGTTTCTACTTGGTCGCCTCTGTTACTCTTATATGCAGTCGAGTATCACTCTAGAATTCATGTCAGTTTATAGTTTATGTAATGCACTGCACGATACAATGAGTGTGGTTTACTCGCTTGCCGTCTAAGATGCAGTAAATCATAAATGAATGCACTTTTTCGTAGAAAGCTGATGTTTCTACTTGGTCGCCTCTGTTACTCTTATATGCAGTCGAGTATCACTCTAGAATTCATGTCAGTTTATAGTTTATGTAATGCACTGCACGATACAATGAGTGTGGTTTACTCGCTTGCCGTCTAAGATGCAGTAAATCATAAATGAATGCACTTTTTCGTAGAAAGCTGATGTTTCTACTTGGTCGCCTCTGTTACTCTTATATGCATTCGAGTATCACTCTAGAATAAGTGTCAGTTGATAGCTAATGTAATGCACTGCACGATACATTGGGTGTGGTTTACTCGCTTGCCGTCTAAGATGCAGTAAATTTTGAATGAATGCACTTTTTCTTAGAAAGCTGATGTTTCTACTTGGTAGCCTCTGTTACTCTTATATGCAGTCGAGAATCACTCTAGAATAAGTGTCAGTTGCAAGCTAATGTAATGCGCTGCACGATACATTGGGTGTGGTTTACTCGCTTGCCGTCTAAGATGCAGTAAATCTTGATTGAATGCACTTTTTCGTAGAAAGCTGATGTTTCTACTTGGTCGCCTCTGTTACTGGTATATGCAGTCGAGTATCACTCTATAAATAGTTTTGTTTTATAGCTAGTGTAATGCACTGCACGATACATAGGGTTTGGTTTACTCGCTTGCCGTCTAAGATGCAGTAAATCTTTAATGAATGCACTTTTTCGTAGAAAGCTGATGTTTCTACTTGGTAGCCTCTGTTACTCTTATATGCAGTCGAGTATCACTCTAGAATAAGTGTCAGTTGATAGCTAATGTAATGCACTGCACGATACATTGGGTGTGGTTCACTCGCTTGCCGTCTGAGATGCAGTAAATTTTGAATGAATGCACTTTTTCGTAGAAAGCTGATGTTTCTACTTGGTAGCCTCTGTTACTCGTATATGCAGTCGAGTATCACTCTAGAATAAGTGTCAGTTTATAGCTAATGTAATGCACTGCACGATACATTGGGTGTCGTTAACTCGCTTGCCGTCTAAGATGCAGTTAATCATAAATAAATGCACTTTTTCGTAGAAAGCTGATGTTTCTACTTGGTCGCCTCTGTTTCTCTTATATGCAGTCGAGTATCACTCTAGAATTCATGTCGGTTTATAGTTTATGTAATGCACTGCACGATACAATGAGTGTGGTTTACTCGCTTGCCGTCTAAGTAGCAGTAAATCATAAATGAATGCACTTTTTCGTAGAAAGCTGATGTTTCTACTTGGTCGCCTCTGTTACTCTTATATGCAGTCGAGTATCACTCTAGAATAAGTGTCAGTTGATAGTTAATGTAATGCACTGCACGATACATTGGGTGTGGTTCACTCGCTTGCCGTCTAAGATGCAGTAAATCTTGAATGAATGCACTTTTTCGTAGAAAGCTGATGTTTCTTTTTGGTAGCCTCTGTTACTCTTATATGCAGTCGAGTATCACTTTAGAATAAGTGTCAGTTTATAGCTAATGTAATGCACTGCACGATACATTGGGTGTCGTTAACTCGCTTGCCGTCTAAGATGCAGTTAATCATAAATAAATGCACTTTTTCGTAGAAAGCTGATGTTTCTACTTGGTCGCCTCTGTTACTCTTATATGCAGTCGAGTATCACTCTAGAATTCATGTCAGTTTATAGTTTATGTAATGCACTGCACGATACAATGAGTGTGGTTTACTCGCTTGCCGTCTAAGATGCAGTAAATCATAAATGAATGCACTTTTTCGTAGAAAGCTGATGTTTCTACTTGGTCGCCTCTGTTACTCTTATATGCAGTCGAGTATCACTCTAGAATTCATGTCAGTTTATAGTTTATGTAATGCACTGCACGATACAATGAGTGTGGTTTACTCGCTTGCCGTCTAAGATGCAGTAAATCATAAATGAATGCACTTTTTCGTAGAAAGCTGATGTTTCTACTTGGTAGCCTCTGTTACTCTTATATGCAGTCGAGTATCACTCTAGAATAAAAGTCAGTTGATAGCTAATGTAATGCACTGCACCATTGGGTGTGGTTCACTCGCTTGCCGTCTAAGATGCAGTAAATTTTGAATGAATGCACTTTTTCGTAGAAAGCTGATGTTTCTACTTGGTAGCCTCTGTTACTCTTATATGCAGTCGAGTATCACTCTAGAATTCATGTCAGTTTATAGTTTATGTAATGCACTGCACGATACAATGAGTGTGGTTTACTCGCTTGCCGTCTAAGATGCAGTAAATCATAAATGAATGCACTTTTTCGTAGAAAGCTGATGTTTCTACTTGGTCGCCTCTGTTACTCTTATATGCAGTCGAGTATCACTCTAGAATTCATGTCAGTTTATAGTTTATGTAATGCACTGAACGATACAATGAGTGTGGTTTACTCGCTTGCCGTCTAAGATGCAGTAAATCATAAATGAATGCACTTTTTCGTAGAAAGCTGATGTTTCTACTTGGTAGCCTCTGTTACTCTTATATGCAGTCGAGTATCACTCTAGAATAAAAGTCAGTTGATAGCTAATGTAATGCACTGCACCATTGGGTGTGGTTCACTCGCTTGCCGTCTAAGATGCAGTAAATTTTGAATGAATGCACTTTTTCGTAGAAAGCTGATGTTTCTACTTGGTAGCCTCTGTTACTCTTATATGCAGTCGAGTATCACTCTAGAATTCATGTCAGTTTATAGTTTATGTAATGCACTGCACGATACAATGAGTGTGGTTTACTCGCTTGCCGTCTAAGATGCAGTAAATCATAAATGAATGCACTTTTTCGTAGAAAGCTGATGTTTCTACTTGGTCGCCTCTGTTACTCTTATATGCAGTCGAGTATCACTCTAGAATTCATGTCAGTTTATAGTTTATGTAATGCACTGCACGATACAATGAGTGTGGTTTACTCGCTTGCCGTCTAAGATGCAGTAAATCATAAATGAATGCACTTTTTCGTAGAAAGCTGATGTTTCTACTTGGTAGCCTCTGTTACTCTTATATGCAGTCGAGTATCACTCTAGAATAAAAGTCAGTTGATAGCTAATGTAATGCACTGCACCATTGGGTGTGGTTCACTCGCTTGCCGTCTAAGATGCAGTAAATTTTGAATGAATGCACTTTTTCGTAGAAAGCTGATGTTTCTACTTGGTAGCCTCTGTTACTCTTATATGCAGTCGAGTATCACTCTAGAATTCATGTCAGTTTATAGTTTATGTAATGCACTGCACGATACAATGAGTGTGGTTTACTCGCTTGCCGTCTAAGATGCAGTAAATCATAAATGAATGCACTTTTTCGTAGAAAGCTGATGTTTCTACTTGGTCGCCTCTGTTACTCTTATATGCAGTCGAGTATCACTCTAGAATTCATGTCAGTTTATAGTTTATGTAATGCACTGCACGATACAATGAGTGTGGTTTACTCGCTTGCCGTCTAAGATGCAGTAAATCATAAATGAATGCACTTTTTCGTAGAAAGCTGATGTTTCTACTTGGTAGCCTCTGTTACTCTTATATGCAGTCGAGTATCACTCTAGAATAAAAGTCAGTTGATAGCTAATGTAATGCACTGCACCATTGGGTGTGGTTCACTCGCTTGCCGTCTAAGATGCAGTAAATTTTGAATGAATGCACTTTTTCGTAGAAAGCTGATGTTTCTACTTGGTAGCCTCTGTTACTCTTATATGCAGTCGAGTATCACTCTAGAATTCATGTCAGTTTATAGTTTATGTAATGCACTGCACGATACAATGAGTGTGGTTTACTCGCTTGCCGTCTAAGATGCAGTAAATCATAAATGAATGCACTTTTTCGTAGAAAGCTGATGTTTCTACTTGGTCGCCTCTGTTACTCTTATATGCAGTCGAGTATCACTCTAGAATTCATGTCAGTTTATAGTTTATGTAATGCACTGCACGATACAATGAGTGTGGTTTACTCGCTTGCCGTCTAAGATGCAGTAAATCATAAATGAATGCACTTTTTCGTAGAAAGCTGATGTTTCTACTTGGTAGCCTCTGTTACTCTTATATGCAGTCGAGTATCACTCTAGAATAAGTGTCAGTTGATAGCTAATGTAATGCACTGCACCATTGGGTGTGGTTCACTCGCTTGCCGTCTAAGATGCAGTAAATTTTGAATGAATGCACTTTTTCGTAGAAAGCTGATGTTTCTACTTGGTAGCCTCTGTTACTCTTATATGCAGTCGAGTATCACTCTAGAATTCATGTCAGTTTATAGTTTATGTAATGCACTGCACGATACAATGAGTGTGGTTTACTCGCTTGCCGTCTAAGATGCAGTAAATCATAAATGAATGCACTTTTTCGTAGAAAGCTGATGTTTCTACTTGGTAGCCTCTGTTACTCTTATATGCAGTCGAGTATCACTCTAGAATAAAAGTCAGTTGATAGCTAATGTAATGCACTGCACCATTGGGTGTGGTTCACTCGCTTGCCGTCTAAGATGCAGTAAATTTTGAATGAATGCACTTTTTCGTAGAAAGCTGATGTTTCTACTTGGTAGCCTCTGTTACTCTTATATGCAGTCGAGTATCACTCTAGAATTCATGTCAGTTTATAGTTTATGTAATGCACTGCACGATACAATGAGTGTGGTTTACTCGCTTGCTGTCTAAGATGCAGTAAATCATAAATGAATGCACTTTTTCGTAGAAAGCTGATGTTTCTACTTGGTCGCCTCTGTTACTCTTATATGCAGTCGAGTATCACTCTAGAATTCATGTCAGTTTATAGTTTATGTAATGCACTGCACGATACAATGAGTGTGGTTTACTCGCTTGCCGTCTAAGATGCAGTAAATCATAAATGAATGCACTTTTTCGTAGAAAGCTGATGTTTCTACTTGGTCGCCTCTGTTACTCTTATATGCATTCGAATATCACTCTAGAATAAGTGTCAGTTTATAGCTAATGTAATGCACTGCACGATACATTGGGTGTGGTTTACTCGCTTGCCGTCTAAGATGCAGTAAATCATAAATGAATGCACTTTTTCGTAGAAAGCTGATGTTTCTACTTGGTAGCCTCTGTTACTCTTATATGCAGTCGAGTATCACTCTAGAATAATTGTCAGTTGATAGCTAATGTAATGCACTGCACGCTACATTGGGTGTGGTTTACTCGCTTGCCGTCTAAGATGCAGAAAATTTTGAGTGAATGCACTTTTTCGTAGAAAGCTGATGTTTCTACTTGGTAGCCTCTGTTACTCTTATATGCAGTCGAGTATCACTCTAGAATAAGTGTCAGTTGATAGCTTATGTAAAGCACTGCACGACACATTGGGTGTGGTTCACTCGCTTGCCGTCTAAGATGCAGTAAATCTTGATTGAATGCACTTTTTCGTAGAAAGCTGATGTTTCTACTTGGTCGCCTCTGTTACTGGTATATGCAGTCGAGTATCACTCTATAAATAGTTTTGTTTTGTAGCTAGTGTAATGCACTGCACGATACATAGGGTGTGGTTTACTCGCTTGCCGTCTAAGATGCAGTAAATCATGAATGAATGCACTTTTTCGTAGAAAGCTGATGTTTCTACTTGGTAGCCTCTGTTACTCTTATATGCAGTCGAGTATCACTCTAGAATAAGTGTCAGTTGATAGCTAATGTAATGCACTGCACCATTGGGTGTGGTTCACTCGCTTGCCGTCTAAGATGCAGTAAATTTTGAATGAATGCACTTTTTCGTAGAAAGCTGATGTTTCTACTTGGTAGCCTCTGTTACTCTTATATGCAGTCGAGTATCACTCTAGAATTCATGTCAGTTTATAGTTTATGTAATGCACTGCACGATACAATGAGTGTGGTTTACTCGCTTGCCGTCTAAGATGCAGTAAATCATAAATGAATGCACTTTTTCGTAGAAAGCTGATGTTTCTACTTGGTAGCCTCTGTTACTCTTATATGCAGTCGAGTATCACTCTAGAATTCATGTCAGTTTATAGTTTATGTAATGCACTGCACGATACAATGAGTGTGGTTTACTCGCTTGCCGTCTAAGATGCAGTAAATCATAAATGAATGCACTTTTTCGTAGAAAGCTGATGTTTCTACTTGGTCGCCTCTGTTACTCTTATATGCAGTCGAGTATCACTCTAGAATTCATGTCAGTTTATAGTTTATGTAATGCACTGCACGATACAATGAGTGTGGTTTACTCGCTTGCCGTCTAAGATGCAGTAAATCATAAATGAATGCACTTTTTCGTAGAAAGCTGATGTTTCTACTTGGTCGCCTCTGTTACTCTTATATGCAGTCGAGTATCACTCTAGAATTCATGTCAGTTTATAGTTTATGTAATGCACTGCACGATACAATGAGTGTGGTTTACTCGCTTGCCGTCTAAGATGCAGTAAATCATAAATGAATGCACTTTTTCGTAGAAAGCTGATGTTTCTACTTGGTCGCCTCTGTTACTCTTATATGCATTCGAGTATCACTCTAGAATAAGTGTCAGTTGATAGCTAATGTAATGCACTGCACGATACATTGGGTGTGGTTTACTCGCTTGCCGTCTAAGATGCAGTAAATTTTGAATGAATGCACTTTTTCTTAGAAAGCTGATGTTTCTACTTGGTAGCCTCTGTTACTCTTATATGCAGTCGAGAATCACTCTAGAATAAGTGTCAGTTGCAAGCTAATGTAATGCGCTGCACGATACATTGGGTGTGGTTTACTCGCTTGCCGTCTAAGATGCAGTAAATCTTGATTGAATGCACTTTTTCGTAGAAAGCTGATGTTTCTACTTGGTCGCCTCTGTTACTGGTATATGCAGTCGAGTATCACTCTATAAATAGTTTTGTTTTATAGCTAGTGTAATGCACTGCACGATACATAGGGTTTGGTTTACTCGCTTGCCGTCTAAGATGCAGTAAATCTTTAATGAATGCACTTTTTCGTAGAAAGCTGATGTTTCTACTTGGTAGCCTCTGTTACTCTTATATGCAGTCGAGTATCACTCTAGAATAAGTGTCAGTTGATAGCTAATGTAATGCACTGCACGATACATTGGGTGTGGTTCACTCGCTTGCCGTCTGAGATGCAGTAAATTTTGAATGAATGCACTTTTTCGTAGAAAGCTGATGTTTCTACTTGGTAGCCTCTGTTACTCGTATATGCAGTCGAGTATCACTCTAGAATAAGTGTCAGTTTATAGCTAATGTAATGCACTGCACGATACATTGGGTGTCGTTAACTCGCTTGCCGTCTAAGATGCAGTTAATCATAAATAAATGCACTTTTTCGTAGAAAGCTGATGTTTCTACTTGGTCGCCTCTGTTTCTCTTATATGCAGTCGAGTATCACTCTAGAATTCATGTCGGTTTATAGTTTATGTAATGCACTGCACGATACAATGAGTGTGGTTTACTCGCTTGCCGTCTAAGTAGCAGTAAATCATAAATGAATGCACTTTTTCGTAGAAAGCTGATGTTTCTACTTGGTCGCCTCTGTTACTCTTATATGCAGTCGAGTATCACTCTAGAATAAGTGTCAGTTGATAGTTAATGTAATGCACTGCACGATACATTGGGTGTGGTTCACTCGCTTGCCGTCTAAGATGCAGTAAATCTTGAATGAATGCACTTTTTCGTAGAAAGCTGATGTTTCTTTTTGGTAGCCTCTGTTACTCTTATATGCAGTCGAGTATCACTTTAGAATAAGTGTCAGTTTATAGCTAATGTAATGCACTGCACGATACATTGGGTGTCGTTAACTCGCTTGCCGTCTAAGATGCAGTTAATCATAAATAAATGCACTTTTTCGTAGAAAGCTGATGTTTCTACTTGGTCGCCTCTGTTACTCTTATATGCAGTCGAGTATCACTCTAGAATTCATGTCAGTTTATAGTTTATGTAATGCACTGCACGATACAATGAGTGTGGTTTACTCGCTTGCCGTCTAAGATGCAGTAAATCATAAATGAATGCACTTTTTCGTAGAAAGCTGATGTTTCTACTTGGTCGCCTCTGTTACTCTTATATGCAGTCGAGTATCACTCTAGAATTCATGTCAGTTTATAGTTTATGTAATGCACTGCACGATACAATGAGTGTGGTTTACTCGCTTGCCGTCTAAGATGCAGTAAATCATAAATGAATGCACTTTTTCGTAGAAAGCTGATGTTTCTACTTGGTAGCCTCTGTTACTCTTATATGCAGTCGAGTATCACTCTAGAATAAAAGTCAGTTGATAGCTAATGTAATGCACTGCACCATTGGGTGTGGTTCACTCGCTTGCCGTCTAAGATGCAGTAAATTTTGAATGAATGCACTTTTTCGTAGAAAGCTGATGTTTCTACTTGGTAGCCTCTGTTACTCTTATATGCAGTCGAGTATCACTCTAGAATTCATGTCAGTTTATAGTTTATGTAATGCACTGCACGATACAATGAGTGTGGTTTACTCGCTTGCCGTCTAAGATGCAGTAAATCATAAATGAATGCACTTTTTCGTAGAAAGCTGATGTTTCTACTTGGTCGCCTCTGTTACTCTTATATGCAGTCGAGTATCACTCTAGAATTCATGTCAGTTTATAGTTTATGTAATGCACTGAACGATACAATGAGTGTGGTTTACTCGCTTGCCGTCTAAGATGCAGTAAATCATAAATGAATGCACTTTTTCGTAGAAAGCTGATGTTTCTACTTGGTAGCCTCTGTTACTCTTATATGCAGTCGAGTATCACTCTAGAATAAAAGTCAGTTGATAGCTAATGTAATGCACTGCACCATTGGGTGTGGTTCACTCGCTTGCCGTCTAAGATGCAGTAAATTTTGAATGAATGCACTTTTTCGTAGAAAGCTGATGTTTCTACTTGGTAGCCTCTGTTACTCTTATATGCAGTCGAGTATCACTCTAGAATTCATGTCAGTTTATAGTTTATGTAATGCACTGCACGATACAATGAGTGTGGTTTACTCGCTTGCCGTCTAAGATGCAGTAAATCATAAATGAATGCACTTTTTCGTAGAAAGCTGATGTTTCTACTTGGTCGCCTCTGTTACTCTTATATGCAGTCGAGTATCACTCTAGAATTCATGTCAGTTTATAGTTTATGTAATGCACTGCACGATACAATGAGTGTGGTTTACTCGCTTGCCGTCTAAGATGCAGTAAATCATAAATGAATGCACTTTTTCGTAGAAAGCTGATGTTTCTACTTGGTAGCCTCTGTTACTCTTATATGCAGTCGAGTATCACTCTAGAATAAAAGTCAGTTGATAGCTAATGTAATGCACTGCACCATTGGGTGTGGTTCACTCGCTTGCCGTCTAAGATGCAGTAAATTTTGAATGAATGCACTTTTTCGTAGAAAGCTGATGTTTCTACTTGGTAGCCTCTGTTACTCTTATATGCAGTCGAGTATCACTCTAGAATTCATGTCAGTTTATAGTTTATGTAATGCACTGCACGATACAATGAGTGTGGTTTACTCGCTTGCCGTCTAAGATGCAGTAAATCATAAATGAATGCACTTTTTCGTAGAAAGCTGATGTTTCTACTTGGTCGCCTCTGTTACTCTTATATGCAGTCGAGTATCACTCTAGAATTCATGTCAGTTTATAGTTTATGTAATGCACTGCACGATACAATGAGTGTGGTTTACTCGCTTGCCGTCTAAGATGCAGTAAATCATAAATGAATGCACTTTTTCGTAGAAAGCTGATGTTTCTACTTGGTAGCCTCTGTTACTCTTATATGCAGTCGAGTATCACTCTAGAATAAAAGTCAGTTGATAGCTAATGTAATGCACTGCACCATTGGGTGTGGTTCACTCGCTTGCCGTCTAAGATGCAGTAAATTTTGAATGAATGCACTTTTTCGTAGAAAGCTGATGTTTCTACTTGGTAGCCTCTGTTACTCTTATATGCAGTCGAGTATCACTCTAGAATTCATGTCAGTTTATAGTTTATGTAATGCACTGCACGATACAATGAGTGTGGTTTACTCGCTTGCCGTCTAAGTAGCAGTAAATCATAAATGAATGCACTTTTTCGTAGAAAGCTGATGTTTCTACTTGGTCGCCTCTGTTACTCTTATATGCAGTCGAGTATCACTCTAGAATTCATGTCAGTTTATAGTTTATGTAATGCACTGCACGATACAATGAGTGTGGTTTACTCGCTTGCCGTCTAAGATGCAGTAAATCATAAATGAATGCACTTTTTCGTAGAAAGCTGATGTTTCTACTTGGTCGCCTCTGTTACTCTTATATGCAGTCGAGTATCACTCTAGAATTCATGTCAGTTTATAGTTTATGTAATGCACTGCACGATACAATGAGTGTGGTTTACTCGCTTGCCGTCTAAGATGCAGTAAATCATAAATGAATGCACTTTTTCGTAGAAAGCTGATGTTTCTACTTGGTAGCCTCTGTTACTCTTATATGCAGTCGAGTATCACTCTAGAATAAAAGTCAGTTGATAGCTAATGTAATGCACTGCACCATTGGGTGTGGTTCACTCGCTTGCCGTCTAAGATGCAGTAAATTTTGAATGAATGCACTTTTTCGTAGAAAGCTGATGTTTCTACTTGGTAGCCTCTGTTACTCTTATATGCAGTCGAGTATCACTCTAGAATTCATGTCAGTTTATAGTTTATGTAATGCACTGCACGATACAATGAGTGTGGTTTACTCGCTTGCCGTCTAAGATGCAGTAAATCATAAATGAATGCACTTTTTCGTAGAAAGCTGATGTTTCTACTTGGTCGCCTCTGTTACTCTTATATGCAGTCGAGTATCACTCTAGAATTCATGTCAGTTTATAGTTTATGTAATGCACTGAACGATACAATGAGTGTGGTTTACTCGCTTGCCGTCTAAGATGCAGTAAATCATAAATGAATGCACTTTTTCGTAGAAAGCTGATGTTTCTACTTGGTAGCCTCTGTTACTCTTATATGCAGTCGAGTATCACTCTAGAATAAAAGTCAGTTGATAGCTAATGTAATGCACTGCACCATTGGGTGTGGTTCACTCGCTTGCCGTCTAAGATGCAGTAAATTTTGAATGAATGCACTTTTTCGTAGAAAGCTGATGTTTCTACTTGGTAGCCTCTGTTACTCTTATATGCAGTCGAGTATCACTCTAGAATTCATGTCAGTTTATAGTTTATGTAATGCACTGCACGATACAATGAGTGTGGTTTACTCGCTTGCCGTCTAAGATGCAGTAAATCATAAATGAATGCACTTTTTCGTAGAAAGCTGATGTTTCTACTTGGTCGCCTCTGTTACTCTTATATGCAGTCGAGTATCACTCTAGAATTCATGTCAGTTTATAGTTTATGTAATGCACTGCACGATACAATGAGTGTGGTTTACTCGCTTGCCGTCTAAGATGCAGTAAATCATAAATGAATGCACTTTTTCGTAGAAAGCTGATGTTTCTACTTGGTAGCCTCTGTTACTCTTATATGCAGTCGAGTATCACTCTAGAATAAGTGTCAGTTGATAGCTAATGTAATGCACTGCACCATTGGGTGTGGTTCACTCGCTTGCCGTCTAAGATGCAGTAAATTTTGAATGAATGCACTTTTTCGTAGAAAGCTGATGTTTCTACTTGGTAGCCTCTGTTACTCTTATATGCAGTCGAGTATCACTCTAGAATTCATGTCAGTTTATAGTTTATGTAATGCACTGCACGATACAATGAGTGTGGTTTACTCGCTTGCCGTCTAAGATGCAGTAAATCATAAATGAATGCACTTTTTCGTAGAAAGCTGATGTTTCTACTTGGTAGCCTCTGTTACTCTTATATGCAGTCGAGTATCACTCTAGAATAAAAGTCAGTTGATAGCTAATGTAATGCACTGCACCATTGGGTGTGGTTCACTCGCTTGCCGTCTAAGATGCAGTAAATTTTGAATGAATGCACTTTTTCGTAGAAAGCTGATGTTTCTACTTGGTAGCCTCTGTTACTCTTATATGCAGTCGAGTATCACTCTAGAATTCATGTCAGTTTATAGTTTATGTAATGCACTGCACGATACAATGAGTGTGGTTTACTCGCTTGCTGTCTAAGATGCAGTAAATCATAAATGAATGCACTTTTTCGTAGAAAGCTGATGTTTCTACTTGGTCGCCTCTGTTACTCTTATATGCAGTCGAGTATCACTCTAGAATTCATGTCAGTTTATAGTTTATGTAATGCACTGCACGATACAATGAGTGTGGTTTACTCGCTTGCCGTCTAAGATGCAGTAAATCATAAATGAATGCACTTTTTCGTAGAAAGCTGATGTTTCTACTTGGTCGCCTCTGTTACTCTTATATGCATTCGAATATCACTCTAGAATAAGTGTCAGTTTATAGCTAATGTAATGCACTGCACGATACATTGGGTGTGGTTTACTCGCTTGCCGTCTAAGATGCAGTAAATCATAAATGAATGCACTTTTTCGTAGAAAGCTGATGTTTCTACTTGGTAGCCTCTGTTACTCTTATATGCAGTCGAGTATCACTCTAGAATAATTGTCAGTTGATAGCTAATGTAATGCACTGCACGCTACATTGGGTGTGGTTTACTCGCTTGCCGTCTAAGATGCAGAAAATTTTGAGTGAATGCACTTTTTCGTAGAAAGCTGATGTTTCTACTTGGTAGCCTCTGTTACTCTTATATGCAGTCGAGTATCACTCTAGAATAAGTGTCAGTTGATAGCTTATGTAAAGCACTGCACGACACATTGGGTGTGGTTCACTCGCTTGCCGTCTAAGATGCAGTAAATCTTGATTGAATGCACTTTTTCGTAGAAAGCTGATGTTTCTACTTGGTCGCCTCTGTTACTGGTATATGCAGTCGAGTATCACTCTATAAATAGTTTTGTTTTGTAGCTAGTGTAATGCACTGCACGATACATAGGGTGTGGTTTACTCGCTTGCCGTCTAAGATGCAGTAAATCATGAATGAATGCACTTTTTCGTAGAAAGCTGATGTTTCTACTTGGTAGCCTCTGTTACTCTTATATGCAGTCGAGTATCACTCTAGAATAAGTGTCAGTTGATAGCTAATGTAATGCACTGCACCATTGGGTGTGGTTCACTCGCTTGCCGTCTAAGATGCAGTAAATTTTGAATGAATGCACTTTTTCGTAGAAAGCTGATGTTTCTACTTGGTAGCCTCTGTTACTCTTATATGCAGTCGAGTATCACTCTAGAATTCATGTCAGTTTATAGTTTATGTAATGCACTGCACGATACAATGAGTGTGGTTTACTCGCTTGCCGTCTAAGATGCAGTAAATCATAAATGAATGCACTTTTTCGTAGAAAGCTGATGTTTCTACTTGGTAGCCTCTGTTACTCTTATATGCAGTCGAGTATCACTCTAGAATTCATGTCAGTTTATAGTTTATGTAATGCACTGCACGATACAATGAGTGTGGTTTACTCGCTTGCCGTCTAAGATGCAGTAAATCATAAATGAATGCACTTTTTCGTAGAAAGCTGATGTTTCTACTTGGTCGCCTCTGTTACTCTTATATGCAGTCGAGTATCACTCTAGAATTCATGTCAGTTTATAGTTTATGTAATGCACTGCACGATACAATGAGTGTGGTTTACTCGCTTGCCGTCTAAGATGCAGTAAATCATAAATGAATGCACTTTTTCGTAGAAAGCTGATGTTTCTACTTGGTCGCCTCTGTTACTCTTATATGCAGTCGAGTATCACTCTAGAATTCATGTCAGTTTATAGTTTATGTAATGCACTGCACGATACAATGAGTGTGGTTTACTCGCTTGCCGTCTAAGATGCAGTAAATCATAAATGAATGCACTTTTTCGTAGAAAGCTGATGTTTCTACTTGGTCGCCTCTGTTACTCTTATATGCATTCGAGTATCACTCTAGAATAAGTGTCAGTTGATAGCTAATGTAATGCACTGCACGATACATTGGGTGTGGTTTACTCGCTTGCCGTCTAAGATGCAGTAAATTTTGAATGAATGCACTTTTTCTTAGAAAGCTGATGTTTCTACTTGGTAGCCTCTGTTACTCTTATATGCAGTCGAGAATCACTCTAGAATAAGTGTCAGTTGCAAGCTAATGTAATGCGCTGCACGATACATTGGGTGTGGTTTACTCGCTTGCCGTCTAAGATGCAGTAAATCTTGATTGAATGCACTTTTTCGTAGAAAGCTGATGTTTCTACTTGGTCGCCTCTGTTACTGGTATATGCAGTCGAGTATCACTCTATAAATAGTTTTGTTTTATAGCTAGTGTAATGCACTGCACGATACATAGGGTTTGGTTTACTCGCTTGCCGTCTAAGATGCAGTAAATCTTTAATGAATGCACTTTTTCGTAGAAAGCTGATGTTTCTACTTGGTAGCCTCTGTTACTCTTATATGCAGTCGAGTATCACTCTAGAATAAGTGTCAGTTGATAGCTAATGTAATGCACTGCACGATACATTGGGTGTGGTTCACTCGCTTGCCGTCTGAGATGCAGTAAATTTTGAATGAATGCACTTTTTCGTAGAAAGCTGATGTTTCTACTTGGTAGCCTCTGTTACTCGTATATGCAGTCGAGTATCACTCTAGAATAAGTGTCAGTTTATAGCTAATGTAATGCACTGCACGATACATTGGGTGTCGTTAACTCGCTTGCCGTCTAAGATGCAGTTAATCATAAATAAATGCACTTTTTCGTAGAAAGCTGATGTTTCTACTTGGTCGCCTCTGTTTCTCTTATATGCAGTCGAGTATCACTGTAGAATTCATGTCGGTTTATAGTTTATGTAATGCACTGCACGATACAATGAGTGTGGTTTACTCGCTTGCCGTCTAAGTAGCAGTAAATCATAAATGAATGCACTTTTTCGTAGAAAGCTGATGTTTCTACTTGGTCGCCTCTGTTACTCTTATATGCAGTCGAGTATCACTCTAGAATAAGTGTCAGTTGATAGTTAATGTAATGCACTGCACGATACATTGGGTGTGGTTCACTCGCTTGCCGTCTAAGATGCAGTAAATCTTGAATGAATGCACTTTTTCGTAGAAAGCTGATGTTTCTTTTTGGTAGCCTCTGTTACTCTTATATGCAGTCGAGTATCACTTTAGAATAAGTGTCAGTTTATAGCTAATGTAATGCACTGCACGATACATTGGGTGTCGTTAACTCGCTTGCCGTCTAAGATGCAGTTAATCATAAATAAATGCACTTTTTCGTAGAAAGCTGATGTTTCTACTTGGTCGCCTCTGTTACTCTTATATGCAGTCGAGTATCACTCTAGAATTCATGTCAGTTTATAGTTTATGTAATGCACTGCACGATACAATGAGTGTGGTTTACTCGCTTGCCGTCTAAGATGCAGTAAATCATAAATTAATGCACTTTTTCGTAGAAAGCTGATGTTTCTACTTGGTCGCCTCTGTTACTCTTATATGCAGTCGAGTATCACTCTAGAATAAGTGTCAGTTGATAGTTAATGTAATGCACTGCACGATACATTGGGTGTGGTTCACTCGCTTGCCGTCTAAGATGCAGTAAATCTTGAATGAATGCACTTTTTCGTAGAAAGCTGATGTTTCTTTTTGGTAGCCTCTGTTACTCTTATATGCAGTCGAGTATCACTTTAGAATAAGTGTCAGTTTATAGCTAATGTAATGCACTGCACGATACATTGGGTGTCGTTAACTCGCTTGCCGTCTAAGATGCAGTTAATCATAAATAAATGCACTTTTTCGTAGAAAGCTGATGTTTCTACTTGGTCGCCTCTGTTACTCTTATATGCAGTCGAGTATCACTCTAGAATTCATGTCAGTTTATAGTTTATGTAATGCACTGCACGATACAATGAGTGTGGTTTACTCGCTTGCCGTCTAAGATGCAGTAAATCATAAATTAATGCACTTTTTCGTAGAAAGCTGATGTTTCTACTTGGTCGCCTCTGTTACTCTTATATGCAGTCGAGTATCACTCTAGAATAAGTGTCAGTTGATAGTTAATGTAATGCACTGCACGATACATTGGGTGTGGTTCACTCGCTTGCCGTCTAAGATGCAGTAAATCTTGAATGAATGCACTTTTTCGTAGAAAGCTGATGTTTCTTTTTGGTAGCCTCTGTTACTCTTATATGCAGTCGAGTATCACTCTAGAATAAGTGTCAGTTTATAGCTAATGTAATGCACTGCACGATACATTGGGTGTCGTTAACTCGCTTGCCGTCTAAGATGCAGTTAATCATAAATAAATGCACTTTTTCGTAGAAAGCTGATGTTTCTACTTGGTCGCCTCTGTTACTCTTATATGCAGTCGAGTATCACTCTAGAATTCATGTCAGTTTATAGTTTATGTAATGCACTGCACGATACAATGAGTGTGGTTTACTCGCTTGCCGTCTAAGATGCAGTAAATCATAAATTAATGCACTTTTTCGTAGAAAGCTGATGTTTCTACTTGGTCGCCTCTGTTACTCTTATATGCAGTCGAGTATCACTCTAGAATAAGTTTCAGTTGATAGCTAATGTAATGCACTGCACGATACATTGGGTGTGGTTCACTCGCTTGCCGTCTGAGATGCAGTAAATCTTTAATGAATGCACTTTTTCGTAGAAAGCTGATGTTTCTACTTGGTAGCCTCTGTTTCTCTTATATGCAGTCGAGTATCACTCTAAAATTAATGTCAGTTTTTAGCTTATGTAATGCACTGCACGATACATTGGGTGTGGTTTACTCGCTTGCCGTCTAAGATGCAGTAAATCATAAATGAATGCACTTTTTCGTAGAAAGCTGATGTTTCTACGTGGTCGCCTCTGTTTCTTTTATATGCAGTCGAGTATCACCCTAGAAATAGTGTTATTTGATAGCTCATTGCTTGTTGTCTAAGGTGCAGAAATTATGAAAAATATATCAAAAAAACACTTAGGCTGATAAGTTGTGAAGTTAGCGGCCAAAGTGCATTTCTAGTTATTATCGTTTTTTAATCTTTAGAATTGTTTGTTTTTTGTTGTTTTCTAATAAGAAAGAAGATATTTTGCGGTTCTGCTTGTTTTGACAGTATTCCTGTTGAAAATATACATAACTTCTTAATTTGGTCGGGTTATCATCGGCCGCTAACTTTGGCCGCTAACTTCACACCGGTTATCGAAAGTACGTTACCCAACGAGTAAAATTACACTAATAACGTTTTTGAAATAAAAGCAGGAATATTACAGTTTTATCTCTTACGACACCCGACATTCTTTAAGGCTGTAAGTCGTCATACTAAATGTATGGGAGCGTTTTAACTTAGTATTTTTAATATTACTTTATCTATTTAGAAAATGTTATTATTGTAATTTTACTCGTTGGGTAACGTACTTTCGATATCAGTTAGAAGTTTTCTGATATCTGCTATATTTACGGAATTATGGCCTGTAAACACTTAACGATTACACCCTGTATAAATCAATCACGCCGACAGAACAGATGAGAAAAATCTTGTTTTTTTTTATTTTGGGGTAGATCCCTAAAGTGGCGATGTATTTTTTTTTCTCGTTAAGCCCAATAGTTGGTATCGTTGGATAGCTTGTTCTAAATATTATGGGTTTCTTAGAACGATTCTAATTAGTGATTCGTTTGCGAGATATTGGGCTTTAAAGCCCAAATTTTTGTTCCAGTCATGTCTCCCCCTGCCGGCTAAATGGCTGCTACTGGAAGCTCGTGGCAGTGGTACAGTCGAGGAAATTGAATGTTTAGCACTTTTGGACCTTAACGTCATTCTAATAGAGTTGACATGTGCCAAACATTCAATTTTCTCGACCGTACATATAATGAATTCAAAAGGAAAACTATCACGGCTATGTAGGCATAATTAGTTACCGAGTAATAGTCGACCAACTTATGTACTTAGAAAGGCCAACTTTCGTACAAATTCGGACGACGCAACCATTTAGTAGGCGCGCGCGTGTCGGTGTAACTAAGAAAGACGGGGAACTACGGAACCTTACACTGCGCGCGGCCCGACACGCACTTGGCCGATTATTTTAAACTATATTTTCTTAAACTGTGTTATGAAGTTACGTGATCCCCGCCTGACACGACACTATCATTGTGCACGGTCTACTTACCAACACCCTGAAGAGCGAAAACTTGTTTGATATCACACACACTCCCGCACGCACATATACCTTCTTGAAAATGCCACGTGTGTGTATAAAGATATAAGTAGGTAAACGTTTTTATAAAATTGACCTTTGCCTCTAATAAACACCGATGACGTCAGATGCCAATTTTCAACAAATCCAGCTAGAAAATAGTTCTACGAGACTTGTATTATGACGTGAAATAAGGTAAACGTCCACTGTTTCGGCATGTTAAGCCTCTTACGAATTAGTATTTTTTTTAAGACAATACAGAACATGATATCGCATTGAATTTTTTTGTGTGATGAACATTGATATCTTGCCTATTATTTAATGCAAGAATTATATAGTATTAGTTTCAATAACTATTTTTTTATAATTTATTTGTAGACCTCGTATTTGAACCCCATTTCGTGATAAAA
Organism: Epinotia ramella; assembly: GCA_947578815.1. Taxonomy (NCBI): domain Eukaryota; kingdom Metazoa; phylum Arthropoda; class Insecta; order Lepidoptera; family Tortricidae; genus Epinotia; species Epinotia ramella. Next base: position 4,860,513 of record OX388210.1, read on the forward strand.
TTTGGCTCTGCTCCTAAGTTTGTGAGTTCTTGGCCCCTGTTTCGGCATAAAGTTTTCGAGTGCCAGGTAGTAAGAGAAACATTTTGTTTGTGAACCCTCATTTGTTATTTGATATTGAACAAGATTATTGAAAAGGTAATTAACATGATTATTGGAAAAATCCAATAGGCGGTCTGGATAAAACTCGGTATTTAAAATCCCGGGACATTTTTTCTTTCTCCAGGATGTTTTTTATGAAATGTAAGGTTAAATAACTTATCCATTAGTACAGGGTCACCTTTTCAAAAATGTGTCTCACATAGGTTACCTATCTACGAGTATGTTAACCAAAACTGTTTAACGTAAGATAAATATCTAGGCAAAACCTTTTGGACGTGACATGTAGGTATCTGTAAACGATATTCTGTTTAATAGGGTATAAAGATACCTTTCACTTCTTAAAAAAAAAACCCTTAAAAATAAAGAAAGTCCCGGGGATAGCAAGTCCCGGGATATCTAATGTTAAAAATAATAAATATCTTCAATCATTTTCGTCAATATTCCTTAAACGTATCTACCTAGTTAGATATAAGTATGTATTGATTATCTACGATTGATTAGGTAACCTGAGATTAAAATCTAGACAATGTTGTATGGGACACACGACACCCTTTTGAAAGAGCAATTCTATACTGTTTAATAGGGTAGAAAGTAAACTTTCATTTAATAAAAATTATCCCGCAAAAATAAAAGGTTCCCGGAATTTACCCAGGCAACACTATTCCATTATATCGATGCACATGTTACCTCTTCAAGAAGAATATCAAATAACAGACGAGGGTACACATTTGATCTGTGTGTTTGCCTACCACTATAGATTTCTCTGTCACGAACTTGGGGAAAAGTATTAAAAGTAGTAGTCCCTTGTTTCGTGTTACTATTTCTTGGATATTCCCGCAATCAATAATGTACATCACCTTTAAATTATGTTCAATAACCATTAAGTATCCTATATGTAATAAATAAACATAAAAATACATTACAGGAATCGAGTAATAAACAAAATTATGCTGCAAGTAAATATGCGAATTCACCTTCAAATTGTAAATTTAGGTTACGTTCAACCTCGTTTTACGAGAATTCAAGTGAATAAAACATATACCGAATTTAGGTCAATGAAAACGTCATTAAATACAATATCTGTTTTTTAAATTAACATTTACAATTTCTTAAGTATTATTTAAATACCAAAGATACAAGGATGTATAAAGAAAGTCCTTGATTCGGTAGTAACACGAAATAGGAGCCAGACGAAAAATATAATGACCGTTAGTTCGTGAGTCCATTTATTGCAATTTTAAGGGACACCTATACCAAAATATACACTTATTTCTTATTAAATCCATTGTTAAGGAACTAGACAAAGCACTGTTAAAAGTTTTTTTTCAAATGGACTTCCCTTTCTCTTTCAATTCCCTTAAGAAGTCGGAGCGAGCACCTTACGTCAACAAGCAGTTCGCGCACACCGTACAGCTGTTTTCGGCCGACTGACAGTTTCGAGCGTTGTGTTGCTATTAGTTTAGTCGTTAAAAATTTTTAATTTGATTTTTTGGAAAGGTTTAATGATAAAGTTTTTTTACAAATGTATAAATTAAAAAAAATATATTTCAGTTGCTTATTATAAGCCTCAGAAACAAAACTAACGAAATGACGTACTAGCACGAACTTATGGCCCGTTACCTTACATTAAAGAATAAGGGTTAGTATCATCTCGTCTAAAACGCAACTGGTAGAAGTAGCATCTCGTCTAAAACAAGGTCTAAGCAACATAACTAACCTATAATACTCTAAGGCAGGTCGGTGTAGGTACGACGACAAGCGAAGCGAGGAGATGTTTTAGGTTAGGTTAGGAAGCCAGCGAAGCGCCAGAGCCGACTTCACGGATATTTTTTTTCGAATAAAGTTGGATCTGGGCCTTCGCCGACCGCTGCCGCGGCTCGCTCGCTTCGCTCGCTCGGCTGGCGCGCTGTAAGGGTCGCAGGTCACAGTAGGTACACCTAACACTCCTCCTCGCTTCGCTCGTCGTCGTACCGTCGAACATCGCCACGCGTGAGTGACAGAAGGGCAACTACGGAACCCTACAGTCTACACTGCACGCACTTTGCCGGTTTTTATAAAAGAAGTCCCATTGAAGCATTGAGTTCAAAACAAGCCTTGGAGAACGTTTAGTTTATTGTTGATCTTTGCCGCGAAGCGCGGGCCTGACGCAGCATGGCCGTTAAATTCTTTTTCATTTTGTTGATGCTGACGTTCAGTTCCGGCCAGTTTGCTGTCTCAAACCAAGCCAGTATTGTCGACGTCCTGTCAAATACCTTAAATCTGTTCACGAGTCTACCGATTTCAGTAGCACGGGCCTTCCGCGGCGGCAGCGGCATCAACGGTGTCCCAGTCTTATACAATAACAACAACCTGGCTTCCATAAGTGACAATTTCATCGCCGATTACAACTTCGGTTTGCGTAATGAAGATTGCAAACTCAGCTGTGTCCAGCTCATCGCTAAATATGGGCATCCAGTCGAGACTCACAAGGTTGTCACCGAGGATGGATATATTTTACAGATGTTCCGAATACCCAGTGACGGCCCGGTGGTGTATCTGCAGCATGGATTGCTCGGAAGCGCGGACGATTTCGTAATGGCGGGCTCGGAAAGCGGATTACTGTATTTACTAGCTAAGAATGGATACGACGTATGGCTCGGGAATTCGCGCGGCTGCAAGCATTCTCGCCGACACATCACAAAGAAACCTTCAGAAGGCACGTTCTGGGATTTCTCCTGGCACGAAGTCGGTTACTACGACATTCCGGCCATGATTGACTACACTTTGAACGTTACTGGTCAAGACAAGCTTAAGTTTATCGGTCACTCTCAAGGAACTACAGCTTTCTTTGTGACGGGGTCAGAGCGGCCGGAGTATATGGATAAAATTGCCGTGATGATAGCTATGGCACCTGCCGCTTTCAATTCCCATATGAAGTCTCCGTTTGTCCGGCTGTTGGCGCCTTCAGGAGGACTACTGTATGCAGTGTCCAAGGGCTTGGGCATTCACGAGTTAGCACCTGATAATAACTTTATGAGGCTCGCCCGGTTCTTATCGTGTGGCACAGGCCCGCTGGCAGAGCTCGTCTGCTCTAACCTCATGTTCGTCATGGCAGGGTTTAACCCCGAGCAGGTGAACGCGACGAATCTGCCGGTGGTATTCAGCCACGGGCCATCAGGGGCTTCCGCGAAGCAGCTAGTGCATTACGCGCAAGAAATTATCTCGAGAAAGTTCAGACAGTTCGATTATGGTCCGGAAGAAAACGAGAGACGTTATGGAGCCATCGAACCACCTGATTATGACCTGGGGAAAGTGAGCGCACCAGTTGCGCTGATGTACAGTGACGCAGACTGGTTTGTGGATACCCGGGATGTAGCAAAACTGGAGAAATTGTTGCCCAACGTCGTCGAATCTTACAAGGTGCCGGATAAAAAATTCAATCATATGGACTTTGTTATAGCTAAGGACGTGAAACGTTTAGTTTATAAGCGGTTGCTTGAAATATTGTACCGGTTTTAAGGTATGTTTAGTTCAATCATATATGGACTTTGTTATAGCTAAGGACGTGAAACGTTTAGTTTATAAGCGGTTGCTTGAAATATTGTACTGGTTTTAAAGTATGTTTAGTCTAATACCAGTTAAGCCCATGCACAGCAAGCTGATTAAGCCACGGGCAGATTCTGTGATCCCTGACTGGTAGCTTGCGTAAAATGGTAATGATTTGTCAAATTGTTTGCCGCGGTTTCTTGCCATTTGTCTTTTGTTATATTATAGTGTTGGTCCGGTATGTGAGTGCCTACTGTCAACAATACCCAATTTACCTACTGTAAGTAGGGTATACAACTGCTGATGATTTCGGCCACAGCGGCTGTGTGTTCTAGAGTTGATATTATCGATTAGCAATATGACTGGGTTATTGTTGTTCTACTCTCTGTTGCGGTCTCATCAGGCTTGGTATGTAACTACTAGGGTAGGGGACAATTTAATGACACCCCGACCCCAAATACTTATAATTAAAAACAGTTTCTATTTGAAAATACGCGGTTGTGTGTTCTACTTAGACTTGATATTATCGATTAGCAATATGACTGTGTTGTTGTTGTTCTACTCTCTGTTGCGCTCTCATCAGGCTTGGTATGCAACTACTAGGGTAAGGGACAATTTAATGACACCCCGACCCCAAATACTTATAATTAAAAACAGTTTCTATTTGAAAATACGCGGTTGTGTGTTCTACTTAGACTTGATATTATCGATTAGCAATATGACTGTGTTGTTGTTGTTCTACTCTCTGTTGCGCTCTCATCAGGCTTGGTATGCAACTACTAGGGTAAGGGACAATTTAATGACACCCCGACCCCAAATATAGTTAAAAACAGTTTCTATTTGGAAATACGTGCTTTCATGTGATGAAGTTTCACAAGTTAATTAAGTTCGGTTATATATTATACCTAGTGGTACGTGTTGGATCAAAATAACCTAAGTCTACGGTAAATTGAAAAATTCATTATTAATTGATTGCCATCTTTGCCAGTATCATAATAAACTATACACATAGGTACTATACAATTCGTTCGAAATGTTCCATAACCAGGTGGCCGTGAATTAGGCCGGTATAAAACCGGAAAAGCGAGGTTATCTATAAGTAGGCAACGTAACATCACTTTATTTGATATAATTTACATTTTCTTTGATTAAACTAGGGTCGTTATGCCAACAGTGGGCCAACACTGACGCAGTACCATATTGGACAGAAATAGTAGGTAGAGAGATTGCTGCGTCTTTTTAAACGACTTCAAAAAAGCTACCTACTCAGTTTGACCTGTATGTTTGTCCGCGTTTATCTCGCGTTTGGGTGAACTGTTTTACGCTGTTTACACCAAAACGTAGAGAATTTCACGGTGGTGGTATGAGTATAATCTACAATTAATTGATGTTTTGTTTTTATTTAATTAGGTACCTACCTAGTGATTTATTTACAGTAGATTCGCGCTCAGACATCACCCCTTCCTATATAACCACTACGTTTACTGGGCAGTAGTGTAGTACAAAAGTAAAATTGTGTTTTGAGAAAGCAAAAGTGAAATATTCATGTAAATTTTGTTGTCTTCTTCTGTGACCATATAATAATCCACCGTGTCATTATTTGCTTCTGTTACAGGCCCCATCCTGTATATATTTGGAGTGTCAGTCTATTCAGTGTGTCGTGTCATTTTCCCATAGAACAATATTCTATGTTCTAACCTATTTACTTGCTAAAATTAAAATGCGATGGACGTTTAGTTTAGTTCAGTAAACCACTGGACACGCCAATGAAGTGCTCTTGAGTTCTTTGCTTTCCAGTAAAAAATAGGTCGAAAATGGCCTTAACTGCTTGAGAAAAGGATGGTACGGCGGTGCCGCTGTTTTGCTTGACTTAGGGGGGGGGGGGGGGCACTGCCGTGCCCCCGGATAACAACATAAATAAATATTAGGGGACAGGTCTTACAAAAACCGAACTAGCCCCACAGTAAGTACTGAGCTTGTGTTATGGGTAGCTAGGAGACCACGATATTTAGTAGATATAGATACTTCAATACATAGAAAACATCCAAATATTCATGCTCATCACACAAATATTTGCCCTTACGGCGATTCAAACCCAGGACCATAATTAGTAGAAAGAGTGCAAAGTATGTTATCTTCTACAAACGCACCGCGCGCGGCTTGCATGTGTGCGCCATAGTATCTATGCGTTGCCGCACGCACACTCAAACAAAATCTCGACCCGTTTCTCAGTGCGCCAGTCGAGATTTTGTTTGAGTGTGCGTGCGGCAACGCATAGATACTATGGCGCATACATACAAGCCGCGCGCGGTACGTTTGTATGAAGATAACCTACTTTCCACTCTTTCTACTATGCCAGGACCTTCAGTTCAGCTTCGTGGGTAGCGTCTCTACCCACTAGGATATTTAGCACCGGCGGTCAGCGACGGTGTTTCAATAAAAAACCACTTTCGACATATTTTTTATTCATATCAGTAATTTTTCAACTTTCTACATTACAAGAGTTTCAGATGCCTCTACACCTTAATGTCTACAGAGAGTCAATCCCTAATTCTTTATAATTTGTTTATTATTAGAAACATCAAGAAACACGAAGAAACAGCAACAAGCGAACAAAGTGATTGCTAAGTAGGTATATAAACATTATCTAACTCAACATTTTGATTGGCATCACTTGGATTATTTTTAGCGGACATCACACCGCCGTACAAATATCGCCGGACGGAGGTCCGACGTCCGATGTGTACCGACCGGAATTTATAGACAAAATGGTAAACACACGATAATCCTCGTTCTATTGAACGGTGTCAGCCAGTGACGGACGCTCTATCTTGTCACTTATCGCGTGATTAGGCCGACCATGATACGGGGTCTGGCATACAACGTTGCGTACCATCGCTCCGGACTCTGCAGCGGGATATGGCGGCAGTGTGAAGACCGCCTTTGCCATTTTTTTACCTTAGACTATTCACTTGGCGTACTGACATACTTGTGGCTGCATCCCTGTTTTCCTGTAATAAGGAAAGAGATGCAACATCTCCTCCACACATTGGGCTATCATGGCTCATCAAAACTATGCAACATCATGGCACTAAGTATGCGTTAATGGGAGTAAGATATATTTTCATCTCATTCTACCGCATAGCTGCGTCCTGTATGGGCAGGATTAATATTTGGATAAACGTAGCCAAGCAAGTTCCCAGCCTTGGAGAAAATAATTCACATTTCAATATGAATATCTGGCATATAATATGATGCCAAGTGATAGCCATTTATTGGGATACTTATTCTTGAAAACAGTAATGTTTGACATGCATTTTTTTTTGCTTCAGTGCTAATTTATAATTTACTTAGTTCCACCACCACCACCAGTTTCCACCTGGCAGATCACAATCCTACGATCTGAAATTGACCGCCTACGCTCATTAAAGTACTTTTAACTTTATAAGCTAACTGTATCATAATTAAGTTTGGTTTTAATTACCACATATATGTAGGAGACTGTAATATAAATTATTTACTTAGTAGGTATATTTATATTATAGCGTGTGACAGAGACGGCCCTATGTCTCGCACGCTACCGTCTAGGGCCAATAGGGTAGAGTAGACAGGGTTGAGGTACACCCCGGGTCGCTCCTTAACGAACTGAACCACGAATCTACAATAGAAATAAGGCTGTCTCTGTCACATGCTATATTATTGTGTCCATTCCATTGTATAACAATTTATTTCATTAAGTACCTACTATTGCATATGTATTTTGGTAGCACCTATTATGGTGTTCGATAGTGATTGTATTTTTATTTAATAACAATACTTACCCATAAAGATAAATACAATAACTCTGGTCAGCTGTAATTTCAATTCATCTTTTTTATCCTTGCAGTATAACAACTATATAAATGGCCATCATTGACAAGTATTTGGTAACTTTTGGACATAAATATTTAAAATTTTGTTTAAATATTCATTTGAATATTTAACATCAAGAAACACGAAGAAACAGCAACAAGCGAACAAAGTGATGGCTAAGTAATAAACATTATCTAACTCAACATTTTGATTGGCATCACTAGGATCATTTTTAGAGGTCATCACACCGCCGTACAAATATCGCCGGACGGAGGTACAGACACACGATAATTCTCGTTCTATTGAACGGTGTCAGCCAGTGACGGACGCTCTATCTTGTCACTTATCGCGTGATAAGGCCGATATATTATTATTTTTTTCATTTATTTTTTAATATTTTTACCAGTAGATATTCATCTAAATAATTTTAATGTGAACTCTGGCGCAGAACAATTTTTCCAAGCACGGTTCATAATCAAAGATCACAAGGTTAATAGGCCGATAAGTGATTTAATTTACAGTGTCGCTATACAATATTTTGAAATGGGGTGAAATTATTATTAGAATTACAGACGTGAGAAACAAGCACGGGCGGGGGGGCTTATCTAATGGTAACTCTGGTAATGTGCCAAGAGACAACATAATTTCCCATGGTGGCATTTTTGACCATACTCCATGTTAACCATTACCGTCCAATACGCGTGCGGCAAGTCCCACTTCTTCGCCAGGGGGAGATGTACCTAAAATTATGCACTCAACACGGGCGGTAATAATAAGTCTGAGATATATTTATAGTGAGACACCTTCGTTTTACCGCCCCGGGTTAGCAATGTACATTTTCACGTAAAATGCATTCTAAATATAGTGTTTAAACAATTTTATTTTATTTCTCACGCCTTAGATTCTGATAAAGAGCGAAAGATTTAAATGCAAAATACATATAATTATCTAATACTTACACTTAAACTTACTGAAGATATGACTGCATCACATAGATACGACATACGTAGCTATATTCAAAATACCTACTTAGAAATAATAGTTTGATACAAACAAACCGCCATTGTCCTTAAACTTTGACGTTTAGGCGCCATTTTGTTGGATCGGCCATCTTGTTAAGATTGTTCGTGCACAGAAATGAAGCACGTCTTTTTCGCTCTTGGCCCAATGACAATAAAGTCTAAAAGGTACGTGTTTTCGTTTCCTTTACAGTCAGCAGCAGAAGGAGCTACGCGTAGGAATAGGTCAAAATTATCTACACACGTATTTATTATGAGGCAATAAGAACAACAAGATCTTCATTCGTTAGAGCATTTTAAGCGCTTCGCCGGCGTAGCTATTTTAATGCTGACTATCAACAGTAGTGACAATATTAAAACCTGACATACCATCAAGCTATATCAAAGCAATATTGAAAGTAGTCTCTGAAGTCTCTCACTGACTGGCGCGGCCTGCGGTGGCGGTCGATAATAAATGTGACAGCTAATGACAAGTTTACCATTGACCGCCGCGGCCAGGCCCATTTACGCTATGCTGTTTTATGTCAATTGACGGGTGTCACGGTATGTGATTTGACACGGTGACATGGTGACAGCGTTCCATTTTGCCGATATCGTAAACCTTTCACATTTTATTTGTATGCAGAACAAGCTAACTTTCTAATAGTTTTCCATCTCTAATCATTGAAAAAAACAGACAGACAAACCCAACAATTCGCCGTCAAATGCCGAAACATAAATCAAGAGAAGACTTCTCAAATCAAATTCAACTTCTTACAGCTCTTTGACGTGTGTCGGGACACGAGCTTTAAGGGAAACTGTCCGCCCCTCAATAAGCAAAAGCGTGAATTGAATTTAGTTACTAGTGTTACTACCTACTTAAAGTAATTAGGTAAATACATGCATACGCCAGCACCATATACACAGGTGAGTAAATATACCTACCACCAGAGATGAAGTAACTACTTATATAGTTAAAATCAATATCCTAATACCTAATATTATATTATAAACGTGAAACAATATCCTATTTTCTAGTCTGTGCCGATGTTCGTCCCTCGCAATAGCTAAAACTGCTTAACGGATTTTGACGAAACTTTCCATTAAAGTCTATCCTAGACATCAGAGTACGAAATGCAGCTAATTATTCGTGATTCGTGAAAATATAACGGAACTTTTAACTTGACTTACCTATGTACATATTCTGGAAATAATTCCTAGCGGTATTGCATAAGTTGGACAAATCTCTAGTGGCATTATAAACTCTTTTAACTTTGCCTGTTCATAGTAAGCTCAGTTTCATAATAAAAAAAAAATAGGTATGTATCAAGGTACATTTTAGGCTTAAGTTATTAAGGATAGTATTCCACTTGTCCAAGATCTTTGTCCAATGTGTATTCGCGTCTCACATTTTGCTTAAAGAGTGAGTGATACGCAATGCACATTGGACAAAGAACTTGGACAAGTGGAATAACACCCTTAGCCGTGCTAAGCATGATCGTGTTTATGTCGGTCAAAGCATTCATCCCTTACTCGAAAGTATGTAAGTGCAAGCGGGACGAATGCTTTATGTCCGACGTAAAAGGGGTCATGCTAGCTAGACAGATGGCAGTTGAGTTAGCTATCCTTTCTGCTTACTGTATGTATAATATGAAACAGAGCAAACTTTTGAACAGTTAGATGAAGACATACAGGATGTATTATTCAGTTGGACAATAAGTACATTCTGTATAACCATGACATGTTCGGTAGTATCACACAATTATGAAAAAAGGCCAAGACTCCCTACTTGTATTTATATGTAGATAGATTGAGAGTTAGCAGTTAAAATAAAATGACTTCATAATCAAAATCTTTAAAAAATATCCAATACTCTTCGCAGCGTAATGTCGATAACAGGAATGAAAATGTTAATCATGAATCAACTAAAAATAACACAATTCTAACTACTAACTCTCCTTTTACATTATTTTAAATCTAAAATATGACCACGTTTATTTAGAATTTGGTGACAAGCTCACATTGATATGACTGAATGAATGACATCACCCACGCACATAGGAGTCCATTCCTTCAATGGTATTCATTCTCACTAAATAGATAGCAACTGGGAGGTAACTTTGAACATATTTTTATGCGATTAGCCTTTTTTATAGGAGATTAATTGCCGATCAACTCTCTTTTCTTGGTAGTTACTTTAGACCCCTAGTTACTTTGGGCAGATAAAGCAATCCTAACACCTGTCATATTAATTACATGTATGTCTGGTGTTTGAAATATCTACTTAAATTACAATTTGAACCGTCCTGTATTTGATATTAAGACGCCTTTTCATAAAACTGTGATTGTAGTTTCTAGTTATTACCGGAAATACAGGAATATAGTACATTGTCGTACAGGCTGGAAAGTAACCAATAAATGTACGTAAGTTTATCCATCATCATCCTCCTCACTTACGGCTCGGACCCTGAACTCACTCGTCCATCTGTTGCCTACTTTCTAGCCTCTACAACAATATACTATTATTGTCCCCTTTATCAAAAACATAAACCATTGTCAGACTTCCGTTCAAAGTTAACTCCCAAGAGACAGTAATGGTCCACAGTTCGAATATAAAATAGAAATGCTAATTTACATGCATCGAATATAACTGAGATTTTACTCATACAGTGGGTGAATAATTCTCCCCGTACTAAGTATATCGATAATAACTAATTAATGAAATATCTATGGCAACCGACCTCTGTTCTCATTATGGGGAATAAAATGAGTGATTTCCTTTTAGATTATAGGTTTTAAGTGTTAAGGTTTTTATAAGGCAGTGGGAAATATATCCCGACCATGATTTTGATATAGAGTTCAATTTTCTGAAAAAAATGCGTTTATAAAACATTTGAATTTGAATTTCGAGTGCTCCAGACTTTTCTACCTGATATTTTAAGAGTTCCGTAGATTATATTTGGACTCCAATATCAGAAGATTTGACAACGTTCATTAAATTAGAAAGAGGCAGCTTTTAAAAAGATAAAGGTTTTTTCACATCGACCCACAAAGGACGGGGTAACCAAATAAAATAAACACAGTCCGATAGAGAAGCTGTTTTCCCAGAAGTCGGTTGAAAAGTAGAAAAGTTTTAAACACAATACGATATACAAGTTTTTAGAGGTCTGTCTCTATGAGTTCTAACATGAAATCACATAGTACTTTAAGCACTTTCTAGCTAGACAGTTAAGAATTCCTAGTATTTATGTATGATATTTGATATAATACAGTGGACCTTATTGAGTACTAGCAAACATATACGAGTAACATTATAGTACATTACGTACCTAGGGCGGTGAATTCGTGGATAGCCGAGACCGCAGGTGTTTGTGGCCCGAACCGAAGGTGAGGGCCATAATTATGCGATCTGGGAATTTAGGAATTACCGCCCGTGGTGAGTAAACAATTTTACGTCTCCACCTGGCCACAATGCGAGTTTTACCGTACGCGCAGCAAAGACATTTAAGTATTTGTCGTCCGAAACGGAGACGAAGGCGATAAAACGTCCTGGGTCTTTCTTAATTGCCCCCGTGATGTGTGTAGAAATGGACGTCTTCTGGCCAGAAAGTGAGATTTCCTGCTAGCGTAGCGTGCGGCAATTGCTACATTACGGCCAGGGGTGACGTAACGGTAATATTACTGACATAATATATTAACCATATTTAAGTTTTAAATATCTAAATGGTGTTATGATTATCTTAATGCCATTCTTATGACGATTCTAATTTATATTTAATGCTGGTTGTTTGAGGTCGTTTTATTTTAAAATAATATCGGAATGATAAGTAGAAACTTCCATCGATAAATCAAGAAAAACTTAAGTATGTTATGGTATCCCAGACGATTGAGATCACAGTGCTATCTCCTTCACACTTGTGTGGTCTTAAGGCGCTCTTACACGGCCGATTTTTCGGGCAATTATTGCCCGGCGACACGTTGCCGAAATTAATGGAGCAATTAATTGAGCAATATAGGGCAATTTATAGAAATTGCGGCAATATTTCGGAAATGATTTCTCGAATTGCTCCATTCATTCCGTGTTGCTCCATATCGCCGACTACATTTTTCTCCACTGAATTTCTCGTGTATGAACGTGTTGCCTAGTTCCCCGAGTTGCGGAAATTATGGGGTCAGAATGGCGCCATACTGGAGCAATAATCGCTCCATTTTGAGCAATGTTCGAATTGCTTGAAGTGGCCGTGACGTCAAAATTGCCCCGAATTTCCGGCAATTCGGCAATTTTTATCGCTCGTGTAAGAGCACCTTTATGAAGGCTGTTTCACCTATTTTATGTCCCATTATTGAGGTACTCTTTGAGGGACGTCTATGTCCAAAAATGACATGCATTATTACAATCTTCTTAGACGTATAGATATTATTCAATCAATTACAAATTCAATACCTACCTAATTACAGACGCGAATATAATAAATATTAAATTGAATTACTTACAAGAGACCTACGGTTATGCTATATAAACATTAATAATAACTTTTGTCTACTAGTTCTTAAAGTTTACATTGTATCAGCCCAGCTCGCAGTGTTACAGTCAAGTTTTACGGCCCAAAGCGTCACTTAAAACACGACCATAAAACCTATTATGCTAGCTGGGCAGCAGGGCTAGCACAACAGAATCACGCCTATTCGTTTAATACAATGTTTTATATGAAATAGGCCCGTCGTTCATTCGCTTGTTATATTTACATTAACCGTCTCATTAATAATGTACGAAAGAGAAAAAGACAAGCGACATTTATCGCGTGGCGACGACTCGGGTGGCTGTGCTAGTCCATGTTTTTAAGAAAATCTATATATGTACATATATAATCCATACTAATAGAGACCCAATTTGGATACATTATGTAAGTACAGTTAATTTAGACAAACAACGAATCAGTAAGGTTCTAGAAGTACCTACAGTAAATCTGTTCGCAACAAATCGCACCAATTTGTCGGGTGTCAATAAAAAAGTTTCTAGTTCCTAACGCAAAGGGGTGTTATAAGCTGATGATTTGAGTGCGGTTTTCTCGAAAGTCTTCGAGATGACTTAGGTATGTTTGTTGTACCATGGATTTTTTTACGTTTAATTTATGTACCATGTCATTTTTGTGAGTATCCGTATACTTACTTAGTAAAAACACACAATAGATGTCAGTAAAGGTGACAGTGACCATGCTAGGCCGATCATAGTATTTTACTCACAATATTCTATTTTAACCTCCCGTGAAAGACACCGCCTGTTATAAGTTTAACACTTGCATCTGTATGTCTGTGGCATCGTAACTCTTAAACGGATGAATTGATTTCGATTAAGTTTTTATTTGAAATATTTTGATCAAGTGTTTTAATCGTGAAATGTTGGTGGTTTAATAAGTTTCATGCTAGTTTTTGATAGGGTAGAAATGCTACATGTTTTTTCTTTTTTAATTTAGTTTCTTTTTTATAAAACTAGATAATATTATTGAAAATATGACAGTAATAAATAAGAAAAACTAATCTAGCAATCCGTAGAAAATTAAATCTATAATTCAATTACTTAAACAAAATCATAATCACAACATATTTATTAGATTAGATGTACACTTAAAAATGCTTAAATTAAATAAATAATATTTAAAAATTCGAAAAAATACTGAGGCATTTACAAAAATCGTAGAAAAATAAATTAAGGCGATTAATAAAATATTTATTTACCTACTAGCTTATTCCTTCCACAAGATACGAAATTGCCTTTAGTTCGTTTAAAATGACCCAGAAATAAGTCAGTTAAAAAAAACACATTAACGCGATCTTGTGGAACTAGTTCAACATACAAGCAAGTACTTTGTCACTTTAACATTTCATTGTAACATCGTGCAACAAATATGTATACAAGTTAAAATGGTAAAGTACCTACTAATGCGTTTAGTTGAAATTACTTAACGAGGCCGACTTTTGTCATTGGAATTGGAATCTTCTATCTTTGACGGTAAAGTTGCTTTTTGAATGACTCCTTTGAAGCGATTCGGCCAACTTAAATAATCTTAAGTATACAAGCAAGTACTTTGTCACTTTAACATTTCATTAAAATGTACAGGAGCTCAAATGATAAAGTACTAATGCATTGCACTTTCCACCCATCGTAATAAATTAAGGAACCTAAGAGAAACGCATAAGATGTCCCTATGATAGCTGCGTCTCTATCGCACAATTCATTTAAACTAAACATTTAGGTACTAAAGTTCATTCACGCTTTGTGTAACAAATCTTTACCATTACATGGCATATTCTTCATTCAACAATATTCTATCATTAGGTAATACCAAACTCTCAAATTCTAAACCTAAAAGGGTGAGGACCAAATTATTGGCCAGTAGTTAGTCGGTAGTTAGCCATACAAACTGAAGCGGTCAAAGTTCCGTTGTGACACAAATTTACCATAGAATTGTATGTTTAATCTTCGTGTCACAACGTAAAACTTTCATAGAAAATTTAATTCAGTGACTTAAGAGGCTGAAAAGAACTAATTTGGTGAAATTGATGTTATTTAAGCAGTTTTTATAAGATAAACTATTTATAAAATAAAATATATGTCAATATTCACCATATTTCAAAGACCGTGGACGGGCTCGATACATAATTGGACGAAATCGGCTCGATAGAAAATAATTGCAAAGATTGGTCTTAAAATCACATTAAACGGTTCTATGTCTTTATTTTTTTGACGTATGGGTCTGCAATTAAAAACTCAACATATTCATACCTAAACCCCTAACGAGTCATATTTCACAAATAATCCACTCTTTTTTTATGTCAATATTTATGTAATATTATCTTCAAAAACCGGGCCGCCCAGTAACACTGGCTCTCGTTTACTCCATACAAATTGACAAATCCTCAAGGTCATTTTGGTGTTCACAACGTCTTAAGCTGGCCAAGAATTTGGTCCTTACCCGAAAAGGTTTTTTCGAAATTGATAAGATACAGGTATTTGGTAAAATGAGAGAACTTTATTTCATGTTTTTGGTTCACAGTGAGAGAGCCATGAAAATACCATTAATCTAAGAGCGGTTACGAGGCAATTTTTGGCAGCGATACAAAGGCAAAGTATCGATACAAAGGCAAAGTATCGATACAAAGGACTATTTATGGCTATACCTATAGTACGGGCGAAAGGAACGTGCCGATGTGGTAATAAACCTAGCTGTCAACAAGGATCGTAACATCGATATTGCTTATCGATTTACTACGATTGCTTGATAATACTGTTTAATTCTGCAGTTATTAACCCCCGACGCAAAGAGAGGGGTGTTATAAGTTTAAACTGTCTGTCTGCGTATCTGTCTGTGGTAACGTAGCTCCCAAACGGATGAACCGATTTCCGTTTAGTTTTTTTTTTGTGTCATAGATAATTTTATCCCGAGTGTCATGGCATGTTTCATGAAAATCTGTTCAGCCGTTTTTGAAATGAAAATGTCGGGGGTTTCTCAACTTTTCTAAGTTGTAGTTATTATAGTACCGATTGCTATATTTTTCGGTTTAAGCATTATTTTAGAATTAGAGTAATTAAATAATGACCTAGTTATGTAATGTGAGCTATTAAATACTCGTTTAACTGATTAGGGCTTGTCCATATATTACGTCATCGTTTTTAGTAGATTTTTGACCCCGCCTAATAAAATTACTACCATCCTCCAATGGTCAGACCCCCCCTATTTTGATATGGCGTAATATATGGATAGCCCCTTATCAAGCATCCCCACAAACAGGTAGTAAAAGGGGCGGGGCCGGCCTATTGAATTGTGGCCTCACCGGAACGTTCCTTTGGCCCTAGCTATAAAACTCGCATTTGTATCGCTGTATTAGTTGATGTGTACCCGCTCTTATATTCCAATAGGTTACAAACCCTATTCTCATCCATTGACAACCCAATGTGGCTATTTAGTAGATTAGTATCCAATAGTTGAAAAGAAAATCTATAGGATTTATACTAATTACATTTAATGTGCCTAATAAGTATTCAGATGTTCCGATTAAAGAGTTTTCAAAGACTATAGTAATATTCAACTGAGTGTCTTTGCAAAACTGCTGTTACTATATTAAACTGTGCATCTTTTCGAATTATAACAGAAAACAAAATGCACAGGAATCGGTCATACGTAATTTGTTCCTGAAAGTTAACTACGCCCTAAAGACACCACTAATTTAAAAACTACTCAATATCAGAAATATGTTAGGACAGATAGAATATTCAAGTCACTGACCATATATTGCAAGATCAGAGTTCAATGCTTGACCCTCACAGGGTTTCAAAACATCTTTAGAAGTCGCAGTTACTCAATTTTGAATGAAAATATTAGAAAAACAATGGATTTATTGATTTAAACTCACGATTCTCACACGTTTTTGTTACTAAACGGTACTTAAACCCGAAAACCCGCGCAGCAAGATGTTGACACCCGCCTAAGCCATTTGTGTCGTGTCCATGTTGCGACAGATCCGTAACGCCGAGT
Organism: Epinotia ramella; assembly: GCA_947578815.1. NCBI lineage: Eukaryota > Metazoa > Arthropoda > Insecta > Lepidoptera > Tortricidae > Epinotia > Epinotia ramella. The sequence goes on from OX388210.1 coordinate 4,877,521, forward strand.
GACCTAAGTTTTTACGCGATTAAGTCCCGTTTAGTAAAACAGTAACGGATACAAGGAATTTAGGGACATTTCACAAACATCATAATAAAGCATTTTAGTTCAACCTAGAAGAATTTTCGTCTCACCTTCTGTACCTAAAGGCTCACCAAGCCAGCTACTAAAACACTCCCCCTCGGCATTAGTCGCCGCCCTATACAAATCCTTAGCATACTCATTATCACTCCGAGACAGAAACACATCAGACACACGCAGAAACTGTACAGAGTCCAAATCTCTTGACGATGACGCACACTCATGGTTAGAATTTTCTAGAGTGCCGCCACTGTTTTGTTCATTACTGTGGCTTACTGGTCCTTGAGTTCGTCCTGTCAAACGAAGTCTAGCGCGTCGTGCGACTTGCTCGAGAACTTGCCAAAAGAACGCTTTTTCAATGAGCGTTCGATGACCTTCTTTAACTCGCTTACGATGAACACGCTGGATGTCAGGCAGACCAGGAAGATGATGTCTGGAAGGAAATGAGAAGATTAATGCCCTGATTTATAACGTCCATCAAACCCACTTTAACACGTTCGCAACCAAGAACCCGCCTGGTAGACACTCGTAATGTTTGCTCAGATGCCGGCTCAGCCCGCTGGGCGGGCAGTAGTATGAACCTACACGCCTAGCGAGTTCTGTCGGTTTCTGGTGTATTGTTCCATTTTTAATCCGGTGGCGAAAGTGTTAACTATATAAGTTTGTGTCAAAAATTTCATTTTTGATACAAGCTTTTAATGCCGACTGTGTATACTTTTCTGTATACCGCCATCAACTACTCAATGAGACGATTCTAACGAGCCCAAACTTAACGGGGTTACGTCGGTTAAGTACTGAATTTCCATGGCCACCTTCTGTATCCATCATCAGATCAGGTCGATGGTACAATAATATTGAATTGTCATCCAAACTGTACCTTTACCCGAAATTTCAGGTCAATCGGTTGAAGATATCTGCTTCAAAATTCAGTTGCAAGATTCCACCCGGACAAACATACATTGCAAGTTAATAAAAAGCTTGTAAAACGGCGTTAAAAGTAGTCTGTATCTGTATATTTCTATGAAAGAGACTCCTAGTGTAGCGTAAGTTATCGAAATAATAGCGTTGGCAACACCCTGTTCGTTTGCCAAGCCCTACCCAAAGTTACCCGTGCAGTGTGCGAGGTAATATTACTGTTGGGCGTCCCCGTTAGGCAATTCAGCTTTTTGTAATTTTTGTGGATATACAAGGTATAAGTGTAGAGCTTTTTCTATTAGTGTTGACTATCATAATACGGATTCATATAAATTGACATGTATAATTTATCATGTAATGTTGTATTATGAAATAAATAAATCTAATCTAATCTATCTGTACTTGAGAACTTCCTCTATCATACCCTTGCTGCTAGGCTCAAGCAGTTCTGTAACTAAAGCAAACTTTGCAAGACTGTAGTTGGTGGGCAAGCCACATTTCACATTCTATGAACGACTCGACGATTCGTTTTGACCGGTTAGCCTAGTGGGTAGTAACGGTGCCTGCGAAGCTGAAGGTCCTGGGTTCGAATCCCGGTAAGGGCAAGTATTTGTGCGATGAGCACAAATATTTGTTTCCGAGTCTTGGATGTTTTGTATGTTTTTAATTATTTATATCTATTATATACATCGTCGTCTAGTACCTATAACACAAGCCTTATTGAGCTAGTTCGTTGTGTAAGATTGTCCCCTAATACAAATATATATTTATTAAATTACTAGCTGCCCGGCCCGGCTTCGCACGGATTATCCGTTTTCCCTCTAGGAATGAAGCATTTTCCCGCGGTAAAAACAAGCCTATGTTCATCATATATTCATTTTTTTTTATCAATAAATGATCTCATCGTATCGTATCGTATCAGGGATAATGTCAGCTTCTAATGGTAAAATAATTTTTCAAATCGGTCCAGTAGTGTCAGAGCCTATTCAATACAAACAAACAAACAATCAAATCTTTCCTCTTTATAGTGTAGATTTAACTCACCATGTCCAGTAAGCGCCTCAGTAAGAAAGATCCTCTGCAAGGGCGGGAAGTAGACCACCAGCATCTGTCCCACTAAACTCAAGGTCACAGCCACCAGGAACATCTTGTTCGAGAACAGCCCCACTTGGAACACGGACTTGGTCTGCGACCGGCACGAGAGCGCGTTGAACATGTCGAAGAGGACGAAGCAGGTGAACGTCATTGTCGTGTCGCGGGGTGTTATCTTGTTGTCCGACATCTGGGGACAGAAGTAGATATGTAAATTAACAGTGCGGCTAACCAAAACTGGCGTCATGTCAGACCAAGAAATCAAAAAGCTGGCAAGCGAGCGAAATGAATGGAAAATACTCCACCGACAAGTGGATAACTCTTAAAAAACGTTTATTGTGTGAATTTGTGATGGCCAGAGGCGTCTCTAGCACATGTAGCGCCCGTGTGCAAACATTACTCTAGCGCCCCCTAGTAAGCGCGCGGTCAAAATCGAATGGTTACAAAGTACGGCTCGGCGCCCCCTAGGGCCGCTGCGCCCGTGTGCAACGCACACCCTGCACCATAGTTAAAGACGTCTCTGGTGATGGCTAACCATTTATTTAATTCTAATGTTAAGCATTGCCGGTTTGAACATAGCGAAAGCGTTTGATTGGGTATGACACGCGGTCTTCTGTCAAAGTTGCTTTCTTAATGACTACCCGAGGATTTTTGCAGATACAATGCCAGCATTCTGACCGACAGCCGCATTCAAGCTGTAATAGACAGCAAATGCTCCCAAAGAATGGATATAAATCCAGGCGTCCTGCAAGGCACCATACTATATCCAATGTTATTTCTGTTGCATATTTTCGTGGATTTTGTGGCCTATTGATTGAGCGTATGCCCAGCAGTCTTCCGGCAGATGATGTTGACTGACCTCCCTGTTGAACACCCACAGCGTGCCCGCGATGATGATGGCGGCGGAGAGGAGCACGTTGGCGAGCAGCGAGCGGGAGATGATCCTGCGGGTTGTGTCGCGAGGCCGCCGCCTGACCACCTCGTGGTCCACGGGTTCGACTCCTAGCGATTGCGCTGGGGGACCTGAAACATAGTAATAGGTTAATAGAGTTAGATGGAGTAGCGACATCCCTACGAAATGTCGACTTTTCATAAGGACCAATTTATAATATTATGACTGGCTAGGAGTGTAAATAATTGTCCCCAAGTCTTCGATGTATTTTATATGTTCAGTATGTTTCGAAACTTCCTATAAGCGTCATTTATTTTAATATATAATACAACTTCACCTTTAAACGGTTGTCTGAAGTATGTACAGTCAGCGTCATATAGTTAGTAGCTGCCAAGGTAGCCAAATATTTCGGTACACGTCTTTATTACTGTAAGAATAAGGGTGTGTTACGAAATATTTGGCTACCCTGGCTGCTACTAACTATATGACGCTGACTGTATGTTAAAAAAAACTTACCATCCATGATGATATTAATCCACAATATCTGCATAGCGTTGAGCGGGTTGGGTATGCTCATGAGCGTAGCCAGGGCTATAAGGGAGAGCGCAGCGATGGACGTCGACAGTTGGAAGCGAACAAAGTTGCGGATGTTGTAGAATATGCATTTGCCTTCTTCTATCGCAGCACTGGAAATGCACAAATAATTAGCAAATTGGTTAATATATAGTTGATCAGGGCAAGATTTACAGACATAAGAGATCTTGCTTGGCAGACGCAACGACGAAAACTTTCGAGACTTCTGATGAATGATAGGTTCATCAACCCCATTTTTTTCCATAAAGAATACCTATGTTTTTTTTTGTCATTTCGTTCGCTGTATAAACCCTGTGTTATTGGCGAAAATTGCACTCACTCTCTTAACAAAATAGTGTAAGTTTTTATTTGGCTTTTCTTAAAAATGCGCTTGCTTCATGTTCCGGAAACATACGTGGTGTTAAATACTTTCTTGCTCTTGTTGTTAAATTCTATTCACGACAACTGTCATCTGTAGTCAGCGTTGGCCCTCAAAGTGACCCCGAAAGAGCGTTAGATCACAGTGACATCGGATTATGCGTCCTCCCTTCAGTAGCATTATCATCTCCGCAACATAAGCCGAGTATATGTATGACCATATCACAGATATAGATATACATAGATCACGCAAATGCATGTACTTCGCGTGTCAGCATTCGGACTCCGAGTTGGCACTCCGACTTACATTCCGCGCGCGTCTATTGTGGTAGCCGGTTGTCCGTGAATATTAAGAAAATACCTTATTGCAGAATCGATTTTCCGCGGACAACGGGGAATTCAGATCGCTAATTCGCCCGTGTGACGTCAAAGTAGGTAGAAAAAAGTCGGTTTTCATACAGATAGAGGTGTTTCAGTTATCTAGTGTATATCTATATCTGTGGACCATATCTAAGCCATCTATACCTTAATATAGTGATTGTGTCAAGGGTTACACTTACATGATGGTAGCAAAGTCGTTATCTACTAGTATCATGTCAGCGGCTTCTTTGCACACGTCTGTTCCATTTCCCATGGCGATACCAATGTCAGCGCGTTTCAGAGCGACACCATCGTTCACGCCGTCCCCTGTAATGTTGAAATACAATTAGTTTATATCAAAAGTAGCATTTAGGTGAGGTAGGGCACAGCGAAATGTCACCCCGCTCGAATGTGGAGTAGCCCAACTGGCGAAGTATCTCCGCCTTGCAGAAGACCACAGCCATAATAACACTACTACTTGCTCTGTAGTAGTGTTGTGTTCCTGTAGGTGAGCAAGATCTCCAGAGCTCCCGAGGATGCGTTGTGTTGAGAGCGAGGGAATTTGTTCCTTTAGCTGTCAACACGGCGCATCCTCAAACGTATCAAAGGTCGGCAACGCCCATGTTCGCTCCTTTGGAGTTGCATGCGTCTATAGGCTGCGGTGTCCGCTTACCATTAGGCCCGTACGCTTGTTTGCCACTGTCGTTGTATATATATACATATAAAAAATACTTTTCACGCCACTGCTCGGAAATGTGGCAAAAGATGGTTAGAATTCAGGCTTCAAAGCTGGGTTAGTTGGACGTCGCACGAACAGGCCATCTATGAGTTCAAACTGTCCAACAATGTTTTTGTAGTCCAGTTTGAACAGCGATTCTCAATCACAGCTCGACTCACCTCACCTGCGGCTCGGACCTCGAACACACTCGTCCATCTATTGCCTACTTTCTAGCCTTTACAACAATGTACTATTTCACTTAAAATTGTAAGTAGCATAACAGCGCGTCGTATTTAGCGTGTGGCCGACCATGTAGTCTACAATCAGGTCTCACCAGGGGCCCATTTTACAAAGATGTAACATTATGAGTGTGTCCTTTGGTGTTATTAATTTCACCGCTTACCTGTAAGTATGCCCCTTTACGATAAATATAAGATACTACGTTTCAAACATTTGCCGAATATACACCGTGGGCCCACTCCCAATACACTAACGTCACATGAAAACATGATAAAATGCATGGCAGCAGGTCGAGAGTTGTGCTGAGCAAGACAGAAAAAAAATAAAGACCGGGTTGCACTCCGGGAGTGCCGGCAGAAGTGAAAACTCAATGACATTGTAACAGTTTTTCGATCAGGTCACGTGTCCGTCTTACGGATTTTCAATTTGTCGAATCTTACGGTCACGTGACATCTTACGGTCACGTGACATCTTACGGGCACGTGACATCTTACGGTCACGTGACCTTTGGCGAGTTTGACAATTTTTCCCCATCACAAAAAGTGCACAGCGCCGCTAAAGAAGTTTTCACTTCAAAAACCGTTTTTTTGAAAATCCTTCACTTCCATATTCCAAAGGATTAACGGTAAAATAGCGGTTACCTTAACCCATGGACGACGTTCGCAAATCCAGGAGTGTCACAAGTTGCTGACCCTTCAAAATCTATAGATAGTAATTTAAGTAAACCCGACGAACCGGAAGGCGCGGCGTGCGCAGGCCTGATGACCTGGTAAAGGTCGCGGCAGTCCGCTGGATGGACTCTCTTTGGGGGAGGGGAGGCCTGTGTCCAGCAGTGGACGTCTTTCGGCTGATATAATGATGACGAAGTATACCCACCAGTCATGGCGACAATGTTCCCCAGCCTCTGCAGCGACTTGACGATGATCAGCTTGTGTTTGGGCGTGACGCGGTAGAACACGCTCACTGAGTCCACCGCGCGGTCCAGCTCGGCGTCCGACATGCTGTCCAGCTGGTCGCCGGAGAGGGACTGGGAGTGGAGGACGTCTAGCCCGACCATTTGAGCTGTGGACAATGTGTTCTGGTTAGGGCAGTTCTTTTAATCCAACACCTGCCTTTTACAAGGTTTTTTTAATTAACTTGCAATGTATGTCTGTTCCGGGTGGAATCTTGCAACTGAAT